>JAWNML010000021.1:23482500-24082500 GCA_035044125.1 Drosophila ochracea | reverse complement strand
TGAGACCGAGGAGGAGGCCAAGCGCATTGTGGACCAAGCGCTCGACCTGAGCTTCCTGGATGACCTGGCGAACTTTTATTTGCCGGATACGGCGGTGTACAGGCGTATGCTGGAGGTAAAAAAACAGCTGGGCATGCCTATAAAAACGCCAAGGAGGAAACCGATCTTTGAGCTACACATGCCGCAGACCGCACCACCGATCAAAACCAAAACAGTGGAACGTTCTAAAAAGCCACAGAACAATGTCAAGCAAGGCAAGGACAAAGGCAGTGGCAAATGCAGCTTCATCAAGTCGCTGGAGCCAGAGATCAGTCGGGATCGTTGCGACAACGAGGCATTCTTCTATCGCGAGAACTATGCCAAGAACAAGGAGCAGCTGGCGATGCGACTATACGACATGTTCAACGCCCAGATCTGCAATAATGAACTCCAAGTGACCATCACCTGGTCCAAGCTGCTGCGCAATACAGCGGGCAGGTGCTCAAATAGTCAAAGGTAGATATCAAATGGCAATGGGAAGCTATTAATTCATCCTTCATTCATATATCTCCCAGGATATTTGAAAGTTGCCAATAATTCTTTGTTGTTGTTTTTTTCGTTTGGCAGAGGGCAGCAGAGAATCAGCTCTGTGGAGCTGAGTTGCAAGGTGTTGACCAGTGCGGATCGATTGCGCTGCACCTTAATCCATGAGCTGTGCCATGCGGCTGCCTGGGTATTCGACGATGCGTCTGGACACGGTGCCGTTTGGAAGCGTTGGGCAGGACGTGCCAACGACAAGTTTCCCGATCTGCCGCCGATTCGAGTTTGTCACGACTACGATATTGACTTCAAGTACACATATAAATGTGATAACTGCAACGCAGCGTAAGTTGCATACACACACACATATATAAATCTGAATCGAATTATTAATAACTCCAAGTCTCATACAGTTCAAATGCCCACTCACGATCTCGCAAGGTGGAGAATTTACGTTGCAGCATTTGCTCTGGACTCGTCACGTTGCTCCTGAACAGGAAGGACAAGTCTGGAAATATTGTTCCGACGCCGGTGCGAGAGGCTTCAGGTTTCGCCAAGTTCGTCAAGGAAAATTTTCATAAGTACAAGCGCCCCAATCTTACTGCTCCGCAGGTGATGCGCATTCTGGGTGCAGAGTATGCCAAGGTGAAGGCCAAAGGATAGCTGGCAAAAGCTGACGCAGTTGCGACTATAGTTAGCCAAGTGGAGACATTAACATTAGATGATGATGATGATGAGCAAGACGTTTATTACCGTTAATTGTTTATGTTTGTATAATAAAAAAGCGCATTTTCGCAAAACCTCTGCTTTTGAAATTATCAGTTTTAGTGTGGCACAACTTATTTGCTTCCAGCGACAACAATCGAGTTATCGATGTGGGTACGATTTCGATATACTCAAGACAGGCAACAGTGACGTCGAAATAAGTAGCTATTTTGTTGCCTCTGAAGGTGGATTTTTGACAAATTGACATTGCCAATTTCGCGCGTATAAAAAGCGTAGCGCGGCACATAAACATCTAACTGATTATTTTTTGCCCCCAAGCCGGGTGGATGGATGCATGACAAGCAATTGTGACGTCAAAACTTGCGCTACTGTCATCACTTACACACATACGCGCGCAATCGTAAACATTTCGTTGCAGATCCAATATCGAACACGTCAGCTACGCGGATGCCGATTGTTGTTTGACAAACAATTTGTTTTGATCAATCCACTTAAATAAATTGAGTGCACCAACTGCGCATTTTCAAAAAGGAATTTACAAGTATTCACTAGCCAAAAAACCAACAAACGCTGCAATAAAATGGTAAGCTCACACACACAGACACACACACATGCACACACACACATGCACACACACACATGCACACACACACATGCACACACATACATACACACACACACACACACAATTGCGTACGCCTCCATGTCGGCTATTTGACTTATTTTTCACATACCTTTATTTTCTTTTTTTCTTCTTATCACCTGCAGGTACTCATTGCCGCATCAGTTTGCACAAAGAATGGCAAAGGTAAGGAAAGCTCTGCATATATCTATATAAATAATTTTGTGTATATTAACATTAACGTCCAACAAATACATCCGCACACACACACTCGGTCACACACAAACTGCTCTTTCGCAAACAAATGCACAGTTATATTGTCACGTCAGTACGTTGAGATGACGAAGGCGCGCATCGAGGGTCTGCTGGCAGCATTCCCCAAACTGATGACCGCCGGAAAGCAGCACACGTATGTGGAAACAGACTCGGTGCGCTACGTCTACCAGCCGATGGAAAAGCTCTACATGCTACTGATAACCACAAAGGCCAGCAACATACTGGAAGATTTGGAGACGCTAAGGCTCTTCTCCAAAGTGGTGCGTACAACGACTCTGACAATGTTCTAGCAGCCAAGGGAGAAGCAGAGGGGTTATTATTAGTTATATTCTTACAACTGTTGTTCATGTGTGCAGATTCCCGAGTACTGTCATTCGTTGGACGAAAAGGAGATTGTGGAGAATGCATTTAATTTAATATTCGCCTTTGATGAGATCGTTGCGCTTGGCTACAGGGAGAGCGTGAATCTAGCGCAGATCAAGACATTTGTGGAGATGGACTCGCACGAGGAGAAAGTGTATCAAGCGGTGCGTCTGACCCAAGAGCGCGAGGCACGCCAAAAGATGCGCGAGAAGGCCAAGGAACTGCAGCGTCAACGCATGGAGGCCAATAAACGTGGCGGTCCCTCGATGGGTTCGCTGAGCGGTCGCAGCGGTGGCTTCAACACCGATTCCGGCTTTGGCAGCAGCAGCGGCAGCTCCATTGGCAGTGGTGGCAACTCATCATTTGTGCAGTCGGAGGCGAAGATTGTGACAGTCAAGGCGGCCCAGTTAGTTGAAATCATTGATTATTTCCCCGTCAAGCCTATCCTAATTTGTAATTAATCTCTCTCTCTCTCTTTCTTGCGTATAGGAAGCCCGTCTCCCGCAATGCGCTCAAGTTGGGCGGCAAGTCCAAGGATGTGGACAGTTTTGTGGATCAGCTGAAAAGCGAGGGCGAGAAGATTTCCACTCTGGTACCAGCGGCTGCACCTGGCAGCTCCGGTGCAGCGGCCAATGCCAGTGCAGCGGCAAAAGCTAAAATATCAGCGGATATTCAAACAGAAAGGTACATCGATAGTTTAAACCGATCCTGCTTGAAATTGTGCAAATTTTGTATGCGTTTTTTATGTTATTTGTTTTTTATTTGTTCATTTGCAGTGTGCATCTCAAAATGGAGGATAAGCTGGTGGTGCGCCTGGGACGTGATGGTGGCGTCCAGCAGTTTGAGCTAACTGGCTTGCTAACGCTGCGCATTACCGATGAGAGTCTAGGACGTATCAAGGTGAAGCTGGCCAATAACGATGCACACGGCATACAGCTGCAGACACATCCAAATGTTGACAAGGAACTGTTCAAATCGCGGGCCATGATCGGACTCAAGAATCCAGCCAAGCCGTTTCCCCTCAACACCGATGTGGGTGTGCTCAAGTGGCGTTTCATAACGCAGGATGAATCGGCCATACCATTAACCAGTGAGCACTTCTCCACATCTCTGCTCGCCAGCTGATTTTACAATTATTTTACACACATTCATTTTGTATTTCTGTCTCTATTCAATTCGTTAACACACAGTTAACTGCTGGCCCTCAGACAATGGAGAAGGCGGATGCGATGTCAACATTGAATACGAACTGGAGACACAGCATCTGGAGTTGCAGGATGTCGTCATTGTTATACCATTGCCGTAATTATTTCATCTTATATAATGTGCCATCTTTGAGTTGCTTAACATCAAATTTCTTTCGTATGCGCAGCTTGAACGTGCAGCCTTCAGTGGCCGAATTCGATGGCACCTACAACTATGATGCACGGAAACATGTGCTGCAGTGGCAGATACCCGTTATTGATGCGGACAACAAGTCCGGCTCGATGGAGTTTAGCTGCAGTGCCTCCATACCGGGCGACTTCTTTCCTTTGCAAGTTTCGTTCGTCTCAAAGACGCCGTATGCGGCTATTAGTGCGCTAGATGTTGTCCACGTGGATAACGATGAGTCTGTCAAGTATTCGAGCGAAACGATGCTCTTTGTGGAGAAATACGAGATCGTTTAATGCCACACAACACACATATATAAATACACTATCTGTCGGCAGTAGTAGAATAGTATATATAGTTTCAATACATACTTTATTCTGTTTTTTTTTTCAGCAATTCTTTCGCATTATGTACGATTATATATATATATATATGTTAAAGCTATGTTTATACTACTTATCTATACATCTACATACATATATATATATTTTGCAGACACGTATGTGTACGCATTCAAGGCGATGAAGCGCTTCTGAAGTCGCAACCATGGTCAACAGTTATTCCACACAACTATCATAGCGCATAATACATTCAATAAAATACAATAAATATGCACGGGTCGCGCATTATTTATTTGATTTAAAAGAAACAACAACATTAATACAAATATGCAATTGGCCTGTAATTATTCAAGTAAATTTCAAATTTCTAGTGTCGGTTAAATTAGAGAAGTGCTGCAAGGTGCTTGTTCTAATCACTTAATGCAACACTTGCGCGAGTTGGCAGTCCGATATTGTGATAGCCAGTTATCGATAGTCAAGCTCTTTACAGGCATTGTTTTGGTTCATTCATTGTTTTCATTTTGTACGAGTGTTGGGGGCAATTGTGATATTATAAACGAATAGAATGGAAAAGCAGTTGGAAAAAGTGTTGAGCGAAATGTACGTGCTGCATATATTTAAGCACTCTATCTATAAATTTACTAACTTGTTGCTTTGCAGCGTAACACAACAGGACACGGTGGGTGCATTACTGGCGAATCGGCAAGGCTTGTGCTTGGGTGGTGAGTAAGATAAAATATAAAATACATGCATATGCATACAAACATATTCACTTTATTTTCCTTATCTGTCAATAGCTATGGGCAAAATCACTCCCAATGTATCCGGTGTTGGAATGGCCATTTCCGACCAGGTGGCCAAACTGGAGCCAAACAGCACTGTTCCCGCAACTATTTGTTTATACAGCGGCAATAAGTAAGTCAGAAATGTGTGTACAGCTAGCTGTATTCTTAAGAGTTTCATACAAACTTATCTCCTATTTTTGGTTTAATCAGGCGCTGTATCATACAAAAGGATGAAAAGGGTGAAATAACTGGCATCATATATAAGCAAACAGCAACAACATCGACGTCGGCCACCAATTAAGAAACAGTTGCCCATAATCAAAAATCGTCATCTTAGGCCAAAGTAAGACATATATCTTCCAAATGCGCTCGCGAGCATTGTAACAATAGCTGGATAGATTCATAGCTAAAGCCATAGCCATTGCCACCGCAGCCACAGAAACAACAAAAGTCCACACAGTTCAGCCGAATCGCTAATATCAATTTGGGCTGCTGTTCTTGTTTTATATTAAATTGCCTAAAATTGTATTGATTTTGATTATCATCGTAATTATTATTAATATTATGTTGGGTGATTTTTTTTTGTCCCGTAGCTTTAAGCAAGATCAATTATGCGCTCTATACTCTATTACAGATTAATACAGTTTAGCAGACATGTATTTGTATATAAACATTTCGACTTTGAGTAGTGAAACATAATTCCACATACATGCACACACATACATACATACACAAAGACTATAAATATAAAAATACATTGTAATCCTAAAAACAATAATATTGTGCAATTTTGTAATTATTATTGTCTATTTATCGATAGAGTTGGTCTTTGCCATTCTAACGGACAAGAATTCCTTTGAAAATCTGCACAGATTTGATCAAGTTTAAGGTCTGTTCTAAAAAAAAGAGTGTAATTGCCTTCTCCCGTTGCTTGATCCAAAAAGTATGCTTTAAAATGTTATTTTCCGAAATTGGTTTAGATTTTGTTGCTCATCCTAAGAATATGCTGTCTAATTTGAGTTGAATTAAAATTGTCTTCTCCGGATTATATGCACCTAATTTATGGTGATCGTTATGATTTTTGTAGATGTTTTCAAATCCATAAAAATAGCATTTAATAGCATTTTTATAACCTTTCAACGGGTATTATTTCGTTTTGGGTTTAATTTTCTTAAATCTTTTTAAGCCACCCACAACAATCACTGAAAATAACTATGGATGAGCAAAAAAGGCGAGTCTTATATGTATTTTCGGTAGCCATCCATAATGAATATGTATTTATGACTATGTTTGCAATTACTCAACCACAACGGCGCCTGTACGTGCTTTACTCAAACCTCTTCAAATTTTCCGGATTGAGCAATGTTGAGGAAATGCAGACCGCCAACGACAAAAAAATATATGGAAAAAAAAATGATATATTATCGTCATGCAATATGCAAGATACATGCAATAATCTCGCAGAAACGCCAAACAAATTGCAGTTAATTTCAACCCACAAGTTTTTTTTCTTATGTTTTTATCTATTTTTTTTTAAATAAACTTTTTTTCTGGTTTCTCTTAATTTGTTAATATTGTGTAGCTGTATTGAAAGTCGTGTGACAAGATGGATCAACTGTCAACGCAAAAGTCTGATGAACAAATTAAGCTTTGACGCCGATTTTGGCCAAATGTGTTTTTTGTTAACATTTATCGTTTTCCTGGCGGCTGGTAGTGCCACATGGCCACATGGCCACATGGCCACATGGCCACCAAGGGAGTTTGTTGCCGCTGCCACTAAACGAGTTTCTTATTGCCGCAGTGATTCGCTCGTATTTCAAAATTTTCGGCCACTAAAGCAGTTAGTGTTTAGCTATCAGAGTGTTTGTTATTTGCCAGCAGACTATATATGAAAAAGCCGCACAAAAAACATTTGCCCATTAGGCCCATTAGCCAGGTGGGAATATTGTCGAGTTTGCGATTAATGCTTAGTTGATGTCTGCAACTGACGAAAGGCAGTAAATAAATATTATGTGCACGATATTTGAGAAAATCAATTAAGAGTGCACACGACACCGATACACATAATGCAATGAGAGAAAAAAATAAAAAACATATATAAAATAATTATTATATATCACTATTAACAAGCAGTTTTTGTTTCGATGCTGATACAAATATATTGAATTTATTTTATTTACTGCTGCTAATAATTGTTAATTCAAGTCGCATTGGAAGCCGACTCGAATTCAATAAAAAAAATATATTTTATGAAAGATCGGGTATATATTTCTTATATCTCAAATAACGAGTATTCACTTAACAAATATTTTTGAAATGTGCTGGGCAATTGGAGCTGAAGGCTTTTTGGGAAAATGCAGCACAATCAACGCATTTGATTCACATCGGTCAAGAGTCAAAGTGTTGCACTAAAAGTTTAATTAACTGTTTATAAAGTACATGCACCCATGGGCAAATATTTGTAGACATGTGCAAGTATTTCAGAACGAACAATATTCGGTCAATATTTGTTGTGCTCAAGTCGAAAATGGAAGCAGGCAAACAGAATGCATGCTACTTGTGCAAATGATTAAAAGTAATCCATGAACAAGCTTATGCAAATATATTTACTCTGTTAAATAGCAATGTTTAAACACGCTTTATGCGTATTTATTTACATGCACACGCATGCCTCCATATCTATATATATAATTATGTATTTGCATATTCGCTGGTATACATTTATTTACATTTCGGCGATGAACTAGTTGCCAACAGCAGCCTTGAACTTTCACTAACAGTAGCAACAGCAGCAGCAACAGCAGCAACAGCAGCAACAGCAGCAGCAGCAGCAACAGCAGCAGCAGCAGCAGCATTGCTGCCAATTGTCCAGGGGCATTTTGTGTGGTTTGTTGTTTCTTTGGAGTGCTGGGGCGGCCCACATGTTTGTGGCTCAGAAACTTGAAAAGTAGGAGACAGTGTTGCGTTGGTGTTGGTTGTGGGTGTTGCGAAAGGCAAATAGACTTGCAACTTGCGCAACTCTTCACACGCATGCATATAATTCGTTGTCGCATTCACTGCGAATTAAAACAACGACGTTCGATAAGCAAAATGCGAAATTTGCCAGCCAAGGCGGGTTTATTTAGCCATTTAGCCGGCCAAAGCCACTGAAAGCCTTCAACTTGACTATAAGCGTTCAATGGAGTTCAGCAGAGCGGCGTCGTTGCTAATTGGTTGTGCAGAGCGAGTTGGTGGGGGTGGGGGGGGGGGGGGGAAGCTAACAACTGACGAAAATGCTGCACTTTCGTTTTCAGGGAACCATCAATGAAGCAGTGCGATAAGAAGAAGCAGAAGCAGAAGAAGAAGAAAGAGCAAACGGCTAAAAAAGTAAAGAGAAGAAAACCAGCAGCTCCGGTTCATATCAAGAAAAGCCAGCTGGTTCGCTGCCAATGTAATAATGCCTTTCCCTTTTCATAGGTGTAAGTATGAATGGTACATACGTATGTATGTATGTATGTATGTGTGTATATATATGTATGTATGTGTGTATGTGTGTACATAACAAGAGCAACAGACGAAATGTAAAAGCGAAATTGAGAAAGGCAGCCGAAATTATCAGCTGTATGTAGCCCAAACTGGAGCAGAAAATATATACGTACAAAAAAAAATGTGTATATATATATATATATATATATATATATATATGTGTATGTATGCATATAGTATTTGTATTTGTATTGTCGCGAGTTTTCCAAAAATAACAACAAAGCAATTTCGTTAGCTGTGCTCATCGCGGATGCTTGCAACATTTTTCAAATAGTTTTTCATTAGATTTGTAGCTGGAAGTTGTTGACTCTTGACCACAAGCTCATTTTCAGGCATTTTCAGCTGATTTATACACAATTTGCCATAAATCACAACTAGATACATACTATGCAGGTACATACATACATACATATATATATATATATATATATATATATACATATGTATACAGTTGAAAACAAATAGAAATAAGCTAAGAATTATGTATGTGACCAGTGTTGGCCCCTAGACGGCTTACGCGACTTGAGTTATGCCAAACATAAACATATTTTCATGGCAATATTTTTCGACGACATGATAAATCTTTTACGCACTTTTTTGTGAAGCATCTATATACATATATATATATATATATGTATATTTATTGGCTATATGGCGATTTTCTACACATGGCTTTCAATTTTGCTATTGTTCTTTGTTGTAGTGTTCGCAAACATTTTACTGGCTGCTCTGCTGCACTTTCTCTCTTAGAAAATGACACAGTTTGCTAGTTCGGCTGGTTTTTGAACTCTTTTTCTGAGAGCACTTCTTTTACTCAGCTACATAAATTGCACGTCATTTGAGATAGAATTCAATTTGATTGAATGCAAATTGAAATAGTCGCAATAGTTTTATACACACAAACAAACACACAGAAATATTGGCTGTGGAAAATTATGTCATATGGCCGGCTAATCGCCAAACTTAGCCAAACTTAGTCACAAATCAGTGGCTCCACAAACAATCACGTCACCGAAGACCAAAAATGACGACATTTGGCCGGCAAACGCCAGCTTCAGTTTCAAATATGTACAAATAGACATATATATACATATATGTATGTATATAAATACATATATATATGTGCAAGTATGCACAACACATCGTTGTATTCGCTGTATTGTTTACGAATTGTTTTTGTTTCATTTCGATGTTGTATAATGGACGACAAACATAGGCGCCAACAATTGCAGGTGTTGCGCGCTTCCATGACAAATCACGTTCTGCTCAACAGTAGGGGCACTCACTTACTCATTCCACTAATAAATCGACAAACTGTCGATCCTATATAAAATTAGCAAATGAGCAATCTCAGCTTATCCATCCATTCAAATAATCTTAGATTAATTCGTATTGTATTGTTTCTGTCCGTTGGTAAATTGTCTTGTAAAACTTGTTATTTCGTCGAAAATGAAATGATATTTAAAATAAACTCTATCATATTACGACATTCAACATTTTCGTTGAAGAAATGATGGGGCGCATGATTCATCCCGAGCTCGTCTTTTCCATATTTGGCTAAATCAAAAATTTATGGCTTATACTTATATATTATACATTGTTAAACTCAGTCAAAAGCAAGCTGTGAATCATGCGGCTAATTTGAGCAGTAAGGATTTTCAATAAAATCAATTGCTTCAAGTTGAAATTTAAGTTTATTTAACATGATCAAGCACGAATGGGGGCAGAGATGTCAACATCATTTTGTGGCACAGGAAGACACACAATCAGAAACGAAGAAAGACAGAAGAGGAGAGTCAGCAGGACTCCAACAAGCCAATAACCATGGGGAAGAATCGAAAGTCACCTAACCAAACTAGAAGAGTCCTCAAGGCACATCCCAGCAGAGCTCAGTGTGTCGCCTTAACTAGAAGAAGATGCAGCATTCCAAGGATGCAAAGACATCCAAAGGCATTGAAGCCCTCAACCCAGCAAAGATGCTCGCAATCGTACAGAAAGGAAGGGCTCAGAGGGAGGCATAATAGATCTAGGAGGTCTCAGTGCAGGTAACCCAATAACAACACAAATAATAATAAAAAATTTAAGATTTGTATATTCTTTATTTAATGTATTTCACACCTTTGCCATGTTATCACACATTGCTGTTTATTATTGATTATTTTCAAGCAAAGAATTCTTGGTTGGCTCGTTTAATAAAAGTGGTCGCAAAATGTATATTAATATTTACAATACACATACATACATACACACATACACACATATACATATATAAGTGAACTAATAATAGGTAAGAACATGTTTAGAGGGTATTTCATAGCCGATCTCTGATGAGTAGGGAACGATTGCTCTTATTATTTTTTGTGTTTATCAATTGTAAAACGTCCTAGAAATATACAGAATTTAGGCAAATGCCAAATGGCAAATGGACATGGAAACTATTCAAATAATTCGCCATAAATTGCTTAGTTAATCTGTGTTCGTTTTCAGCAGATTCGAATTGCATAATATATATATATATATATATACATAAGATATACACACATTCTAGCAATGTTTATTTATTTCTCTCTCTATCTCTCTCTCTCTGGCTGTATTGTAGAGCAGTAGGTTGAGGGTGTAACACACACATAAATCACATAGATACACACATACAGATATAGATACTGCTACAGATACAGACACACACGGGCACACATTGGCAAATGCATGCTACTTTGTATTATAAATTTACGCTTGCCTGCCGGATTTATCGTCAGTTGTCTAAACACATCTCGGACATGTCTTTTGTACAATTAAAAACAATCGATGCGATTTTTCGCACAAATGTGCCAAACACGAACATTCAATTTATATTTAGTCGATCGCCTTCGTACGTCAAATGATAGCGCTGCAAACGTTTCGCAGTTCACCTGTCCCACCTATCCCCCCTGCCAACCAATTGGCCTCACACCCGCCGAGCCACCCGTATACAAAAGGGTTGTCGAAAAAAACAGAAAATAAGTAGAAGATAATTAAATAAAAGCAACGAGAAAAAAAACAAAAATCAAAATCAAAACAAATACAAATACAAATACAGTGCTGTAAAGCGTTGCGAATGGGAGCAAAGATGGGGAGTTGCCTGAAGCAGGGATGGGGCTGGGAGGGGGTGGCTGGTTGGTGAGGGACTGTTTGCTCCACTTTTGCCTCCAATTCATCAATTCATTTGCAAAAGAGCAAGCGCAACCAATTTACAGATTTCGTCATCTAAATCACTTTCTACTTTCACTGCAATACACACACGCACACACACACAGATACACACACACACACAGAGAGAGACAACAAAGAGGAAATTGCAACGTCCGCGTTTAAAGAAAGACAATGAAACGATATCTTCAAAGTTAACCTTTGCCAGCTGTTGACGTCCAAGATCCCTTTCTTTTCTACATACCAAATACCAAATACTCTATATATATATATATATATATATATATATGTATGCGTATATCTTTACATATATGTGTGCAATGCATTTAACATTATTTTGGTTGCTGTGCTTTTAGTTATTTGGCTTTTGCGATTGATTGGCGCTGGGTGGCAATACTTGAGCACTACTTCCTGGTTGCTCAGTTGAGCAAATAATTTATGGCTAACGCCCTCAGCCTCAGCTGTGCACACAGCAGACAACTAACCCAGCCCAACCAATTTAACGCACTGCCAGAGTGAGCCACCATCCCAACTGAATTACTTACAGCAAACAGCCAAAAGATTATCTTTGCTTTGTTGTTGCTTTGTTGTTGCTTGGTTGTTGCTTTGTTTTGTTTGTTTTGCTTTGGCTTGGTTTGTTTATGCGAGCACTTTCGCATCTTGCATTGACCTCAAATTGAGTCGGCCCAGTTGGAGGTAGCTTTGGGGGCAACATGGATATGAAGGTGGCAAGTACAGGTTCATGCAACAGCTGCCTGCCGCCTGTTGCCTACTCCCTCTGGTTAAATAGTCACTAATCTGGCTGAGAACATCGAATAGGTTCTCAATTGGAGCTAGACTATTACTTAAATCGTTCCGATTGACTGACTGAGTGCTGAAATAATTGTCTTTGGCGACGTTTTCTTAGTTTTCAAATCCATCATTTAAATTGAATAAATCATTTTGAATTCAGGTTGCCAACCTTCAAATTGCCCCGTTGGAATTAATGGCAATAGCTTTAATTAGATGCCGATCTGCGTCCTGCGATTGTTCAGTTCAGGCAGGATTATTATAGATTACTGATCATAGATTATTATAGAGGTGCCCCCGATAGCCCACGGAATAAAAAGAAAGTGTGAAATGTTTTTGTTTTGTAAATGTTATATCGTTTTGAAAACAAATGAATGTTTCTTTTATTTTCTGCATCGCTTTCAATTCTTTTGCATTGTTTATTTCTTTTCTTTTTTGTTTTTTTGTTTTGTTTTTGTATGTTTTGTTTTTTTTTTTAATATATGCTTTTTGTTTGTTTTTGCCACTCTTTGCATGTGTCAATCAACAACTGCATTAGCATTTTGATATAGAAAAATACATTCGCATCTTTTGTTGTGCAACGGCGTATCTGACAGATTCAGATACAGATACAGATATAGATATAGATACATATATTATCTGTGCGCTGGTTGCTGCTAGGAACATCAATTCAATGTGTTGCTGTTTTTGTTGCTGTTGTTGTTGTTGTTGTTGGCGTGAAGAGCAGAAAAACATATTCGTTTCTCAACGTTTTGCCTTGGAAAGACAATCGATTGTTGCATCATTATTACAATAGTAATAATAATTATAATAGTTACAAAAAGAAATTACAATATTTATAATAGTTCTAGCAATAAACATTACAATTGCTTAAATCTTAAATGTTTACATTAACAATTATTATTGTTGTTGTTGTTGTTGTTTTTTGTTGTTTTGAATGCGATGTTGTTCAATGTAAAAATTATACACTTGAAGAAATTTTCAATGAACTTTGCATGTAAAATTGGCATGAATTCGTTAAATAAATTAGGCGTGTCCTAAAAACTAGTCGGCGAACAAAAGAAATAAAATAAAAATAGTAAAAATAAACCAAAAAAAAAAAAAAAATACGTTAAACATAATTTAATCGATAGGAAACTTAAGTTAACTTATATGTCGAAATGTGTGTAAATAGTAATGCAACTTAACTATTCATTTCTCTTTCTTCATATATATGAGATGCTTCATTCGTACTTTATATCTTATGCAAAGTGTGACGAAAAATAATAATAATAATAATAATATAATATAATAATGAATTCAGTAAACAAGCAAATCGTTTAAATGGAGTGATTTTTGTGCATTTTATATTTCTTTTTTCTTTTTTTCTTTTCTTTTGGAACATTTCAATTTTGATTAGGTGTCGCGCAGTGTAAACGGTATCTATTCGTACATAGATATATATATTTTCGATTCTTCTTTTTTTTCTTTTCTTTTCTTTTTTTTTGTTTTGTTTTTGTTTTTGTAAATATGTGAGAAAGTGAAAAAAACATCACAGCTAAAACTTCAGTACATTTTTCTTGTGGTTACTTCGAAATCAACTAATAAAAATTAAAAAAAAAAAAAAAAATGTGTGTATATATATATATATATATATATATATATATATGTGTGTGTGTGTGCGTGCTTACAATTGATAGTTGTGCGATTGGATAGATATATATATATACACATATTATTATATATATATATATATATATTTCGTATAGCTAAAAATAGACTTTGCTCTATATAAGCAACATAATTGTCATTATTTGTTATCGTTGTTGTTGTTGTTGGACTTCCTCTCAGTTCGCTGCTCGCTCCCCTTGCCACAAATGTTGTGAATGATGTTGATGACGATGATAATGTTTGTGTTGCTGGTGCTGGTGCTGGTAACTGGCAGACCAAGCGAACGTAGACTGAGATTGAATAGAGGAGGCGAACGCTGCGCTGCGCCTTCCCCGCACAAAAAAAGGCAACAAAAAAAGTGTAGATTTATATCTAAAATTAGTCAGCTACAACTAAGCAAACAGCTTACAGACTACAAGTACTTCTTGGCCCCGCCCACAAGACGCAAAAAAAAGAAAAAAAATGAAAATGAAAAGCACTTTAACCACGCTAAAACGCCTGAAACCGAACCCGAACCCGATCGCGATTCCAAAAACCCCCGATTCCGAATCCGATCCGTGTGTGCTTTAATCGTCCCAGCTGGAGTCGGCTTCCAGTTCGCAGCGGACACGCCACAGCATCAGTTCCATGCAGGCACGCGAATCCTCGAAGCTGCTGTGTCCCGTCGCCCCGTCGCCGCTTTGAATCTCCCGATTCAGATGCGTTTTGGTGAGGTGACGCAGCGCCCGACGATATGGAAAGCCGCTCGAATGGGGAAACGCAATCGATGTGTCGATCAGCGTATGATGCACCAGTCGCAGCGCACGCAAATCATTATCGAGTCCATGACCGATCAGTATGGTGTCGGCATCGATCAGTTCGAGCAGATCGCGCTGCACCTCGGCCAGCGTTTTCACGCCAGACGATTTGAGATCCTTGGCAGTGACGCCCGAATACCGTGTATTATAATCAACAATATCGGCATCGGGTCGCACATAATGCTCATACACCAGCTGGCCATTGAGCGCCACCAGCGACACTTTGGTCACATCGAGACCACGGCCCGTGTAGCTCATCTCGCAGTCCAACGCATACACGGCCTGACTGGCCGCCGTTGAGGACTGGAGGCGTGGTCGGGTATGAACAAAGTCGTGATATGGTCCATTCACACCGACCACTGAGCCGCTCCACACGTGCAGCTCGTTGCGTGTGCAGCAGCGTGCCGTCTCCGATGTGGCACTGCAGCAGGTCCAGCGAGTGATCCAATTGCTGCCGTCGTAGCAGCGATGATACTTGCCCCAATGATAGCTACACTCCTCGCGCGTCATATACTGGCCGCTCAGCTCGTCGACGAGGAAGTCCCGCTTGCAGCGCACACACTCCTTGGCCAGGCGCCGTTCCGTTGGCATTGCGCCCGTGGTTGTGGTATAGTTGCAGTACAACTGGAGGCCATAGCAACTGTTCGCATCGGCATCGGCATCGGCACTGGGCGCACTCGATTCGCACTCGCTGCCACTCCATTCGCCGCCGGACTCGGAGTCGAGGGATCGCGGCGATATGTTGCCCGAATCGGTTGGGGTGCCACGTGGATTGGCACCGTTCAGTGTCGTCTCATTGCTGTTGGCCTCCTCGTAGTTGCATGTGTTGAGGCCGTCGTGGCAATTGATGACGGTCAGTGCCGTCTCCGTTACGGACATGACGTGTGCCGCCGCAAAGCTTATGTGTGGCAGGCACTTGAAGATTTCGATGGCGCCCTCCTGAACAACACTTGCCACCGGATAGCCGTAGACGCGCAACAGATTCGGATCGATCAGATGGCGGCGCAGCTGTTGCAACACTGCATTATCGTCCACCGCCAAGCGTTCATATTGTCTCAGCGGTGGCACTAGAAAATTAACATTCTGTCTCTGTCGCTCCCAGTTGCTGATAATGCTGCTGTTGCCACTGCTGCTGCTGCTGCTGCTGCTGTTGCCCGGTGAGCTGCCTGGGGAGCTCAGCGCCGAGGATGAGTTTGAGCTGCAGTTGTTGTTGATGCGGTTGCTGTTGATGCGGTTGTTGCTGCTGCTGCTGTTGCTTTTGCTGCTGCGGCTACTCTTGTTGTTGTTGTTGTTGCTGTTGCTGTTTGGTTTGTTGCTGTGGTTGCTGCTGCTGTTGCATTTGGTTTGCTTTGCTTTGCAATTGCTGCTGCTGCTGTTGGGTCGCTGCTTCTGATTGCAATTGCTGCCGATGCTGCTGATATTGCTGCTGTTGCTGCTGCTGCTGTTGCTGCTGCTGCTGTTGCTGCTGCTGCTGTTGCTGCTGCTGCTGTTGCTGCTGCTGCTGCTGTTGTTGTTGTTGCGCCACTTGCCCTGCTGCTTGCACTTACCGTTCACATTAGCATGAACATTAACATTGACTTTGTTGGCCTGCTGCTCGATTGTGGTGGCAGCAGCTGTTGCAGCCATTGTTGTCCTATTGTTGTTGCTGCTGCTGCTGCTGCTGTTGCTGTTGCTGCTTGTCAAGTATTGCTTCGATTTCTGTTGTCGCTTGTTGCGTGATTTGTTGTTGCCCCCACTGTTGTTGTTGCCGTTGCCATTGCCATTGCCGTTGCCGTTGCTGTTGCTGTTGTTGTGGTTTAAATTGGTCGCCCTTTGACTTTTGATTGGCTTGTGCAGCTGCTCGTCGCTGGAGTTGATGTCCTCGCTGGTCGTCTCGCTGCTGGTGCTATTCCGATGACCGGGATTGTGTTGACCCAGATATTTCTCTGTAAAAAACCAAAAAAGACAAAAAACATTTAATTTAATTCATTTGTTCATTTCAAATGGGATTTTAATGAAATTGAAAACATCAGTCGCAAACACGCAAAACGAGTTCTTCGCGCATAAAACGAAATAGTTATTTGGCAATAGAATATAGCCAACAAGTCAACATTGATTTAGAAGAAACCGTTTCCAGTGCCAATAACTAGATTAAGCTAATTATTCTGGCAACTAGTTCTTATGCAAAAATCAGTTATACAATCAGTTATAGTAAATTTGGCTGACGTCAAATTACGTTTGCTAATTGTCAAGGGTGATAACACAATCAATGTGTATCTGTGTGTGTGTGTGTGTGTGTGTATCTGTGTGTGTGTGTGTGTGCTGGCCTATTGATGGCTTTTATCAGCTGGTCGAAATCAATTGCTCGCCACGTGCTTTCTTTTGTATATTTTGAAATGTGTTTTGTGCGTTTGTGCCTTGTTTTGATTAAGTAATACTTTGTTTTATTATATCCACAGACTTGATGAATGGGCTATATATATATATATACAAATATATATATATATATATATATATCCATATGCACATAGCTGTGCGTCGGGCATGTTTGCATTTGATCAAAGTCTATACGAAAAACTGTCTACGCATGGCTTAAGATAGCAGCTTGTGTCTATATTTTGATGTCTGGCAACAACAACAACAATTACAACAACAACAACAACAATAATAATAAATAAATAAATAAATACAGCTTTTGCGCTGCCTGCTGACTGGTATTATTACAAAAGACGAGCATTACTCATTATCAACGGAATTATTATAAATAAATGTGTGACTTCCGCATTTTGTGGCTCATCAGCTGCCTTTACAACAGATACTGCAGTAGAGAGCGAGACAGAGAGCGAGAGCGAGAGAGAGAGAGGCCGGCTTGTGTTGCCAGGCAAAAGATAGAGGCAAAACCAGGGCTGGGTTGGGAATCGGGGCAGGGTGCGTGCTCACTTGGCCAGCTGTTAACTTGTTGTACGATTTCACACGACACGTGCAACTCTGATTGACCTAGCTGTTTCCCAGCTGCGAGACGAGTGCCACTCAAATTTGGATATAACATTAATATTCATAAATTAGCTGATGTTCTGTAATTACAACAATTTATTATATCTCTTTGCAATTGCCAATTTGTTTGGTTTTCTCGCTCTCCAAGACAATTTCACGCCTGATAAAATCTACGCATTTCCTCAAGCACATCAATCATATACACCTATATATATATATATATATATATATATATACACATCTATACACTGCTCGAACTTTGAGTTTGTTGACTCTGCATTGGCCACTGAAGGACATTTCGATTGCTTATGTGGAACTCAATTTTGGCATCATAGTTGCTGCTGCTGCTGCTGCTGCCGCTGGGCACGTGACCTGAATCGCCAATTAAGTGGGGAATGGAGGGGGGGGGGGGGAGTGCTGGGGGTAGGTAGCCAATAAGCAGCTCAATCGTTCGCTTTGCATGTCAAGCAAATTTCTCCGCACAAAATCATAAATCACGCATACGCCGCGTTTGCCCAGCAGGCAGCAGCAAACGACAAACGACAAATGGCAAACGGCAAGCAGAGTAGCTGAGTGAGCCTCAATTAATGTTTACATATGTGCAACACGTACTTCAACACGCATTGAAAACTGTTTGGCCCCAAAAACCCCCCACATCCTCCACCAACTACATGCCCCCCTCCCCCTTCCCCCGACACCTCACCCCTTTCCCTGATTAGATAAACGAGCTTCCCGAACCCACAAATATATGTATACCTCTCCGGCTCCGCCCGTGTCTCTGCCTGTGTCTGTGTATGTTTCACGCTGCTTTATCACTGGAAACACACAAAACACATAAAACACACACGAAACACACAACACATAAACACAAACACAAACACAAACATGCGCCAAAATCTTCAACAGCCTTGAAAAATCATATAAAAATGTATATGTATATAGGCATATATACATATATATATATACATATATTTGTATATATATATATATATATATATATGTGTGTGATTAAAACGTAAACATAACGTAATAATTATGCGAGGTGCGTTTCAAATGTAGCTGTTGAAATTAGCATTAACATCGATTAATTACAGAGCTACATGCATCATATACATAAATACATACATCATATACATAAATACATATTAACCTTTCTTCACTTATGACAATTAATGCAAATATCACTTGTCATTTTATAGAAAATAAAAACAACTTGGAATAAACATATATAAAAAAAAGCAACAAAAAATATATATAAAAAGCTTGAAATGTTTTGAAACATAATCTTTTTTTTTAACTTTTTAAATATTAATTTACGTTCATAATTAAGAATCAAGTTTCGTTGAACGTCATTATTTGTTTGTCATCATTTATAAAGCTATTTTTTGTATTATTCTAAATATTATTAAGAGGTAAATCATGCTAAGTAGTTGGACGAATTGAAATCAGAACCGGGTATAAGAAACCCTCAAACACTCAGCTTTGATTAAGTAATGATGAACTGAAATTAAGATGGAAATCATTGTGGACTGAGAGAGATGACTGAGATTAAATGCCATTGGTTGAAGGCCTCCGAAGTAGTTCTCTCAAAAACTGGCATCTGATTAATGTCAAAGTCAAAGTTAAATAAAGCTTACAATGCCTTTTGTTGTTGTTGTTAGTTTTAATTTGCATAAAATTTTGCGAGTGTTACAAGACTAACGAGCAGCAGCAGCAACCACAGCAACCACACAACAATAACAGCAATTGTTGAAAGTCCCTGATAAGATTGCACGGCGAAATACATAATAAGTTCAGCGATCTAAACGCTGATAATCGATGTATATATGTAAATATATATATATAAGTATACCAGTAAATACAAATAATAATATATATGTTGGGCACTTGTTTTTTACCGATCCAAATAGAAGCAAAACTCCGACGAGTGTCGTAAATCGAGAACAATTATTTTTAATTGCGCTTGTTTCAGTTTCAGTTTCAGTTTTAGCTTTAGTTAATTATAGCAAGTGAAATGCTTTTTACAATAATAAAATAAATCAAAGCTTCAAATTTAACTTGCAACTCACAACTTGCCAAACACTAATTGAAATTGAGGATCTTTCAACTAAAACTTTGCCATTGATTTGCCCAGTTATCAGTTCAATTTAGCCTGTCTTTTTTTTGTTTTGTTTTTTTTTTTTTTGGCACCCAGTTTTTAGCTGCTTGCCGGCGATAAGATGTGGGCCACAAGCGCCTCAAATTTGTCGTCTAATTGTGGTTGTCAAGTGGACTTCTCGTTGCCGTTGCCTCGTTGGTGTGCGTTGGTGTGTGTGAAGGCGACTGCGGCCGGCAATCCCAAAGTTTTTAAAACAAATCACTAATCAATAGAGAAAGAGAGCTCCACCTGGAGATACCCTGCTCGTAGATATTAGAGTAACTCGACTGTTCAGAATATATATATATATATAATAGAATATATACTTTCCCTCTTCTTTAGTCTGTTATATCCTTATCACAATATCCAATATCCCCTATAAAAAAAGTAAAACTGAATAAAGCACTCGATCCCACGATTATAAGCACTTAATTTGTTTTTTTTTCGCTTTTGGTTTTTCGCATTTGCCAAATCAATTAGCTTGTGAGAGAATGTCGAGTGCAACCGCGTTGCAATTTGGCAAAGGAAATGTGAGGCGTGTGGCAGGCAGGCAGGCAGGCCGGGCAGGGCAGGGGAGAGTGGGTGGGTGAGTGATTATAAAGAGAGATGTTTGCATGTTGCAAAGCAGACAACGACTACGCAATGTGACCCAAATTAATTGAGGCTTGAGGCGATTAAATTAGCATTGCCCAGCATAAAGTTTGGACTTTATCACTAAAATTTCCATTCAGTTGCAAAATTGTGTCAACAAATCACACAACTAACTCTCTCTCTCTCTCTCTCTCTCTCTCTCTCTCTCTCTCTCTGCAGTTCTGCTCTCAAGGCCCTGGCACTTCCTGTCCCTTGACCAAAAGCAAGACTAGAAACATAAACAAACAAAAAAAGCCTAGCGGCAAAACGCAAACACAAAATGCTCAAATATCAAAAAATAAATAAAAATAAAAAAAATAATAATTATAAAAAAAAAAGAATAAGTAAATAAAACTAAAAGAGATGAAACTTAATTGCCACTCACATGGAAATAATGGGATGCAGAGACGGACCCTTGTCAAAATACAAACATATATATATATATATATATATATATATGCATATCTGTTGCTAGTTGGGGCTTTATGGTTATGCTAATGTGTTTGAGGCACTTCCACAATTGATGGCTCCATGCGTGCTGCGAGCTGCGTGCAATACGTGACAATCTGTTGAGCTTTGGCTAAAATAGTTGAGTACGCTTTTGAAATTTGAACTGTTATGCATTTTGGGCATAGCAGCCCAAAAACTGAGCTGGATGTGATTGGCTAGCAGACACCCTGCACTCTGCACAAGCCCAATAATATATCTATTTCAATCGTTTAATTTCCGGCTTAAAACTCTATTTAAAAGCCATCATTTGCTTAAGCAACTATTTAAAATAAATGCTAAATGGTCTGTATACATTTTAAGCAATTACAGGGTATAAAAACGAGCAGCAAAAAGGCGATTCGATAAAGTGCGAGCCGCACTAAAGATGGCAATGCAAAAAGACAATTAGATGCGATTCCACTTTGTATAATTATAATTGAAATAACGACGAGTGGCTGGAAGATTGTCTGTAATTGTACAAAATACATACAGAATGGGTTGTAATGTTGTCGGCCTGTGATAATACTGATTAACTGGAGAATGTAAATCCATAGATACATGTGTACTTTGTATCTATGTAGATAATGACAACAATCTAATAGATAACTGCACCCAAATCGCACGAGAGAAGCTACAAAGTGCACTCGAGCTAGATAAGCGCAGATCAACAGATCAACCGATGAAAAGGTGAACAGATGAACAGGTGTACGTGTACTTTGAGTTCCGGATCTGGGCAGACCCTATAGGAAGTTGCACCTACAATGCAGACATGGATACACATAAAAGATAGCAGTCACAGACAGATAGCAGTGCAGAGACAGCGCTTCTGATAAGCAACAATTGTATAAGAGTTGTATAAGTTGTATAAGAGGTGATTATGCATATCTATATCTATGTATGTATCTATATAGCTTTGCTTACCCTTTTCAGATCTAGATGATATAATCTTTATCTGGCAGTTGTTGCTGACGGGCAAACCTATTAACCTTGAATTCAGCTCTTTCTTAGCCTCTTCCTAATGGTCTAATAATAAGAGCACAACTGCATAGACTGTGTGTGTGTGTGTGTTGCGTGTGTGTGTGTGGTATGCCACAACATATTCCCTCAACTTGGCTGCCACTGAAAAAGGCAAGCGAAATGAGTTCAAGTTGTTTTTCTTCTCGCCTTGCGCCATCTGCGGATTACACAGACGCCGCCACCATCTGCCTCCCTCCGCAGTGAACCAAACCCTCTCCGCTCCGCCCCGCCTCCTTTGCAATGGGCAACCTTAAGCGGTGCAGCGAGGCGTGAATTGTGCAGTAGCTGCAACAATTGCTCTGCAGGCAGCATTGACTTAATTACACACATAACAAGGTGAGCCATAAAGCGTTGATTTCAGATTTCAGTTTTCAGATCGGCCGACTTCATTCATTGGCAGTCAAGTTTTGCGGAAGCGAACCAATGAAATAACATAATTACTGAAATCTTATCTAATTTTATTAAATAAAAGAGCTAAAGCCAAATATAATTCGAATTGAGAGTGGCAGCTCTGCGATTCTGTGCCAAGTCTGCCAAGCAATGGCTCAAACATCGTCAGAGAATTATAAGCACATCAAGTGTAAATATTGCAAGGAGCGAGAAGAATATCGCTTATCTAAAATATATAGCCAGATTCAATTGAAGCTGTTAACACTTCTTAATCAGTTTGCGCTTGCTTATAAAAAGTAGGAAATCGACATGAAAAACAAAGTTCAATTGATCAATTGAGACTTCCAGTTTATATTGTATATATATACATATATATTCATATGTATTTGTATGTATATATATATATATATATATATATGTTTTCAGCAGAGATGTGATCTTTTCAACAACAATTCAAATCTATAGAATTATAATAAAAGTATAAAGCTGCTGCTGCTGCTGCTGCTGACCCAAGTGCTAATCAATGACAAAACGAACAACTTATGTAACCTGACCAGACCTGACCAGACCAGGCCCGGCCAGACCAGACCAGGGAGAGCTAGGTAAATTACACAAAAATTAAAAAGAGGGAAACTCATATTAAACTGATTGTTGGCTTGGCCATCAGTTGAGGAACGTGAAACACCGTTAGTGACTCAGGCGGGGAACGGGCACAAATGGGGCGTGGGGAGTAGTGGACGGGCACAGGTTGGGGTTGTGGCTAACCGAGAGATGTGAGACGCTAATCAGCTGATTCTGCTACGAGCGTATTGCGTCTTAGAATGTTATTGTTATTATTGTTGTTTGCTATAAATAAATGCGAAAAAAACTAACAAAACGTTGCTGGAAAGTTTTTCAAGTTTTTTTTTTGTGAAACAACAGCAAATAATGAAATGAAAACAAAATTGGGAAATTAACTATTCAAAAAAGAAAAGACAAATTTATATGAATAAAAACGAGAGTATTGAATGGGTGTCTGTCTATATCTGTCTATATTTATCTGTGTGTGTGTGTGTGTGTGTGTCTGCCGTATAAATAAATGTATATGTACAATAGATAGATATAGATTTGGGCCATCCGGTTATGCCATATGCAACTCACAAAGTAGCAGATATATCTATATATATATATATATATATATGTGTGTGTGTGTGTGTATGGTATAAATCGCAGCTATATAAATCAAAACTGCTTATACTAAATCAATATGTATATTAATACAGTGTTGAGGCATTTCACTGTTGATATCATTGGGTTAATAATAATATCATATCATATCATAATCGTATCATATCGCGCTCATTTCCAGATTGCAGATAAGCCACGAAAATATATGTATTCAAGATAATAACAACAACAAGTTTCGTATATTGATTTTTTACACACACTCAGTGAAATTGATGACCAAATTATGAAATATCAATTTCGAAATACATTTTGTTCAAGGCAAATCAGTTAATGGTTACAACTTGCATTTCTATTTCTAGTTTATCTAGCTTTTACTCTCAAATTGTGCTTTCTCATCACGCTTTTGTTTATTTGTTTATCTAATGAAGCAAGCGTCTGTAATACCCTGTGCCCATCAAGCATGCATAAATCGGGTATAATGAAGTTGTGCAAAAGGCGAGTCCGTCTTGCTACATACCATAAAAGCTTATCACACTTTTGCGATAATTAATTCATTTTAATGCCACGCATATCGATACAAATCGATATTCGATAACGATAGTAAAGATATAGCCTGCCCATTAATAGAGAATACACCTGTAACAATTATTGTTGATCGACTGCCAAATAAAAAGACTTTGTTAGCCAACTCTTATTTTCATATTAAAGTAATTACTGTCAGCAAATGAATTAATTACTTGCAGGGTGTCCTCATAGTCGAGCACTCTCTGACTGGTTATATTATTGATTTTAGCTTCTTTCTTTTCGCTGTTCTTTGGCCATTCTCTGACGTCTTTGGAGTTTTGAATTTTTAATTGATTCGCACTTTTTTTTTCGTTTTTGAAAGCGAAAGCCAAAACAAGAAGCAGCTTGTTGTTTGTTGTTGTTTTGTTGTTGTTGTTTTTTGTTGTTGTTGTTGTGTGTGTGTATTGGCTACAACGACTTTCATTTAGATCGCAGCAGAAAACTTAGGCTAAGCTTAAGCGAAGATTTCCTGCAATTTTCTTATTTATGAGACCACATTTCAATTGAAATTGAAATGCCGAGGTCTCAAAATAATCTTACGATTCAGAGACCTATATGTATATATACTTGTGTATGAGTGTGCATCATCAGCATAGTCAAGTGCAGGCAAAGGTCTCTCAATGGAGCATCCTACTTCCTACTTGTTAAGTATCTTAAGTAGCAACTAGCATTTCGTTGAATACTTTGTTTATATATTGTGTTTTGCTTATAAACTTTATACTTCAATTGTGATAAGCGAATCATTCACTCCACAATTTCAAAATGAATATAATAATTAAAATTTCTGAGAACCAAGTACGGAATGGGGGGGGGGGGGGGGAAGTAGGCGCTAAAGGGCTCTTCACGGAATCATTGTTATTGTTCAGATAACGCGGCTCACAAGCGGCTCCATGACGAATTAGATAAGAACTGGGCAAATAACTCGAAAACGATTGGGTGAGGTTCGAAATTGCGTTTTTAATTTTCATTGTTGATTGTTGTTTTTATTGTGCTTTGATTGTGATTCTTATGGCCAGACATACAAACTTATATGTATATATATATGAAAATCTGTTGTGCGTTGTATTGTTTGGCAACAGTTAAAGTATTCTTCGCACTTCTCCCTCCAATGAGCAGCCATTCTGGGAAATGGGCTTCAAGTAAATCGAGTTCATGAGAAACTTCCTAAAGATAATATTTATGATATTATGCGCGTCATTCA
Source organism: Drosophila ochracea (assembly GCA_035044125.1). NCBI lineage: Eukaryota > Metazoa > Arthropoda > Insecta > Diptera > Drosophilidae > Drosophila > Drosophila ochracea. Next base: position 24,056,982 of record JAWNML010000021.1, on the reverse strand, counting down.
TCTTAAGTTGTCGTAAACATTACTTTAAGGCTCTGCTAAGTAATCATCGAAAGGGAAGCAGCTGCCTGCTTTTATTGCTCAACGCAACGCAAGAGAGAAAATAGCAAACAATCTGTTCTACTTAAACAGATACATTTTATATTGTTTATAAATTGTAGTTAAGATACAAAAAGAGATTGTTTCTTTTTTTTTGTGGCGTTTGTAGTTTTTTCCATTGACTATTGGAAAAATACCAAATGTAGTTCATCACATGTCTTATCAACTTAGGATTCCCCTCACTGATTATGTGCCAAATAATTCCAATATATTTTTACAACTTTTTCGATGTTGAAATCAGTTCTATTTATATATATATATATTTTTATTGTCCATTCTTCTATTTGATAACTTTCATTAAATCATTCCGGTTAACAGTATCTGTATATCTGTATATAATGCGGGCCACTGTGGCCAACAGCTGCTGCTGGCCCAGATAACAAGTTGGCCACCTAATGCCCCTAATTAAAGTGAGTGCTTTTACTACACTCTTGCAGAGAGTGGCATAATTAAGTTGTGCCAATGCACACACACACACATATATATATATATATATATATATATATATATATAGATTATATAACTAGGAACAATCGTCTGGACTGTAGTTGGCAAGGGTATTTAATCTGCGGCGTGTCCAAGATAGACCCGCTTGCCTATTTTTGGGTCTGATTGAATCTACAAATATGGCGAAAAGAGTTCTCAATGCGTGCGGGTGTCTGGATGTGTGTGATTCCGATTCCATTTCTGGACGCCAGCTAATAGCGGTTGGTTGGCCAAAATCTGATTAAGACGTTGTTGCGCGAACTCCGACTGTGAATGGATGAATCACTGCCAGCGATTTGCGTGGAATTTTATAAGCACTGCTAACCAAATGAATCAGCGAGTGTTTTTCTGCTGATGCTTTCAATGGAGTGTGTGGGGGAATGTGTTGCGTGTATGTTGCATGTGTGGCGCGTGCGGCACTTACCTTCGATGCATGAAGAAGTGACAAAACGATGCCAGGTCGAATCCGAGACAGTCGCATTTGTGCGCTTTTGCATGTTGTAGGCGGCGACATCCTGACGCTTGTTGTTGTTGTTGTTGTTGTAGCGTGTCTTGCGTGACGATTTGTTGTTGCTGTTGTTGTTTTGCTGCTGTTGCTGTTGCTGATAACTGTTGGCAATTGTTGCTGCTGCGCTGTTTTGGCCAGCAGCCGTTGTCAAGTTGCCATTGGTATATTTCTGTGAGCAGCGTTTATGGTTGCTGCTGTTGCTGTTGATATTGTTGTTATTGCTGTTATTGTTCAAACGCTGCATGTTGTTATCTAAGTAAGAGAGAGAGAGAGAAAGCATTAGTTACGTGTCGGCCAAGAATTAGAGTTTTTTTCGTTTCTTACAAATCTTGCAGAGACGCATTAAATCTTCGAGATACAAATGCATTGCTAGCTGTTGTAGACATAAAGCCCCGCAATCGATTCACAATAATAATAACAACTCGATAAAACTGGACTTGCGCAGCTCAAACGCCCGCCTCCAGTTGCAGTCTAAATCAAACTAAGCCCGCCGATTAGCGACGAGCGCGCTATAAACAATATGCAAACACGCACACAGATGCAAGCACATGCATGCACATGCATGTGTGTAAGCAAGAACTTAATAACGAAAAGAAAACAAAAGGAAGAAGTAGCAGTAAAAAAAAACCCAGTAATACAATTTGAATTGACGCGTATTGCGCGCTGCTATCGATGACGACACAGTGATTCATTCGCACATAATGGGAATCGACAACAACAACAACAACGTGTGTTGATAAGTGAATGCGCAAGTCAATGGCAAAGCCACTGGACGGGGTTCTGTGCTTTTTTGTTGTTGTTGTTTTTGTATTTACTGTTTTGCCTGGGCTGAAGCCCAAGCTTATTTCTTGTTGTTGTTGTTGGGTTTTTGCACGTGTTAAACGGCTGTTTGCCTGTGTTGTGTTGCGTTGTGTTGTGCCACACTTACTGTAGCACATGCACGTAGCGAGTGAGGCAGCAGCTGCGCATGCCTGCTACGTGTTCACAACAGTTAAGGTGCAAGTTGTATGAATGGACTTCAGAGTTCGGCGTCATTCAATCGACTATGCGTCACACACCTTTGAGGCAATCAAAAACGGTTATTTGACTTTATTGGTTAGAAGAAACAAGACAATGTTTACAGTAAGCATTGTGCATTATGCGGAACTCAACAGTCTTAAATAAATTCGTGAGAAAGAGGGAGAGAGAGAGGGAGAGCGAGGGAGAGAGAGACAGAGAGAGAGTTCAAATAACAGTTACCCTGATTGTTCAATATTACAACGATAAGTTAACCAAGGAGGACTCTTATCGAGAAGATAAAGATAAAGATAAAGAAACTTCCGCACTGATAGGATAGATATCTGCCTAGATAATGTCCTATGTCCTAGTATGATAGGAGTAACTGTAAATAGCGTTCAGATTTGAGAAATGTAGAAGTTTTCAGCTTAAACAAGAAGTTCGATGCTTAAACAACGTCGTCGAGTTCAATTGTTGCTCGTGAAATATGAACTGATCCAGATCGGGAATATATACATCTAGTTGATGGGGTCGGGGAGGTGCTTCCTCTTCCCTCTGTCTGTAACACTCTTTAGCCCTTAATTGTTTCCGATTCGATAGTGCAATCGAATTCGGAGTGCAATTTCCTACAAATAATCTAATCTGTTGATTAGGAATTTCCCCTATTAACTTTTATATAAACACATTGGAAACCAATCAATAAAAGTTATGAAAGAAAAAAAAACATTTTATATGCATTTCAAGAGCTAAAAGGAAGTTTTTGTTGTTCTTTGGATTTTAGATAATGGACTCAATGAATGGAATAACAATAACAAATCTTTGATTTCAAAACAAATAAACAAAAACTCTAACGGTAAAAGGACGATTTGGGAATATATTTTATTACAATCTTTACAAATGGTAAATTTATGAAGTGATTTCTGATCGCTGACCGGTTTGAGCTACTCAAGCAAAAACAAAAATTAAATTTATCGAAATTAGAGAATTTTAGTATGCATTACTCATGTTTACTGAGATTGCTGTTGATTCACACGAATCACTCGAATTGATGTTGAATTGCTGCCCAGAAATAGACGCAACAAGTACTACATATTAAACTTTGGGGCTGATCGGCAGCCACGCCTTCTTTTTTAGGTGCTTTCACTGGTGTCGTGGAATTTGTGCAATTATTAGAAATTCGCCAGGGCGAATATAGACGCGAACCGCACGTTTGATAAACAAAAACAAAGCAACAAAGAGCTGCTCACAAATTTGAAAAATAAATAAACAAAATCAAATGCAAAAACAAAAAATAACAAATAGCAATAACCAAATAAAACAAAAACGAAAATGAAATATTTAAAATAAATACAAGAAAAAAGCAAGCTAAAAGCGGCTACAATAAACAGGTACCAGCTTGTGCCTAGCGCCGCTTCTCCATGCGGCTCTCAAAATAGGTGTGTGTGTGTGTGTGTGTGTTTATGCCCCACCCACCACGCCTAAGCCCGCCCCGTCACCCGTTCCGTTTGACATTGCAAAAACAACAGCAACAACACATTGAAAGATTATTTGAAATTGTAGCGTAATTTTTTATTTTGCATTTTTTTTCCTTTCATCGAATCCAAAAATTCAAATTCAAAACAAAAGCGACCCCCCCTGAACAGGCCAACGCCCCCCTCCCCCCGGCAGTTAAACGCATTGATTTATGAAAGAAAAGACGGCGCCGACCGATCGGATCGGATCAGATCGGATCGCATCGGTTTGAATCGGTTAGTTTTGTGCCTGAATGGAATTGCGTAGTGGGTAAAGCCAACAACAACAACAACCACCGGAGCATTGACAAAATTAAAAGCAGCTCAAGCTGGTCACTCTGAAATTTCAATACTCTTTAGCTGTTCACCGAGCACAGATTACGGTTCAATCAAAAGTTAAAAGTTATCGATAACGAAAAACTCCATACAAAAGAAACGATGTCAAACGGGAATTTTGACAACCGCAAGACTAAAATCGATTATGTGTCAAAATAATGAACTGTGATGTATTTTAAACACCATTCATGGAAATGCAAATAGTAAATGAATAATAAATGATTTTATTCCTCAAGGCGAGAAAATGAATCAAGTACATTTCTGCCTCTCAGCAGAGATTTTTGCTTTGGGTTCCACAAACGAAATACACTGCGACATTTTTCATTGATCTGTAAAGTTGGCTTTAACTTCAATCATTGCAAATAATTCTTATATTAATAAAAACTAAGAGCAAAGGAAAAACATGTAGATAAGCAATAAATTATTGAATTCTTAGTATTTTTCTAGGTATGCTTAATGAGATTTTCATATAACTCTTGGCCCACAAGCGCGTTAAGGGCATTATGAAGCCAGTTAAAAAAAAATCCAAAAATACATTTAAAAAAAAACGGCTCGCAATCAAAATCAATGCAAAATCAGCCATTAAAATGTGTCATAACTTTTAATATGATATCAGCGGGCGAGTTCGTTGAATCAAGTGATACAAATACATACATGTGTTTATATGTTTATGCAAATGCATATATATATATATATATATATATGTATATATATATATATATATGTGTGTGTGTGTGTGTTCGCATTCAGTAGTCGGTTCATCTTGGCATCCCTCGTTTTGCAGCGATTTGGCGCATTTTTGCAGCTTTGGCATCGTTGCCAAAACGGAAATGCATCGCAATGCGATTGGGGCGCGTGTTGCTATTTGTGGCAACAAAACACATCATGATGATTATGTGATCATCATCAGCATCATCAACACGATCATCCCCAGCATCATCTTCATCGCCGCTATTATCAAAATGATTGCTTGTGTTCATTACGCTAATGATCATTGTCATCATTCATAAGTTCCCATAGACTGTATACATACTATATATAGATATTTATACATATAAATATACACATATACATATACATGTACGCATACACATACAAATACACATTTACAGCTGTAGTTATGTATGTCTGTATTTGTTGTGTGCGTGACCAAAGTTGAATGAATTCCACGTAGAGGAAGAGAAAGATCAACGCCAAGAGTGCCGTTGGGAAGGGGAAGGGGGGCAAAGAGGCCGAGGCAAAGGCAGAGGCAAAAGCGAAGCCATCGAACCAAACGCTCGAATTACAGAAAAAAGCAAAGCAAAATACTATTCGAATGAGTGACAGAGAGGAGATAGGGGAGGGGGAGCTTAACTGAACTGTAGTGAAGTGAAACCAAACCAACAAAGCAGATCATTAAGGGAAGAGCCACAAAAGGAGACGCAAAAATTGAGCAGGCAACAGAAAAAACAAAAACAAAAAAAAGAGAAAAGCAAAAAAAGTAGCCAATTTTTCGCATGGCAACACAAGCAGTGAAAAATTGAAGCACACACACACGCACACCCTTAGGCAGCTGGCGAGCTACACATACACACACTGGTAGCGCTTGTAGAAGGAGAGAGAGAGAGACAGTGACGACTGAATCAAGGACAATTAATGAGAATGAGAAACTGAAACTGAAAACGGTTCTCGTTAGGGAATACCATTAATGCATGTCAGACTTGAGTTTACTTGAGACTAGGGGACTACCCCAACTGCTTGAGGCTGAAGGAAGATCTCATAGAAGATTCAAAGTTATTACGAAACGACATTTCAAGAATAACTCTGATGCATTTCAAGGAATACCAACAATGTTATATTTATATATAATATAATTAACATTTAACATTGGATGTGGATGGAATCGATAAACAGTTGAACATAAATTACTAGAACTTCAAGAACTTGCAACTAGGAAAATAAATAATTTATTATTTGTATTTTTAATACCATTAAGCTCATTATTTGCTTATTAAGATGACATTTACTTGAAAGCTTTATTGTAGTTAAATCTTGCTTATAAATATTAATTTTGTTTGACTGGTTGCAACATTCCTGGCATAACCTGGCTTCGCAACTATAATTTATATGCTTTAAGTCGACTTCAAATTGCGCACAGTTTTTGGACTCTGATCTTGTGCGAACTTGTGCAAAAGTATTTAAGATTCCGTCTCGTTTTTCAGTTAATGTCTTGAACCCTAAACGAGTTTCTTTCCAATTAGACACAATCAGTTTAAAACCCCATGTGCGTGTATACATTTATATATTTATACATATATATATATATATATATATATTAGGGGTGCTGAACTGCGAAGCAAACTTGTTTTGAAAGTTCAAGCTCCCCAATACACATGGCACATGTCTATTATATTACTCTCTTTTTCGCATTTTTTTATTTTTTCATTTTTAAGTATGAATTTAAAAAAAAGAAGAGGAATTTATTGTTTTCCGTTTGTGGCATGTCTTGTGAATAACCAAACTAAGCTTGAATTTTAACTAGATAATCTAATGGAAATATTTATGAAATATGTATGCAAATCACACTTTAAGTAAAAGAAACTTTGAAGGGATTAACTCAAATGTACAAATACAAATATATATATACAAATATATATATACAAATATATATATACAAATATATATATTCGGATGCGATAAATTTGGACGTTTAGGAATAGTTTTGTTTCGTTCAGTGCGATTAGATATAATTGTAATTGGTTTAACGAACCGGAAGTTGAAATGTGGCTTTAATGTATTGCTTAATTGTGGCCGGGCCATAAAAATAAATCCACTGAAAATTAAGCCATTCGCATTCAATTACGTGCCCCTCCGACAAACAGATACAAAACGACAGATGCGATAAAGGGGGAACAGTCCGAAGGGGCGTGAGAGGAGGCCAGGGGCAGGGGCAGGGGGTGGGGCCGGGACATTGAGGCAGATCGTTTTTGTATTTTGTACTTTGTGTATTGTGTTGCGACCACAAATGAAATGAGATTCATGTAAGACAAATAAAAACAGGAAGAGTGTTTTAATCATGCTACGTGACGGCTTTGGCAGACTTGTGTTCGACTCTGGTTTTGAGGGGTGGTGGCGGGGGATGGGGGATGTGATGTACATAGCTGCTGACGTGCTTTAGCCAGCCAGCCAACGAATCAGCTATTTTGAAGGAAGAAGCGCACGCAACTTGTCCCAATGACGTCAGTCGGGCGAGCTAATTTATTTATTTAATGCTCGACTGCCTGCCACGCCCCAAGTTCAGAGCTGCAAAGCAGCCCCTGCTGCTTCTCAAACATTTATGCATATTCTGATTTCACGCACACAATTCAGATTACAATTAAATACACAAGTAAAGATTTAATAATGTGTAGTTAGGCTAGTAATAATACAGGCGGGGAGTGGGCGAGATGGGGGTAGAGGGGGGGGGGGGTTGGTTGAGGTAGGGGCGCGTCAATAAAGCTGTTGCTGTAGCTGTTGCTGCTGTCGATTGATAAACAAATCGGTTCCGCTGACGACATTGAGCACATGGCGTATGCGCAACGCGATAGCGAACAGAAAAATACATACAAAAAACTCACCACACACACACTGAGCGAAAATTGTGCTTGGCTTGGCCGACGCGTGGGAATTTGCCGGAGCTTATCGGTAAATTGTTGTTGTCTTTTTTTTTGTATACCTTTTTCTTTATTGATAACCAGTCAAAGAAGAAGAAGAAAAAGTGGTTGTAAATGAGTTATTGTTATTGATAGCCATTCAAATGACAGATGTAAATCAGATGCGTGTGCAACAAATACATTTGACAGATGCGGTACAAATTTCAGCAAAAAATAGCAACAATCTATATAAAAACCAATTAATTATAATGTATATTTAATCGCTCTGATTTCGATTTGTTTTTTTTTGTGATAATCGTTGTTATTTTCCCAATTATTTGTCTCTGTAATCCATTAACTGCAAAAATGAATTTTTCAGCAATAATTAATAATTACAATAATAATAATTATTTCTTTTTAGGTTTTGTTGTTGTTGTTGTTGTTGTTATAAAAGCATATTTGTCGCCCAATATCAATTATAAATAGATGAGGAGCACAAGATACACGAATATTATTTATGGAATGAGCACTTTGATAAATTGGGCAATTGAGGAAATTGACCTGTGTCATTGTCCCAATATAACAACAACAACAACAACAAAATACCACGAAACAACATAAAACAATAAGCAAATAAACAAATAAACAAACCAACCAACCAGCGTGGGCGGGGCACAATGTGGGGGTGGCCAATTTTCCGCATATCATTCACAATTGTTATTAATTTGAAACATTATGGCACGTTGTGTTTACACAAAATACAAAAATACAAAAATTGAAAAAAAAAAGAAACCGAAACTGAAACTGAAACAAGAAAATTAAGCAAAAGTAAAAGTGCTTTTGAGGCTATGTACGATCGCTGTTCGTTCGACTAGCAGATACCCTGCATTTATTAATTTATAGCTAAACCCATTTAAACATATAAAATTGTTTTCTCATTTCGATTCATTATTTGCAGCAAAAATCAGACTTGCACCGAGATCGTTGATACCCCATTTGGCTTGCTTGCCACAAAACGGGGTATGAAATATGAACAACTAATTGTAGCTCCGTTTGTTGTTGTTGCTTCTGTCTCTTGTTTTTTTTTTTTTGCATTTGATTATTTTCGAAAGACATATGTATATGTAAATTTATTCATACATCCATCTGTCTGTTCGCACTAGATCGAAATGTATTTTTATAGCATTTCGGCATTTCTCACGCTAAACGGCCAAATACTTTAGATGGGTGGACGGATGGATGGCTAGCTTGTGTGTGTATGTGTGTGTGTGTGTGTGTGTGCGTGTGAGTGTGGATCGACCGCGTGCTGCCTGTCACAATTTTATGATGCTGACAGGTCCGCTGACAAAGACAACACAATAGAATTTAAAGAGAAATACTGATGATCTCGGATCTCGGATCTTCGATGTCTGATGTCAAACAAACAAACAAACAACAACAAAACGAGGTCAATTTTGGCCAGTTGCAGACATTGAAATTAATGTGCAACATTTAATGCTATGCGTGCGAGACAGAAAGAAGGTGGAAGATCCTCAAGATTAGAAGAAGATGCAGCATGAGCTCCAAAGACATAGAAAGCCTCAACTTAACAAAAATTCTCGCATTCGTGCAGCAGCTGGGGTTGATGGGGCAGCTATAGGCTCAGATTATTAATAATAATAATAATAATAAATAATTGTATGTTATAGACTTTAATTTCCCATTATTATTCGTACCTTTTCAAATGAATGTTTTATAAGTTAATTATTATTATTATTTCTTTCGATTTAAATTGCTTGGGATCAAAAAGTCTGTTGCAGTTTTTGAACTTTTCAATATTGCAAATGTTGTTCTTATTACTAATAAAAATAGCCGTTCATTTTAATCATTAAATTTCAGCGGTTGCAACTTGTTGCAAATTGCAAAGCATATTTCTCGCAGTAAACAGTTACTAACAATGATGATGATGATGATTAACAAAAGTGCTTGTTGTTGCATGTTCTGATGCTCTGATTGCTGTTATTGTTGTTGCTGTTGTTGTTGATGTTGCTGTTGCAATTAGCGCCAAATGAGCAGCTTAAGTAACGGAAAATGGATGCAGCTGATGATCAGAAACACAAACATAATGTTCATATTGTCTTGGTCCACAACCTGCTAACATACATTAGCATCAAGTTAATACGTCTAGCGACCTATATATAGGTATATATATATATATATATATATATATATATATATATGTTGTTGTTGCTGTTGCTGTTGTCTCAATTGTGACGCCCACGGCAAATACGTTTATTGCTCAGGTGGCGTCTTTCTTCTTTTTGCGAATTAATACGTTAGAAATGTTGTTTGGATTTGTGCTCATGACAAAATGTGATTTCATGCTTTGCTTTTCTATTTTTTTTCTCTCTGTGTGTATGAATGTATTTATATATATATATATATATGTGTGTGTGTGTGCCTTCGTGTTTATCAGCGTATTTTGTTTTGGTACGTCTTGCATTTTTGCCGAGAGTGCCAAAATTATATATTCATTCATACGAAATATGTACGTAAAAATTCTTTATCATACAAAGTGTATTTATACATACATATGTATAAAGATATACATATATATACATTTATTTATTTATATATATATATACATATATGTGCTCACATTGAGTGTACATAATTGTTATTATAATACATAATGAGCATTATAATAAATATCGAAGTAAAATGCCATTAAATGTTGCTAATGCTAATGCTGACGTGTGTGTTTATTTTTCCCAATTTAGAAATACCCTGTAACGACGAGTGCAGCCTAAAATGGGTATCAGCTAGTCCACAAATAATCCACTCATTCAATCAATTCGGATTCTGATTTTTGAGATGTCTGATATATATTTGTTTTATTAAGCTTCAATTGCAAAATGCTGCATTCAATTCTTGAATGAAGATTGCAAATTTTGTTGCTTTTATAATGCATTTCGTGCTCAGTGTATAAATAAAGTGTTTTTAAATTTACTGCAGACATCGTTTGGACTCTTGATTTTTGGCACACATACCAAAAAACAATTTCGTGGACTGTAAATGAAAACTATGCTTGACAATTTTGGACACTTGGGTATTATTTAGTCGTGTGCTTTTCGGGGGCTCTCGCGACTTGTTTTCATTTAGTTTATCGTATGTGACACCTACATGCCTACATATATAAATATATATATATATATATTTTCGGCAACATGGGGGATATATATATATATATATATATATATATATAGAATACAAACCGCAACCACAGTGATTTATTTGTGCACAACGGGCAAACGACAAACGACGAAACGAAACGGCAAAAGTAATCAAAGTAATACAAATGGGAGCACAATTTATAAAAATAAACAACAAACAAAACAAAACAGACACAGACACACTGACAGACAGGCAGACAGACGGACAGAGAGACAGACATGGATAAAGTTGGATATACATGTACATGTATGTAGACAGGGCAGTAAACAGCACAAGTGTCAGCTGTTGTTGTTGTTGTTGTTGTTGCTGATGCTGTAGGTGTATCTTCTTCTTCTTCTTTCTGCTGAGTACGCAGCCAGCAATGCTAAACGAAATGCTTAGAACAAGGGCACGAGCTACAGAAAAATTGATGGCAAATTTTGATGCATGCCGGCAGCTGTGTGAAAAATAAAACCAGCACAACAAAAACAACAACAACCACTAAAACAACAACAACAACAACAACAGCAGCGGCAGCAGCAGCAGCTGAAAATATTATAAACGCTGTGCGCTTTGGCTTTGGATGTACGATTTGCATACGTACTTATTTATTTCATTTTAAATAGAAAGTAACCTCAATTGCACTTGTAAAAAACATAAGTAAACACCATGAAAATACAAATATAAAAAAAGAGAACAGGACAGAGAGAGCGAGAGAGAATGGGAGAAAGAAGCGAAGCAAACATGGCCATGCCCCAAAACCCAAAAGCGAATAGAAGAAAATAACAAAATAACCGCAACAACAAAAATGTTTACAAACGGGAGACGTGTACGAGAGGGGGGGGGGGGGGGGAAGAAAGGTAAAGTGAACTTGCTACTGAGTCTGAGTGAAAGGCTACGAAAGAAGCGGAAGCGCATGTAAAAACACATAAGAATGCTCCAATTGAGAGAGCTCGACTTGGGAATACCCTGTGATATATGTATATATATATATGTGTTATAGTGTAATTTTCTCTGGTGTTTGCCAACTGATTTTTACAGAAGATCTTATACTGTTTGGTAATTTATACAGATAAAATAGTGACTTTTATTGCTGTCTTTGCTAATCGATTTTTATCGATATTGGGCAAGTTCTTGATCAAATAAAATACACTTGATCTGTGTTTGCTAAATGGGTATCTAAGCCAGATCAAGAAGAATATATATATATTTATATATACAGCCTTTCTCTGCCTGTTACTGCGCTGCACAACACAATATACCCTTTTTATAAAATGGGTTCAGTGTGTGAAAAGAGAAAAGACAATGCCCAAATTACACGATGGGAAAGTAAGTACAAAGCAGTGGCAATACAAGTGTCTATAAGGCGTATAAAGATGTTGAACGAGTGTAACAGTATACATATATATATACATCGTATATATATATATATATATATATATAATAAATAAGCTAAATATATAAGCTAAGCGGAAATAAGATCGGGTTGTAATGAGGATGAAAAGCAGAGGCTTACGATGTACAGGAAAAGAGAGAAAGAAACACGGAATTCCGCATTTTAATTCTAATATTAGCTTAACTGGCAACGTGTTGAGCATTACAAATGTTGATGAGTGCGCCTCAAATAAGCAACAATCAAATTAACAGCAATTAAAACAACAAGAAGAAGAGGAAGAAAACATACACTTATAACGCTTTGTAACGCTTCTCACACACGTCGCGATGAGTGTGCAAATCAACAAGTTGGCGCAAAAGCCCAAAAAAAAAAAAAATAGAAACATAAATGCATACAATGCATACATGCAAACATAGCAGCACTTAGCATGTAATATGCAAGCGCATTCAAAATATCAAAAAAGAAGAAGAAAATTAAACAACGCAGAAGAAGAAGAAGAAACAGAAGCAGAAGCAAATGTGGAAAAACGAATATTTGTGTGCACAAATTTGCTGTTTATGGCCTGTCACGACAATTATTTCAATCCGCCTGAATGAAATGTCATCAGAAATGGGACATCCAAAACAAAGCAGAGCAAAGCAAAGCAAAGGGGAGAGAAGAAAGTGGAACGAGATTGAGAGAATCACGTAGCAGCAGCAGCATATCTGATGCGTTGCTTAAAAATAGAAATACTAAAGAGTCTACCCCAAAGTATCCAAATGTTTACTTGTACCGATTGCGTCAAGGCGAATATAGAATATTCAGCACAAATGTTAATGTGACAAAAACATTGAGCTTTTAACAGCTGGCTGTTAACCCAGTTTTGCTCAAAAACCGCACATCACTTATAACAAATATAAAGCATATATTCCCCCGATTTGATATGTAGCATCGTTTCAAAGTATACCCAAGTATATACTATATATATATGTATATATATATATGCTATAGTTGCCTGCTTAGTTATTGATTGATTGTTGACAATCTAACAATAGCCATCAATTAGAGTCGACTATCGATATTAGCCAGTTTTATGAAACCAAAATTTCATGAGAAACAAATGAGAACATTGCACTCGACTGCCGCTTACTCTGTAAAAACCGTTGGCAAACAAATTAATTTAGTTAGGATTTTCGTTCTTTGCCTTGAATATTCAAATTAACTTGTCAACCATCTAGTTCTAGTTTGGCCGATGTGAATCTATATCCATGCCACATACCCTTTCCAGTCTGGATAGGAGGGTATAACTAACGCCTCAGGCGCTCTTGTTGAAGAGACAAATTAATATGAAGACAAATGGGTGCTTAACAATAATGCGCTTATAATAAAGTTTAACTACATCAATTTGCATTTCATGGAAACTGATTGATTGATTGATTGGAATAAGAAGTTTGATTTCTTTCGAAACAACAACTGCAAATGTATTTTGGGGATTTTTTTTGCCGACGACTAAATTCAAGAAATAATTGAATATGCGCATTTTATAAATATTTATTTATAATATAAAACATACACATGTGTTTGGGCTGTGTGTGTGTGTGTGAACACATCAGGCAACAAGCAGTGTGCAACAAGCAAATATTGTCAACCTTATGGTGCTGTGCAGCATGTTGCGACTGAGAGTAAGAGTGCCTTCAATTAGCCTCAATTTCGGTTATGGTTTTTCACACTGGCAAAAAAAAAAGTATACACTTTAGCTGCAATAATCAACACACAAATGTTAACTGTGCCTGTGTGTCTATGTGTGTGTCTGTGTGTTGCAATTATGGGCGCGTGAAAACGTGTTAACAACTGAAAACACACAGCGCACAAAAATTTGAGTTATTCGTTTTTTTTTCTGTCTCAGAGAAGAAGTTGGCCGGCCGGCTAGTTTTGGCTTGCCCAATTGGCTGCTTTGTGGCCATGTTTCTTTTTTTTTTTTTAGCTGTTTGACCCTTCACAAATCTACGTGTGTGTGTGTGTGTGTATATAAATGCTGTTTGTGTTTGCATATTGGCCAATGACGGCACCGTTGACAGTTTGGTTTGTTTGCCGCTTTGGCTTGGTCACACTTAATTTGGGACATGCTGCTTCTTGTATAACACTTGGCTACTACTACTACCACTACTACTACTACTACGCCACACACACACACACACACACACTTTGTATTGCTTGCAATTTCGCATTCAAACGAAAGTCTGTAAGAAAAACACAACACTCATCGCATGTTGCCAGCACAGAAGAAAGTGGCAGCGCTGCTGTCAGCGTTGCCAGTACGCTAATGTCAGTTAGTCAGTCAGCCAGTCAGTCAGTCAGTCAGTCAGCCAGTCAGTCTGTCAGTCATTAGACTGTCAAACTTTTTGCCAAGTGAGTGATAGTTGGGCAACAACAATGTGCAAAGGCCATCAAACCAACCAATGTGAAATGTTGCTAAATGATTTCACTGACTACTTATCTGATTCACTTCCCTCTCATCTATGCCTCTCTCTCTCTCCCTCTCTCTCTGTCTCTGTCTGTCTTTATTGCTATTGCCATCTCTCACTCAGTTTTGGACTTTCAAAATCTGGTCAATGCTTGGAATTTTTGACTCATTTGCATTTATATTCAAAATGTATTCAAATAATTTGTGTTTTTTTTTTAGATTGGTTAAATCTGAAAAGTTAAACTTATATAGCCTGATCTGTGGTGAGTAGTAAGAGTAATATGAATTAACACTAAGTAATACTAATTGATGTATTCAATCAAATGAGTCAAATATTCATTTGCATGACAAGTTTCTCCAGTGTGCACTTTCAATTAGATGATGATCTGAACATTAATAAACAAATATATATATATATAAATATATTTATATAGGGTATATTTGTTGAATTATCTATATATATATATATATATATCTATATAAACATGTTAAATTTGTATTTTGACGCGTGTTGCTTGGTTTGGAATTGCGACACGTTCAGTCGACCAGCAACAACAATGGGTCAAAGTGAAAACGAGGCAAAGTTAAATAAGAAGTTAACCAAAAAAAAAAAAAACCAATCAAAAAACAAAAAAAAAAAAACGCATAAAGAAGCAAAACTTTCGCTTTGGCTTTGGACTTGGCCATCATCAGGTGGCCCAACAACAAAAATAAGCTGTGCCATATGCAAAGCTGAAGTCAAAGCTTGCTTTGAAATAAGGTCTTGGCTCTTGATCTCTTGGCCACACCATGACAATGATCCACGACCTTTCTTATGTCACGTATTTACTGTTTATCAACATTTTTTTCCTCTCTTTTTATTTTATTTTTTGTCTGGTTTCATTTTTATTGTTGAATTTCTTTGACTTTTCACTTTTGACCAAAGCTTTTGTTTTGTTTTTTTTTTTGGTTAATGCTAATTTATTGCCGGATGGCCGATTATGTCACGACATTCAGTGGCAGACGAGGCACGACCTGCCCCTCTAATCCAACGAAACCCCATGGACAGCATCTTATTCAGCGATCCGTGATCTGTGCTCGGTGATCTGTGATTTGTGGTCTGCCAGTTGGCCAATTGGCCAAGTTGGCCAGTTTGGCAGTTGGCTCTTAGAGCAATTGAAACACGTTAAGGCCATGGCAGATGCGTGATTTACAGATTATATAGGCCAGCTGATAAACAAGTCAAAATGCTCTCGAGTCGAGAGAGAGAGAGAGAGAGAGAGAGAGAGAGAGAGAGCAGAGAGGGAGAGAGAGAGTTCGACTGGCAGATACCCTGTACCAAAGACTGTATGAATGCTTGCGGTTGCCAATAAGAAGGATGTACAATGTTGAAAATTGCATTGGTTGAACTCTTCTATCGGTAATCGATTTATATCGATAAAATGATCAAATCGTTAAATTATCCTTCGGTTTCCTTCTGTCTTTTCAGCTATTTTCAATGGACACAGGGTATACAAATATCGTATGTATGCCCAGATATACTATGTGTATATATTTATAATTATTATATGTATATATCTAATATTACTTGGCCACATTTTGATTGCATGGTCTGGTGGCAAAAAACTAACAGAAGCATATCAAAAAGCATTCAAAATCTGAGAAAACTTGACAGCAAGATGAATGCTCTGCTTTAGTTGGTATTTATTTATATAAAATTATTTAATTAAATTAGAGAAGTTTCTTTTAACAGTTATGGTATTAGCAAAACTGTAGAGATAATATTAAAAATAAACATAAACTTATTTTTTAAGGGGCAAAGTAAGCAGCAAAAAGGATTTCACTGCAAAATTCGAAAATGGAAAAGCAACCCATTTTGTAGGCAATTTATTCAGTTTGTATATATATATATATTGATGTATAGGACAATATAAATTGTGTTCTAATATCAACAAGAAATGCGACTAAATGCCAGCAAATTAGCATCAGAGTTCAAATAAATTAAATAAATAAACGCGCAATATGAATGAGCATACAATAGCAACAATAACAATAACAATAATAGCAACAATGGCTACGACAACAATAGCAACAATGGCAACTTCAACAGCAACAACAACAATATAAACATGTTTTCAGCTGATAGGAATAATCAAAATCATATGATGAGTACCCCGCACAAATTGTGTAATAAAACTGAACTAGCTAAACTGAAAGGCAACAACAGCTGACACAATTTAAGAGATTAATACCATAAATTATTATCAATATGTCAACTTGGAATTGGGATCAGTTTTTGGGGCAACAACTCAACTCAATTCAACTCAATATTCATCAGTTATGGCCAACGCAATGCCGATAAGACCATGATACGAAGAACCTTCAAGGTTGCTCACCCCCCCACCAAAAAAAAGAAAAGAAATCTTTTCGATTGCCACTGTTTGAACGGCCTTGCAAAAGTATATGTATATGTATATATATAAATCTCTTTGATTTGATATACATAATAGCAAAATGTGTAATCAGCTTTGCTTTACTCATATTTCAGCTCTGAATGCTCAACAGATAAATAGTTCTGATGTCTAGGAAAAGAAAGCCAGCTTAGACTACATCGATCGATTGTTCCTATGACATCTTTATGCTATACTCACTTGAGTAGCAAAAAAAAAGACGAGAAGAAAAATAAAAATCGAACAATGTTTTGACCGATTAAGTGGAGTACTACATGTGTAATAACTATGAAATATGATCCCTATGAAATATATACCAAATGTGTTATACGATCAACTGTTCTCGTGATTAATGCAGACAATCAAAATCAAAATCGTTCGTCACACTGTGCGTATGCCTAATGTTAAATGGAGCGTATCATTGATTGAGATTGGCATCGCTTTATAGAAGTCTATAATTACGTAGACTAAGATTTAGACTGATAAAAAGACAACTGCGTTGAGACTGAGAGATTTCAATTGTACCTCAAATTGTTTAGAAAAAAAGAGAAAAAACACGAAACAGTGAGTAAGAAATAAGGTCAGTCAAGTGATGAGTGTTTTGCGACGGAACCAATTGAGTATAAATGGAATGCGTTTCTTTAAGTCAAGCCAAGTCCAGCCGACACTGCTATATATATATATATATATACATATATATTTATATATATATATTTGTATGGTAATATTATGTGTAATGCAAACGGTCAATAATAATAATTTTTTATATATTTATTTATTTGACTGTTGGCATTTGAATTGTGATATTTATGGCAAATGTTGTCAATAAATTGTTATTGTTTTGGGTCGTTCAAGTGAAGTTTCGGTAATATTTATTAACATGTATTGACACTTAATTGGGAGTTTTACAACACTGACAGCAGTCAAATTGAAGAATGCTGTGTGTGTGTGTGTGAGGTATTTTTTGGCACTCACTGTGAACTGGCCGAGTGCATTTATTGAAATTCATTTACTGCTGCCTACACTTTGGCTCTGCTCGCTGGCACACATATAAATAAATGAACTCAATTTCAGACAGACAACAGCAGCAACAAAAGCAGGCAGCCAAAATAGCCAACAAAAAAAAACAGAACAAAAACAAATAAAATAAAATCAACAAACCAAATAAAATAAAATGAAAAAAAAAAAAAACAAATGCAAAATGTTAATTTGGCTGTGTCAGCCTGAACTCTGTTGCACAGACCACACCCACACACACACACACACACACGCACGCACAGCATAAAATACACACACTCTGTACTCCAAATAAAACAAAAACAAAGAAAAAACAGACCTTTCTCAACCAAAAAGAAAGTAAGTCAGCCGCCAAAAATGCTGTGTGCTAATTTTCGATTAGTTTTTTTTTTACTTTTTTCGATTTTTTTGGTGACAGCTTGAATTGGTTTTTGTGCTTTTTTTTCTTGGCTGGGAATGAAAGTTGACGGGAATTATGTAAAGATCTTGTTTGGTCGTAACTTAAAACTTGATTTTAGTTTTGGTTGTTGTTATTGTTGTATTTGTTCAATTTTGGTTTTTATTTTAGTTAATGATTCGAGTGTTGCCTAACTGTGGTTGATTTTGCATTCAAAAGGTTGCAAGCAAAGTGTGCCAATGTGTAATACTATATATATATAAATATATATATATATATCGAATCTCTGTTGAAACATTTCATTTACCCAAAAGCGAACTCGCCTAATGAGGAACATTTTGATTAGCGAAAATCAGCCAGATCTGTATATATATATATATATGTGTAGTATGCACTTAGAAATATATCCATATACATTCTATCTATCATTTTGGCCGTCGTCTGTCGTCGTTATCATTTAAGATACTGCACAATAATAACAAAAAATAGCAAGCTGGGTCTGAGAACAACACAAAATGCGAGGGATAGGTCAGGCATGCCATATATATACATACATACATACATATATATATATAGAGATACATATATATGTATGCATATATATGTAATATATAGTATAGATCAGGTGTATCACAAATGAAATACACTCCGTTTAGTCGGGAGCACTCTCTGTTGCTAAACACGTTCTCCATTTCATATATATTTATATACATATATATCTATATATATATATATATATATATACAGCACGCTTCACACTCTATGGGAAAGACCCAGAGAAAAAACCAAATATTATACAAATATTTGTATTTGCATTACGAATGTGGCCTGCAAAAGTGTCTCCGTTTTTATTTGCTCGGATTATGTGTCACTTCTGTCATATGCTAATATACAGTTAGTTCTGCTTGGAATTAAGCCAGTTAAACTAACTAGCTAAGAGTGCTTGCTTGTCTTGCGGCCTTGTTCCACAAATTGCCCAGTTCAAATGGAGCAACAAAATGTCACCTATATTTATATTGTTGTTGATTTATTATACGCAAATAATTCCAATTGGCAAAAGTGAAGTTTCATGCCGAGAACACAGCTAGATTAATTCATTTCAATTTGGAGTGTCAGCTGTCGATCGATAACTTTCTTTACTCGTTAACTAATATCCAGTATCGATACAAATCGATCACCGATTAGACCTAAACATTTCCACTAGGATAGGTACAACAAAATCCAAGTAAACAATATATATATGTGCTATTTTCTTTTCTCCGAAGAGCGTGACGAATGCAGACAGAATATTGGCAAATAATAGGTATACGTATTACAAATATGTCAAGTTTAACACCCAGCTCTGTCCCATTCGATCAGCTACTTTCAGTCGTTCAGTTCAGCTATGCACATATATACATATACTTAAATATATATGTAGCTTATCCCAGCGATTCACAGTAAATGTGTGTGTGTCATCGACATCGACATCGACAAATAATAGATTACATTAATTCCCCACCGTGTGAATGGAGTCAGCAGTGCCCCGGCTTAGAAGCGGTCGCAGTTTGTTTTCTATTTAATTATTTTTTTTATACCGTTGACGCTTGATTGAATCGAAATGCGTTATCGATTATTGTGTTGTGGATTTGAACTTACTTTTGCATTTGGCAAGGCCGCTGGCCACTTGCAGGAATCCATAGATGGCGATAATAACGCATGGCAACGCTATAACGCCAAAGGACACGTAATCCATGTGCTCAAAATAATGCGTAATTTGCTCCATTTCTTCTTCTTCTTCTTATGCTGCTGCTGCTGCTTCTTTTTTATTATTTTAGTGTTTAATGTTTTATTGATATTGATTGAATATGTTTAGTTGTCACTGCACTTAACACTTAGCACATAAAATAAAACAAAAACAAACAAAATAATTGCTACTGAAAATTATATAAACAATCGTTTCGTATATTTTCACACTTCACGTTCGCAATACAGATATATATATATAGATATAGAAACATATATATATATTCTTATATTTTTTTGCTTTCTTTTTACTTTCTTATTTCTTAGATTTTGTTTTTGCTAAGGCGCAGGCGCGCACGATTTTCTTTTATTTTCTTATTTCTTTCTCTTTTTGAATATTTTTATATTTTGTTGTATTTGATTATTTACTGATTTGCATCCAATTGGATTCTCATTTGGCGCGAATTCCAATTGAATTCTTTCTGTGAACAATTTCGTTATTCACGTTTCGTAAGTGTTTCGCTAGTGTTTTGTTGACTATCGTTGTTGTTGTTGTTGCTGTTGCTCTTTGTGTTCTGCTTCTTTACTTTCGTCGCGCTATTTTGCTTGCTGCCATTGTTGTTGTTGTCGTCAGTGGCATCACTGTGCGCTGCATATCCTTTGGCTTCTTTACGTGCCAGTGTTGCGTTGTTGTTCTTGTAATTGGCGTTCTTGTTGTTGTTATTGCTGTTGTTGTGTTCGCTGTTATTATTGTTCTTGTTGCTGTTGTTGTTGCTGCTGCAAGCAGGTGTTGTAGCGCCATGTTTTGTTTGGCATGGGCCCGAAAAAAAATAACCAACTTAGCGTCCGTTCAGCTTTCAGCGAATTGTTCTCCAAATGCTCGCCAAAATTTTGCATTTGCAGTTGCAGAATAACAAATAGGAACAAATAATGCAAGCAAATTAACAGGAAAAACAAAAAAAAATCTAATTGAAAGGAAATTCGCGACGGCGACGTGTATATTTTGTGTTTGAGTTCTTTAAAAATGCACACACGCTAAACCGAGCGGAATAAGGAATCACGAAATTAGCTGCCTCGCGCCAACCGTTGCACACGTCCGACTCGTTTGGCTTTGTTTTTGCTTCTGCTTCTTCTGTGTCTGATGTTAACGTTAACATGCATATGTATGTTATTGGCTTTCTTGCATCTGTTAGTCGACGGACGCATGTTAAGCCCCAAACGAAATTCAAAAGTTAACATAAGCAAGCCGACTGCCGACTGCAAAACGCTAACGTTAACGGCTGGCACAAGTTAATGTTATACTCAATATGGCACTGTTAACCGCAAGATGAGCATTACTTATGTTAAAATCACTCTCTTTTGCTGCTCTTATCGAGGCGCATGAAACAACAAGAACACAACGCACAGTTGGCTTACAAGCAACTTTTAAATATAGGTAACACATATATGACATATACGTATATGTCGAATGCTTGCCTTACAATTATTTTATTCTTTGTTTCGTGATGGTTATTTATTATTTCGTGGACGTCAATACATAGTTTGTGATTGTAGCCGCTTAAGCTTTCTCTTTGCACCACTGTGCAGCGATGAGTCAGCTTTTTCTAAATGAGTTCGGTCTCTTTGTCTATGTCGCTCTTGATGTGATCTCTCTCTTAACAGCACTCTCTTAGAAAAAAGCACGCGGTCGCGATCCCAGCTACAAAATGCCAAAAAGCACGTGAGTCAAGCCGCTTCCAAATATTGACAAACTATTTGAACAACGGCCAAATTGGAAGAATAGTCATACATGTGTATGTAAGTATGTATGTATGTGTGTATGCGTGTGCGTATGTAGCCAAATCATCAGTCTAAAACGAGATATGTTGTGACATGATATGTACTTCCAATGTACATATGTATCTAATGTAATGTACATATGTAAGCAAGGAAATATATGCAATGCTTGCAATTCACAACACTTTGATGCCACTGGAGAGTATTTAAAGAGTAAGAAATAATTACAAATATGCATATAAAATGCACACTTTTAATATGTTGGCAGAAGTGGAAAATGCAACTCAAAATGAACTGTTGCGCTACAATCAAGCTGAACAACGAATAATCAACTCTTGCCCCACTGTGCGCAAAGAGCACCAAACTTTTTTTTGTGTTTCATCTGCCGAAGATCAATGAAGGCTTGCATCAAGCGGTTATCGATCGAACAATCTAATAGGTGTGTGCGTGTGTGTGTGTATGTATGCATGTATGGATGTGTGTGTGTATAAGGGATGCATATGACTAAAGAAGAGGGAGTTTCAGCAAAAGCTCTGATTTCTTTTGCCAGTCAATGGCCAATAGACACGTACGCCATTGTTGCAGTTGTTGTTGTTGTTGGTGTAGCCACAAGGGTACGTGTTCAAGACACACACACAGACACACCACAATACACATCTGCATTTGGACAATCAAACAAAAAGCGTTCCCTTTGCAAGTCTCTTGTTTTGCAGTTGGCAATTAGAATAATGAATTTATGTGTGTGTGTGTGTGTGTGTGTGTGTGTGTGTGTGTGCCCTGAATCTTTTAGCAACGCCAGCTTTAGAGTCGTTGTCATCAAATAAAGTGCTTTGTCACTGCAATTACGCTTCGAGGGTGGAAGTTGAGCGTTTTGAATAGATTCGAAAAATATTCATTAAGCGATAAAAGTGGAGAATCGATAAATGGCTTAGCAAATCGAATTATTTTAAAATAATACACAAATGCATATTCAACTTTTGCGAAAATAAATTGCTATAGAATTGAATGAAGTAAACAATAAAAATAATTTCAAAAATGAGTAAAGTGGCATAAATAATATCAGCTCAGATCGATCATTTATAGATGATTGCCACGCCTGTTGAGCGTTTAGTAGATTTAAATGGAAATATGGCAACAACAAAATAATTACAATAATAATAAATAATAGCTGAAATTAAAATTCCGCACGCTTTGTGCAAACATTTGTTCCGATCAAATCAAATCCAATTTCATTTTCAATTTCAAAGTCACATTTTCCCAGCTGCAGTAAGAAATACGATTTTCTTTTTAAAAATATATAATTTTATTAAATGTATTTCCCAACGATTTCAGGCACACACAACCAAAATTCCTTTCAAATATTACCAATATGAGTTGTGTTCAAAATGCAATGACTTGCACATATAACTGTGTATCTGTGTTTATCTACAGATATACATCTACAGATCTACAATGTGTATCTTACACGTTGATACTGGTTGCAACTGTGGCAACAGGTGTCTGTCTGTCTGTCTGTCTCTTTTCTACACAGGCAGAGGCACTTGATTGGGCATCCAAGCATTGCCAAAACAGGGCATCTTATCGAGCAACAACCCCACACACAAACACACACACCAACACACACTTGTAGGCTGTGTCCTTGCACAATGCAGCATTTTATTGCCCGAGTCGAACATCTGCCGCTGCTGCTGCTGCTGCTGCTTTTGCATTGTGCAAACAGTTTCATCATGCGGCCAGCAGATGGCGAAAGGCTAACGCCATCTGCTGGATGCATGTGTCGCCAGCTGCCTGCATGTATGCACACGCACACACACACACACATACAGGCATGCATGCATATGTAAATATATATATGTATATACATATATATAGATATGTACATATTTGTTCATCGTACAAATCTGCTGCTGCTCTTCCTGCCGCTATCTGGTTGACTTCAGGTTCAACGAATCATTGCTGCCAAAATGTTAATGACTCGACGCGCTGCGACGATTAACCCTCAGGCAGTAGCCCCCCCGCCCCCGCTACACATACACACACACACGCACTCTCGCTCTCTCTCTCTCTCTCTCCCTCTCTCTCTGTTTGTCTGTCTCTGTCAATAGTCAGACAACATCTGGCTGAGCGAGTTTTGGTCGTTGAACTGCCTGCGAAGGATTTCGCAGCCAAACCCTGATCCGCCACCTGCCTCCGGCTGCCCGGCTGCCCCTCGTCTGCTCCCTGTAACGGTTTCGTAAGCAACACACCCACGTTTCCTGTTTCATTTTTTGTTTTTGTTTTTTGCATTCTTTTTTATGGCTAATAAATTTACTTGAATTTATGCGATATTCGAAAATTATACGAAATGCAACAAGTTTCACAATTGATGTTATTATTATTACTTTGTAATTATTTTGTTGTTCAATATAATAATTTTTAAATATTTATTTGTTGCTGTGGCACTTACACATAAATGGTTAATTAGCATATAAGCCAAGAATTATTTACTCACCTGCAAAGAGAAAAGAATAAAACGAAATTAGTCCGACATTCCAATGATTTTCTCAATTTCTTACAAACATATTGAATAAAAAAAGTGAACAAAACATAATTCAAATTGACAAGAGATAATGCTCGAAAAAGATACATCATTCGTAAGAGAAAGTGAAAGCAGAGAATCTGTATTACACAATTAAATGCATCGAAATTAACGCAATTTGACTCAAAAATTCGAATTAACCAAATTTTAAATTTCTCTGCATAATTCAAGGAGCTTTAATTGATATGTTAAATTTAGAACTGGAATTGTAACGAGAGAATAATAGCAGTGTTAATTATATATATACATATAGATAAGTAATGTTTGCTGGTCAGGATCTTGTGGTAGAAAGCTCTTAAAAGTGCAGTTAACAATTTCAAAACGAAACTTTGAACTTTCGCAGACCAAAAATAAGTCGCAACCTTGAAAAAATAAAAGCTTATCGATGAAACGAACCGCTGCCCATGGCTTTTGCTGCTGCTGCTGTTGCTGCTGTTACTATGGCTGTTCTTATTGCACACATGTCTCATCAATCAGAGCCACAAAGAGCAAAAAGCATAAGAGAGACTCTCTTGGGTCTGTCTGTGTGTGTGTATTTGCTTGCAGTTAGAAAAAAGAGAAAAAGCTAGGGGCTGCTGTCGCTGCTGTTATTATTGCTGTTCTTCTTGCACACACAGGTCTCATCAATCAGAGCGACAAAGAGCAAAGAGCAAAAGAGAGTCTGTCTGTGTTTGTATTTGTGTGCAGTTAGAAAAAAGAGAAAAAGCTTAGGGCGACGTCATTCTCATTGCAGGTGCTTGAACTGTCTGCATTAAGAAAGTTCATTTTCTGTGTCTGTCTTCTGTTAATGTGGTGACAAAAGCAGCAGCAACAACAGCTGCCACAACTGTTGCCCGTGCCGCAGGCCATTGGGCTAAAAGAACAGTTCGTTCAACTTGCGCAATTTCAAATTAGTAGGCGCTCTGCCCGCAGCCAGCTGCCCAGGTCAGGTTGACTGAACCAACAAGCTTTTACACTCAAAAAAAAAAAAATTCAAAGAAAACAACAAAGAGAATTTCAGACTTGAATCAAGTGTCGTTCTTCCTGTTGCAGGACATACATAAAATAAAAGGGGAGGCAAGTTTTACCGGAACCTTAAAACCGGAACTGAAATACAAATCGGTTTAATGTGTTGCTTACAAATTCAAGAATAAAGCGTAAATCTAGAAATATATTGGCTTTTCGCTGAGTGTAGCAGCAACGGCCTCTGTCATAGGTGCGGCCGTCCTTGCCTTGTAATAACAATAAGCAACAAAAAACAACAACAGACAACAGACAACGACGCAAATTGTTGGGGTAGGCGACATTTCAACTGTGTGCGACATGTGGCGAGTGCAGGGGTGGCACAGAGAGAGAGAGAGAGAGAGGGCGAGAGCGAGAGAGAGAGAGAGCGAGCGAGTGCAATGTGCTAAATAATTAATAATTGTAAATTATCATCATAATGCTCACAATCAGGTCTACACATTGTTGTTGTTGTTGTTGCTCCGTTGTCATTCAATTTACGTTGCATTGCAGTCTTGCCCCATGGTCATACATATTCTTTTTATTATTTTGCCTGCTGCTGCTGACTTTCCTGGCTGCGTCGCTTTGTTCATCTGCCGATTAAGCACAGGAAGTCGAACAAGTCGAAGCAACAACAACAATCGCAAAATCAACAAATATATATAAAATGCGAATACATTTTACACATTTATATTTTGATTTGTATTCTAATTTTGTTTTTCGTTTTGCTTTACTTTTTGGCTGGAGTTGCGCACAAGAAATGTGGCGCCTCAATACCGGCCAGCCCCTGCCGCTGCTGCCCCCGCTCAGCTGCTGCTGCAGCTGTAGCCAAAACTGTTTAGCACGTGGCAGAATGCATTTTATTTGTTGCGAATCTTGACTGGTGAAAAACCCGTCGCGGAAGTCTCTGATTAACGTCACGGAAGTCTCTGACTAATGTTGAATGCGATGCAGCTTTTATTTTACAGAATACATAATGCACACACACGCATATATATGCATATATATATATATATATATATATATATATATATATATATATATTGGCAGCAGGAAAATTATATTTAAAGACACTCATTAAGGCGAGCTGAGAGTTTAAGCATGATTTGCATTCGATTTAGCGATTTTTTTAAATAAAATATATATTTTAAGCATTGGCATTAATATCGTGCATATCGGAGTCAGTTATTTAGC
Source organism: Drosophila ochracea (assembly GCA_035044125.1). Classification (NCBI taxonomy): domain Eukaryota; kingdom Metazoa; phylum Arthropoda; class Insecta; order Diptera; family Drosophilidae; genus Drosophila; species Drosophila ochracea. Next base: position 24,030,310 of record JAWNML010000021.1, on the reverse strand, counting down.
TACTCCCCATATGCTGATCATGCTGATTTGAAGGTATTTTCAATTACAGCCAATGCTGCGTATGCGTAATATTTGTATTGCAAATCAGCAAATATCAAATAAATAAATAAATTGAACACAACTAATAGTCAAAACTGTAGTTAAAATATATATATATATATATATATTCATATATATTCCGATATGTGATTAATAAGAATAATAAATTTGTATTGAATTGAATTTTTGCCTTTCAGTTTTATTTGAAATGTGTTCAAATGCGCAAATTCCATAAATTGAACACAATTTCCATTAAATTTTTTTTATCTCTTTTGGCAACTGGGCGTATGCGTAATAAGAAATGTCTGATCTTATCGCAGCTTTAAAGTTTTCATTAAAATGAGTGACAAACATGAATGACAAAAGTTGAATGGGCGACAAGAAGACTGACAAGAGACAAGCGCAGATAAAACAGACAGAAAGAGCCACAAATGTTGAGGTAGTGAAAAAGAATAAACCTACACACATACATACATACATACGTATATACATACATACATACATACATGCATACGTGCTAGTTGGCAAAGCTGTCTGCTAATTGACTAACAGCAGCGAAAGCTTTCCACAGAAAGCTCTCTCGCTCTCTCTGCTCTCTGCTCTCTCTCCCTCTCTTTTCCCATTACCTGTGTAACGTATCCATTTAATACAAGCTTGCACATGTATGTATATATGTGTGTGTGTGTGTTTGAGAGAGTTTAATTGTTTTGCGCGTTTTGTGCAAATTAAATTTCTACTGCGTGCTAAGTGCATTGAACCTGTTGTTTATTCAATTCTTTTGGGCAAATTCATTAGTGTTTGTTCGATATATATGCGACGCAGCTCAGCGGCAGGCAGAGGCACAATTGCCTGATAAACAGAAAGAGAACATGCCCAAATGCCAATGTCAATGCCAAATGCAAAGAAGAAAAAAACCGTAACAAAACAGCACCCCACAAATCCAGCCCCCTCCCACCACCCTGCCTGCTTAGGCTGGGGAGAATATTTAACCTCGAAAACGCAAACTTTTTGGCTTTCAAGTTCAATGCCGTGCTTTAACCTCATTGAGTGCGTTGCCACTTGTTGTTGCTGTTGTTGTTGGTTGTTCTCGCTGTGGTTCTTCTTCTTATTCATATTTTGAGTGCCGGCGCATTTAATGGGTTTGCATTTATGATTGTTGATTGCTATTTCAATGGCGTATCTTTCAGTTAGATATACACACACATACATCACTTATATATATATATACATATATGAAATCGCATGACTTGAATTGGTATATATATTTATAAATATATATATATATATAAATTTATGTTTATCCTTGCATAATTGTCCGTTTTCCGGCGTGTCAAAACTGCACAAGTCATTATGATTTTAATTGATGTATTCTGGTTGACCGCTGTAAACGGTGCGTATGCGTAATATTTATATTTATTATTTATTATTAATTTTAGCCCATTGCTAAACATGTAATTTTGTCTTAAGTGTGACTCATTGTGTCTTGTGCAGTACTTCCCAAGAATTCAACAGATTCTACAGAATATACACACTTAACAAATATAAACCAACACGTCAGCAATTCAACTGTAGCATTTTACTATATATTATATATTATATGCATGCTAATCGGTTATAGGGAATCACAATCTTTATGATTTCTCAGTGTTAAACTGTGCGGACTTCCTTTTGATCAGTTAACCTATGATTTCTGCATTTCTGAATTTCAACTGAACAATGGGCTAAATTCACAAATTTCTGTCTACTTATTAGTTTATTATTATTCAGTTCGATTTTGTTTTTGTTGTTGATGATCCAATAGAATTTACATTTTTGCACAGATTTGTTGATGAACCACCAATAACAAATTGAATCTAGGCTTTCAAACATATTGTCGATCTCTGTTTGAAGCAGTTTTAGGCAGATAAGTTAACTAAAGTTTTATAATAAAAAATAATAATAATATTACGAGAACATAATTAATGGCACATTGTTAGCTATGCACAGGCTGGTAAATGTTTTGCGCGTAAATCGCAGTGTTTGCTCCACTGTGCGCAAGCGCTGCAATCAGCTGTTTTTATTTACAGCCGTGCATCTGTTCTGCAGAGCTTTGCTGTTGTTGTTGCTGCTGCTGTTGCTAGTGCAAAACGTGCATTGATTGGCATTGACTCGTTTGCTGTATGTGCTTCGACTGCGCAAAGCAATAACAGAAAATAAATAAAAAAAAAGAGAACAACAGCAACCAGAACGAAAACGAAAACGGGAATAAGCGTAATTAGAAGAAACTTGGGTTACAGCACGAAGACACAAAGCCCGAAACGAAAACAAAAACAAAAGAAAGAGACAAAGACAAAACAATAACAAACTCACATGTTGCTGCTGCTGCTGCTGCTGTTGCAATTGCTGTTAATAACGGTTGTTGCTCGTTGCTGCTGATGCTGATGGGAAATGTCGTTGATATTGTTGCGTTTGTTATTGTTGTTGCTGGCATTGTTGCTGCTGGCTGCCGATACTTGGTCCAAAACGGACTCGAATTTGAATTGTAAAACACTTTTTGTCGATGCCGCTGATTGTAGCTGTTGCTGCTGCTGCTGTTGCTGTACATGTTGCAGTAGATGCTGCGTTGCTGCTTGCGTTGCAGCTCTTGATCCTGTTCCGGCTTGCGCTTGTAGGCCATCGGTGCGGTTGCACTGGCAGTTGCACTGGCAGTTACAGTTGCAGACATATCTGCGCTAGCAAACATTATTAGCTGCATAATTATTCTATTTGTATGCAATGTGCTGCTGTTGTTGTTGTTGTGGCTTAAGTATTAATTGTTGTTGTTGTTGTTTTTGTGGCTTAAGTAGCAATTGTTGTTGTTGTTGTTGTTGTACTTGCGGCAGGCGCATAGTAGAAAGTTGTGGCAAGCATTTAAATGGCTGCTGCCAAAAAGTAAAGACCCCACAGCTACAAGCAAGTACAAAATGTACTAATATATATATATATATATATATATGTATATGTATATCTTTCGCACGATCTCACTAAATTGACGTCAAAAATAATTGCTCTTGTTGTTGTTATTGTTGTGAAAGATTCTCGTTTTACGCAGCACTTGAGAAGCTGATGAACGCAAATGCGTTGTTTCCACACAGCAAAAGAAAAAGAAAAGAAAGCAAAATGTTGTCGATTGTCTTCGCGATCTTTACACAATTACACGCAGAGCTGTTTATTTGTTTGTTGTGTTCTTTTGTTTATTTGTTGTTCTTTTTGTTGTGTTTTATTGGTTTTTGTAAATCACATTGAGAATTTTGAACAAGTAGCGCAAGAAATTGCACGCCCAGCTGCCTAACTTGTTGACCAGCAACAACAAAATAAATGTCTGTCCGTTTGCCGTGTATGATTGAAGCTCAGAACAGACGCTGGCAGCAGAAGCAGAAGCAGCAGCAGCAGCAGCGACAAACCGTTGGCAAGTTCATTTGCTCACACAGGCACACACGCACACACCGAGATAGTGAGAGTGAGAGAGTGGGCTTGCATACGTATGTGTAATTGTAACAGTGTTGAGAAGACGCTGGCATCGCAAACAAAGAAAAAGGCAAAGTGCTATGCTACGCTGACGTATGACGCATGACTACTCCCCCTAACCGCTCCTCTCTTCGAACTGCTGCTCCCTCTCCAATTGCGCCTAACCCAATTCAAGTGTCGTCACACTTTTGGTTGTGGTCATGGAACAGCAAGTCACCAATCAGCAGTGAGCTGTGAGAGCAGTCAAAGCTTCCAAACTGCAGCAGCAGCAGCAGTGTAAAAGCTCAATGTCAGCCAGCCCAGTCTATGTGCAAGTGTGGGTGTCTATCTTCGTCTGTTACAGTGGTGTGTGTGTGCTTAGGAAATGCTAATTTTAATTTATTTGCTTACCTCTTTGTTTAATTTTTTTAGTAAACTTTATATTCTAGTTTATTCTCACCTTGGAATATTCAAAGTCGTTATGTTTGCTTTGAAATTATTATTTTTGTTACATAATATCACTAAGCACACAATACATGAGTGATAATAAACAACCTGCTAAAAATTGTGAATAAAAATGACGCCCTATACGTTTTGCAAAGTATTTTACATACATAACTTTCGACTTAGTCACTATTTTATTAAAGATAATTTGAACTACTTCTCACTCTTACAATATTTATGATGTAACTTACCAATTTCTGAGATCTAAACAAAATCTTTTAGTTTTCACAATTCACAAATTTATTCAGTCAATAATGTTTTGCGATAGACCTTACAGGATCAGCGCGAGAAGTTAACTGATTTTTGTTGTCGCCACCTGGACGTATTTATAACAGTATACGTCAGACACGGTCCTAGGTCACAGGTCATAATATGCTTAGAAAGCGATTAAAAACCCATTGACAGGTAGACCGACAACAAGAGAGACAAATCAGCTGCATGTAACCTTCGACAAGTATGCACGTGTCGCTGGTAATATTTTGTTGTTGTTTACCTGCTTGCCTCTATTATGTTTCATCCTTTTTTTTTTGTGGCCTGTGTGTCACTGTGCAGCTGTGCAGGCGATCGAAAGCTCTCTAATACTAGGCAGCTTTGATTTGAAACTTGGATGCGCATGCTTAAAGACGATAAGACGTCAACGTCGACGTCGTCGTTGACAGCGCTGCTGCTGCTGTTGTCTTTTGTGTCTTTTACCCGACATTCTTAATAGAATTCAATGCGTTTTCTTTTATTCTTTTATGTTTCTTGTTCAATTCGCCTATGCGGTGTGCACGCGCTTACATTTGAGTTCTGTGTGTGCGATTGTGGACTTAGAGTGCCAGCTCGAAGCAGCGCCAGGCACGTACCATCTTCGACGCCAACGTCAGCGTTAGCGTCGGCGCCACTCTGCGCTTACACATAGAGCAACCAGCAACCAGAGGGCTCAAGGAGGGGGAGAGCTCGACTAGGAGATGCCATGTACCCCAAGACAATTGCTCAATATATACTGCACTTTTGTTCAACATTTGTGAAATAAATTATACACTTAAATTGCGTATGGTAAGAGAAAATATCTCCAAAAGCATAAAAGTAGAGTTGGTACAGTGTATCTATCCATTGGATACACAGCATTATAAAGAGAGAGCTGTAAACCCCCCTCGTTCTACCCTTTTTTTGTCAGTGCCCTTGCCAATTGCGTTTCAATTTCAAGATTTTGTGACAGCGACTTTATTATCGCGACACACAGCTTGAGTCAAAATGCATGCCCCAACACTGAGTCACGCGCTCATTATAAATATATATATATGTGTGTGTATGTAAATATCAGTAGCGGCCCCTTTCGTTCAAATTGGGTCACACACGGCAAATAAATATAGAGTAGAGAGAAGATCGACAAGATGAGTAAGAGACGGCGACAGAGACAGTGAGAGAGAGGGAGAGAGGAGTAAGAAACACTTTCGTCTTTGCTGGAGGAATACAGCTAAATTGTGTCAGTGTGTCGTGTTTGACTTTTTGAGACGACAACATTTACCGTTTTTCTGTTGTTTTTGTTTTTTTTTTTGTTGGCCACAACAAATGTTAAAAAGCGAATGCAAATACCATAAGGAAGTCAAGCAAATAAAATAGCTTAGAAGCAATAACAAAAGGCAGGGAGTAAACACGACTGAATTTGAATACAAAACAAAACCAAGCAAAATAGGAAAACACAACAAAACATAAATGAAAAGAAAAGATACAAACTAAAAAGCACCCTTAGATAAACAAATATGTAGCTGCTCTCGCAGATGATTTATATGTACATACACACATACACACACACACACACACACACACATTCATGCATACATAAATCGGAGCGGAAACTTGGATAGTTGCATAGAAAAAAAATAGATGTACATAGTTGCCAGGACAGCCTTCAAAAGTGCAAGGCGTGGCAAATGTTATTCCGTATACTATTTTTTAATTAGCATAAAAAAACAAGAATTTAACGAAAAACAAAAACATAATAAAAAAAGTACATATATATTTAATTATAAATAAATAATAAAAAAAAACTCATTTTTAATTTTGGGGAAACTGAACCTTGACTGAAACTGAACCTTGACTCGGGCTTCATAGGACATTGATCAAAATAGTTGGAGATAAGTTAATCATACATACTTAAATATTATTGTTCAGTTATCGCATAACGGCTCGAACGTATATAAATATATATATATATATATATTTTAAGAAAATGGAACTAGCTTAAAGCTTAAAGCCAAATAAATGATGAAATTATTTGCGATTGTTGACTTTTGATTGTTGATTTATCCAGAAGATAAACAAACAGCTCTATAAATTCCCAGTGAATATTCAGTTAATTGAATTGCGTCTCTTCTCCATTATCTTATTGTTGCTGATCTTGAAACGCACTTACCTGTTTATATTTCTTTTCGATTATTATTGAATTTGTTGCTTCTTAATTGTTATTGCTTCGAGGTGCATATACATATCTTATGGACGCACTCAAATTAGTATTCGGATTTCGAATCGCTTTTTATTGCAATTGTTTTTGTTATTGTTTTTTGTTGTGTTTTTGTCTTCATTTTTATTTTTTTATATATTTTTTGTTGTTGTTTTTTTTTTCTTCTTTTTTTTTGTGGCAGGTCCGCTCGCCAGCGCGTTCGTTCATCAACTAAGCGGCGACGTGAGCTTTAACAGTGCAAAAAAAAAGAAAAAAAAAGAAATAAAAGAAGAGAAACAGCAGAATACACAAAATAATAATAACAATAAATGGAAAATGAAAATGTACTCACACACACATAATTAGACGTATGCAAATAAGAGCTCACACACATACACACACACACAGAGAGAAACACACACACACACACACACATGCTTGAAGCAGTTGCATTTTATTTAATTTTTATTTTGTTTTTGTGATTGGTCTGGGCTTATCTAAATGAAAACATTTGTTCATATTTACCCATTATTCATTGCCAAAAACGAACAAATTTCTCTTTCGGCTTCTTCTCCAAACTCTTTCATACATATGTGGAAACAAGGCTGATCAAGTTGTTTGCTAAAGTGTCATAGCTCCTGCCTGGCATACCACAGCAGCAGCAACAGCGTCTGTCTCAGGCAAACATATCTACCCTCGCAGATAGACCCCAATACCAACTTGGCTAGTCATCCATCTTCTTCAGGAATATATATACTTTCACCACGTAGCGGAATCGGCAGACCCCCCCCCCCTCCAATCCATTGTACAAACTTCAAATAAACCCACTTAAACTAAGTCAACTCGATCGGATTTCAATTCCAATTTATTGCCAAATTCATTTCCATATTTTAGCTTTCAGTTAGTTAGTAATAATAATTGGATTCTTATTTCCCCATTTGATTAAAAGAGACCCTGTCCTAGCCGCTCATTGTACTGCTCCTGTTCCTGTGCCCACTTCTCCATACAATGCCACTCAGTCGGAGGCTGTGGCAGCTCAAGTGGATTGGGTGCTCTAATACCTGGCATAGCATTGTAGCTGCAGAAAGTGCGACTTTGCTGCTGTTGCTGGCCAGGATTGAGAGTATTGCGCCCTTCTTCGCTTATCCAGGCACTGCCCTCATCTGGGTCCAACTCCTTCCTTTTCAAATGGGAGGTCAGCAAGAGAGATGCCAGCTGCAGATCGTTCATACCGATGAGCGATTCAACGGGTGTCTTCAGCGGCTGTGTCCAGTCGCAAATCTTTTGCCCCAACAGCTGCAGCATCTTCCCATCCGAACCAGAATTAGAGGCCATCTTTTGCTGCTGTTGCTGCTTGTCATCAAGAGAAAAAGAATCCATCCGTTCCATAAAGTTCTTGCATGTCTCATAAGGCACTTTATTTGGTGGCTGCGGCAAGTCTGGATAGTACCGCAGATTGCTGGCAAAGTAGGGCCAATCCCATGTCTCTGGGGAATTTCTCTGCTCAGCAGCTACTGCCTGGCAATGATAGGCATACCAATCGGACTCCACCTCATCCGCATCCTTCGTCGGCTCCTTCCCCTTCTCCAGGCAATCAGAGTTGAGCCATTCTGGTTGGGGGCGATATTCATTGCCGCCGGGGTCTTTCATCATTGCTGGCATCTCGTCCTCTAGCTCGCTGATTGCGTAATATTCACCTGAATTCATGTTGGTGTTTTCCATTTGATAAATCTGAATATTTTCCCACAAATTGCTCTCCGTTCGAAGCTGACGTGCACTTGGAAGCAGAATGACTTTCAATTATTAGCAAAGCATTCCTGTGACAGTTGTGCCAGCAGAAAAGCAGAGTCGATTTTTAGTATTTATTAAAATCAACACTACAGTAAACACCCAATGACAAAGGCTTAGTACAGAGCTGATTATGGTGGTGAGAAAATGCTTTATCTTCGAATATTTTGTGGCATGAAAAGGACATCAAATCCCTGCCAGCAATCGACTTTTAATCTTTTCAACTAAACAAAAATTATACAAATTATTATAAGCATATATATATCTTATCAAAGTTAATCGATAAGTCCTTGTTGCTGTCAAAAGGAAGCTGGCCAAAATACAGAAAGTCATTGTGAACAGCAGATTGTGTGAAAATATAAACGAGTTCATAAAAAACCCTTAAAATGGATTCAAGTGAATGCTATGAAATATGGTCAACTTCGTTTCGCGAAGAAGAGGACGAGATGCAATATCTCCCTCTACCAGAATGGTTCTACTCTGATGGCCAGGAGAAGGAGAAGGAGCAGTCCGATTGGTATGCCTATCATTGCCAGGCAGTAGCTGCTGAACCAGAGGCATTGGATTGGCCCTTCTTTGCCAGCAATCTGCGGTACTATCCAGACTTGCCGCAGCCACCAAATAAAGTGCCTTATGAGACATGCAAGAACTTTATGGAACGGATGGATTCTTTTTCTCTTAATGCCAAGCAGCAACAGCAAAAGATGGCCTCTAATTCTGGTTCGGATGGGAAGATGCTGCAGCTGTTGGGGCAAAAGATTTGCGACTGGACACAGCCGCTGAAGACACCCGTTGAATCGCTCATCGGGATGAACGATCTGCAGCTGGCATCTCTCTTGCTGACCTCCCATTTGAAAAGGAAGGAGTTGGACCCAGATGAGGGCTGTGCCTGGATAAGCGAAGAAGGGCGCAATACTCTCAATCCTGGCCAGCAACAGCAGCAAAGTCGCACTTTCTGCAGCTACAATGCTATGCCAGGTATTAGAGCACCCAATCCACTTGAGCTGCCACAGCCTCCGACTGAGTGGTATGGTATGGAGAAGGGGGAACAGGAACAGGAACAGGAACAGGAGCAGTACAATGAGCAGCTAGGACAGGGTCTCTTTTAATCAAATGGGGAAACAAGAATCCAATTATTATTACTGACCAACTGAAAGCTAAAATATCGAAATGAATTTGGCAATAAATTGGAATTGAAATGGGCTTGTCTGGGGTCTATAAGGAGGGTTGATCTATGTCTGCTCAATATGTGTGTATAGACAGATACATGCATAAATGGAAATCGATGCAAATCAGAGACGAAAGTTGTACGAGTTGAGTGAGGCACAAAGACTTGGCTACAGAGTATCTTGTAGTCGAGCTCTCTCGACTAGAGTTGCGAGGACATTTCAGCTTTGAGGTTGTCTATTATTTCTGCCAAGGATATGGGTTTGTGGATTGTTTTATGGCCGAATAGAATACATTCAGGGGGCATTCAGTTTTCGTCGCCTTGATAGATAGTGTGATATTGATTAGGTTTTCTGTTATTTGTGTTTCTATTTCTATTATTATTTTTTCTTTTTTTTTTCATTCAAGTTTGTTTCTACTTTCAAATAATGCGCACAATTTAGTTCAAGTTTAATGCATTTTGTTTTGCGCAGCAATTAAATTGATATTGATACCATAACTAAGTGCATTGTACTTCTACCATATGCATATGCACATGTATGTATGATGTATGTATGTATACATACGTATGTATGATGCATGTATGTGTGCATTGTTCTATCTACAATCTGGCGGCATGCCGCTGCTCAATAGGCCACTCAGATGTTATGTGCCTGCGACTTAGGCATAGACAAAGTAAATATGGGGCGATGATACTTGACTTGAGTTTTGACACAGTTCGAAACCGTTTCGAATGTGCTCGAACACAACTGACACAGTCATTGGCATTCTTCTATTTTTTTTTTTCCAGTGTAAATGAGGCAAATAAAGGTGCTTATCGATTATCTATTGAGGTATACGAATAGTGCAAGTACTTTGCCATCAAGAATATCAACTTGTACTTCGACTTGTAGTGCTACCTAAAGGTGTATATAGTACATATATAATATACATATATATAATATATATATATATATACATATATGATATATATATGCCTGCTTATCTATCTTGGATCAACAAGTGCCCTGAACTATTTATTTACCGTCTCCCTACATTATATAGCTGCCATAGCAACGATCGGCAGCATGGAGAGTTCTAAGAGATAGGTGCAGACTATCTGAAGAATTTGAATCCCAAATTAAAATCAAAACTTTCATCTAAAGAATGCGTTTTTCATGAAATGCAAAAAATGTACTCCATAAATAAAAGCACAGAACTTATATATATATATATTTAATATATTAATATAATATTAATTTATATATATATATATGCATATATTTATATAGATTAATGGGTCGCCGATCTGTTCATTTTTAATTGATAAAAATTGATTCACAAGTAGCATGAATAGAAAACACCATTTTAATATGGAAAATCCAAAAAAAAGAAGAAAAATCCAAGTAAAATTGCTCCAGTCGAAAGACGCCGACTAGGAGATACCCTGGGCACACTCTGATAAGTGTGTATATATTTATGAATGTGTGTAATTGCTTCTGTTTAATTTGGTCAGTAAGAAAATACGATTTCAACTGATCTTGATTAAATTGTTGCAGACGAACCATTTTATGATATTTCCCAAAATGTGTGGTTCAAATTGCTATTGGTAATCGATTTTTATCGATATACGAGTACTTGATGATTGTAGACTCTTGCAGACAAGCTAGACAGACAGACAAAGTGACGGACGGACATGGCTAAGTCAACTCGTCTGTTGCCGCTGATCATCTATGGTGTCGGAGCGGTTACCTGCTGTCCGTTACACACGCTCGTGCAACTTCATCATACCCCACTTCGCCCAGTTGCAGGGTATACGAATGCGAATGCGTGCCGCTCCGAATGTTGGACCGATGCGTCAATTTGGAATGATGCGCAGCCCACGCACCGCAGCTGATAACCTCATCTGGAAAGTTGGCTCGCCCGATGCGCTATCAGTATCAGCAACAGTAACTGTAAAACGTCTCGGAAACAGCGATCGTTTCACCTCCAAAATGCGCAATCTTCAAACTTGAACTTTCTCATTGCCAATTGTTGGCTCTACGCGCCTGGCACCCCAATTTCTAAAAACCAAACGCATACAACTCAAATAAAATGGAGCAAGCGAGTCCGTTGCAGTCGGGCGTAGCCGACTGCGAAATACTCTGATGCCATCTGATGACAGCTGCCACAGAATGGGCTGGGTGCAGCCAAGCATTACCGATCTTTGAAGCAGATTCCTTGTAATCTATTCTGCAAGTTTGGCCTTCAAAAAAATTTGAATTGAAAATTGAAAAGAAATTGCTTAGCAATCTGCCTTAGCTCCATTGCTATTGAGAATTCTTAGAGGAGGTTCCCAGCTATCTTCAAGCTTACTAACTATAGCTCCTAAATTGCGGCAGATATAAGCCTTTATCGCTTTTTGTTTGTTATTAGCAATATATCCTTGAAATTTTGTGGCTCCAGCTTTTAAATTGTCTTATCGATCTACACTAAAATGTGTATCGGTTTCTTATCGATCTCTTAAGGGAGTTACCAGTAACATACTATCAAAATTTTGTGACTCTGGCTTACAAATTGTTAAAGCTGTGCGCATTTGAGAAGGCTAGGCGTGGTCTTTGAAGGCGGCAAGTTACCTAGCAGGTTTACCTTGCAGGTTTTATCGATATTCAATTATCGATTTTTATCGATTTCGTGGCCCAATTTTGAATAACTTTGTTGCGAGTTTCCTATATACACAGAGTACATGTTGTTATCAGAGTATAAAAATAGACACACACACACAGACATAGACATAGACATACCTACGTCATGAGAGGTGCTCTATCTATGCATGTGTAATAATTCTAGTTGAGCGTCGCGCTTGCCTCAGCCTCAGCCTCAGCAAAGTCCAATGGAAACTAGACGGCAACCAGACTAAAATAATCAGGAAATATGCAAAAATAGCTAGTGCCAAGCAAAATGTTGACTGATAATAAATACTACCTGAATTGCTGCCACAAATATTCCCACGTGGCTGCTGCCACTTATGTATGTGTGTGTGTGTGCTGCACAGTGTTGGATAACTGAGTAGAAAAAGGGATAATTGATTTGTGATAAATATGCAGCAGAAGCTGCTTGAAACTGCATTGCAATTAATCTATTCTATTCGTCAATTGTCTCATTCCGGCTTTGTACTTTGGCATAGATGACGTAATTTGTTGTTGTCGTTCTGCGTGGAGAAATGGGAAATTTCATTCAGTAATTAACAAGAAAGAAGACAACAACAACAACGACAACATCAACAACAATTATAATTATAATCAAAACAATACACAACATAATAATTGGATGAGGCGTGCAATCTTTAAAATGCATCTTCATCTTTGCACCTCCCCCCATCAACCCAACCCATGGCTCCGTTGATTGTACACCGAAAAAAACAGCATCAAGGTTAACAGTAAATCATACACACACACACACACACACACACACACACTCAGAGAGAGGCAGTTGCAAGCACAGGATATCTGTTTGAGGGTTTTAAATAATGTTCTTTTTTGATATACATATATGTATATATATATATATATATATATATATATATGAATATTTATTGTATTAAATAGATTATTGACTGCAGTGGACAAATCAGCAAATCGTGAGATTGACCTTGAAATTGAATGTAATCAAAACAAATGCACACAGATTAAAGAGAGACATTAATGAATTTGAAAAGTATTCGTGTAGAAGAAAAACTGAATCATTTAACTAATGGAAGTATCTCATTTTGGGAATTGCATATTATTATTGTTGAAAGTTGTTCAGACTGGAAGACATATAGGCATATACATATATGCATATATACTGGTACGATCCGGATAACAAACAGAATAAATTCAAGTGATTTATTTATTTATTTCGTTGGGTTTCCAAGAAATTACATTACAGAATAATTTATTTTGATTACCAAATGACATCTATGTATGTATATACATATATAGTATATATGGTATGTATATGGTACATATGTACTTCAGTATCTTATCAATCGCTAATTGTTTCTTTTAAGGCACCTTTCGAACTGTTATCTAGGGATATGGATTAGTTCGATTGTAATTGGGCTGTAACTGAAGAAAATGCGACTGAAATTGTGGATTATCGGCTGGGTGTGGTTCAAGGCAAATACCACGAGGCATTAGCTAATATTAGCTGATAAGTTATAGAAACTACAAATGGATGACGCAATCAAAGAAACTTACAACTTAGCCTTACCTCTAGATCTATATCTATATTCATTTCTATATCTATATCCATATCTATATCTATATCTATAACTATAACTATATCTATAATTGTATCTATATCTATATGTATCTATATCTATATCTATATCTATAACTATAACTATAACTATATCTATATCTATATCTATATCTATAACTATAACTATATCTATAATTGTATCTATATCTATATCTATATCTATATCTATCTATCTATCTATCTATCTATCTATCTATCTATCTATATCTATATATAAATATCTTGTGCATTTATCAAGTTCCGGTTAGTTCTCTCTCTATATACATATGTATATATATATATATATATTTAGCATCAACATCATGTGCATCTCCCATTTCCATCCAATGCTGGCGATTATCAATTATCAAAATATGTAGGACTGTAGATGGACATCTATATATATTCATTGGCGCCATGGCTACACGTAGGTTTGAAGACATGCGGTTGTTAGAGACTAGACTTCAGTCGTAGTATGCCTGGGATGGGGGAGATGCTCGCGATGCAGGGGGAGCGACCACTCGACGATTATTTTATTTTTATGAGATAGATTAATTTGCAAGCATTATGATTAAAAACGCAACAGTTCAAATCAAGAGCTCGACATAGGTACTCATTATATGCACACAAACGCACACTTACCAATATATATATACATATATATATATATATATATATATATATATATATATATGTATAGATGTGTATATATCTGTGAGTTGCCTAGGGCTGTGGTTTCAATTCGTTGCCTCGATGTCGTCGCGGACACGAAGTGTTTCATTTTTTTTGTATTCTTGTTTTTTTTTTGTCGTTTGATAACGCAGTCGTCAAAAGTCGATAATCAGACTTATATTTAGAGGAGTCGCCAGGCGGGCCACAGTTTTCCATGCGACTCAGCCCAACACAGCTAGACGGACCCAAAACGCATCCCGCATCTCGCAGATACATTTGCCAAAGAGGATTCAGTTCGAACTCAACAGGACCTTGCAGGACCTTTTGTGCGAATCCAAGCAAACTCAAAGCACACTCCACACACACACACAGAATATTTATATATATATATATATAATAGAAGAAGCGGAGCAAGGATGAAGCTGGAGAGCATCAGTGGTCCGCCCAAGTATCTCAACGAGAACTTCTTCAAGGCGGCCCTCGAGGATGGATTGCGTGATATGCGTGTCGATATCAAGAAAATCATATTTGCCGACTCCAGCGGCGGTGGCGGTGAGAATTATTGCAGCAAAATCTATCGGGCTCGGGCCCTGTATCGGAGCAGCAAGCGTCAGCTGGATGAGGAGCTGGCATTGATTGTGAAGAGCATCGCCATCACACCGGCCACACAATTTCTGGAGGAGCTGGCCGTCTATTTGCGTGAGAAGATCTTCTATTTTGATGTCCTTGGCAAGCTGGAGGTGCTCATTGGCGATGGCTCCAAGTTTGGTGCCAAGTGCTTCTACACAACGCGTGAGCCCATCCAGACAATCGTGTTTGATGACCTAACCCAATACGGCTACAAGCTGGCCAATCGCCAGAGCGGCCTCAACGAGGAGCACTGCGTCGTCATCCTGCAGAAGTTGGGCAAGTTTCATGCCAGCTCCATGCTGCTCGCCCAGAAGGTAAGTGGCAAGTTTGAGTGTGATTAAATGTGAAGTGCAAAGTAATCAATTTGAATGACATGCATTAATTGGTTGGCAGCTTAGTTTGGCTTTGATCTTGATTTAATCTGCCATTTTGGAAATGTCTTTCTTACTTCATAATTTTTATGATAATTCTGATGATTTGCATAACAGGAGCCCAGTGTGCGGGAGCACTTCACCAGCGGCATGCTGGACGAGAACTATATAAGGACCAATGAGAGATTCATCAACTTTATGACGCTCCAGCTGCGCACGCTGGCCAGCGTGGTGGAGAAGTGGCGTGGCTATGAGAAGCTGGCAGATAAGCTGCATCGTCATTGTGACAATATCAAGGAGAATCTGGTGCTAACCGGCCGGCCGACACCGGGTGAAATAACGGTGCTCAATCATGGCGATCTGTGGGTCAATAATTTCATGTACAAATACGACGACGAGCAGCCGACCAAACCCATCGATGCCATCTTCGTGAGTGGCACACATTTTTCCCACTTCCATTCCAATTGCAAATGATTTTTGTTTTTCTGTTTTTCTGTTTTTCTGTTTTTTCTTTTTGGCCACAGGTGGACTTTCAGAACAGTTTCTTTGGCAGTCCCGGCTGCGATATCAATTTCTTTCTGAACAGCAGCGTTCAGCTGGACGTGCTGATCCATCGGCGAGAGTTCCTCATCCGGACGTACTACGATTCGCTGCGCGACAGCTTGGAGCGGATGCATTCCGAAGTTGTGCCGAGCTATGCGGATGTTCAGCACGAGATAAGGTCACGTGAATTGTATGGCTTCTTCTCGTCGTATGCGTTCCTGCCGATGGTGACGATGCGCAAAGAGGACTCCTATGATATAAGCATTGAGGCACTTACCGACCAGGATTTCGCCAAGAAGAAGGTGCAGCTGATGTTCTCATCGAATCCACGCACCACGGATACCCTGCACTATGCGCTGCGACGGTTCGATGAGCTCGGCATCTTTGATGATTGATGCTGATGCTGATTTTGATGCTGCTTAATTTATATTTATAACTTGCATGCTTGGTTATCCATATTTTTTTTAACTTGTCTTTCGGCTAAGATATATATGTTGATTTTTTTTTTATTTAACAAAAAATTTACAGCATTTTTTTTTTTTTTTGTATTTAATTTAAGCGCATTTGTTTATTTTATTTTCTGATATTTATATATATATATATGTTAAATATATAAATGTATATATGAAATGCCTATTTCTATGCAAGCAGTCGACTTTTTAATTGGCCCACTCAAAACTCCCACGTCGACAGCCACTTGAGGCTGTGCATCGTCGAATTGGGCTCATTGGCCAGCGGACCATTCATGCCGTACGCCAGCGGCGAGAAGACCACAAAGCTATACACAATCGTCGCCAGCACTGAGCCGAGGAGCACATGTTGCAGCCACTTTGGCAGCGATCGTATAATATAGTTGAACATAATGCCTGCAAAGCAAATAATTGTGGGATTGGTTTCAAGTTGAACATTGAACAAATGACATAAATATATGTATATATATATATATATATATATAGAGAGAGAGAGAGAGACAGAGATATATATATAGAGAGAGATAGAGAGAGAGATAGAGAGAGAGAGAGAGAGAGAGCGAGCACTCTGTTGGAAACTTACCCGTCAGCAATGAGTTGAATATCAGTGCCGGAAAGTAGTGATGAAAGTAGAGCACGCGACCCATTGCCCAGAAGGGCAAATAGTGCAGCAACCAGCCGATGAAAAGCCAAGCAGCTGCCTGCAAGGACATGTCAGGATTCGGCTTAGATTCGGGCGTATTTTCAGTTGGTTTCTTTGCCGGACAACAGCTGCACAGCTCGGTTGTTGCTGATTCAGTGGACAGTTGCTCTGCTGTGGCATCTCCAGTGGGTCTTTGGGCAGCGAGGCCTGCACGACGGTGCTGCAGGATGGCATTGCACAGGTAGACGGCGATGAAGAGCAGCAGAAAGACGAGGTTGCTCCACCAAATGACGGGGTTTCCAAGCAAATAAATGCGATAGCTGCTGCCCGAAAAGAATTGACCCTGCAAATAGGAGACGAGAAGACAAGCGAAGTAAGTAATTAGTGATATAGTTGCATGCTACCTAGGAAAGGATGCAGCATCCAAGCGATGCATGCTATGAGCCACAAAGACAAAGACAGCTGCGGTTGATGGAGGAGCTATAGGCAAGGAAGGGGGGCACAATAGATCTAGTAGACCCCAGTGCAGATATTCCAATAATAATAATAATATGTGTAGGTTGACTGGAAAACACAATATATATCTGTATATATATATATATATATATATATGAAATTAAAGAAAATTTATTAATTGGAATTTGTACATTTTTCAATTTCACATTTATAGATCTGAAAATGTTGTAGACAATTTTAGAATACTTTTCTGTTTGCATGATTCACCCCAAGGTCAGGCCTTAAGCACATTAAAATACAGGGTATCTGCTAGTTGTTTTCAATTGGACTTACCCGATAGTTAATTGGCCATTGCCATGGCCGGCTTGTGATCTCGCCCTCTTTGGGCTTGAGGCCGGCGTTGCCCTGCAACATGACCGCATGGGACTCCAGGAAGCGCGCAAAGAAGCCCGGCGCATAGATGCTGAAGCTAACGCTGGGCACTGCACAAAATGGGTAAATGTAGGTAGAAGAAGAAGAAGAAGATACAGATGATTTGGGGGAGGGGCATGTCAAGTTGTGGATTGGTTGGTTTTTTGTTTAGCTTACGCTGCTTGTGCTGATTGTCCTCCACATTCCAGTGAGCATTCTTGTCGCGTATGTTGAGATTGCAGGAGACCTCCTGCTGCTCGAAGCCCCACTTGGGCAGCTGTTTGCCACTGGACGTGAGCGCACAGTTCTGCAGATAGTGCACGAACATCAGACGTGACGTCACCGTGTGAATTGTGTCATTCGCACGACCGCCCACAATGAGTACGCGCCACACATCGTTGGCATCGCCGACGCCCAGCTATGCAACCAAAAATATATCACATAAGTTAACCACGACTTGCATGACTCATTGATAAGCGTGGAAGTATTACTCACCTCGCCATATCCGGTGACCTGCAGATGCTTCTTAGTCATTGGCGCCGGTTCGCTGTGCGAGTGCAGATTCCGCTTGGTCACCAAATGCTCGAGTCTCAGCAGATCTCCGTGACGCAGCAGCCGCAGCTCATCCTTGGCCAACTGTTGCTTGTTGTAAGGTTTGATCTGCCAGATGTTATTGTCATCCTTGTGCGTATACGTGGTGATCTGGAAGGCGAAAAGTATTCTTTAGGCGTTCCACATGAACCCAAATCAGTTGGGTTTATTTGGACTCACCTGCTGCTGTCGGGCGCCACTGCCCTTGGGATAGAGATGGGCATGCGAGTGGAGGTAGCCGCCACCGGTCTTGTGATTCTTAATGGTTACCAGTGCGCCGTATGCCACATCTCGGGGCATGCTCGCATTGTACAGCGAATTGCCGATGAGTCGCGACTGAAACGCCGAGCTGTAGAAGCCATCGCCATTTCCACTCCGATTCAGCACGCTCAGATGTATGTAGAAGAAGAATGTGTAGAGCAGAATTGGCCAGAGGATGAGCGCGAGGGCGCGACACGCAATCTGCTTGAGGGTCTCCGCAATTGGTTTGCTCAGATCACCCAATATGAGCCAGAGCTCGCTGGCGGTGTGCAGACCCACCAGCAACACCACAAACAGACCCACAAACTTCACGCTTGTCGTGCAGGAGAGCATGGTGCCGGTGAGCATCAGCCAGAGCCACCAGCGTGCCGTATACGAGCCACCAGCTGTGGTGCACTTGGATATCTTGACCATGCCCCACACCGAGCCCATCATGAAGAACAAGAGTATCGGATCGAGTAGTATATACTGATTAAGTGTCAGCATGCCC
Organism: Drosophila ochracea; assembly: GCA_035044125.1. Taxonomy (NCBI): domain Eukaryota; kingdom Metazoa; phylum Arthropoda; class Insecta; order Diptera; family Drosophilidae; genus Drosophila; species Drosophila ochracea. The sequence continues at coordinate 24,011,142 of JAWNML010000021.1, read as the reverse complement.
ACATCTGCAAAAGTAATGCACCATTTAGATACGATTTATCTTTCAGCTATTACCACTGTCCACTTGCCAAAGATTAGATAGGCGGCTGAGAGGAGCGCTGCCTCGTGGGAGCGTGTCAGATCGTAGACGGTGTCGAAACCCATCGGCATTATCAGTGCCCCCAGCGTTGTGCAGAACTGGATGCAGAAAGGATGAATTCGTTTAACAGATGATCTTTCAAATATATTCAAATATATTCAAATACACTCACATAGCGCATTCCCTGGTAGCGTGTCTCGTTGTATTTGTCACCCGGTTTCTCAAACGGAAAGGTGCCATTGTAGCCCGTCAAATAGCCCGATAAGCCAATTAACATCTGAGCGAGAGAGAGAGAGAGAGAGATAAGAGTGAGTCAAAGAATTAGCTAAAAATTAATTTATTACTTTCGGAGTGAGTTCTCAGAGTGCTTGATCATTTTTGACAAGCACTTAGTATATTTTATATAAAAATGTAAGAAACTCTTTAACTTTGATATTATCAAGAAAATATTCTTGAACTGCAGAGCGTATCTAAGTCGACAAAAATCGAAGAGCAAGAATGGATTCTTGGCTTAAATCAATTTAGTCTAGATTGAAAAATCCACAGTCTTTAACTATATCAACATCTATATCTGTTGGAGTTTTTGTCAGTGTACCCACCTTGCCCAGCGGTGGATGTACATCGAAGAAGAAGGTGCGATTTATATACCAGCTGCCCATTTTGCCAAAGTGCGTCTCATCCCAGCTGCAAGAAATAGAAGCGACTCGATTCTTATTGGAAACGATTCAAACCGTAGTCGTACTTACCAAATGTGATCCGGTTCGGTTACCTTATAGTAGCGAGTGGCAAAGGTGATGAGAAAAACGGCTAACAGTAGCAGCCACCAGCGCCTGCAGTTCCAAATATGTATTTATCAAGTTTGTTGCCTCAGTCTTTTGATTTGGGTGATTTCTTACCACTTGGCAGCATTGTCACTTATCTGGGCTGGCTGCGTTTTGGCCAACTCTTTGGGCTTTCTCGCACAATTGGGTGTTTTAACAACACTTGCGGCCATTGTTTATAAATCTAAGCAAAAAAAACGTTTCGGTAAAAATCTTTTACATTTTAACTGTTGCACACGTCAACAAAGTCAGAGGCGGGAACCGTGAATAAAGTTAAGTTCGCGTCCGGCTGAGAATGCTTTCTCTTCTGGCATTCTTTCATTCCCCAACAATCATAACATGAACGAAGAAAAAAAACCGGTCTTTGCTTCTTGGCCAACTTGCAAGCAGCTGATTTGCGCACTCCGCAAGCTTACCTGCCCAATTGTTATCGATAACACGCATGCCAATCGATTGCTTGCTCTTAAATTATATAATTTGATATAAAGATTACAATAATATTAACAACCAGCAATTAAAAATAATAATTGTTCATTTATACAGTAAAAGCGAGGAAATATTATTGCATACTTTCAGGCTGTTGTTCGCATTTATAAAAATGTGGCATACTTTTAGGCAGCAACGGCAACTTGATTTACCCGCATTCATGTTTATACCAATCTACAGTAGTGGTCAACATCAAATCTGTTATTTTGAAACATGTACTTGATCTTAAATAGTATCGAGAGTCTTGACTGCCATTTAAAACAACAACAAACGGCTCCTCCGATTAGTCAATGGCCAATTCAAATGTTCCTTGGCCAACAGATCTGGTTGACCATATACTATACAACTTAGCTAATTTCTTTTCGAGATACACTCGTTTTTTTTTTACAAAAAATTAAGATGAATTAAGATGATAATGTGGAACATAGAATGTTATAGGTTGCTTTGTCTGCATTCTTATCAGTTGAGGGTATATCTATGTAGACTAGCGTATAAGGAACTACAACTTGGCTCAAAATATGAGTATGTACCTGTGTATATATGTATGCATAATGAATTATTAGCCCAAGTGGAACGTGGATCGTGCGATCATTTGTCTCCGCTGAGTTTGATCGCCCCCACTGGCCAAATGAGGCGCATTTATAATGAAAATTGCAGCACTTTCAGTCCCTCTTCTCTTCCTTGTGGCCCCAAGAGATGCCCAAGATGCTGGCCAAGTCTTATGTACATTTAACACTTGTAAATGGCCAACAATCATTTGAGCCGCTTACAGCCAGCCAGTCAACCAACTCTGCTACACTCAAAAAAATGAGGAAAAATCGTTTTAAATTAAATGATTTTGCTGAAAAGCAGAATTTATTTTCTAATAACATCTATTTTGTAGATACAAATTTCTTAAATGGTACAAGTGTTGAAACATATATTCGTATTTGGTGATAACAGGCTGGGATTAGGAAATCGATAACATCGATAAGTGCAAATCGATAAAATCACATATCTGCCATCGTTTTACCCACCAAATTTTGGTGGATAGGTTTTTGAGGATGTCTTTTCAGACACACCAATCTTTTTCGGTATCTCCAGCTGCATATTTCTATATCTCCTTCAACTAAGATTAAATCTACATTTTTCGTCATATATTTTATTAGATTATTTAGAATATTTTTATTGGAATTTAGAAATGATGTTACTGATTCTTAGAATACCCTAGACTTTATACAAACATTAAGCTTAGAAATAATCGCACTCGTTCTTAGCAACTTTCTCTATTCTAGAATATTTAATGGTTTTTTTTTTAGTGTATGCCGCTGTCTGTGCGGTTCTGTGTGTCTTTTGGGGCACGTTCTTTTGTTCTTCAGCCAGGCAGGCAACTAAAAACAACAACAACAACAAAAACAACAACAACAATAGCAACAACAACAGCAGCACAATGTTGATGAAGATAAAGCTTCAGCCGGCTGGGCTTGACTGGGTTTCGGTTTCGGTTTCGCTGCTGTGGCTCTCGCTCTGGCACTGGCTGCGTCAAGGGGGCAGCAAGTGGCAGCCGTGGCAGTGGCACAGACCCTGGGCTCAGTTTTTTAGCTGGAGCAGCGCGGCTTTAATCGCTTTGATCTTGGCGCACAAGAGTTAATTGCACGCTTGCTGAACAGTGGCTGCTCTTGTTGTTGTTGTTGTTCGTGTTGTTGTTGTTGTTCATGCTGTTGCACCGGCAGCGTGGCAATTTGTAAGATAGAAACGTTGCCAGGCACGCCGTGTGGCAGCTTCAATCAAATTAATTGCGCTCGCTCCTGCTGCTGTTGCAGTTGCAGTTGCTGCTGCTGCTGGTTCAGTTCGTGTTTTGTGTGTTTTGTGTGTGACACTTGCAGGGTGGTTGTATGTTGCACACACACACACACACAGAAGGGGACAGGCAGAAACAAAATTGTTGTAATCAACTTGAGAGCCCATCATTAAACTTATTTCTAATTGCCCATCTGCGTTCCCCGAATCCCTCGCGCCAAAAACAAAAAATAAACTTGAGGCAACAAAAAACAGTAGCAACCATTACCTCCTCCTCTTCTTCTTCTACTTCTTCTTCTTCTTTTGCCTGACTTCCTTTGTTGCCATCCTTGGTCGAGTACGAGCGCAATTAAAAAGCAAAACTTTACAGATCCTATTTCTTATGCGGCACTTTTCATCATCGTCAATCCGGATTCGGGCTTTCATTTTAAAGAAATTCCATCTTGTCCGAAAGTTATTCCCATCATTATTGCAAAAGGGAATAACATTTTTTTGTGCAAAGTTATTTTTGAGGTGAATTTTTCCAAAAGTGCTCTCCTTATTGCAAATGGCAATTATATTTGAAGAACACGTTGCCGACTCCGTAAAGTATATATATATTCTTGATCGATACGACTAGTCTAGTCCCTAAAGCGATTGTCTCTCAGTTTGAAAGCAACATTGATATTATTTTAAATAGCAGATTGGACTATAATATGATATAGCTGGCATAGGTACAATCGGCCGAGAGTCACTAATTTATCACTAATTAATAATCAGTTGGACTCCAGTGGGCATGCGTATAAAATCTTCCACCTGTCTAAGATACTTGAAATATATATATATACCTGATTTTAGGTTTTAATAAACTTGATGGTATTTAATTGAAGGAGACGTCTCGCCTCACGAAGCATATATAATCTTGATCAGCATCAAGAGGACATTCCCTTGTCAAATCAAGATCAAAACTCGACTAAATCGTTTCAAGTAAAAATCAGCAAAAATGTATAATTTAAATAGGTTTGTATTTATTTTGTTTTCAACTCATGTACAACTAATTATCATCGTAATAATATAATAATAATATATATTTATATATATATATAAAAAAAAAACTATTTACATGTACATATACACTTAGCGAAACTATTCAAATTTAAAGCTATTAACACATTTCATTTAGGGCCCTACGGTCTAGAAAAAAACATATATTCATAGATCAGTACAATATATATAATTATATAAATATATATGTAGGCATAGGGTAGGTTTTGTTGTTGTACCGGCCAGCGAATACCCTGTACGCAAAACAAGGCTGAGATCCGGCGGAGAGCTGAGTCGATGTTTAAACCCGCGACTGATTCGGATTGTAGACGGGCACATTGTGAAAACTGATGCCGGCGTACAGTGGCGCTGTGGCATGTGGACCAGCACCTAGCATTGACTTGCCACTCGCGTACAGATGCTTCTTGGGCGGCAGGGCAGCAGCCGATCCAACGATGACAACTCCTCCAACACCACCGCCACCACCAGTTGCGGCACCAACTGTTGCCGATTTATGGGGCATCATCAGCGATGAGCTGGGCGTGCCAGCAACCAAACGACTGCGATAGCTCTCACACGTTTTACGCGACCACACCCACATGCCGGTCAGTGTGCCGCCCACCAATTGAAAGAAGATCCGCACCAGGGCCGGCCAGGCGCTCAATTGTGCCGGCTGGGGGCAATCCTCCAGCGTGGAGCAACTGCTCACCACATCGACGAAACGCTCAAAGAAGGCGGCCAACACACCAGATGCCGTCGGCACAAAGAACAGCAGCGAGAAGACAACGAATCGCTTCCGTATCTGGGCAAAACGGTGATGCGCCAACGTTGGCTGCAACTGTTGCTGCAACGTGTGCAACGAGCGTGAGGCACGCAGCGTAAAATACAGGCCCAGCAGCAGCAGGGCCAGCGCTGGCAGCTCAACAAATCCGGTCGCTGTGCACATGCCGGTCAGCTCGCTGGGACGCACACGCTCCAGCAGCAGGGCGGCAATGGGTGGCGCCAGCGGTGGCACCCATGCCAGCACATGAAACAAACCGGAGCGTTTCTCCAGCGCCTCACTCGACCATTTCTTGTGCGAGGACAGATAGAAGCAGAGGGCAAAGATTAGCCACCAACTGGCCGCGCACAAGCTCAAATACGATGTGCTTATGTAGGAGGCCAAACAGGGTGGCGTCAATGAGCATGCCGCTCCTAGCCGAGCCACGCCACGACCCGGCTCCTGCAGCAGCGCCAAACTACGCGCCTGATGGAAGACGATGCGCTCCAAATAGCAAACGCTAAACAGATTATAGCACAGGCACAGGAAGAGCACGGGCCGCTCCGGATAGCCGAAACGTGTCGGCTCCGCCCAGAAGGTGACCAGGGCGAAGAGTGTGAGCACAAAGCAGACGGCCGACATGCCCAGGATCAGGCTCTCCGTCAGCTTCTTCTGCTGCGTCGTGTGGAATGCGTCCCGCTGGCACTGCGGCAAACAGTCCTCGGCATTCAGTGGACTCGCACTAAAGTTCTGCGGACAGATGTGTCCACCGATGCCCAGGCCGGCAGCACCACCACCAGCAGCAGCAGCGGTTGCAGCGCTCTCCGAGGATTTGCCCAGCTGCGAGGACATCTTCCTGGCCATCCAGGACCAATACATTTGTTGCTGTTGCGGCTGCTCTACTCCTCCTGCTCCAGCTCCGGCTCCGGCCGTTGCCTCTGCTGTTGATGGCTGCTGAGAGCTGCCTCCCTCGGCTGCTGCTGCTGCGGCTGTGTTCTCTGCTGCCTCCGTCGCCGTCGCCTCCTGTGGTATCTGCATGCACAGCTCATGATTCTCCGGCTGCGGCAGCGATTCACAACTGAGAAACGGCGGCCACAGCTGCATCAGTTCAGGCGCCGCATTCACCGCACACTCCCCCTGCACCGTCTCGCAGAGGGACTTGCAGGCGGTCACCGGTCGCGGCACATCCGGACTGCAGAGCGGAAACAGCGCCGAGCAGAGCAGAAAACGTGCTCGCCTCGAGCAACCCGACTCGATCAGTGGCAATAGTTTTGCAATCTGCACAGAGAGTGAGAGAGAGAGAGAGAGGGAGAATAGAATCGTTTATCATTGATTGAAGCAACAAGATCTTTGTGTATATACATGTGCAGATAGTGGGCAAAAGTACAATCTTAAATCAGGCATATATTCTTCAAATCAAATCGTATTCAAATAAATTATGAAATATTATTAAGAATCGGTCAATCCAAGCCATCTGTCTTTTGGATGGCTATCATCAAAAACGATTTAAGCAAGTAATATCCATGGAGGAGAATAGACTAAGTGAGTCACCTAACCAAACTTCATTTGGTAGTAGCGAACTCGCCTTGATTAGAAGATGATGCAGCATTCCAGGGATGGATGTAATGAGCACCAAAGATATAGAAAAAGATTCTCGCAGCTGGGGTTGATGGAGAAGCTGTAGGCTCAGAGGGTGGCATCATAGATCTAGTAGTTCCCAGTGCAGATATTCCAAGAGAATATATCCCAAGAGAGTATAGAGTATAGAATATGAACTATAGACCAAAGATCATAGAGTATAGTGATACCTATCGAAACATGCAATCGGCAAAGATTTTACCTTTTATCAATTATTGCGAGGCGTGTGCAAGTGTGTATTCTATCTATTATCTATTATCTATTAGCTTTATCTGTTACTGTATCGTGGCCTGTGGGGCAAACTTGAAAGTAAGCCGCCAAATAATTAGATCGAAATGCGCTGTTCGATAAGTAAGTGAAAAAAATACAGCGAAACACAAAAAATAGAGAAAAAAAGACGGCAAAAGTTAAACAGCAAACAGAGCAGCAAAGAATCGAGTTGAATAGTCGAGAAAAAAAGGCGCAGAAACAAAAACAAAAACAAAATTTAAACAATAAAATTGACGGCGTTCCCATTCACACCTAACTTGGCTGACTGACTAACTTGGCCGGCATCGGCGCCATCGGCTTTATTAATTGTTGTTACTGTTGCTGTTGTTCTTCTTCATTGATGTCTATAATTTTATCTAATAAAAATGCAATAAAAATGTAGTCAAATGTAGTCGAGCCTTATGCGTTTATCTCTTTGTTCTTTTGCCGCCAAACACTTGCCAACAACAACAACAACAACAATAACAACAATTGACAAATGTTTACACTATGAAAACAACTGGCAACAATCGCGAAAAACATGCCTAATTGCATTTGTTTACAACCAATTGAATGCGTCTTTCTCTATTTATTCTTGGTATCCAGCAGTTCTACTAGTTAAATTTCTATTATTTATACAAATATATATTTATATAAATGAAAGCTTTGAATGAACACATTGATTCATTGGAACTCGAGCAACTCTACATACAAACATATTTAGCTAGAAAAACAAACTAAGTGCAGCAAATACTGAAAATAATTGAAAAACAAACCCACTTTCCAATTTATTCTAGTAATTATTGGTGCCCATTTGAAAAATCTCACAAGAATTTCTAAGAATTTAACCGATTGCAAAACATTGCAAAACTAAACATCAAAGATGAGTTTGAATATAACTACAGAAATGTTGATTGTTCAGTTAGCAGCCAGAAACATCACAGAAAACAATTAAATCAAATTCATCTCAATCATGCACAAACACTGAAATATTTCATCTATCTTAATTTCCATTTGCCAATTCTATTAGAAGACAATTAGCAGATATTACAACTGAGTTTATCCAGTGTCAGTCTAGATCAGTTTAAGTTACTTTGAGATCAGCTAAGCTCAAGCCACGTTTGCCACATTGTGCTAATCTCGTCTATAACCTGAGATACATTTTAGACTTTTTTCGAGCTACATTCGAGTATCTTGTTGAAGACTTATTTGAAGTCTTGTGTGTGTGCTTTATGTAAAGAGCTTGATCCACTTTAGCATGTTGGCAGAAAGTATTAACATGAACTCTTTTTAGTTGGTTGCTTTGGTTAGTTGAGTGATAAGTGTAAGTGTTTGACTCAAAAATAAAAGGTGATCGATACACGCTAAAAATCGCATATATATTTTGACAGCTGTCGGTGCATTTAATGTGAGCAGCAAGCATTGTTTGGCCTTTTATTTACACGACGTGACAATGTTGTTTTGTGTGAAAACTGGCGACTGACTTCACACATGAGGTGGCCAGCTCCGGAATGGGTAGTGCAGCAGTCGAAACCGATATGGGTATGGCATTTGGCCAACTCCCGACTATTGATTGTTGTTGAGTGTTGAGTGTTGACTGTTGAGTGCAATTAGTGGCTAATTACACGCAATGCAGGAAAACAGTTGAAGCAGTTGCTGTTATTGCTGCTCTTAATTGCTCGCTCGCCGCAAAGAACTTCAATCGAAACATCACCGCAACAAAATTATGATACACAAGTAGTTAAAAAAAAGAAGATAAAGCTTCCCCCAGACATGATCGTCAAATGTTGACGATGACGAACCTTGAGTTCCTTTTGACAGACAAATACAAAAAAAAGGCCAACATAAACATTTATGAGTTTGCGGAATTTTTCGACTAGAGGCTCAAAAAAGGGTTGCCAATTGGCTTATGGCTTTTGGCCTTAAACCAAATAAAGGAAGGATATACGACAAAAAAAAAAGCAAAAAAAAAAACGAAAAGAAAAAAGGAAAAAGAAGAGAAACGAAAAGAAAGAAGACTGCTTTAAATTAGTGAGCCGTTTTCTCAGGAAAGAGCCTGCTCGCATTGGGACTCCCAGAGCGGAACTTTGACATGCATTTGATGGACAGAAATGCGGACCCAAGACCGAGTCCAACGCCAACTCCAACTCTGACATCGATTCCCGACTTTACGAGCCCAAGCGTTACCAGTTTTTGGGCTTAGTTCAGTTTCTGTTTCTGTTTCATATTCAGCTGCCACAACTTTGTCTTTGGGCTTGCTCGCTTGTCTTGGCTAACAGTAACCTTAGTCTTATTGTTGTTGTTGTTGCTGTTGTTGTTGTTGGTGTTGTAGGTATATATAATTAAGGTACATTAGGGCAGTCGAAAGCCAACACACAAACGCCGCTGGGTATTTGGAACGGCGCATTAGGCACGCAATTTCCAATTTGAAATACCCTGCCTGAAAATCATTTTGATGAAACAGTCATTCAACTATGTCTGCATCTGTTCAAATTGATTAAGAGCTTTATAAATCAAATAAAATTGAAAATCAACTATTTAAAAGAAAGGGTTTTAATTAGTATAAGCTACACTTTTTGCTCATTTTTTTTATAAATCTTAGGAGACAACAAAATTAGTTGTGAAAAAAGCAAAATAACATAAAAATATCGATGCTTTTTTAGCAAATCTTTTGTATAATAATAGTATATATATATTATAATAATATTTAGTATATAAAAATAGCATCTTTCCATTATAAGAATGGGTCGCCAAACAATAAGCAAGTTAAAATATTTAGTAAAGAGTATCTGAGAGTCGATGAAAAGATGTGAATGATGCTTGTTTTATTACCTTTGAGGCACCCGCCTGCGAACTATTGTAGAGACGATAGCTGGCTGTGTATCTATCCCTATCTAGCTTACATTTGCGCACTCTCTCTCTCTCTCGCTCTCTCTCTCTCTTGCTCTGTTTCTTAGGTAGTGTGTCTGTTATGGCCACAGGCAATAATAATTTAATGATGCTGCAGCCAGGCTTCAACAATGGCAACAAGTGTCAAGGCTCGTCATCATCAACATCATCATCATCAACATCATCATCATCATCATCAGCATCAACATCATTGTCATAAGCCAGGCCAAAAACTGAAAGGCAATCCCACTAATGGACAGGCCAACCGCATATGCATTGCCATAGAAACACACGGTGTAAGAGCGAGAGAGAGAGAGAGAGAGAGAGAGAGAGAGCGAGAGAGGGGGGAAGAGTGACAGCTAGCTAGAGCCAGACTATGAAACTGACTGTGTAACGCTTTTGGGCCACAAGCAAATGGCCGGCCAAGTGTCTAAAATGTGTTATTAATGCCGCTTTGTGCTGCGAAATGCAAAAGGGCAGCTTGGCTATAACTATGGCTTGGCTTGGCTTTGCCTGGTCTGGTTTGGTCTGGCTTGGACATAGCCCCTACTTCTACCACTACCTCAGTCTCTCCCCCTCTCGGAGTCTGTGCCTGTCTCTGGCTCTGCCTCTGTTTCTGTCCCAGCTTTAGACCCTGTCTGTCTGCGCATCGAATGCAATCTGCAACGCTTCGAGCTGTGTTTTTTTTTTTCATTTTTTTTTTTTGGCCACGCAGCCGCCGCCGCGAAAAAAGAGGCCGCAATTCGCGACGCGTCGCACACCCGACAAAAGCAACAAATTGCATTTGCTTACGGAATGTGGGAAATGTGGCAGCAAAACCTACAACTAACCTTAAACTTCAATGGAATATAGAAATAAACATTGGATTTGTTATACAAATAATATTGATTATGTGAAAATGCCCAATGAAAATTCATATGAATAATATGAATTGCATTGAATAAGCAATATCTTTTTTTCTTTTTTTTTATATATATATATTTAGTAAAAAAGTTAATAATTTTGAGCATTTTGTATAACTGTAGAATCAAATCTTTGAAGAGAGCAAATGGTAAAACGGAATTGAAAACTTTTGTCGGCTTCTTAAAGGCTAAGAAAAAATGCTTTTCAGCTTTGGTGCGATTTTAAAAAATCGATCATGAAATTAACTTTTGTGTCATCGGTTCGTGTGTGTGTGTGTGTGTGCGAGTGTGTAAAATGAAAAAGTTATGCTTAATTTGTTTCAGCTAAAATGAACAGTTTTTTTTCTCTCAGTCTTTTTTCTGTATAGGTCTTTGTCTCAAACGCAAAGTGTCTTGCAAGTTGCGTTTCGTTTCGGTTTTTGGTTTTTTAGCGTGTTTTTCTTCTTTTTCCTTTTTTTTTTTTTTTTTGTATTTTGACTGTTTATTGTTTGACTTTCGGCGGTTTTCTTAAGTAACTTTACGACCGAAAAGCTAGAAAAAAATGTAATCTTGTTTTTGTGGAGTTTCAAATTTGATAATGCTTCAGTCTCTCCGTCATGTTCACAATTCAATTACAAGCCAAAGAACAGCTACAACAACAACAGCAACACCAGCAACAGCAACAGCAACAACAACAACAACAGTTGACACCTCAGCGTAAACGCACACTTAATGATTTCTCGATTTTGATTAATGATTTTGCCGCAACGAAATCAAATAAAATGAAAGCAAAGCAAAAGGCACATTAAAGTTGCCCCAACGATCAAGCGATGAGGTTGTTGTTGCCGCTGCGGCACTTTAGCTTTGAATATTTTTGAAAGGAGCAACAGATACAACAACAGCAACAACAACAGCAAAAACAATGATCAAACACAAATCGACATTCACATGTTGAGATACATACACATGTATCTGCTAGTTTGTGTATCTGTGGCGTATCTATGTGCTCTTTATGGTCGCGTTGACTCCGTGGCATGTTCATTCATTAACGCTTAATGCCACTATCCTCATGGATCCTCACAGCGTTCGCCGCGCGACTTTTAATGCGCTCAGACATCTGCATAATCTGCTCTTAAGTAATGGATTAATTTATAATTTTCTACGCATTGTTGTTGTTGCTGCTGCTGCTGCAGCAGCTGCTGTTGCACTGCCCACGGCATCAATTTCTACCTGCCGCACGAGTCCCGGTGCCTGGTGCTCCACACCCATACAAATTATAGGCTTAAGCGCCATGGTTCGACTGAAACTTGCCGCACGGCAACTGAAATTGGGGAGCTGAAGAATTGAAACTGGCCAACAGACAGACTGGTCGCATACACACACTCCACACTCCATAGCCATTTTCAATTCCCATTCCCATTCCCATGCTTATGCAATTTGTTATCAGATTAGTTGCTGGATAGTGCATCTAATGGGAAACAGCGGCAGTTGACCAAAGGGGCAACAAACATGCGCATAACTCGAGTATTTATTTTGAATTTTATATATAATATTCACACATAATAATAATATTGTGGAAATATTACTAATTGGTGCTGATACTTGGTAAGCAAATAACGTTTTCATTTCATCATTTTCCTTCTGATATATATATAATTATTTGAATACTAATTTTAATTAATTAATTAATATTTTAATAAAAACTAAAGTTTATTTTTCAAACGTGATAAAGCATGAAACCAATTGACATTTAAACATTTTGCGTTTGTTTCTTTGTTTAAACTTTATATCTCTTTAAAATTGTTGCTAGACACTGTCGGAAATAAGCTATGAGACACTGTATATATATATATACATACATATATATATATATATATATATCAGCAAGTAATATCTGTATCGATGCATAGCAAGTTGTATATTCGATCTTTTATTCGATCGCTCCTCCGGCAGCTACTTAATTATAAGATCCAATTTCATGCAACTGTTTGTGATATTAGTATTCATAACAACTTGAAGTTAATATACAAAGTAATATCAACAATTGGTGAGAGCAACTCCGATTACATAATTATTTATAAACGTCTGTTGTTCCCAACAGATTAAGGCTGTCATCGAGATGCCCATTGACATAGATATTCATATTTATTCTATTCTATTCTATTTTGGATTTTATATATATAATTTCCATTATGTTGGCAAACTTTTTTCCCATCATTTGACTTCGTGACTGATTTGCATAATAATTACAGTGATGACAATGATTATGATTACGAAGATGATGATGGTGATGATGGTGATGATGATGGTGCATGATCTCTAACAACTCAAGTCGGTTGTTTGGTTGTCTCAGCCTTCAGCGGCCGCCACTCACATAATTCACAGCTACGATTCACACTATTCACAAACAAAACCGAAGAAGAAGAAGACAGTTCGAACTATGAATGAGTTGTGCGTGTGCCTGTGTGTGTGTGTGTGTGTGTGTTAAAAGGAGTGTCTGTCTGTGTCTGTAAGAGTTGTGTATTGGGTATCTTCTTCTCGAAGTGAAATATATGTTTATAGTATTTTGGATGTATCTTTGCTGTAGCTTCTACTAATTTTTCAGCTGTCACAAATGACAAGTGTTGCAAAACGCTTGTGCAAAGTACCGCAAACTAGGCACACACACACAGCAATCCAGCAAGCTGAGATACTAAATCTTCAAGCTTGGGCAACTCAAAGTCATGTTTGGTCAGCCGACAAAAGCGTCGTTCACGATGTTCATATGAACAGAGCAAAGACGGCAGCGTTTTATCTTTTTCTATACCCTAACCCCCTTTTTAATGGGTAAAAGGGTATAATGGTTTTGTAACAAGCAGCAGGCAGTATCTCCGAACCCATACGGTGTATGTATTCTTGATCGAAATCAACAGTCGAGTATGAACACACGGATCTCAGAGACTAAAAGAGCTTGAGACTTCAAATTTTGAATATAGGTTCTTGATTTTTATCGATAGCTGTCTCCGTTTCTCGAACTTCAATAAATTTCGATTTCTGACCGCAATAAATGCTTAAATTTTAACAGCAGACTCTTCTAATTAACACACAATATGCATATGCATATTATTGATTAACTGCCCAAGTTATATCAAGATCGGATAAGAAACACCCAAGTTATAGTCGAAAATATAGCTTGGGTGACTGGCTCACATTTGGGTGCAAAACTTTTGATATTCAACAGCTGGGTTCAGGGTATATCGTAGTCAAGCTCAGTGCACTAACTACAGCATTCTTACTTGTTTTATTTGCAGAGCTGACAGGAGAGCCTCTGGTTGTTTTAGTTATTGTTGTCAGTGCATTATTTGATTTGCGCTTTATTTGATTTAGTTGGTCGATCGATCGGCAGGCAACCAACGTTTGCGATTGCCATTTGCTACTAGCTGACGGCCACCTGCCACTGCTGGGCAGTGGACGGGGGCGAGGGGTGGCTGCGTCGGCGGCTTTGAAGTGCGCCAATTGATTTAATTTGCTTTGAAAGCGCTTGCAATTAGCGAACACAACAGCGCCGTATTTGAGAAGCTATAGACGAATATGAATATTGAGACAGTTAAGAGAGAGATTTATTTTTTATTTTCTTGGCCAAGTTGTGAGTGGAGATGTTTTTTTTTCTGTGTTGTTTCCAGCGTTAATTTGCATAATTAAGACGCCGCCGCGTGACAACGATGCGATGATAAATCGAAGCCGCCGAAATCGACTGTAAAAAGTAAAAAGCCAAATATAAAAAACAAAAAAAAAACCGAGCGAAGCAGGCAGTAACAAAATGATGCGATGACATCATATATTGGCGCTGATCCCGAAACTGATAGATCTAAAACAATCCACTTTGGTGTACATGTACGTATATAATATACATATATGTACGTAATTAAGCAGAGAGCAGCAATTCTGCAGCATTTTCAGCGGCTGTCAAAGGCTGAGACTGAGACTGAGACTGGGACTGGGACTGAGACTGAGAAAGCGACTGGTGGACATCGCCGACATATGAATGTCTTCTCACAATTAATTGACATTTTGACTGGCGACGATTGTCATTCAAAAGGCAAAAGAAATCCATTGCAAGGCAATGGAAATGAAATGGAATGAAATGAATTGTACAACGATCCCCAACGATCGATGGCGACGTTCGTTTAGCTCGCCTCTGGCAAGGAATGCAGCTGAGCCAAGCTGAGGCCGCAACAGGAAGAGCTAGATAGCCGTGCCAGCAGCAGCTTAATAGCTGCTCCGCAATCCAGTGTTAGCAGCCTACAGTCTGCGGCCACATGACTAGAAGCACTCCAATAGAGGAAACAATCGTAGATTGATTTTTGTCTGTGATAGCGCAAATTGTTTGAAAAGGATGGCAATCGCCATTTACCAATTGAAATGCAGAACCGGAAACGCAATTCAAAATTTCTTAGAGAGCTAGCAACAGGTACAGGTATATTACTAGTCCATATCATAACGAACTCGAGTGCCGAGAAACATTTGGAAACAATTCATAACATATAACATTAGTGCAGAAATACTCTCTTAAAGCAGCAATGCTCATAAATGCATAAGACTTGAGAGAAATAATCTTAATTTGTATTCCACTCCACAAAATAATTATTGCTGCCTGAATAATGATTGTCTTATGCGGTCGATATGCATATTGTTTCTAAAAACATGAACTGCACTGTTGGCAGCACCGACTGCAACAACTGCAACTGCAATTTGAACTGCGGCTCCGGTTGCTTAACATTGGCAGCAGTTAGACAAACAGTCAGCGACAGCGGCGGCTAATCTTTGGCAGAAATCTGCCAAAGCGGCTGCCAGACCAACAGACAGATAGACAGACAGACAGACAGACAGCTGAAAGGAGCCTCCAGCGGCTGGTACTACATGAAAGCAATTGCGCTCAGGTTAACTTTTAGCTTTTGGCTTTCAGCTTAGCGCACGCTACAGTTACAATTGAACGTCTCTCTGCCTGTCTCTCTCTCTCTCTCTCTCTGTCTCTCTCTCTGTCTGTCTGTCTGTCTTGTTTGGCCATTGTATGGAGCAGGCCAGTGGAGCACCAGCAGCATTGGCAGCATTGCCACCAGCCCTGACCCAGCCACTTTCAACTGCACACTGGACGCGGCTCTCGTCAGACTCTTTGCGCTACTTTTAATATATTCAATTTGTGCAACAACAACAAAAAAGAGTAAGAACCTTCAAGTCGAGAGAGCTCGACTAGGAGATACCCTAAGCAAGAATTTATACACTTTCTAGTTTAGGGCACGTTGCCTTTAATATAATTATATGAATATTTAGTTTTCAGTTGGTTAGCAATAAAAATTGGATTCTTGTTGCTCCCTTTGATTAAAAGAGACCCTGCCCTAGCTGCATATTGTACTGCTCCTGTTCCTGTTCCTGTTCCCCCTTCTCCATACCATGCCACTCAGTCGGAGGCTGTGCCAGCTCAAGTGGATTGGATGCATTAATACCTGGCATAGTATTGTAGCTGCAGTAAGTGCGCCTTTGCTGCTGTTGCTGGCCAGGATTGAGAGTATTGCGCCCTTCTTCGCTTATCCAGGCACAGCCCTCATCTGGGTCCAACTCCTTCCTTTTCAAATGGGAGGCCAGCAAGAGAGACGCCAGCTGCAGATCGTTCATCCCGATGAGCGATTCAACGGGTGTCTTCAGCGGCTGTGTCCAGTCGCAAATATTTTGCCCCAACAGCTGCAGCATCTTCCCATCCGAACCAGAATTAGAGGCCATCTTTTGCTGCTGTTGCTGCTTGTCATCAAGAGAAAAAGAATCCATCCGTTCCATAAAGTTCTTGCATGTCTCATAAGGCACTTTATTTGGCGGCTGCGGCAAGTCTGGATAGTACCGCAGATTGCTGGCAAAGTAGGGCCAATCCCATGTCTCTGGAGACTTTCTCTGCTCAGCAGCTACTGCCTGGCAATGATAGGCATACCAATCGGACTGCTCCTTCTCCTGGCTATCAGAGTAGAACCATTCTGGTAGAGGGAGATATTGCATCTCGTCCTCTTCTTCGCGAAACGAAGTTGACCATATTTCATAGCATTCACTTGAATCCATTTTAAGGGTTTTTTATGAACTCGTTTATATTTTCACACAATCTGCTGTTCACAATGACTTTCTGTATTTTGGCCAGCTTCCTTTTGACAGCAACAAGGACTTATCGATTAACTTTGATAAGATTTATTTTAATCAACACTTCAATTAAACTACTAAAAAAAAACCAACAGAAAGAATCCTTATTTAGTCTACGATTATGGAGGGATGGCAGTGACTGTATGTGAATACACATATAAACATCCTAAATATGTATGTCTACGAGATATATATATATATATACATATATAAATATATATATGCTTATAATAATTTGTATAATTTGTGTTTAGTTGAAAAGATTAAAAGTCGATTGCTGGCAGGGATTTGATGTCCTTTTCATGCCACAAAATATTCGAAGATAAAGCATTTTCTCACCACCTTAATCAGCTCTGTACTAAGCCTTTGTCATTGGGTGTTTACTGTAGTGTTGATTATAATAAATACTAAAAATCGACTCTGCTTTTCTGCTGGCACAACTGTCACAGGAATGCTTTGCTAATAATTGAAAGTCATTCTGCTTCCAAGTGCACGTCAGCTTCGAACGGAGAGCAATTTGTGGGAAAATATTCAGATTTATCAAATGGAAAACACCAACATGAATTCAGGTGAATATTACGCAATCAGCGAGCTAGAGGACGAGATGCCAGCAATGATGGAAGACCCCGGCGCCAATGAATATCGCCCCCAACCAGAATGGCTCAACTCTGATTGCCTGGAGAAGGGGAAGGAGCCGACGAAGGATGCGGATGAGGTGGAGTCCGATTGGTATGCCTATCATTGCCAGGCAGTAGCTGCTGAGCAGAGAAATTCTCCAGAGACATGGGATTGGCCCTACTTTGCCAGCAATCTGCGGTACTATCCAGACTTGCCGCAGCCACCAAATAAAGTGCCTTATGAGACATGCAAAAACTTTATGGAACGGATGGATTCTTTTTCTCTTGATGACAAGCAGCAACAGCAGCAAAAGATGGCCTCTAATTCTGGTTCGGATGGGAAGATGCTGCAGCTGTTGGGGCAAAAGATTTGCGACTGGACACAGCCGCTGAAGACACCCGTTGAATCGCTCATCGGGATGAACGAGCTGCAGCTGGCATCTCTCTTGCTGACCTCCCATTTGAAAAGGAAGGAGTTGGACCCAGATGAGGGCAGTGCCTGGATAAGCGAAGAAGGGCGCAATACTCTCAATCCTGGCCAGCAACAGCAGCAAAGGCGCACTTACTGCAGCTACAATACTATGCCAGGTATTAATGCATCCAATCCACTTGAGCTGGCACAGCCTCCGACTGAGTGGTATGGTATGGAGAAGGGGGAAGAGGAACAGGAACAGGAGCAGTACAATATGCAGCTAGGACAGGGTCTCTTTTAATCAAATGGAGAAACAAGAATCCAATTTTTATAACTAACCGAATTAAGATATCTACATTAATATGGAAATAAAGCCAATTAAAAGGGTAGCATAAAATTGATATTAGAATTTAACATGAATTGAAGGCGATCGATGGATTTGTTCGTAAGTTAACTACTTTTTTAATTAATGGGGAAGGCTGAGCAAACTGACTAGTTACGCGTTTCACTGTGCATCTCATATTATCACTTGAAATCGTTAATATCGGACTACTATATTATTTATAATGAAAGTCAGAGTTCAGCAGGTGGTCTTCGAGTAAGGGTATAAACTGCTCGGCGTGATTACATTTATGTTCCAACTTCTATTTTCCAATTTAATGTGAGCTGTCATCGTTTTGGGGCTGACAAGTTCTGTCAGATCGAGTGGCTTGGCTAAGCTTGGGTGAAATGTGCTGCGGACAGCAGTTAAACGCATCTTACATGATATAATGCCAAGCATAACAATAACAACAACGGGCTTGAACTGAATAAAGGCCGAAAAGTGGCAGCAACGACAACAAGAACAACAACAAGAATACAGAGCATGCCAGCGTTGCAGCTGTTTTTGTTTGCTTTGGCGCTTACTTGCCTTGTGCAGCGAGGAGTGGTGAGTTGAGGGGCCAAACGGGTAAGCGGGTAAACGGGTAAAGAGGAGAAGGGGGGGGGGGGGGGCTTGGCGATGTGGGAAGGGTTTATCTTTAACCAAAGCAATTCACGCGAGCGCAGGCGCGCAGTTCAATTAACTTAATTGCCATGTAATTACGAGCGGCGGTAACAACAACAACAATAATAATAACAACAACAACAACAGTAACATCAGCAACAACAACGGGAACACTCGCGCAGTTCAACGTCATCTTCGCGACGGCGGCATTCAGCATCCTAGCTGCAAAACAAAAGACTTAAGACACAAACCTGCCGAGTCTCTGCCTGCTTTTGCCTTTTGTTTTTGTTACTTCTTCGGTCTTTTCTTTCTGCCTATACTTTTGCCTTATGCCTGCATTGTTATAATCTTGCAAAGGGTATTTTTATTTTGTTCTGGACTTCGTAACGTTTCTCAAACACAAAAAATATTATATTTTATTTGCTTGATCAGCTTCCTTTTTTTCTTTTTGTACACATATATTAATTTTAAAGAATGAAAAATTTAAATAAATAAATAAAGCTAATCCAAATTAATTATTATTATTATTATTATTATTATTTTTATTATTATAATTGTAATTATTAAGCCTGACAGTCGATGTGATGTGCGAATAAGAGCAACTATTTTGTATAAATGGAACACTGTTTTTAGAGGGTAACTGTCAGTCGACTATGCTCGTTTTGATTGCACGTGTTTCTTATTGCCGCTGTTTTTTATTTTTATTTTTATTTTTTGCCTCTTGCTCAGTGGCATGGCATCGTTACTCTCGACATTCCTGCTGGCTTTTTCACTGGTGCGGCATTTGAAAAACGTTGCTGCATTTTTTGCGTGCCTGCGCCTTGGGTCGTCAGCGTTGCTGTTGTTGTTGCTGTTGTTGTTGTACGAGCCAACTAATTGTTGTTGCTGCTTGGCCTGGACTGGAAATGGCTCTGACTCTGACTACTGACTCTTGTGTCTCTGTGGACTCTGTGCCTCAACTGGATGTCGATGTGGATATAGAGCTGAGCAGTGCCTTTTGTCAAAAATGCTTTCGTCAACGCAGCCGCTGCTTCATCATTATATCAATTCGTTGCCCAGAGTTATGCCGGCCATCGAATGACAAACGATCCATAGTTAACCATCGCAAGCACACACACAGACACACACACACACACACAAGTGCTTATGCTTGCGCCAAACTTCAAAGTCATTTGTCTATATGTAACTGATGCATTATAGGCAGGGTCCTCGTCATAATTGTTTTTGATGTTGTTGTTATTGTTGTTGTTGGTCGGCAGCACTCAAACATTTGACATTATCATTGCTAAGTCGCCTCAAATGCCTCCCCGACATTATTTTATGCCTTTTGTTGCTGCTGCGGTTTTTTCCGTTCATTCCTTTGTTTCTACTAACGTTGTCCACATAATTACAATACAAACATACATACATACATATATATATATATATATATGTGTGTGTATATGTGTGTCTATTATTGAAAACGTAACTTGGTAGCTTCAACTAAGAACAACAGCAACAACTTGGCGCTTGGTGTTTTTTTTTAGCGTCTGTCTGATAAGGGCGCTCTTATCAAAACGCCGCCACGGATTAACTGTGGATGAGTTTTTCTTTGCCAAGAAATAACAACAACTGAGTTTAAAAAATGTATATTATATCAGAAAACTAACTGATAGCAAACACATTAAGCTTTCGTCAAAAAATAAATAAAAAAAACACAAAAATAGATTTAATAAATAATTCAAGTGAAGTAATTGAAAAAAAGCCCTGAAAAGAATCATAAAAATAATTGCTACATCAAATATTAAACAATAATATGAGGAAATATATAATGATAATCAAATACATTTGATTTTATTGGCAGATGGAAAATACTAGGGTTTGAATTAGGTCAGAAGATAAATACATATTGGATATCTTCAAATTGAATTTTGTACTATTTGTAAGAACCACAAAAAATGAAAATAAATACGTGTTTTTTGAAAAAGAAATTTTCAATGAGTATGAATTGTTTGATGCTTTTTCTAAGAACTGCAAATGGCTTTTTACTTATTTTCTGGTATACCATCAACGTGGAACTCGAAATGAAAATATTTAAGTTTATATTTGCGCCTATTTCTTTGATCGAATGGTGAAGCAATCTTATTATAGATATATACATGTATATATATATATATATATATGTATATATGTAAGTATAAAATTAACTAGCTTGATATCTCAATATTGCTTTATATTTACATAAATATATTTTTGTCAGCATATCTTTTACTCGTGGGCCCAAACGATAAGCGGCATATTTGCCATAAACATTTATGAGCAGCCCATTTCAAGAGTGGGGCATCTAAAGTTCTCAACTCAGTCTGTCTCTTTCTATTGGTTGTTCTTTGGTTTGTTTATCAAATTTCTTAACCAACCCGCCCCTCTTCCTGTGCAGCTCTGCGAGCAATCTGCTTAATGGGTTCTGATTTTCAAAATCAAACAATTTTATTGTCGCCATCGCCATCGCCGTCGTCGTCGTCGTTTATGGTGCAAACTTTGCGGCCTTATGTGATGTGTGTTTATGGGGGGAACCATTGGAATTTATAAATGAATATGGGGGCGAGGGATGGGGGCCTTAGGCTTTGGTGGAGCAATTTTAAGTTTCAGATCTTCGACTGCGTCAGCGACTAATGCGTTGTCCAAACAGAGCCCAAAAACGTGCTGTCTAAATATTTACAATTACTTTACATAAACGCTCAAAAAGCGCAACTGGCAGCAAGGTGGGGCACCGGGGCCAGTGCGCGTGGAAGTGGGGGGGGGGGGGGGGGGTTGTTAGTGTTAGAGTTTGAGGTGTCCCTCTCTTGTCTTTTGTTTGAGCAGTCATCTGTCATATTTAAGGCACAAATCCCACAGAGCACGAGTATGACGGCGACTGCGCATTTAACTATAAAAAATAAATGAAAAAAAAAACAATTCGTTGTTGTTTTTGTCGTCTATTTTTTTTTCTCTTTATCGGAGGCGATATGACAAACATGACAGGCGAGTAAGGCTAACGGCAAAGCCCAACAAACCAAACCAAACACACCAACCCACCCTCCCCTCCCCCCAACCCAGACACACACGCACACCCCTCCCGCACATACGTAAAATGATAATGGACAAATAAAAATCTAGCAAAGTGACAGGGCGAACGAGTGTACGAAGGGGGGCAGGTGAGTGAGGGGGTAAGCTGGGCTGGGAGGCATGTATAAACCAGTCATGTCAAATCCAGCAGGCAGACAGATCTGCCCGTGTGGAACAGCCGCCGCACCGCGCTCTCCTCTGAGCCTATGTGCTTTCCCTTTTATTTGTGTTGACCGCTATCTCTTTCTGGCTGTCAGCCGCTATCTCTGTCTACTAGTGCCGACAAAGTGCTCGTCAACGGACAATTACAAGCAAATTAATTCAATGTGTACGGCAACACACCAAAACCATGACCCTAACCCCCTCTCCTCTGGCCATGTAGGCCCAGCACCTCTTAGAGATAGCGATCAATGAAAATGTTGGGAATTGAATTGAATAAAGTTGGACACTTGTTGAATAGCCCGTCGTGGAGGGGGTGATGGAGTGGGTTATGCAAGTAAATTACTATCATTTTCGCAGATGTAATTTAATATTTGATAGGGAATATCCATTAATAATAATAATCTGATCTGAAACTGGCATTTTACAATTACCTTAACGAATTTCTAATGTGCTTTATTTCCCTTTATTGCTGCACAGTATTATTTCTCATTATATATGCATATGGATATGTTATAGAAATTAATTGACTTTAATTTCCTTATCAAATTATATAATTTTTGAAATATATGTGAATGGAAACAGTATTTTACACAAAGAATAAACAAAAAGAGTTGAGAACCCTATTCTAAAATAGAAAATCTTAAATGAACTTGATGTTGTAGCTCGTGAAGTATATATATAAATAAATATATATATATAAATAAATATATATATATAAATAAATATATATATATAAATAAATATATGTTTGATCAGCATCACTAAACTAGTTAATATAGCCATGTCTGTTTTTTTTCGAACAAGTCCTCAGTTTTAAAGCTATCTTGATGAAACATGGAATGTCTCTCTTCTCTCTTTCTCCCTCTCTCTCTCTTTCGCTCACCAACACAAGACTTGGCCACGTGCCTGAAACTGTTGTTGTTGTTGATGCCGTTTTGCTCTTTGTGGATGCACTTGAAATTTGTATCTGGAGCCAGGCAAGATTTAGAGAATTCAGCACACAGTTCATGCGTATGTTAAATGCATTTCCAGCTGGCCATAAAGCTTTTGATGATAGTTGTTCTTGTTGTATGTTTTAGTTGGGTTTTTCTTTTGATTGCTGCCTGTGTCTTTATGCTTTTTTTGTTTTTGTTTTCCTTTGTATCCGAAACTCTTTGATCTGCTTTACGTGCTTCCGATTTAATTTCGTTTCATTTCGTTTTTATTACCCACTTGAAACATGTTCGAATTTTGTTTGAGTTTCGTCTAAACAATCTTTACACACACACACACAAAGGTATCATCTGAAAGGCGGTCGGCGAAAGAGATGGAAAGAGAGAAGAAGAGAGAGAGCGAGCGACAGAGAGAGAGAGAGAGAGAGATAGAGATTGAGATAGAGGGAGAGGTAGACAGTCATCCATTTAAGGCAAAAGAATGAACATTTACAGCAGCGCCAGGCGCAGCCTGCGTCCGATAAGAAAAAGGCAAAGTAGGCGGGAATGCGATACAGACGCCTCTAAAAAACAAAACATACTCGCACGCACTCATTCTGCTGCAGTGACCGACTAGTAGATGCCCTGCAAATGCAGACCAATCAAGATCTATTTGTGTACAAACAAATATAAATTGAAATCTCGATTTAGTGCAAAACACATCTAAAGTGAATGCTTAAAACTTGTAAAATAAGAATATATTCTTAAATTGGATGTGTTTATTCTGCTTATCCGCTTTTAAGAACATGGGCAATTTATATTTGAAAATGAATAATTTTTAATCAAGCTCTTTAGTTGCAGGGTATCTGACGGCTAGACAACTAATCAGCTGACAAGAGTCGAGCAGATATAGTCAAATGCAAACAGCATTGGTGCGAGGCATAGTGCACAGTTTTATGGGTTTTCTTTTAGTCAGTTAGTCAATAAGTCAGTTAGTCGGCAGTCGGCAGTCGGCAGCAGCTGCAATCGGCACAACCGGCATTGCCCGACCCTTGCTGCCTTACTTTGCCGCAGCATCCGATTGACCAATGGCCAAAGCATTCTATGTTTATGCCTAAAGAGGAGCGAGAGAGCCGGCAGAAAGGTGTTAATGGACTCTGTGCCAAGAAAGAAAGGCCCCGACCATGACCCCGTGCCCCTTACCAGTCTGCCCCGTCTTCCCCGACTACTCCGACCAGCGTCTGCTGCTGCATCGCACACATTTCTCACATCTTTCGTTTCCTCTTTCGCTCCTTCTTTCCATCTATTTGCTATCTTCGTCACAGTTGTTTTTCTCGTGTAAAGACTTTAGCCATTACCATTATCATTACCAACATTACCAATACACCATTGCCGAGACTATTACCATTACCAGCACTATTAGCATTACAGTCGCTATCATTGTCCGCTTCGGCTTTCGACACGCACTCGCTTCGAATATCTGTTCATGGTAAAAGGTAAATTATGGCCAAGAATGACGCTGACCTCAAATGCAGTTAGAGCCAAACCAAAAATTCGACTTTTAGTCAAAGTTAGTATCAGCTCAACATTTTTCTTCTTCTTCTTCTTCCTCTTCAATATATTATCTTTATGCTTTGTAGTTGCCTACTTTTATTTCGTCCGCCTCCTCGTCCTCCTCTTCAATCATCTTCATCATCGTCTTCGTCTTCGTCGTTCGTCGTTCGTCTTTGTATTCTTCTGCTGCTATTTTGTTGTTGCCGTAATTTTTTTCCTTTTATCATTTTATCTGTAACATGCAAAGGCAGCAGCAACGTCGACGCCGACGCCGACGCCGACGTCACTGATAGCGGCCAGCATTTTTACATTTTACATTGAAAAGCAATTAAATGTTTGCGGCTGTCGCTTCTCCAAAGTCTTTTGACTGATAACTTT
This sequence comes from Drosophila ochracea, assembly GCA_035044125.1. Classification (NCBI taxonomy): domain Eukaryota; kingdom Metazoa; phylum Arthropoda; class Insecta; order Diptera; family Drosophilidae; genus Drosophila; species Drosophila ochracea. The sequence goes on along the minus strand of JAWNML010000021.1, from coordinate 23,986,276 downwards.
GTTGTGCCCGTCTTTTGTCTGTGTGCGTGTGTGTGTGTGTGTGTGTCGGATGTGTTTGCACTCTTGTCTAGATATGCGTGGAGGAGGAGCGCAGGGATCTGAAGACCAAGCCAAAGGAACAACAAGAAGTCAAGCAGAAAGACAGAAATAGACAAGCAAAGCAAGATAGAAAAATGAAACTGAAAGTCCAAAAGGGCAGGGCAGGATTTTGGGTATAGAAAGAAATATATATCCCAATATCAATCAAATATATATGAAAAATATATGTGAGCTAAAAAAAAAGTAGGAACAGTTGCTAAGCTGACAAATCTTTATTGTATTTTATTATAATTTAAGCTAAATATCTATATTATATATAGGCTATACCTTTACATATCAATCCACATAAGTTTTCTCATTTTTTAAATTTTGCTATTGCGTTTTTTTGATGACTGTTTTTTCGTTTATCGTCATTTTTGTGTAATTTGTTTTTGTGTTATTATTTGTAGCTTTATCTCACATTAATCGTCAAATGACAAAACCACAAAAACAAGCCAAGAAGCAGAAGAAACAGAAGAAGAAGAAGATGAAACAGACGCAAAAAAATAGCTAAGACAAACAGACAAAAACGTGGAGGCGCTTTGATGAGCTGCCGCCAGTTGCCGTCATCGTCACAACAACTGACACTGACAACAACGTCAGCTTGAAGCTCCGACTCGGACTCCGGTCATGTCCATATCTACAGTTACAGATCCATCTCCCCCCTCCCTCCCCCATCCACTGTTCACTTGGCTTTCGCAATGTTTTCTGAGTTTTCAAAAATTTTTGTTGTAGTTTTTTTTTACTGGACTTTTGATTTTTTTCGAGTTTTGGTTTTTTGCACGTAAGCGTCAAGAATTGTTTTTTATGGCCACACACCCAAAAAGAATTGCGTGGAGAGGGGGAGGGGGTGTGTGTTGTGTTATTGGCTTACCTGCAATTCAGCCTCGAGCTGAATGGTGTGACCAGCTAGATTGGGCAGCGCAGTCATATTGTAGCCAAGTCCCTGGCAGGCAGAGACGGCGATCCGCTGGCATTGTAATCCATTCGAGTTGCCACCGTTAACCGCATTCCCCGACAAAGCTGACAGCGCTCTGCTGCTGCTGCTGCCGCTGCCGATACTGCTGCTGCTGATGCTACTGCAGCTGCACTGCATCATCATCAGGCAGCCGGCAAGTAGGGCGAGCAGGGCAGTTGAATTTGCTGTGGGTGCTGCCAGCATTTTCCGAATTGCTAGTTGCGTGTCAATGTTGTCAATGCAGTCAATGCTGCAATCACTGACTATGGGCTGACTAAGTCGATTAGGGGCAGCAGAAGCACAAAGGGTTTTCAGGGTCACGGTCACATTCGCCTCATTCTGTGGCCTACTAAGTTCACCCGCGATTTGTGCGATTCGTATTATTATTATTAATTTAGCTTGCGCTTAACTGCGCACACGTATCACGTGAAAAAAAAAAACGAAATAATAATTTCAGACACTAATTTAACACATGAATATTTAATATAACTTTTAATGTTGTATTTGAACAAAGCCGCCGATTGACGTACATTCAAATTGCCAATTCCCAGTGCGAAGCGAAACACGTCCACACTCACCAAACTATCAACATGGACTGAACGAACAGCGAAGTGAACTGTAACTGTTTGGCCTCAGACACAGCCGAGCAAACCCCACAGAGATAGAGAGAGCAAAAGGGAGAGTGCACACACAACAGACATGCTGGGAACAGCTGGAAATGAACTGAGCGCGCGCACAAGAGCGAGGAGCCAGCAATAGAGGGAGAGCGAGAGCGAGAGCGAGAGAGACAGAGAGAGAGAGAGAGGAGGGAACGGAAGAAGCAGAGAGCGCTCGCTGCGCAATTGTGTTTTGAGTGTGTTTCGCTTCAGGTGCGCTGCCAAAGTGCATTGAATATTTGCCACTGGGAACATTACGAGTCCGATTCCGATTCCGGGTGTGATTTTTGATTTAAGCGCTTGCAAATTGTTTGACACCTTTGCCGTAAAGCTGATGACGTCTCCGACTCAATTAGCACCACTAGGAGAATCGATATGGGCATGTCTATCCCTCTGTTTCTAGGCGAACTAGTTCTTCGCTTTTCAGACTTGTAATATGAATGAACCACTATATCATCATATAATTGCCATTTCGAAACAAAGTAGTAGTCCTTGTTATATAGAAATACTCGGCATGTTTTTTGTAAGTAATACTGAAATTTAGATGTCGAAATGCTGCATCAGGTCTAAAATGGTATGCAATACTCGAGGTGTAGTGCAGAATAACAATTTCCAAGTATTCTTGAAAGATTTATGTTTGATCTAAAGTCTTGCGAACAGGTTAAGCTCTGTCTTGCTCTCTCTCGTACAGCACTTTTACTGAAATTGTACATAATCCAGATAAAATATATCATTATTTATATAGCTAAAAATATTCTGTGTATATATGCATATTTAAATTATACCTCATGAATGAATATGCATAATTGTATTATTATTAAAATTTTGTTTAAACAAAAAAAAAAGTTTTAGAAATAATACGACGACTATATTCGATATATTAACAAATATTGCTTTGTCTTTATCTTGGGACTTAAAATATGGCTTTATTTATCGCTTATGGCGAACATTTATTATTATTGCTTTCAAAGTGAATATTAAATGTTCATAATTCAATTCGACTTGAGGACTAAAATTACTAAAATTAATTTGACATTATGATTTCCAAATTATTATTATTTATTATGGCGACTTTGAAATTAAATTTGAGGCCACAACAATTTAGTTTTTATAATACCATCTGATCTTTGAGCCGATAATTAGATAATTTATGTAATTGCAACTACAAATCATATATTATTTTATTACTATTATTATCAATGTAATATGCACCGTTAACTATTGAGCTTGCTTGATTGATCAAGATAGATCATCATTTTTTTTTTTTTGGGTAGCTGACCCACCTGCAGCTGTGCATATGTAGCTGCAACAGTGGCAAGTGGCAAGGTGAGCAGCATGCTGCGCATGCCAGTCAAAGCGCCCTTGACTCCTCCATCATCACTCGTCGGGGCAGGAGGGGAGAGGGCGGCGAAATGGGAAGGGGAAATCTGATCGCACACACGATGAGCAACAGCAACAACAACAACAACAACAACAACAGCAACAGCAACGACGACATCAAACAAAACTGAAAGGTGTCCCATGGCAAAAAATAAAAAAGAAGGTGGTACTGTGGTGGCCTGCCAATGAGGGGGAGGCAGCATTTACAACTGAACACCGCAACCTCCGCTTGCAGCAGCAGCAGCAACAGCAGCAACACAAACAACAACAACAACAACAATGTCGGCGTCGGCAATCTTTGATGTGCGCTTTGATTTCCGGCAGCGAGATAAGATTTTTTTTCGCCCCCTTGGCGCAGCGTATTGTCGTTGAATGGGTGAGTTGAGGAGTGCTATTGGATATAAGAGGGGAAACACAGATAGAGAGAGAGAGAGAGAGAGAGAGGGAGAGAGAGGGAGAGATAGAGAAGAGGCAGAAAATCGCAAATCAAAACGAATTGCTGCAAATTTTTGTTGTTGTTGTTGTTGCTTTTTTTCGCGGGCAACGGCGCATCAAACGCATTTTGGCCAAGCGAAGCGAGATTTTTATCGCCGCCAACTGCAAAAGGAGGCGTTGCACATTGCCAGTGATTGCCGAACGGGCGAGATAGTCGTGATGGAGGAGGGGGGTGGTCATGGAGAGATGGAAGCTATTCCCATGGCAAAGTCAATGCCAAAAACAAAATATACAAACAAATGCATCTGCAACATAGATCAATTCAAATGCCAGGCATCTAATGTTGCAACACCTGTTGTTGCAAGCTCATCAGTTTCTCGGGGCACACTTCCGCAGCATTTTCAAGTGCCCCAAACAAAGAGCCACTAAGCTGAGCTGAGCTGAGCTGAGTTGAGCTCGAACCACTTTCAGAGTGATCTTTCAATTGTCATCCAGGCTAATACCCATGTAAGCCTGCCCCTTCACTTCCCTTCCCTCTCACACACGCAATCTGTGGAGACAATAATAATAACAATAATACTCGACTACTATTTTAATACCCTGTACCTGTACTTGTTTAGGGAGTCATGCCGTCGAACGAGGCAGTAGATGCCATAAAGTATATATATCTTCGATCAGCATTATGTCTTCTCGTCTCTCAGAGAGATTTATGAGAGCTAAAAAAAAATATATTTTGTTTTTATTATATTTAATATTTGATAAGAATGCATTATAGTCTTAAAAATAAGTTGATCAATGTTTAAATTGCAAATTTGGAAAATTGGAAAATAAAGAAGGACAAGATATAAATAAGCAACTACAGTGAAGCCTCGAATATCAAGGAAATTTAATTTTTATAAGAACTTATATATATTATAAGCAATATACTGCTGCGAAGTAAGTCATTAATAACGTGTCCCGGTAAATAAAAGTGGTTCAGCTGACTGCAGGGTAATTTCGAGTCGGTCACTCTCTCTCTCTCTCTCTCTCTCTCTCTCTCTCTAACTGTTTGTGTTTGGAATAGTGTCGCTACTCTCTCCTTCTCTCTCTCACTCTACAGCTGAATGCAGTTTCATTCTTTGTTTGTTGAGTTTTTTGTTTGAAATCTGCCATTTGTTTGAACTTCGTTAAAATTTCATCAAAGAGATCAATCTGGGATAGCTTCGTGTGCGTGAGTGTCCGTGTGAGTGTGTGTGAGTGATGTGTGTGTGTGTGTGAGTGTTTGTTGTGTGGCAAGGCAATTGCTACCCCATAATAGCTAATACCAGCACTTACACTTGCCCTCCTCGAATTCATCTTTTGTTTACATAATATAAATGCTCGTCACATCTATCTCCTTCTCTGTCTCTCCCTCTCTCTCCCACACTCTCTCTCCCTTTTTGTCTTGCTTGGAGTCTTTGGCGTGGAGTTTTTTCATTTGCTGCACCCATAATTAACGCTGCGAGGCATCTTCGTTTGCAGATCGAATCTTGAGAAGGACAGTCTCAGCCTCTGGCTATATATATATATATATATATATATATATATATATTTTCTTCTTCTATAAATATATATATTCTTCTAATTTCCTATTATTATGCACTATTCATATTTGGAAACTTGCAACTTTTATAAATCACATTTTCCAAATGGACATCTGTGAAACACTTTCAAAAATCAAATTAAAATTCGTATCTTGATTGTGTATTTTTGTAGAGTCACAGCTTATATGACTGGTGATCGTACAGAGAGCAATAGCTGGTCACTGGTAACTGAAAACTGAGAGCTGAGAATTGAGAACTGGGAGACTTTGGCTGTCAGAGTGCCTATTAAATCACCGTATGTGCATCTTCAAAGAGTTCCGCCTCCAGTTGTGTCACCAGATGCCAACTAAATACACACACACACACACACACACACGCACACACACAGAGAGAACACACAAGCGAATGCATTTGCAGGTTGCTTCTGTCTCTGCCCCTCATCCGCACTGCTGCTGCCCGGCTACATTTCAATCTCAAGTGGGCACTGCAACAATGTTTGCTCTCGCTGCTGTCAACAGCGACGTCTCTTTGCATCCTCAACCTCAACCTCATCTTCATCTTCATCTTCAACCTCCTGCTGCTCATTCTGCTCCTCATCTTTTACCCTCGTTTTCGCCTTCGTGCTTATCTTCATCAGCCTCTTTTGGGCTTTGTCTGTCTGTCGTTTGTTTTTTCTTTTCTTTTCTTCTCTGTTGTTTTTTTTTTCGCTTGTGGTTTGTCGCTTTTTCACAAGCGTTGCATCTGTGGACAGTTTGACTCTTGATTTGTTTGCTTGCCTATTTGCGCTTTTCCAATTGCCATTTGGCATGCATTTTCCATCACCCGCATTTTCCGCAGCGTTTCACCAGTCCCACTGCCCAGTTTCAGTATCCAGTGCCCAGTACCCAGCACCTCGTTACCAGTCCCCAAATTGCAGTTGCCATAAAGCTGATGTTGTTGACAATCCATGGATGAAGCACTCCCTTTCTGTAGTTCTGTAGTTACCGGCGCCGTTTGCTGTTTGCTTACTTTTTCGTATACCCTGTACCGATTCATGAATCGGTGTCATCAAGTTGTATGTGCATATGTAAAAGGCAGCAGGAGACATCTTCATATCCCATGATCATTTAAATGTCTGCCCATAATCGTATAAGAGTTCCATAACCTATCTAGTTGAGAAAAACATATGGATAAGTATCGATCCACCATTTGATCTACATTGGAGATTATAAGAGCTAGTGGCAACAAGTATTACATTTAATTCTCTTGTAAATCATATACAGATCAAGAAGATTTTATTGAGACTCATTCCTGAACCCATTAAAAATGGGTAAATCGATATAATGAAACTGAGCCAAAGCAGAAAGCATATCGGGAAAATATATATGTATATATATATTTAGTCATGTCCGTCTGTATGATTGAACACGAATCTCAGAGACCATAAGAGCTAAGTTTATTTCTTTTTATCGATAAGTCACCCAGCCTTAAGAATCTCGATATATTTCCATTTCCGATAGATCGAATACAAAGCATAGAATTTTTTTTATCAAGATGTCTTTTCATATTTAACAATCAACCATCAGAAAGTCAAATATTTATTAGCATCTGTCGTCGGGATATCTCCTAACCGAGCTGGCTAAATTGTGTCTCCATTGTACAGATTTGGAGGGTACTGAGTATGTTTTAGTCGGGGAACTCTTTGTAATATTGCTTGGTTTTTTTTTTATTTATTTTTCATTTTTTTGCACAGTTGTTGTTGTGCTATTAACTAGTTTTCTGGTCGGCTGAGTTCAAAAGCGCTTATTAATCTGTGGTACTTGTGTTTAGTGCTTTTAAATACGTTTTGAGTACTTTATTTTAGTATGCTTGATGTTTTACCGACGCTGCCAAGTCACGATGTTTGTTTTCTGCTCACAACTTCTCTCTCTCAGTCTCTCCCTCTCCCTCTTCTCCATTCTCTATTCTCCGTTCCCGCTTCTCACTTCTCTCTGCTCTTGTCGATCAACCCAACTAGCATCGATTGAACATAACTTGAGCGTTGACTTCAAAGACTAAATCCGAGTTTTGAGAAAATAACTTATTCATTTGGCAAATAAGACGTCAGAAATGTTGAGTTTTCAGTTGCAACAAGTTGCCAAATAATTTTGAGCTACATGAAAATATAATAATTGTTTAGTTAGTTATTAAATTCTTAACCAACTGCAACCTAATCACCTATAGAACACTAGCTGCCAGGCTTTCAGCTCCTATTAATAATTGTTTTGAGATGGTCGATTTTAAAATGAACCTAAAATTCTACTTCTACAGGTTTGAAGAAAAATAGGCAGAAAATTGCTTGTATTTCTGATCGAAGCTTTAAAGCTAAGATAGCTGATTAGCTCAGAAGAATCAATCTCAATTCCTGATCCTACTCCTGGTGCGATTTCTAAATAACATTTTATATTTTTCACTCCCAAACTGGCGCCCGCTTGCAATTTAATATGTTCTGTGTGGGGAATGGTCTGGTTGGGTGTGTGTGTGTGTGTGTGGCTGGAGGGGGTTAGGTCTATATCAACAACAACTTGTGCTGAAGCCATAGAATTAATGCGATAATTACAATGCAAGAATCATTCCAAACAGTGGCCAAGCAGGCGGACGAACTTTGCCAGGACCGTGTGAATTACCGCAACTCAAGCCAAATAGCCAGACAATGGCAACAACAACAACAACAACTTGAGCAACAACTACTGAAACAACGCAACAACAACAGCAGCAACAACAACAACATGACACATTGTGGCATCTAAAGTTACGCAGTATACTGGGAATGGGAATGGGTATGGAAATGGTCTCTAGGAGTGGGATTCGAGTAGTTCACAAAGCACAAAGCCGAATGTGAAAGAGTTGTTGTCGCTGTTGTTGTTGCTGTTGTTGCCACACGTACTTGACAAATGTTGTGTTGTATACGAAATGTGCCTGTCGGCATGATGACAATACGATTCCACACAAAAGTGATGATGTAAATATATAATATATAAATCATATATTCGCACAACGTGAGACATTTTATGGAGCAGTCTAAAAGCCTGGCAGAGAGTAAAAGTTTGCAGTTTGAGCCGATTCGATTTAGTAAATAGTCTTTAGTCTGCTAGGGTATACAATCGTCGGCGTGCCAAACAAAGCTGTTCTCTCTTGTTTTCATTTGATATATGTATATAGCCTTCGTCAGTTCTGCTTCGACTTTAAAACATTAACAGCCATGGAGACAATACATATGCTCAAAACTGTAGGAGACCCTCCGGTCTCTCCAAGAGACAACTCACTCTCTGGCTTCTTTAGTTACACAAGCGCCTGTCGCATAATTTACCTATTAAAGAAAGAAGTCGAATAAGAACATAAGGAAAGAAGACTGCCAACTCCCCTTGACAAATACCGCCGTCAACTTGAATGTCAAAAACTAGATACAGATATATGTATACTAGGTAAGTAAGTATGTGTATTTAAATACATATATAGATTTAGGTGACAAATGTGTAATAAAAGCGAAACAGATGAATTACTTTTTAATATGGGATAAAAGTTTCATGTTGATCCAATTCTGTTGCCATAAATTACCTACTAACAACAAATGATATATATAAAAGAAAGCTACACGTATAAAAAGTTAACAGATCGGCAAAGTCTTATGTCAAAAATATGTTTTTCAATTTAGTCTGTGGGATTATTTATTTTATTATTATTTGCTCTCTGTGTAGTATTGGTTAACATATTTTGAATTTAGTAGGGAATCAATAATAAGAAATCAATAATAAGAAATAAATCAAAGAATAGATTTGGTTAGAAACGCTTCTTTTATTATTAATTTATTATTATATTATTATTACTGGAGACGAATCCCGACGGGATTTGAAATATATCGGAGTATAAAATATAAAAACACTCGACCTGAAGCCAAGCCAAGGCATAGTTAAATTAAGAAAGATAGATTATGTAGATTATGTAAATGTGATTTGTTAAAGTATATTTTTGCCATTTTTTGCATACACTTAAAACAATGTGAGGGCTGTTCTATTGTTAATATCTCGAGTTCCGCTTAAATCGTGCCTCTGCAAATTATTGGCCAGCGATAAGGTCCACAATTGGCCCTATCGCATAATAGAACCAATTGAAATTGATACGCCAGGCAGCAAGGCAAGTGGCCAGGTAACGGAGCCTGGCGCTTGCCAGGATATCGCAGGATGTGAGCACAACAGCAACAAAGGCCACTCAACGCAAACTGGAATGGCAAACAATAAGAGCAGTAAAATACCCCAAAAAGGAAAGAAAACTAAACACGAAAAAAAAACACAATATAAAATAAAATAATGGATATTTGTCTAGAGCCTTGGATCGACGTCCCGGCCTGCTCGTAGTATCAAGCGAAGGCGCGCCAAAAATAATTTGCCATATCCTGCGTGCAAAATTAAGAAACGCAAACAAAAAACAAAAAAAAATAAATAAACAATAAAGTATATTTGCATATATAACTAATAAAATGATGAAGCAACGAATGCCAAATACACTATTAATTGCAGCTTTTTCTTGGTTTTCAAAATTATAATTTATTTATGGAATTGTATGCATTTTTATATAAACCATTTATATAAAGTTTTCACAAATTATACGTTTTTAGATGTGGTTGAAGGGAAAACAATTTTTTCAAAGATTCGATTTGATTGAAATCCAAACAACGATTATTCTTAAATATATATATATAATATGGAAATGGAAATAAGAATGAATAGATCAGTTGCCACACAAATGTTTCAGTCAAGAGATGGGCTACTTTATATGTGAGTCATTTTGTTGTAGCGATCCTCAAACCTTTTTCTCTGTTTGTAAAGGATATATATATATATATATATATATATGTACAAGCAGACATACATCAATAAATATGTATGCGTGTCTGTGTCTGTGTCTGCATGGATGTATGTATATATGTAGCATAAAAAAGCAACTCATCATCGGAGGCGGCCGCGGCAAAAGATCAAAGATTCACTGGGGTGCTAATAAAGTTGCCAGGGCTACAGAGCAGCGCTATTGTTGTTGCTGCTATTGTTGTTGTTGTTGTTGCTATTGTTGCTGTTGTTGTTGTTGTCTGCGGCAGTGTTGTGTGTAGGTGCTAATTTAGCGACCCCCCGCACAAATACTTGAAACGGCGTCGACGGCGACCGCAACTGTGACTGTGACTGCGACGCCCATGGAATGGGTTGGTCTGGCAAAAGGATTTGCACTTTCAAAAGAAATAAACTTCAGATAAGAAACTAAATGTCAAAATTATCTACACACATGAATTGAACGCATTAAAATGAAAAGAAAAAAGAAAATAACAGAGGACGTAAGATTAACCCCAACCCCTTCCCTTTAAGGATGGGGATGGGGGCTTGGGGCTTATGAGCGGCGAGCACAGCCAAAGTGCAAATATGTGTAGGCAAAAACCACAAGAGCAGTCCGCCCGTCCGTCCGTACACACAACAAACAACAGGCGAGCAGCGCAGAAGTTGAGGAGGAGGAGGAGGAGGAGGAGGAGCAGCAAAGAGGAGCTGAATGGTTGACTGGCTCGCCTTGCGTCGAGATGCCAAAGTGCATCAGGCACTAAAATGCAGAAAATTGAAACAGGCTTTTGAAATGAAACGAAAAGCGCCGCACAGACGCCGACTGCAAGCAGGTGTGGAGCAGTGAGTGTGACGGGGACTGAGGAGGGGGGATGGTGGGCTGTTCGTCTGAAGGATGAACGTAGAGGCGAATCATGAGCCAAAAGGAGAGAACACAAAGAGTCAATTAATTAGTAGATGGAGCCATGATTATCGCTATATTAACATTGCAGCAGTGCAACTGCAACAACAACTTTCAACTTGAGCCTCAAGTCAATGTGGCAGGCTGCTGCCATTTACTTAAGATAACCGCACGTGTGGCATGGGCCAGTTGGGGCAGCTGCGGCTCAAGATTAAGCTGACAGTGTGTGCTTTTGGGCCTTCTGGCATCCAAGTGGAGCGTTCATTAAATGATAACAACGGCCGGCAACGGGCAACTGTGGCAAATGCAACAGTGCCCACCACAGTGATAAGAGGCTAAGAGAGCCAGCAGCAGCAGAAGCAGTTCTTGTTGTTGTTCTTCTTCTTCTTCTTGGGGTGCGTTAGCTCCTTTGAAATGCAACCGCTGACGCACGCGGCAGGTAGTGAGTGGCAAGAAGAAGGAGAACATGAACAAGAAGAAGACGGAGACGAAGAAGCGGCAACAGAGCTGCACTAATTTATTGAAATTCATTTGAGGCGGCATTAGGGCCAGAAACGGCAAACGGAAAATGAAAATGGATATGAGAATGTAGTTCTCGATACAGTTGCAATTGCAGATGAGGATGAGGCTGCAAACTGTGGCAACTTGTGCTGCATCATTTCCAGGAATTGTAGATCATAAATGACGCCGCCGCCGACGATGCTGAATAATCTCACAGTGACGAGAAAACCAAGACAAAAAACCATCGAGAAATACCAAATTTAGTTTTCGATAATAATAATAAAATTTAAATAGTATAATACAAAGATTATATTAATTCTTTCAGTGTATGAATGTACGAAGAACAATACTAAATTAAGAATATATATTCCAAGATTAATATTGCTTATTCTAGAATTAAAAAGCTTAGATGAATTCTGTTGCCAGCTTCTTGAACTTTTTGAAATATTTTTAAAATTTTTGAAAACACATTTCAAATTTTAATTTGTCGATCTTAGAATGCTTTTTTTATGTTCTCTTTTGTGAAAGTTTGTTTTGTGGCAGTTGCACTGATGAGAGTTGCAACCATAAATAGCATCGGCAACAGCATCAATAACTGCGACAGAATGACAGAATGACTGCGGCCAACAGAAGCTGTAAATGGAATATGATTTAAATACTCACAATACATGAGGCGCCACAGCGGGCACACAGACAGCAGACAACAACAACAGCAACAGCCACAGCAACAGCAACAATGACACAAGCAAATGTTGCATTCAGCATAATTTATTGCGCAATTTATCCAAGAACAGCAACAGCAACAAAAACCAGAAATCAGAGCTTTGCTCATTTTATATTTACTTTCATGATTGGCCTGCAGACAATTGAATACCCTTTAAGGGCTCAAATTTACTTAAGCCTATTGGAAAGCCATAGGAATTCATTATAAATATATTTTCAATTTCCAGGCTAGAGTATATAAAAAATCTTTTTGAAATGTTTAAATGTTGATATTACGTGGTAATTAATCTAGGTGTTCTTAAGCAAATGTGCAGCACTGTGGCAGGAATAACTGTAGTAGTACGTGCTTGCTTAAGCAATAAAAATTGAGGATTACTAATGAGTCACAAAAAAAAAAGAAAAAAAAAAAACGTCAGTCAGCAAATTGGCCAGCTAATTAGCCAATCACAAATTGCACTCCACTCTAATCCAATGAGGATCTGCGGGATACGAGCCATAATTAATATTGAATTGCTATAAAGCGGTTTAGTTAATGCCAGAATGACTTATGAATTACTCACTTGCATTGGGTATATGTATATATATACCTATGTCTAGTACAGGGAATAGACAACAATGCTTTATTCCAATTCTCATTTTGCTGAATTAGTTTTGAAGGCTTCAATCATTTGAATTTACAATATTCACAGTTGATACCCTGCAAAAGATAAATATTTTTGCTGCTACATACGCTAAATTAGCAAAATAGCAAAATCATTACTGTGCGCAATATTGTGGGAATATTTTTTATTAAATTAAAACCGATAACCTTTAAAACGACATGTCTAACGACAACGAACTTGATTCAATTTGCAATGTTCAAATCTACTTTGCTTAACTTCATATAGCTTAAACTGACGTATTATTCTTATATTACAATTTTTTCACTTCTTTAAGTTTTGTATTTGAATAAAAATGCATTATTGATTTTTATTGACTCCTACAAGTTGGTCATGCCGCGCCTTTGAGCATTCCATTTTTACGGAGTATACAACGAAAAAATCGAACACTAAACTGCGCTTTGCATGCACGTAATGAAGATGATGATGCTCAGACTGAGACTGAGACTGAGGCTGACGCTGAGGATGAGTCGGAGAATGACACCAGAAGGGTGTGGTAGAGGGAGAGGAGGGAGGAGGGAGGATGGGAACGGAACGGGATCGGCAAAATGCGAATGGCAGCCGCTTCGTCCAGGAATCGATTTACGTCTTCTGCGAAATATTCATTACAGCAAATTTGTACTGGGAACCGTGAAGGGATGGGGCCAGAAGAATGGGGACTTGGAAAGGAAGATATGAATATAAACTTTTTCTATCTATCTCTCTCTCTCTCTCTCTCTCTCTGGCTCTTTCTCTTTCTCTTTGCTGCTGGCATGGCTTGCTGCTGGTGTGTCCAATGGGAGCAACATGTTTCTTAACTTTGTATACAAATACTCTGTGTCCCATCGATTGCAAAAAAGATAATTTCCTTTTGATGTTATTATGCATTATGAGACTTCAATGTGCGCAGTTCCTGTGTTTTCTTGCATTTAATTTCGTTGCATGTACAACAATGTGCAACTGCAACTGCAACTGCAACAGCAACCGGAACAGGTGTGCAGGAGTGCAATCGATGGAACACAAAGTATTTGTATACAAAGTATTAATGGACACTTATCGGCACGCGGAGAAAGAAAGAGAATGAGAGAGAGAGAGAGAGAGAGAGGGGGAGAGAGCGAAAGAGAAGGAGAACATTTTCATACAAAGAAAAACTAAGTCTATCAATCGCAGTGATCATAATAATAATGATGATAATGATAATACATGCTGATGACGACTCAATTCAGGCAAATTGAGCAGACGAACAGACGGACAGCCAGACAACCTGAGGACAGGAGACAAAAGGAATAGGCACGAAATGAGACCGATCCACAGCGATCGAGAGACCCAACTCAAAATTGAATGCACGTTTTTTATTTAAAATTTTTTTTTTTCTTTTCTTATATTTTTTTATTTTGTATTTTTTTTTTGCTCTCTTCGCATCTTTTTCACTTGGCGTATACCTGTTTCAGCTCAGCTCATCTTAGCGCTGTTGTTGTTGCTGCTGTTTCTGTATTTATAGTCGCCGTCGCATGAAATATTGCCCCGAAGGGCGGTACGATTTTGATGCATTTACAACATTCAGGGTGTTGGTAATTATAGGGAGTTTATGTCTGGAAGTTTCCTTTATGATGCGCTTTTTGTATATCAGCTTTTTTGGTTCTCTTGTCGCTGTTGACTGCTGAATTAAGTTGGTTACTTGACTCTGGCCCTTTGGCTTGGGCAACTTGGCTAAGATAGTCAAGTAGTCAAAGCGACAGCAATGATAAAAATGATTTTCGGGTGTTGAATATGAAGAATGGTAGCTAAAGAAAACTATGCTAAGATATTTTAATTGTTTTTCCTGGAACACTATTTTTAAAAATCAAGTATTAACAGCTTTTTATAGTAATTTAAAGATCTTGTGTCTAAAAACCAGCTCATTTAGCCATGGTAAATGTTAAAATTTCAGTTGTTAATTCTTTTAAATTCAACCGTCATAAAATTATGTTCATTTTGTAATTGCGCGCTCTACAAGAATCGACGTGCACTGTCGACCGACCGCCACAAACGTCGATATCGGAGCGCTGACAACTTGTCGTAGCACTGAGCAACGAAATATCGATGGCGCAGCATTGCGTTTCGATTAATTGCCTCGATGTTCTCCTTGCCCATTAAATGCAAATGCGAACGCAATAGAAGCTCACGTTTTTTTTTTGTTTGCTTGGTGTTTACGAAGTGGTTACGCGTAACTCTACACAGACGCTAGAATACTTGATGTACAGCGCATATTGCAAAATCTAACTCAAGGTAATTCAACAAATATAACTCCGATGCTCACACGATGAGTGTGCAAAAAAATTCGATGCACAGCACCAGAAATCGCAACCATTTTAACTGACTATCCTGTCTTTCGTCGGTATGTGTCTCTGTGTGTGTGTGTGCGAGTGCATGTTTTTGTATATATTGTCCAAAAAAAAAAATTTTAATTGGGTTGAGTGCACCCCTATCCCCTCTTTCCCGCACCCACACACCTCTGCCCCCGATTCCAGTGTGCTTGTTTATGGCAGCTGCACTGTTGCGGGGTTCACACGACGACACATACGCACACAGATTGACATACATATGTATATACAAAGACAAAACACAACAATGTTGCTGCTGCTCCGAGTGCAGCCCAATATGGCAGCACATGAACTTAAACTTAACCTCAAAATGGAAAGAGCAATCAGCGCTTGCAAAGTTTGCTCTCTTCGGTAAGCAGCGAATCGCAGTTCGCAGAGTGCCAATGAACGTCTGTGTGAACAGATTTGACCCCAAAAACAACAACAGAAATAGCAACAAAAGCACCTCGCACTTAATGCCTCCATCAATTATAACGAGCACGTTTCAAATGCAACAATAACAATAACAACGCAACGCAACGTAACGCAACAGCAACAGCAACACTGGCAGCATCTACCAACACGAGTTTGACGATCTTCGTCAAAGCAGACAAGCAAATTGGCTGCTTGTTGCCAGATTTCGCCTGATTCTGCTGAGTTTCCATGACGCATGTGTTTTGATCAACCTCTGAACTCAAAAATACACAAATCAGCTGTGAGGCGAATGCAGCCTGGTTTCTGTGCTGTTGTTGTGCAGGGATGTTGTGCATTCAGGATATATATCAATTTATATATGCTATGTAGTAATTATATATATATATTATATATTTATATGTATATATGCATATCTGGGACGCGCAATCGCAGTTGTCGACACTGTTTTAAAATTGAAATAATTTTGCATTATCTGCTGTATTAATTACTACATAACTTACTGCAGTAATTTTGCATTTGAATTAATTCGAAGGAAATTGAAATCATCTCTGAAACGAGAAACGACAAAAAAAATATTTGAGACTAGCTAGAACAACAAGAGCGACAACAACAGAAACAAAAAGAAACAAAAACAAGTTGCAGTTGCAGTAAATGTGCAAAAAAAGTGCTGTTGTTGTTTCCAGTCGAGAAGGATAGTTTCTAAACAGGTGGGTAACACAAGGGTGGCAAGTGGGTGTGGCAAACAACAAAATTGCAAATAGTTGGCAATGTTGTACACACAGTTTTAATTAGTATACTGGGTCTTGTCTGCTGGAATATGCATTCGATGCGTTTCAAATTCAATAAAAGAAATCTTGAAAACTCAAAACTCAAAACTCGATAAGCAGAACATCGACATCAAATCAGCTTTTAAAATCGACAGCACACGTTGTAGTCAGTCAAGCACTATCAAAAAACAAAAATAACAAAAGAAAAAAAAAAAAACTGAAAAAAGTTATTATTCGATAAGCGAATAAACAAAATCAGCAGCAAGAAAAACAATAAATGAACAAAGGGGCACCTGTGGGCGATAAAAATCACAGCTACTGCAACAACAACAACAATAGAAACAACAGCAATAATAAGAAACATGTGGTGGTTGGGATGGATATTAAGCGCTGCAGCTATAACTGTCGAGCTGGCGATAAGCACAGTGGATCTGGTCATCTTCCACGTCCTTGCTACAGTCTACAACTTTTCAATTTCAGTGTTTGAGAGGCAAGTGCCCGGACAGCCGCTGGGTGAGTTGAGTTGCAACGGCAACAGCGGCGCCATGGTAAAGAAACGCCAGACGGACAAACGGGAAAGCGCCAGCTCAACCGAATCTGGGGAGGAGGAGCTGTTAAATGGACACCAGCATCACCATCATCATCATTCGGTCGGTGGATCATCGGGCAACGCAACCGTTTGCCAGCACATCAAGAAATCAGTGGATACGGCGCGACTGCGTCGCCAACTAAAGACCACTGGACTGCTCTTCGAATGCGGCCAATGCCCCAAAGTGGATGCAAACTGTGCGAGCAGCGGTGGCGATGCCACCGAATGCGAATACGACAACACGCTCTGGCTGTGCCTCAAGTGCGGCACACAGCTGTGCGGTCGTGCACGCAACCAGCACGCTCTCCAACATCATCAGGTAAGACACCGACGACCAGCAATAAATCAGCATTATTATAACATGTGGAAATTTTGTTCGCAGACACCCCATTCGGACTCGCATGCGCTGGCCTTGAATACGCGCTCATTTAAGATCTGGTGCTATAACTGCGACAGCGAGGTGAGCGCCAAGTCGCGCAAGAACCTGCTCGAGTGCGTCGAGCTGGTCAAGCGACTTGCCCAGAAGCCGCCCAAGGTTGTTCCTGCCGCTGTCAATGCTGCCGAGTCGTTGCCGGACCCACCTTCAGAGTCAGTAATAATGCACCCGACAATGGTCAACGACATTGCATACAAAATCCAGATGTCGCTGAATCATATCGATATGATGGTGAACATTGCGGGCGCACAACCAATGCCGTCAACTGTTAATGGTGCCGGCGAGGCAATACCATTGCCACCACCGTTGCCACCACCACCGCCGCAGGCACAGGCAGTGCCTGGCATGGCCAAGCGTGCGACGACAACAGCAACATCAACTGCGACTAGCCAATACAGGTCACAGGTAGCGCCAGTGCTGTCGTCCAGCACACACCTGGACCGTTTGCCTCGCGTCCGTGGCCTCATCAACTTGGGCAACACGTGCTTCTTTAACGCCGTCATGCAATGCCTCGCCCAGACACCCTTCCTCCTTGCCGTTCTCAAGGAACTGGCCGAGCCAGGCGAAGAGTAAGTAACACAATCCATTCAAAAACGAAGTTTGTGAATCAGTCATCTGTTCCTCCATCTGTCTGTCTGTCTGTCTTTACCAAGCTGCTCTCAGAGCCAATGGATTTATATATAGTATTGATCCATTCTCTTGCTGCGCATATATTTAACTAGTTATATATAAAATGAATGAACTTAAGGCTGCACCTCATTGTGCAATGTGTCTTTGTGTCGCATGGCTGACTTATTTCTATAATCTTGATTAGTTGTTATTTTAAAACTCGTACACACGAATGCAATAATTGCAAATTGTTATATATTTGAGACGATATGATCCGACAAACAATAATACTTAGATATGTATATATGATACTCTCAGTAGATCCCTCGGTAATGGTTGGTCTTCTTTTGCTCTTTTTAGGTTTGAGCTGCCCGGCGGTACTTTCAGCTTTAAGGGCAAGGGCGACATCGAGCTGCCGACCATCAGGGGTACTCTCTCCTCGTGGGGCAATCTCACTGCGGCACTGGCCAATGCGCTCGAGGAGCTGCAGTCCGGCGGCGGCGTCTATACGCCCAGCAAACTGTTCGATAAGCTATGCGCCAAGTGTCCCCAATTCACGGGCGGAGATCAGCACGATGCCCATGAGCTGTTGCGCCAGCTGTTGGAGAGCGTACGCGCTGAGGATTTGAAGCGCTATCAGCGTGTCATCCTGCAGAATCTGGGCTATAAGGATCAGGACATTAACAGCGTATCCGAGGAGCTACGGCAAAAGTGCAAGATCTATGGCAATCAGGCAGCCGATCGCATCCTGCGTCCGGAGCAAGTGTTTCGCGGCTTTCTCGTGTCGACGCTAACGTGCCAGGACTGCTTCAATGTCTCGTCACGGCACGAATACTTCCTGGACATGTCGCTGCCCGTCGCCGTCGAGAAACCACAGCCGCCGCAGCGTCGCAAAACTAGTCCCGAGCATTCGCCACCCACCTGCAGCAAATACTGCAACAACAACAACAACAACAACAACAGCGGAAGCGGCATGAGCAACATCACTGCCAAGTTTAGCAACGGCGACACGGATGTGGCCTTCACAGAGCACAAGTCGTTCTATCTGCACGCCGATGGCCAGGATCAGTTGGGGCCGTCCAAGGCCCAAGTGAAGAAGGAGAAGGAGCGCGAACGCAAGGCGAAGCGTGCTGCCAAACATCAGCGCACCAAGCTGGCCCAAAAGCTGCCCATCAAACTCAACTTTAACGATCAGCTCAGCAACGAGGTCAGCTCCAGCAGCAGCAACAACAGCGGTGCCGGTGATCATCGTCACGCCAATGACGAGCAGCAGCAGCAGTCCGGCAGTGGTGATGGACAAATGCAGACGCCGCTTTCCTCAGCGGACATCGATGGCGACAAGGCACGCTCGACGCCCTGGGGCGAGGGTCAGCGGGCGGACACATTATCGCTGAGTGGCACCACATCTGAGCATACGGATGCCGATGTCGAGGACAATGTCGCTGAGGATTCGGCCGGGCCCGGACGCGGTGCCAAGTTCTATAAGGACAACAACGGCAATGCCCAGCCGCTGGGCGAGAAACATGCACATGGACACATCGAGCACATGGACAAGGACTCGCTGGAGGAGGACGAGAACGGTGAGTCAGCCAAAGAAACTCATGTTGCACACATGCATACAACGTATATAGCAAAGTTGAATAGTTGGCAGATATACGATATATATATATTATTCTGTTAGATGTTGATAGGTTCAGGATGTCGTTTCTATCAGATTGCATATATACAAGTTGAATGTATCAGCAAATTACACATATCTATATATAGAGTGTAAAGCAGGAAACAATTATATATATATATATATATGTATATATAGATTTAAATTAGTGACTTCTTTGTTTTTGAACTAAGCACTTGAGTTTTTCAAACGATTTTGTTTTGCAGTGATTTGATTTGATTTTATTTTACTTATTTTTTTGTTATTCGAGCAAACGTAAAATTATCAGACGACATTGAATAAATTTGCTAGTGCTATTCTCCAGTTGATATAGGGAAATCTATATATATTTTCTCATTGCGATTACTGTGCCATCACAGGACAGAGACAGCAAATTGAATACACTTGCACACACATGCATCATGCCATCTCACTCACTCACTATGCTAACGCTTGTGCTTACAGACTCGGGCATAGCCACCAGTCCGGCGCCGACCACAGCCACCAGCACCACCAGCAACAGCAACAGCAGTGCTATCAGCTCCATCAGCAACAATAGAAGCAGCAAAAAGCCAGCTAGCAGCTTGAGTCTTGATAAAAAGAATGCAGCATCAGCAGCAGCAACACGAGATGATAAGGATAATGACAACGATGGGAGCACAGCGACAAGTCTGGTGAATGCTGGACTGAGCGAGGAGGGTGCATCGCTGATACGTCAGCTGTCGGCGGGACAGTTGCAGCTGCAACTGCAAATGGAGCAGCTGACGTTGCGCGAACAGGCCAAGTCGGTGGCAAGTTTGAAGCGAGTCCGAACCCAAAGCTACTCGGACTGGAGTACAACAATAGCGCCGCGTTATCAGTGCGAGGTTGGTGAATGCTCGGTGCCATCCTGTCTGAATAACTTTAGTGCCGTCGAGCTGATGACCGGTCAGAATAAGGTCGGCTGTGAGAGCTGCACGCGTCGCATCAATGGCACCGATCCGCAGGCCAAGTCGGTGAATACGAATGCGACAAAGCAGCTGCTGATATCCAGTCCACCGGCGGTGCTCATACTACATCTGAAGAGATTCCAGCTGGGGCCGCGTTGCGTCTTTCGCAAACTGACCCGCCCGGTTACCTATACGATGCTGCTGGACATTGCCGCCTTCTGCGGCTCCAAGGTAAAGAATTTGCCGAACATTGATCGCAAGCAGAAGAAGTTGCTCTATGCGCTGTACGGCGTTGTCGAGCACTCCGGCGGCCTGTACGGCGGACACTATACCGCCTATGTGAAGGTGCGTCCCAAGGTGACGCCAGATGACAAGCGATGGAAATTTCTGCCGCACGGCAGCAAGGCCGAACTCGATCAGGACGATGAGCAGCTGAAGAAGCTCGAAGAGTCGCTGGTCAAAAGCAAGGCGCGCGAGATGCGCAGAGAGGCCATGGATGACAGCGATGACTTTACCAGCTCCAGCAGCAATGCATCCACCTCAGACGAGGCTCTGTCCGATCTACCACAGAATGGCATTAACGATGATGAAGATGCAACTGCCACAGCCACATCTACTGCCACTGATGCGGCTGATGCTGATGCTGCCGCCGGAGATGAGGCGCCTGGCGAACCAGACGAGGCGGCCAATGTTCAAGCACCGCCAGGCAAATGGTATTATGTATCGGACTCACGCGTCCAGGAAGTCAACGAGGAGGCCGCCCTCAAGGCACAGGCCTATCTGCTGTTCTACGAGCGCATCTATTAAGCAAATGCTCACACTCTCCCCCCCTCTCTTTCTCTCTCACTCGCGATGGTTGAGAGAGAACAGCTCAGGACAGTCCGTCCAGTGCAGGCGGGAGAGGGCGGAATGAACACCTTCATCCATCGTTCCATTAGCTCTTAGCAAAAGTTTATATATTTTTTTAGTTTCGTTTTTTTATACACTTTATTTTCAATTCTTCAACCCTGTTCCTGGATATTCTTTTGTTATTATCCTTGAACTGCATTTTAGACGCGTCAGCGTAAAGAACGACGATGATGCACTGAAAAGTGACGTAGAATTGAAGAGTGTTAGAAATACATCTAGATTTTCATAATGATTTGAACAGCAACGGGCACAACCAACACACACATCCAACACACACACATCCAACACACACACATTCAACACACATACATTTTGCTGCAAAATTGCCTAGTTAATTGACATTTAATTATTTGAATTTTTTGGTATAAAAATTGAGAGTGAAATGCATTTTACATACACACACACATACACATACATACATACATACGTACATACATTCATAGATGCATTCATACATAAATAGGAAAACACACACGCATACTCACTCACACATACACCTAAATACAAGAATTAAAATAAATATGATTATTTATTTGATTATTATAATTATAACAATTACGCGTCGACTATGCTATTCAATACCTATGTTTACAATAAATAAGTGCAAAAGCATAGCAATCGCGAACTGAAGCAGTTCCACGTGTGACTTCTTAACTTCATTTTTAAATGATGCCTCTTTATCTGTTTTGTACATTTTATTAGTCTTAAGTTAGTCGCATATACATCTTATACACATTTGTAGTCTGTGGTCCAAAACTGATACGAAACGAATGCCTCAGAAGATGACGAAACGTTACTTAAAAAAAAAAAACAAAACAAAACAGAAAAGATACAACAAAAACAAATGAAGATTAAGTCACTTTTTTGTGATGATGGGTTGACTTCGATTTCCGTGTGTGTCTTTTCTTCGAAACTGATTTGCAATAAGTTGAAAGTGTTTCAGTTGTATGATTTACAATCAACGAAAACAGAAAACAGAAAACGAAAATCTCCCGAATTGCTCGCTTCTGCCAATATATATTTAAATGTATATCCAATAAATATAAATACACACACACACACACGTATATATATATATATATATATATATATATGTGTGTGTAGACATTAAGTCAATGGTTCTATTCTAAAATAACTTGATCCATGTAGCAACAAGCATTCAACTTCCCAAATTGTTTATGGAAATTGCAACGATATTTATACAAGAGTCTAGAGAAAAAGCAAAAAACAAAAAACAAAATCGAACTAAATAGTCTGCACTTATGTATTTATACACATTTATCTTATGACTTAGGTTATGAAATGCAATTTAATTTAATCATATATATATATAATATTCAAATTCAATTATATATAATTTGTATTTGATCTTGATCCTTCTGTGTATAGACGCGCGAAGTATGCTTTATAAAAGATAAACTTCAGATTTCAAATCGTGTAGGGAACTTTTTGGCGTTTAAAACTAAGGTAAACATCTTGGAGACACAATATCGCAACTGCGAACTGATTCCATATATAGAACGATAAGAACGATTACATAAAACATCTTCATGTGCTTCCTATAAGCGTCAAGAATTTCAAGGATCTGAACATTAAACAAATGAGAAACCGAAAAAGAAATAAATACAAATTGGTTGCTGTCTTCACTAGCCTAGCCCGAAGACAAAACATATTAGTTAATTGTGGTCTGTGTTGTTGCACTCTGGTGGCAAGCAAGCCTAAATAATAAATGGCTCTTGAGAGCTGTTCAACACCTTTCGAATCTGCAAGCAATTAAATCGGTGTTTCCTTCCATGTGAATGTGTTAAAAGTGAATGAATGAAAACCAAAATAAAAACAAATACACGAAAAAAAAGCTTAACTTTATTATGTACACATAGACAGCATTGTTTTCATAATTGTTAATTGTTAATTTAAATGTAAGTGTCAGTGTTGGAGGACTAGGAGTGATTCTTCAAGAGATACTCGTAGACGTAGTCAAAGGCTAGCAGCATGATGGCACCACCAGGACCCAGGCGCATGATCTTCGGCACCAGGCCCTTGTAGAGGGCGCGAACACCCTCCTCGCTGTAGACAATACCGATTGTCCTCATGGTGCTGCGATATTTGATCACAGTTGGCACCGGTTGCGGTCCCTGGATGCGTGATTTGGCCACATCGAACGGTATGTTGACCAGGCAGCCAAGTGTACCGGCCGTAAACCCAATGGCCACTTTGCGCAGAAACTCCCAAACTTTGTCCTTGGGCTCCGGCACCGCGTTCTTCACACTGTGAAAGAATCCAAAGTAGATCATGTTGAAGACACCATTGCGACCCATTGTCGCCGTTACGCCCTTGTTCAATCCTCGCAGTCCGATGCCATCGCGTTTGACTATGTCGCGTGCCACCTCGAAGACGCCAGCACCTTGCCTCTGGCGATTCGCCTGCTGTGCCACCTTGACCACCTCGAAGGGATTGACGGCAATCGCCTCCAGCAGACCGGCCGTCAGCCCAGCCATCGAGAAGGTGAATGGCGTCGGAGTCGGCGAACCAAATAGAAAATATTGTTTCGACTGCTCGAATATCAAAAACTTGATGGCCCTCTTTGGCGTCTCGGCCAGAACGGGCGGAACCAAGCCCTTCCAATATGACGCCAGGCCCTCCTGCCGATACATCTTGGCAAAACAGTCGAAGACGCCATTGTAGTGCGCCTGCAAATGGGATTCAAAATCAATTTAAGAGCACCTGCTAAATGTGGCATAACTAAGAAAGAACTCTCCTCCAACAACTTGAGCATTGCCTGAATTTCTCTCTCAATGTGTGTGTGTGTGTGGGTGTGTATGAATAATTATCATGTTGCATCTATTTTCATCAATTGTGGCAAATATTACTTAGGAGTACAATATGGTTATTAATCGTATACATGTATATATATATACATATATATATATTCGAAGTAAATATAGAGAAATTGGTCGATGCTGCGTATTTGGCAAGAATAATTAATTGTGTACATATATGATTAAATAAAATTGAAAGATTCAAATAAATGTGTCCGAAATGTTGTTGTAGAAGTTTGGAAAAGACAAAAACTGCTCAACATTAACTGATTAAGCAGGAAGCAAGAGCAATCTTATTCATTTCAAAAACAGATCATAAATATTAAAAAATAATCTGTGAATCTGTGGGGTATACAAATCTGGGCTGACTGCTGTCAGCTAAAAAACAAGACCAAAGAACACTAAAACTATATTGTTAGTGCCTTTGAATGTGGCATGCGGTTTGATGACAATAATAAGAACTTAATCGCCGAGGCGAGATAAGTTCACTCGACATGCGTGAAAAAGGCGCGCAGACGATAAGAAAAGGCACTGATACCCTACAGTTAAGAGTCTATATAGATGTATGTATGTACATATTTGTGTATCTATGTATCTTTATTAATATAATAAACTATCAACACTCATCAGCTGTTAGTTGGTTCTTGCTCTACATATGTATACCACATTTATATATATACATATTTAGTTGATTGCCACGAAAGTATTTCTGTGCTTCAATTAACCTTGACACGACCTTTCCAAATATCTAGCATAAAGTAATAAGAAACAAGCATGTTTCTTGAATACTCTTCTTGCTCGGCCTATCAGCTGCTTAGTTCTCCCTCACAATCTCTATCGCTTATGGGTCTGGTCATAAAAGGCGTCTGGGTCTGGCTGGGTCTTATCAATAAAAATACATTCCGTATTTACGCATTTGTACGAATGTTGGATCTTGACGAAGGTCATGCACAGGCCTCTGAAGCCGAATGTTTTATGTCTGGCACTCCCTCACTCGCTCTCTTTATTTTTCTGAATATTGTTTTGTTGTCAAGCGTCTCTATTTACATTTGATTTGAGAGAAGAGCTTTTAACAGCTGATTGCTAACTTGGATTTGGCAGTGGAGAGAACACAACTGACTTACCTCTATGGCGGAGGCGCCGACTCCTGGAATTCTCTGGATTTGCATGCGAGTCTTTACCACGTCGAGGGGCTGCATGATGCAGACCTCCACAAATCCGGCAGAGCCGCCGGCTAGCACCTGGAACACAGCTCTGCGCCCCGTCGATATCTGGTGGGGTTGGTTGGGCTGAGCAGCCATTTCTTAGTTTTCTTCTTTTCCGTTTTGCTGTCTAAACAAAAAATCAATAAAATCTGGCACGCTTAAGAGTAACAAGTATGATTTTGCGACTTTTCTCAAAACGATTCGGATTGATAAAGTCTCTGCACAGATATTTGTTGTTCGTAGTTGTTTGCACTCACAAAGTTAAAAATGCAACGCTCGCTTTGTTGCCAGCTGTGTTCTCTCTCCAACAACAACAACAATAACAACAACAACTTCTAAGCTCTCGCACCACACTCAAACCACAAAACACTAAACAAAAATAACAACTCAAAACTGAATTGAGAGCAAGCCTCCCCAAAGCAGCCGGGCGCGCTCCTCGACAACTCGACAACTCAATTTGCACTGCGACCGGGGGACAACCAACCAAGTTGAATTGTGTGCCGAAAGTGGTCAGTCCCAGGGCGGGGGCTGCGGCTGGGGCTAGAATCGAGGGGGCGGCGAGCGAAAAAGCTTTCAACAGCGCCGCTGCCATTGCTTGCTGGAAGAGCTTCTCGCGCCTGCTGCGGTTGTTACTCCCACCTCCACACAATGATGATTCTATTCCGCGATTCAATCGAGCCAAAAGCTCTCAATGACGATCGACAACCATCTGGCATGCTCTTGTTTTATTTTTGTTTTTTTTTTTTATATATTTTTATTGTTTTTGTTCTAATTCGCTTGCTCTCACAGCACGAACGAGAGAAGCTCCAGCTGAGCCAAAAGCTCATTCGACCAAGCACAGCGACTGATGATGCATAGCAATCAGATTAGATGTGGATATGAACAGCAAAAATGATGATAATAAAAGTGAATGCCCCGATCTACTATAATTATTTTGATATGAACACACTGATTACATGCTGATAAGATATATACACAAACTGATTTGTATGATAAGCAACTTGCTGCTTGCTGTCTGTGAGTTGAAGAGAAAGAAGAAGCCATCTCTGACCATGTGCGAAGCGCTTGCTTCACACAATTATCTCATATATATATATATATACACATATTAATATGTCTATCTCTGCGGCTGTTCGTATTTGACACATTTTTTGTTGTTGATAACTTTTGCATAACTTTCGCCTTTTCAATTGCCGAGAGAGACTTTTAATAGTCGGAGGTTGCCATTAGAGGAAACTTCTCCAATCCCATATAATACATTTATTCCTAATTGGCCGATATACCTGTCATTCTGCTTGTTACTCAGTTTCGAAGCTACCACTTCCATCCATTTGTCAAAGCCAGCCGGATCAGAGCGATGACAAAGAGTAATTGTGTGAAAAGCTTCTTTTGCTAACCAAATTCACAGGCAACGAGTGCTCTTAAGCTATAAATAATTTATCAAAAAATGATTAGCACATGAGAATGCTCGATTGGGTTTTTGAACTAAATAATTCAACTTTAAATAAATAATTCAAAGAGACATAACAGCTGGACTTTGATCACGGCGAGATATCTGTAGACGATTCTTGCAAACATTCAAAATCATTCTCTTTGTTTATTTGGCGTTTTTTAATAATCTGCAAAATCATTAGCTCCGTCAATGAAGCTTGACACCTAACTATCGCATCCATTAGATGGCTAATCCCTCTGGTAAATGTCAGGAGACAGCACCCATGTCAATTTGTGGATCGGTACTAACACACCAATGTATATAAACATATATAAATAATAAGAAGAAAGACAAACGAATCGTTTGACAAGTGTCTGTATCTGTGTGTGTGTGTGTGTGTATCTGTAACTGTCATCTGGATGCAGATGCAGATGCAGATGCATCTGTTCATCTGGCCATCTCGGCCTCTTGATTAGTTTATTGTTTATTGTTCATAGTGCGCCGTATGCGGCGCATCAATCAGTTTATGGAGGCAGGGGCACAGCCTCAAGTTGATGTTGAAGGAACGAATATGAGTTTTAGTGCCCAGGTAAATACACATATACATATGCATATTTATATATATATATCAGGTCGCTAAGTGAGCGCTGTCTCTGTAGCTGCATCTGTATCTGTATCTTTGTGGCGTCTGGTGGAAGATTGAGGACAACTTTCATTTGCATAAAATGCATTTTATAACAAATTGACAGAACAAATTGTTGGTGTCAAAAATGTGTTACGCTTGACTGGATTCCCCATCTGCTCCGTCCCATCTCCCAGCTATGATTTAGATACCCATCTTACTCTGTCTTCTTCATGCTCCACGCTTTTGTCTTATGTCTGTCCAAATATTTCTAGATGTTAATTAAAGGCACGGGTTGGCTTGTGTGATATTTAGATAATGTGGAATTTTCGAATAGCAAGCATATCGAGAGATCGAATGATCTTGCTCCAAAGTTTCTCCAAAAACCAAAAAAAAACCAGACTACTTCCACGAATAATGCTTTAATTTTCTGGATGAATTTAAAACGCATCAGAGACCATTAAAAGCTCATAAAATTAAGGGAACCCATAAAGATACTTTTCATTTTAAGTGATCTAATTATGTTGTAAAGTCACGCAATTGATTGGAGATCGAATAGAGAACAGAGGCACCGAGAACCCATTTGCAATGATATATGTCTGTAATATGGTTGTGGCATAAATTGCCGCCTAAGCAGAACACTTAACAATCGATATGAATGAATGGAAATACATTCATGCCTGTACATCAATATAAATAGACTATGAAAATCATTTTCAATTCTTTCACACAACTACTTTCGAAGCTTGGCTGGAGATCGAATACCGGGGGCATCTTCCGGGGGCATCTTCCACAGAACGATGCACAGGTAATCTAGCAAAATGATTTTATTTTTTGTAATTAGCCAGCAAAGAGAGCCAAGGGCAGAGCGAGAGAGAGAGACAGCGAGAGAGAGAGAGAGAGAGAGGAGAGATCAAGAACAAGAGCAGGCACCAGCAGAATATATATTTTTGTTTCGGATAGCGCCGATTGATCGATCAAAGCTGCGACCCAACCAGACTAATAAATCATTTTTCCATTCTCATTTCCATCATTTCCATCATTTCCACATTTTCCCCCAAGTAAAGTGAGAACTCACGACCAAGAGCCAAGAATAAAGCACCGCCCGTGGCCGTCCAATTGTCTGTCAAAGGCTATTAACCCCATTTTTGGCGGTGCTCGTTCCACTTGTTCCACTCCGCTCCACTCCACTCCACTCCACTCCACTCCACTCCACTCTCTCTCTGTGGTCATGTTTAGTTTGTCAGTTTTTCGACCACCCTCTTTCTACCTGTCCCCACCCCTCCTCTCCTATCCCCACTAGCACACATACACATTTTGTGCGTCTTGAGAAATAAGCAACTTGTAAGTTGCCCAAATTGTTTTTCCAAACAGCGATCACTAAAAATCGGAAAAATGTGGAAGCGTGGAGCCAAATGTGAAACAAAAGACCGAAAAACAGGCACTTTGACTCTGGTTTGGACAGCATTCAAGATTCCCATCGGATCAGAACTGAACAGAACAGATTTGTTTTGATAGTCCAACTCAAACCAAGCACAAACAGACTGTGGCATGTCTCGGACTTGATGCTTGAATGGAGGCAGGCTCAGGCACATTCCAACTGTTGCCGCTAACCGCAAGAAAGCCAATCAGTTAGAGTGTTTTGATTAATGTCAGTTTTGACAGCTGTCCAACATGAAGATCTCCCCGACCCCCATCCCAACTCCTCTTGACGACCAGGCTCTTTTTCTCTTCCTCTCTCTCTCCATTTCTCTAAGTGGAACAACTGGAACCCATCTCTGCTCCATTAGCAGGCAGCCAGAGACAGCCCAGATATCAGAAGCCAGTGATTTTCGATTAACTTACGTCTAACATTTATTTGGTCTCATTTGGGCATTTGTCTGTGTTTTCCCAATCCTTGCCACAAGTGCTTGATCAACTAACAATTTATTATATATTGGCTTTTAAAAACTTTGCCATGTTATTTGTGATCGATTATGATAAAAAATGTTCCCAATTATGAAAGTATCGACCTCAATGGCCGGAAAACAAGTGAAATGCTCCGCCAGCAATATTAAATATTAGCTTGGAAATCATTGTTTGATAATATATTAAAAATTTAAACTAAAATTGAAATGAAAAAGTTGATAAAAGTATATCGAGTTCATTAAATTCTTCAAGTGTATAACATGAAAATGATCCATTAAGATCCGCGTAAACCTTTGGGCCCCAAATAAACTGTCGTTTGTCACACAACAGCGATGTTAAAGCCATGTTGAGCGCAGCATAAACATGGCCAACAGAAAACCGCTTGAGCCAGCTGCTGGTCAGCTTTTAAACGTATGTGGATCAGCCCCACTGAACTTGGCGACCTGCTGAGAACAAGTTGGTCGCATTTTTGCAGCGGGGCCATTAAACGAAAGTACGATTTAGTTAAGTGAAGACTGAACCTGAACCTGAACCAGAGCCAGAACTGTGCCACAATGTGTGGTGCTTGGTAGCTGGCTTATAAAGTGGCCAGTTGATTTGGCTCTTTTGGCCATTTGATTAAGCGAGATACTTGCGAATGGCGGCCCTCAGCAGTTGTTGGACCTTGGCGCTGTTGCGGCTGCTAAGCGCACTGGATGGGACCTGGAGCTGGACTCCTACACGAATGCCGTATTCGTTGGCCAGCAGCTATTTGAATGCGGCACAGCGACCACTGTGGATACTCGAGGATGAGCTGATGAAGCGCCAGGCGGCGGATAGGCAAGAAGCAGACGATAACGCAATCGGCATGCGACGTGGACTCAATCAACGGCGCCAGGAACGAGAGCAGGTCTATGTTCCCACAGCGATAACGATACGCTTGCGCTCGGATTCGAGCGACGAGCTGGTGCCGAAGCCGATGCCGCCTCAGGCGAGACCCATTATCCTGCCGCACCGACTGCAACTGCCCAGCCATTATATGCAGCAGCTTGGCGAGGCGCCTCTCATCAAGGGGAAGGCGAAGGCGCCACACTTAAGGGACAAGGCGAAGAAGAAGGAGAAGGCGCAGCGACGTCGCCAGCCGCAATCGTTGCCCATTTTTGATAGTGCACCCGGTGACAATGCTCTGCCCACATCCAGTTATCCGATCTTCGTCTACAATGGGAGCAGGGGTGAACTGTTGCTGAATACGATGCTGAGTGCTCGACGCTATCCAATGCAGGAGCCAGTGCCCGGCCAGGTGCTCTATCCACCGTCGACACCCATGTTTCGGCCCAAGCCGATAGTCGATCGTCTCCGTCTGCCCGGAAAGCGGCAGCTGCTCAATCTGACGATGATACCCTTCTATGCATACGAGGCAATAACCCCAACAACAATAGAAGCGACGACAGGAGAGCCAAGCGAAGATCCAGATCTTGTTGTTGCTGCAACTGAAAGTGAGCCAATGACCACACCCATGCCGCCCACACCCAATCAGACACAACTAGCAAGCGGCAAGCGCAAAAGGAAGTCAAAGAAGGCGAAGCAATATAGTGCATATCACTCGCCACAGGAGGTCGTGCAGTGGCAGCCAGAGCTGCGCACCTCCCCAGCACTGGAGGCGCCCGACAATCATCGTCAGCATGAGGTTGCCACAACCAGCGAGGGCACCGCACAGCAACAGGAGGAGCAGCTGCAGCTGCAACTGCAAACGGGCCTTGAAGACCCCAGCCAGGAGCTGCAACAGACGCCCAATCTGATTGAGGAAACCACCAGCAGCAGCAGCCGCAGCAGCAGCAGGGACAGCTCCACTACCAGTTACAGCTCCAGCCTTAGCCCTAGCTCCAGCTCCACCTCCGGTTCTAGCACCAGCTCTAGCTCCAGATCGAGCTCTACCTTTCAGATTATCTATGTGGATGAGAGTTTGGAGTCACCTTCAGATTCGCTGGCAAGCACCACAGCAGCACCACCGCCATCACCACCACTACAACAGCAACAGCGCCATAGTTCCCGCTTTGCTCTGAAGCGAGAGTATTTTGCCTTTCCCGTTTACACTCTGGGTAAACTGTTGCAGCATCCCCATCGCCAGGCAACAACAACGCCAACAATGCACGAAGGCGGAGTCCGTGATCTGGAGCTCGACTGCTTGGAGAGCTCTAAGGAGCATAGCGATCATAACACCTGGTTTATCTTGAATTCGCGGTGAGTTGCCAATGGATGGGGAGGGGCTAATCTTGAGTCATTCATCAAATTTACCGCCTTGCAGCTACAAAGGACCCCATCACAGTGGCCAGAGCAAGGGTTCAACTAACTATTATACATCCAAGTATATACAGAGTCCATCCTCAGTAACAAGACCGTAGTACAACATGAATTTAGTCAGCCTGCATGTGATTCAAATACTCTTTTTTTTTCTTAGATTTAAGAAATAAATGATGGTTTGCTTATCTGTTAAACTTCTGTCGTTCTATTTACTGATCTTTTTGCAAGTCTCATTATTTTTATAAGAGCTGAACGATTTCTATCGATTATTTGTTTTTAATTATTTTAAGAGTGATTTCCACTTAGTGGCTCACTCATCTCACACAGTCTGTGAACGGATCTCGCAATTCGTTTGATGCTTACTTATTAATGATCTGACATGCTCATCACAATTACCTTCACCAAATTGTTGTAAGCTGTTCTTAACAGATCAAGCCACCAAACCTGATCACCATTAAATATATAGTTAAACACCTCGCCTTTTTGAACGGCTCATGTGCTGTGCTCAGCACTATCATTAAAACTCAAGTCTCATTAACACCTCAATGCATACATACATACATACATACATAGATACATCTGTATGTATGTGTCTCTGCTGACCTTTCTTATAATGCCATCAATAATACTCGGCTATCTATTGAAAATGTTTACCATCCATAAAAAATGGCAATAAATTCCTGCGGACACAAAGACGATTCTTTACTCCCTTTTGGAAAGTTGTCATAAAATGCAGTTTTAATGACCGAACAACTCAATCGAAGCCAAAGAACCAATTGTTGTTGTTGTTGTTGTTGGGTTGGGTTGGATTGGGTTCCCTATTCAGATTGCATAAGACACCAAGGAGAAGAGAGTTGGAAGAGCTAGCAGAGCTGACAGACCTGCGTGCAAAAAGTATCATGATGGCCATTGGGGGGATTTTCCAGCAAACAACAAAATGCTGAGTGACCTAAATTCCGGAATCCAATACAAATCAAATTCCAAATGTGTGAAAAGCGGGAAAATAAAGGGAGAGAGAGAGAAAAAATCGAAATACAAATAAAACCAAGAAATAGTCATCTACAAATATTTATGGCTAATTCAATGGCTTGTGCCCTATTCAGACAAGACAAAAAAAAACTGAAAAAAATAATACACGAGCCGCCCCGCCCCACCCCCGTGGGCCTCCGTCATTCATTCAATCATTTTGTCAATGATGGGGCTTTCTATTCTAAACGCATGTTCATTATTATTATTGATTTCCTAACTTATTTTTCGCTCTTACGACTTTTCAGTTTTTTCCAAGCCAGCAATTAATTTTCTCGCTCTGTTCTATTCCCCAACTAATTCGACGCCCATGAAACAAAAGGAATGGAAACAAGACGCACGCCGTCCGAGCCGTCTTTCATGTCTAACGAACATTGCTCTGGGCTATGCAACATACATGCAACATGAAGATGGAGTTGGAGATGGAGATGGAGTTTGAGTTGCAGTTGGAGTGGGAGAATGGCAGCGCCCAATTGATCCCCCGTCCCGGGCCCAGTTAGTGCCATCATCTCGTATAAAAGCTCGGCCAGTGACTGTTTTTGGGTTTAGAACAAATGCAGCTGCTCACGCATGCGGACTAACGCGAAAAACTCATTTAATAATTTACTTTTTTTTTGAAGTGTTGTGCTCTATTGTGATATCAGTGCTAGCCGGCTCAGGACACTCACACACACACACACATACACACAGGATATTCGAAGAGTGCGCGAGTCTTGTGTATTTCGAAAACCGATCGAAAATGTGGCAATATATTGTGGTATGTGAAATGTATCAAAAGGAGACCTGACAATAAAAACAAAATATATATATTATATCTATAAAGATATTCAAGATAAACAAAAGAAACTCGAGTAAAATGTGCAAAACTAAAACTTGAAAGAAAATCAATAATAATAATACAATAAAAACATTCTCGTTGTATAATATCATTATACCAACGTTCAACTATTGATTTCTATTTGTTTATATATTATAATTTGAACAACATTAAGGTATACATGAGGCGAATTGTGCAGACTTCAATTATGACAACGAAACAATAATAAATATTGTTAATAACATTAGTAGATACAAATTGGCTTACAGTTCCTAATAACTTCTGAGCACGGCATGTTTTAGAGTCTAAATTATAAACAAAAATTAGAGTAGTATAGCAATTTAAGATACGGCAGGCCTACAGACACTCCAGTGACTTTATAAACATGTTCCAATGTTTTTAAGAAGTAGATAACGCTGCTTCCAAGCATAACTGTCTCAATTCAAAGGCTGCCAAATCGCATACTAAAATCTTTTTACAAATGTTTTAAAATTGAGAGCAAGAGCAAGAAATCGTCTCTGAGATATCATACGATCGATTTTACTATTACTAGTTATAAGCAGAAGATAATGAGCTCTAAGTGAATAGATAGGGAATTGTTTGACTTGGTTTCGGCTACGGCAATCCTTGCTCATTTAAGCAAAGGAACAAAAATGTTCCAGGATTATGTTGTAATCAAAATTCATATTGACATTTTGACTAGCTTTGAATTAGTTCATAAAATATATTCTTTACCCATTTTTTGTACACACTGCCAAAATGACCCTTTATTTATTTTTTAGCTCATCGCCGGCCTGTGCACTCTGCAGTCTTTACCGACCAGTGGTTTTTGGTGGCCCAAGACGACTACGTAAGTGTGCAACTAGTTAGTCACTAGAAAGTCTCCACCTTTAATGACCACCTTGCATTGCACACTCTTATATAGGGAAACACCTCGCACGCAGGTGCTGCAACAGATCCCGCTCACCTATTTCCGCACCTACACGTATCAGCCGCTGACGGGCGGTCCCTTTGGGGTGCCCCTCTTTGGGTTTGGTGCGGCACAGACGCCGTTGCTCTCTGGCCGCCCTTACGATCCATATGCGGTTACCAGCTATGCGGCAGCACGGCGACACGATGTTAATGCTCCAGCTACAGGCTACAAGCCGGACGTGACGCCACCCAGTCTGGCGATTAGTACAACAACGCCAGTGCCGAGGACAACAACTACAACGACGACAACAACACCGGCACCAACAACAACCACAACAACGACAACAACATCAACGACTCCACCACCGCCGAGCAGCAGCACAGAATCAGGAACAGCCTCATTATCGCTGCGCTTTGGCGAATATAATTCGGAATATCCGACATATACTCGCCGTGTCAACAACTTCTACAATGCTCGGCCACAGTATCCTTATCCGGACTACTTCAACTACCAGCAGCCAAACACGCTGTCGGAGAAAAGCGGCTCGCGCATTCAGTTCGTTCCCTGCATGTGTCCCGTCAGCATGCCCAGCATGTCAGCCATGCCTGGACTGGGGCTGAGCAGTGCCACCAGCACGGACCGCGACAGGCCATTGAGCATCTCCATTAGCAGCAGCCAGCCTGTCGCTGGGGTGAAGGGAGACGTGCCGTCCTTGCAGGCGCGCCACATCGATAGCGAGGAAGCTGACCTGGACGAGATGGATGACGGGGATGAGGGGGATCAAGCATCAGCAGCCGATGACTCCTCATCAGCTGAGGCGGACGATGTTGCCGTTGTGACAAAGCTCACCCTCGAGCCGCAATACACCACACCCGCCGTTGAGTCCAACAGTGTCGTCTAGTTGCGCCCCGATCGCGCCCCAAATAGTATTAACTACGTCTAGACTGATTTGTGCTGCTCCCATGAGGCGAAGGAGACCCAGTTCCGACGACAGTTTGGCATTTCCCCCCTCTTTTTTTTTTTATTTGTCCAAAGTAAAGTACAACAAAAATAAATTAAATACCGACTCGGCGGCTGATGCCGATCAGCTCTTAATAAATTATACAAGCTGAACCAGGACTCACAAATTAAGTTAAAAAACAAAAACAAAAAAAAACAAACACTTCACCAAAAACGCATTTTTCTTTTTGTCTGATCGGAAAATGCTTAGCAGGTTGCGGTATTGGATAGCGAGTGCACCAACCATTGACACAAATTAGGTTGCTGCATTTAATAATTAGTCCTCAAGCTAAATAAAGTGCGGCATACTTTTGGGGGCACCCATACTATGTCAAGAAGACTATAACTCGCCCATTTCTATGCAGATTTAGGAAGGACATGGATTCAAGGATTTTGGGATAATTAAAAAACCCAAATACTTGTAAAAACAAATATATCGAGCTGCATTTAATAGACCCAAGAACCACAAGGCCGATTTGCATATCCTTTCAGCAGTTGATATCTTCTGAATACATAGTGGAAAATGAAACAAGGTTTGATCTGAGTTTTTATACACTTATGTTTTGTTTTTTTATTGGATCATATGATTCGTCAATTACATTCATACATATAGATAGGGCTAATACTTAGCGCTTGCTGCGCGATTTCAACTAACTTCTTTGCTTTCTTATCTCTCTTTAGTGTTCTTCCACTCTGCGCTGACTCCATATGCGATTCCTTGCCATGCTTGATTCGTTCCTATGCCTTAATACGTACATTTATGTAGTACTTGCATTTAAATATTTCTTTCGATTTGCTTTTTATCTTTTTCTTTTGTGTTTTTTTTTTTGTTTGCCTATGCAGTTGCTGATCAATTAACAATTACAATTACATATATATCTAGATGAACTTGTGCATCGAGTGTTCGAAGTAAAAGTAAGTTTAATATTAAGAAAAAAAAAAACAGTAAATCGTATTATCGAATAAATATATTCGTATGAACTAATATCCAGAGTGGATTCAAAATTTTTGCATTTTTTTTTAAAATTTATTTTGCATGCGCCGAAATCGTTTAAGGTCTAAATATCCAAATAATAATTATAATAAAAAAATATATTTACATATATTTATACATATATATGTAAGTAGTAAAATACAATTAATCAAGAGAAAAATATGTAATCAGTCAGTTTAAGTTATAGATATACAATTAGACAAATAGTATACATATATTAATTGTTGCATAGACATATACAATTTGAATTCTGCGTTTGAGTTTAACAATTATATACTAGAGTTCATTATAATCATCTGTTCTTAGTTCTGCGCTCGCACTCATACATATTTGATGCCTCCCATTTTCCCAGACCAGACACTATCCTTTCTAGTCAAACCCCCCCCCAACGGATACATTATACATCATGTGTTTCTTATGTTGTTGAAATATCCAGTGACATATTCATATGTATGTAAGCGAATTAATATTGTAATTATTTCTATATATTTTCTTCGGCATTTCTGCTTATCTGCTTTCCTTCATTTCAATTCTTCTCTTTTGTTTTGTTCTTGTCGTTTCATCGTTTTTTTTTTGTTTTTTTTTTAGTTTTTTTTTTTTGTGTATGAGAGGAAAATTGGGGACAAGGGAATTATGTGTTTCTTGTCATGTATGTTGTCCGTTTGTTTGTTTGTTTGTCTGTCTGTCGTCGTTTGTGTTGGTTTTGCTTGCTTACGTTCTACAAATTGCATAAATATGGCCTTTAAGTATTTGTCAAGTAACACACATATACTTATTGATATTTCAAATACATCAAGAGCTACGTCTCAAAAAAATTCATCGTCATCTCTTCTTTTCTTCTTCTTCATTTTGTTCGCATTTATCATCTCATGCGCTTCTTAGATATGCTGTACTTATGTATTTTCCTGTTCATTTTGTTTGCTGTTTGCTGTTGTCCAATTTCATCAATTTATTATTATCTCGTTATTTCCCCTCCATTCACTTTTTCTCATTTCAATTTAGATTTGTTCGTTTTTTGCAATTGCTGCCCCTATTATCAAATACCCTATTTTTTTTGTTTGCAATTCAGGCAGAGGTGACAACAAATGGTTTGTTGTCGCTTGTTTCATCGTCTTATGCTCAACATTTTTGTGAGCTTGTTGTTTTATTATTAGGTTTGTAGTTGCTGTTGTAAATTAGTTTAATATTAAATATAATGAGATTGCGCAAGGCTAAAATTTAAATCATTCACATTCACCAATCAAGACACATTCATTCCCACACACTGAACACATTAAAAATGTTTACCGAAAAAACAAAAAAACCTAGCAAAAATGTATGTATCACAAGTTTTTGCTCTCGATATAGATAAATGCCAGTTAGTTATATATATAGATGGGCGTGGCAGACAACGGACGCACATAAAACAAAATAAATTAATTAACAAAGACAAAAAAAAAAAAATGATTAAATTTAAATAATCAATTAATAAAATAAGAATTGGGCTGGGTCAGTGAAACATTTCTAAAACTAAATGCTTGTAAATCTCAGATCTCTCATACTAATAACTATAAATTATACATACATAGTATATAGCTTCAAAATACAACTACAGCTTAGTTCTCCCTATATATAGCAGCGCATCAGCATTAGTTAAACACTCACATCACATCAGATCACATCGACAAACACACACAACGACACACATCGACACACACAGAAGCGCTGGAATTGATTGATTGATTGATTGATGCCAGTAGGTTGAAGCTGGACTGCGGCTCCTTGTGTTGTTGTGGTGTTTCTTGCTTAGACGAATGTCTCCCTGATGTTGTTGTTGCTGCTATCGTTGAATAGATCTTACAACTCAGTTGACCGTCAAACGAATGACGAGAATCCGGGCAATGGAGCCCGTGATCGTGCCATATTATTCACAATTATCTGGCCACCATTGAGACTCATTACGGCGCTGCCCTCCGGCTCCGAGTCGGTGTAGCTGGAATAGTTGCGCACCGGCTTTGTCTTCTTCCACGATTGACGCAACGAATCATTCACATTGGCATAATGATTGACGAACGAGTGGGGATCGCTGCGAACGCTCTCGTTCTCGCTTTCCGAGTGCTGCAATTGGGGGATATACAGAGATTTGTATTAATTTGTTATTCATAGTTTGCATGGATATGTTGCTACTCATACTCGAGCACTGACTTGAGAGGCGTCAGAGCTGCTCACTTCTGATGGTTTCTCGGTGACGCTGCTATCGTCCGGATTCTCATCGTAGCACTTGAGACTCTCTTCATCGCTGTGATACGCAACCGAAGCGGGCGATGGCCTCGGCGGACTCTTGCCCAGCTGCACACTTGTCGGTGGTCGATTTGTTGACTTGCGTCCCAGGGTGCCCAGAGTGCCGCTCCTCAAAGTTCCAACGCTATTTAGTGTGCCGGTGCCGACGCCATGACGCGAACGGTATAGCTCCAATGCTAGCTCCTGTCGCTCATCAATCGACATCGCCATCGACTCCTCCAGCGTTTTCTGCGCCTCTTCTGTGCGGCCTTGAAACACGAAGAATTTATCATAATTAATTGTGTATTTTCGAGAATATTGGATTTCATTGGATTCATGGAGACATACGCTTATACTTGTAGCTCTTGCTCTTCACGCAGAGGACGGCAATGACCATCACAATGATGACGATCGATGTGGCTGCCAGGGAGACCATGAACCAGGTTTGCCTGTAGAACGGCTTATGCTGCAGATAGCCATATTCCATATGCAGCTTTGATGGCGTCACAATATAGTCCTTGGAGTAAACGGGAAACGAGATGCCATAGCGATTGTAGGCAATCACACGGAATGTGTATGCCGTCGACGGCATCAGGATGTGATAGCTAATGGTGTAGTCCTGCATGGTGCCCTTTCTCGTCCGCTCTATTTTGGTCCAGCGCGAATCATCTGCGAATTCAGAAACTGGAAAGTGAATGGGTTGCTAAGTGCGGGTCCAATTTGAGCACATTTGCAGTCAAATGGATGGTTAATGGATGCAGCTACGAGGTTATCTTGACGTGACGTCATCAATCAATCAACTAACTACAACAAAGTCAATCTCAGCAAAAGCACTTCCTTTTCGTAAAAGAGAATATGATACAGGTTAATTTCGAATTTATAATTTTCAACAACAAATATTTGCACCGAAAAAGAATACTTTGAAAATAACCACTTTGCATGAGGATTTCGAATCATCGTTTGTTCCATCAATTGATTTTGCATGTATATATACATATATATATAAATATATATATATATATATATATATATATATGGGTATTAGTATTTATTTTGTCTTTTTCTTATATATGTATATATATATTTAAAATAAATATTTTAGAATTCGTATTACTTGCAGATAGTTGTGGTTAATAATTTTTGGAAATGTATAAAATATATTCAATGTTAATGGAATGAAATATTATATTATATTATATTATATTAGTATGGGTTAATATTATATTATTATTAGGTTAACGAGTTGGGTTAGCCTTAAGACTACAGTACTTACAGGAATATGCGGGCTCTCCTTTTTCTACGCAAGCATTTTAAAGAATGATGGTTTATTTGGTTTTTGGTTTTGTTTGTTTTTGTGTGTTTTTTTTTGTTTTGGTTTTGAAAATTGCATTAATTTGGAACCGGTTCACCAAAAGATTATTGCATAGAATAGAAATCGAAAGGCAGTTAGACAGTGACTCCATAGAGAAAGCCGATACCACTACAAGTTAGGATTAAGTGCAGCCGTATAACAATCACTTACCACGCTTCTTGGCCTCGATCAGATAGCCGAGTATGGCGCCGCGACCAGAGGGTCCATTCACCCAATGCATATCGACGCTGGATAGTGTCTTGGTCAGTATCAAGTCCCGTGGTGCTACCGGCGAACCATCCTGCGGTCCCGTTGTCACATTCGCACTGATCATCGGCCCGTAGTCAACGGTCTGGGCACGCACGGTGAACGTGTAGGTGACCTCCTCCTCCAGATTCTGGACGCGCAGCGTTGTATTCGACACCTTCTGTTTCACCTGCTTGCTGAACTCTGTGTGAACCAAAAAGCAAATGCAAATTACATTTCGATATCCTTGAACATCTTGAACTAGAAAATAAGTTATTAGCAGGCGCAACTATATCGTGACGACTTCACGGGGAATTTAACTAATAGGGAATCTTGTGAAAGCAATGCTGGAAACAACATGTAATCAGATTAGGCTAAGGTATATATTTCTTATCAGCACTAATAGTAAGGTGTCTAATCCAATCGCTTGTCTTTCTTTTACTTACTCTCGTTCTCCTCGGTGGTCTCGTAGGTCACCAGATAGCCGACTATCTCGCCATTGAGGTATTTGGGCGGATCCCAGGTGACCTGCAGGCTCTGCATCGTGATGTCTGTGAAACGTAAATTCCGTGGTGCAGTGGGCACACCTTGGAGGGTCCTCACCGTCACAGAAGTGGAGCGTGGACCGTCGCCGGCGGGATTGAAGGCCAGCAGCTGGATGCTATATTCAGTGTACTTGTCGAGAAAGACCAAATTGTGCGATGTGGCTGTGCCAGCGACAACCTCGATTTCCTCCTCCCATTTGCGACCGCGATCGTGCAGTTGCGGTGAATAGGTGACCAGATAGAAGATCTTGTAGCCGAGAACATCGCCATTCTGCATGCTCTGAATGGGTGGCTTCCAGCGTAGTCGCACCTCGGTGCTGGATATGGCTGCGGCCTCTAAAGTACGTGGTTCGCCCGTCGGCACCGCTTCGCCCACGTAAACAGCTGTTGGGGGCGTGACCGGGCCCGGTCCCTGTGAGTTAAAGGGCAGCACAACAATCTCATAGTTGCGATCCTGGGTGAGATCCGAGAGCACCACACTGTCCACATTGATGCCCATCACATCCGTTTTGGGCGTTGTCTGCAATGCCGTGGGAAAATCGGAGAGCAGCTGATACAAGATGCGATAGCCACCAGTTGCAGTATCCCCATTCCACATGGCCGTCTCCAAGGCGCTCCAATGGACACGCACCGATGTCGGAGTTATCGGCACCGCCTTAAGTCCACCCACAGCCGCCGATGGGGCGGCTGGCAGGGTGCGGGCCAGAACGCTCTCAAAACTATACGGCGATGGGCCGAGATCATTGGTTGCCTGAATGCGGAACTGATAGATCGTGTGCGGCTTCAAGTCGTACACCGTATATGAGGTGATCGAGGGTTCGACCTTTTCGGGCAACGTTTGCCAGGGACCCTCGTTCTCGCAGAACTGGAGCGTATAGTAGCGCAACGGTCCGTAGCCATCCCGGCCCGGTGTCCAGCTGAAGGTCATCTGATGCGCCTGGATCTGGCTGCGCGACACCTGCGGCGTCGATGGCTCCTGTGGTCGCTCCCGATTGTTTGTGGTGTACACAAGCACCGTGGCAATCTTCCCCCAGCCGAGACGCGTCTGTGCAGTCACCGTGAAGCTGTAGTAGCGTTCCGGCTGCAGCTCAGTGGCACGGAAGGTGCGATCCGAGGGCGAGAATTCGCGACTATAGTTGAGAAAAGCACTGCCATTCAGTCTGTAGGTGATCATATAGGCAAGAATCTCGCCATTCGGATCCTCGGGCACATCCCAAATGATGCGTGCCGTCGAGAAGGTCACATCCGGAAAACTAACATTCGACGGCGCTCCGGGCGTATCCTCAAAGGTCTGGACACGTAAGGGTGGCGAGCTTAAAGCACCATCGCCCAATCTGGTGTAGGCCAGCACCTGAATGTGATAGACGACAAACTTCTTGAGTTCGGTTAGCGTCGTGGTGAATGAGCTGTTGTTCGGTATGGTCTTGAATTGGATGGGTGTATTGATGCCACCATCGGCTGCCGCAAAGTACACCTTGTACCCTTCGATCTGTCCATTGCGATGCGGCACGGGCACCTCGCCCCACCGCACCACAATCGTTGTCGATGATGTCGCATTCGCTTCGACCTCGAGCGGTCCATAGCTGGGCACTGCCTCGCGCGTGTGCTCCTCGGTTGGGTTGCTGCCGAGGGAGCTGCCGACATCGTTGCAGGAGTAGATGATCACCTCGTAGAGGGTCCACTCCTCGAGATGCTCGAGCACATGCGAATTGGCTGTATGATCCTCGATGAGTGCACTCCGCAACTGTCCGTTGCCATCGTACGCTGTGTCATCCACCGGACGATAGGTGATGTTATAGCCACGCGGATTGCCAAACCATTCCGTCTGCTGCAACGGTATCCAGCGGACACGCAACTGTGTCGATCCCATTGCACGGACGGTCACATTGAAGGGTGCGTGCATCGGACGTGCCTGAATTGTTTGAAAGTCCTTGGTCGGTTCGGATGAGTTTGAGGTGCCCACCACGTTCGTGGCACTTAGACGTAAACGATATTGAGAGAAGGGCACCAGACCGGTCACCGTTAGGGTTTCCGCATCGGGATCATTGATCTCACAGACAGTGAACCAGGTCATGTTGCGTGCCGATTGTGCCTCGACCTTCCATAAGGTGATGCTTGAGTTTCCATCGAAGCCGGGCGTAAATTGCAACACCACCGAGAAGGCCTCAATGTTGGACAGCGCCAGTCTAGTTGGTGCATGCGGCAACACTGGCTCCACACCCGATTGTATTGTTGCCGTCTTGGGTGCACCGCTGCCCACCTTTGTCCAGGCACAGATCTCAAACCAATAGTGTGTCGTCGCCTGCAGCTGATTGACAATCACCTGTGTCTCCTCCGCCGTCAGATTGATCGATTTCATGGTCTCGGGTCGATCGCGCACCTGATACCGCACCGTATAGGCAGTGAGTAAGCCGTTGGCGTGTCGGGGTGGTGACCAGAGTACGGTGACAGCTCGATCGGAGACATCGGCGAAGTGCAAAGCGGTTATCTCATCGGGCATATCCTCTTTGGTCATCATTGGCACCTTGACGCTAGCAACGCCATCGCCTGGATCGGTGAAACACAATACGGTTATATTGTACTTGGTGTACTTCTCCAAGCCATTCAAGACCGTCGTCTGCTCGGCGAGGGGATCGATTAGGCTGGGCGGCACCGTCATCATGCGCTGCTCCACGTCCTGAAGTTCACCGTCGATTTCACGCTGCTGCCATGCTTGGATCTTGTAGCCCTGATTGATGCCATTGATCTGCTGCGGATTCGGTGGTTTCCAGCTAATCTTAAATGCCGTCGAGTTGACGGCACGTACCCGGACATTTGTGGGCGGCGCCTCGGGTACGCCCTCCTTGGTCTTGATCTTGGACCCCTCAGTGTAGACACCCACGCCCATATTGTTGAAGGCGGCAATCTGTACGATATAATCCTTCCAGGTGATCAACTCCTGGATGAGAAAGTTCCGCTGCACCTCGTTGGTAATGTTCTGATATGACCAGGGCACATTGTTGTAGCCATAGAGGCGATAGCGCAATATATAGCCCAAGATTTGACCATTGCGATGCTCCTCCTGCGGTGGCTGCCATTGCGTTATAATCTCCGACATGGAACGGGCAGACCCAACAAATCCAACTGGCGGACCCGAGGGTGCTGTGAATATCAATCAACATATTTGCATATTATTACAAGGCACTTGTCAATTGTTTAATCAACAAAATACTTTTATTATTATTATTATTATTGGTGAGAGAGTGAGAAAGATTCTTTTGTGGGTGTTATACATATATATTTGTATATAGTAGTACCTCGATAACGTGGAAAGGCTACGCGCATTTGTTCATCAAAAGCGGGCACAGTCGACGATGCGATTTGACGACAACGATAGCAGTTAGAAGTATCATATACATATATGGTTATATAGCATTAGTTCTATGCGATAATTACTTGAGCAATACATTAAGATACACAGATACAGATACAGATACATATGCGAACTACTCAGTTCAAGCAGCAACAACGAGTGCACTCGACAACCCTATAATATATAGCTGCTCAGGTGACTCTTCAAAATAAAACGATGCGAAATACTTAAAACCAACAAATAAAAATGTAATTAAATCCAGCTGAATTTTTCACATTACTAAAATGTGTGTTGCCATTTTATTTCATATATATATAATCAGAATCAGAAATATATAATGTTCCCTTAGATTGATTTGAAAATCAACTCTATTGAATAATTTTTTAAAGTGTAGCTCTGGGAAAGCAAAATAGTTTTATATTCACTTTGGAGATAGTTCTTAAAGATTTCAAATTTAGCATTAATAATAGCGATGAATACCATTTCGTCAGCTCATTTTTCAATTTATTTATAGTTGTTGTTAAGTTGTTAAATATTCTTTTTTTGAAGTCCGAGGACAATTAACATATTTGTTTCATTTAATGAACATGACAGGATTGATTCTATCCCAAACTGGGGAGTTAGGATTCGTCAGATTTCGATTTAAACTGACAGTTTGTCAAATTATGATATATATGCAAAAGCAAAACGAAATTAAGCTTGACTTTAATAGAGCAGAAGTGGATAGATCTATGCAAGTTTCTTTCGAAGATGTTGCTTGCAATCCACAAGCAATGGCACAAAATCAAAATACTTGACAAATATGGAAAAACGCA
Organism: Drosophila ochracea; assembly: GCA_035044125.1. Lineage (NCBI taxonomy): Eukaryota > Metazoa > Arthropoda > Insecta > Diptera > Drosophilidae > Drosophila > Drosophila ochracea. The sequence goes on along the minus strand of JAWNML010000021.1, from coordinate 23,941,350 downwards.
CACAAAATAATTAAAGTTAGCTTAAAGTTAAATAACTATAAACTTAAGTCGACTTATGTAAATAAAAAATAAAATAAATACAAAATTCTGGTCTAGGCTACCGTTTTGTATGGCAGAAGATAGACAGATAGATTGGTTGGTTGGTTGAAATGCACTTACCTTCTTGGGGCAGCTCGATGACGTTACTAGGTTCGGATGGGGAACCCTCGCCGACACGATTAACGGCACTCACGCGAAACTGATAAACGGTGGCCGCCTTCAGATTCTCAAGTAGAACCCAACGCTCGTTGGCTGAAACGTTGGCCAATTCGGTGACCCAATTGAGCAGCGGATCGGGCACTGGACCTACGAATTTTTCTATGATGTTAATGGGATTGAAGAAATACCGTTGGGAGTCGGGATACAGACAGTGAAAGAGAGAGCGAGAGAGAGTGAGAGAGAATGAGATAGAGCGAGAGAGCGTGCGAGCGAACGAAAGATTGTCGAATTATGTTATAATGAGTGATGAATGGGTGTTGAATGGGTGTTGATTGGGTGATGAGTGAGTGTTGAAAGTGGTTTGCAATTTACAAAATGAGTGTGGATTGTGTTATTTTTGGTTAGATGTGAATTTTGTGAAATGTGCGAAATAAGTAAACAAAAATAATAATACAAAAATTAGTAAATTCAACGAAAATGTACAAATCAAAATCAAATAATATATCAAGTTAATTTATATATATATATATATAGATATATATGTATATTTGTTTACACATTACCACACGTCCAATGATTCGTCAGAGTTATTTTTTAATTGTTGTTAAAGCGATTGGGTAAATAGTGGTTAGAAGAAGAAAGAGAGAACAAAACAAAATGCATCAAATTAATTATTTACTTTAATGTAGATTTTTTAATTGCTTTTCATTCTAGTGTATCTCGAAGAACATTTGTTGGACACTCGATATTATTATGGACAAATCCAATTTGTAATTAGACCACAGAAAATGATAATTAAATTTCTGTTCGGTTTCGTTGTGTCTGCTCTCATTCATTTTGTGCGAAATGAGATGCATGTTTCCTAATTACACGGTCCAAAATCAGGGAACAACATGATGCCTGATTATCTGTGCTTAATGTTGTTCAGTGTGTACATCTGTGTGTGTGTGTGTGTGTACGATAAATCAAATTCCAATACCAGAAAATATTCGTAGCCATAACCAAGTACAACCACTATACTCTTAGCGCTAGCCTAACCCACACAACAACTGTGATGATATATATACATGTCTATGCTATACTATACTATACTATATATATATATATTTATGGGTCGCAGGCGCGGTTTGGGGTGTGTGGTGTGTGGTATGGAACAAGTTGATAGCATATGGCAAAACTCACCCAATTCGGAAACCTCACGTCGCTGGATAATAAATTTGGAAATTGGACTATTGCCATCAAAGCCCGCCGTCCACGATACATTGATGCTGCGCTGGTGGGGCTCCTTTAGACGCTTCACTTTCACATTGGTGGGGGGGAAGGGCAGCTCGATGACGCTGAGGCGCGAGGAGCGCGTCTCGTTGCCACCGGGCGAGGTGACGACGCACGCATAGCTGCCCACATCGCTGGCCCGCACCGCCTGGATCTCCAGCTGGCCATCCGCCTGTACGCCAATTCGCTGCGAATTGACTATCGGCGCCTTCTGACCCTCCCGATACCAGTCAATGTTGTACGGCACACTGGGGTCACTGGACACCTTGCACTGCAGCGTTGCGGTCAAGCCAAGCAGCACGGTGGTATCCACAGGCGGTTGTATGATTTGTGTTCGCACTAAAGCAAAAAATAAAAAAAATGAATAAAATGAAACAGTGTGTGTCAGAGAGAGAGAGAGAGAGAAAGAGATAGAGAGAATGGCATTAAAAACTAAAACCGATTAAGTGCAACACATTTGCTGAGTTTCCATTTAATGCGGCCGGCCTGCGTCTGGCGTTCAGCAAATTAAGTTACAGGCATGCAACACAGGTGCACATATATTAATATGCATATCTGTATACCTATACATATATATACATATATATATATATATATTATATACCTATACAGCAATTTGTTATAATCCACAGCTTTACATTTTAATCAATTATAATTACATAAGAAACATAATTATATTTTGGCATCAAAGTACACTTTTTGTGTTGCTGTCACACAAATGTTGTTTGTAGCAATCCTTAAAATATATATCATTCATAAAATATTTGTATTCAACATGTTATTGCGATTACGTCATTGAAGCGGATTTCGTGTTTGCAAATTTAAATTGTAAGAAAAAATCGGTTCAATTTTGACAAAAAAAAAACCCTTTTCATAATTTTTTTTGTTTTGTTAAATTGAATATATGCTTACAATAATAATAATTATATTAATAATATATTTAAGAGTTAAAGTAGCAGCTACAAAGGCCTACCAATCTACTTCAATTTGGTTAGTATCCACTGCCGGAAATCTTCTGTTTTGGGCTTATGAACATGTACATTTCCAGTTTTGGTTGGTCTGCATTAAAAACTCAACGAGTCTTTTAGAGTCCGGCCGGATACCGCTTTTGGCACTTTGGCCTTGTTTTACTGCTCTTTTATTTCCTTTGTGGCACGGTGACCATTTTGTTGCGGCTACTGCTGCTGCTGCTGCTGCTGCTGTTGATGTTGATGTGTTCTTTTCTTTTGAATGACGGTGCCTCGTTTGCATACTGTACACACACGAATTTCAGTAGAGTTCCATTTTTGATTGCCGGCACGTATTATGCAACACGAATCGCACATGGACACATGTAGAAGTGCAACGCTTTGACAGAAGTAGAAGTGCAACGCTTGCTCCAATTAGCGAATTAAAATATATAGTTGGCCCTTAAGAGGGTCACTTTAGTGGCATGGCTTAAAGCGCGGCTTGCAGCGCAGCTTGCAACATGTCTTGTGGTCAGTTCGTCAACCTTAATGCACTCCAAATGCAACAGTTCCATTTGACGCTTAATTATTGCTGTTTATGTTGCATGTTTGCTGTGTGTTCTGTTTTGTGGGTTCTTGCTGCGGCTTTGATGACAATATCTGTTGTGTGTGTGTGTGTGTGTGTGTGTATTGATATCGGTGCGATGCGCGTCGGTTGATTTGATGTTGTGATTATCGACCGACGATGCTGCAAATCTGCGGCAACTGTTGCATGGCAGCTAGCTGTACATATTTGTGGTCTTGCCGTTGCACAAATTTTATCAGCACATTTCATTCAGTGTGTGCTTGGGGGGGAGGATGTGGTCTGGTGTGCCACACGCTGTTGCACGTCACAGCTTGACGCTATTGAAAATTAATCTGCATTAGCCAAAGTGGCAAAGTATGTCACCAAATACAAACATTCACTTGATCACTTAAAGATCAACATTTGCCTCATTTGACACTCGACAGAGTGAAGTCCATAAATAAACTGTTGTGTGGCCCAAAATTAGCCAAATATTAGCCTCGAGATTAAAAACAAGTTTAGCTTAAATGACAAATGTGAATTCTTAAAAACAAACATGAATCCTGACCAAACTGGTGTCAAGCATTACAATTATTATTATATATTGCAAATAAATCGGTAGACTAGCATCAGCTATATAGGATTTATGGTAACTAATACTGGCAACTTAGCACTAGTCTCAGAAAATTGGTCTCAAATTAATGATTGACTGCTCTGATTATTGATATTACTTGCAAAACTTATTGACTAAATTGATAACTGATCAAAGAGATCGACTCAATATTGAAATTTGATATATATATATATATATTATTACGTAATTAATTTGTAAGTATTACATTATTAGATTTAACGAGCAAAGACATATAATATTTTGAATATATCCAAAGATAAAATATAATTATTAATTATAGTTATAATTATTGCAATTGACTGCCGATGTTTCGCTTAGCCAGAGGGGTTAACTACTACGTTTATATATAAGCACATACCAATATGCATGACTTGTAATGTGTTATATGCTCATTAGTTGGCACTGGACATCTTGGTTCACTCCAGGCCCAAAGACTAACAACAACAAGCAATTAAATTGGCTACTGGCTTGACGATAGACAATTACAATTAATACGTAAGTTTTTTAGTGGGGTTTTTTTTGGGGGGGTTTTGGTGGGTCGTAGCAGTATCATAACTTACCCAACACACTGAGATAGGCCTCGCCCTTAACGGAGCCAGCCTCGTTGGCCCGCACACACATGTAGAGGCCCGCATCGGAGGCGCGGATGTTTGCGATGAGTAAATCACCAGAATCGAGCACTTGAATGCGGCTTGATATCTCGACCAGTTGGGTTTCTAAGATTTATATTGGTATTTTTTTTTTTTGTTTTATCCAGCAAGCAGTTTAAGCGGGGAGTGCGGCAGAGTTGCAGTTGCAGAGTTGCAGTTACGGTTAGCAATTTAATTTGTTGGGTTAGCATACGAAAAGAATAAAACACATTGAAACATTTTTGATTAGCATTTAAACACTCATCTTTCAACTACAATATTTTTAAAACGTGCAACGTAAAAACAAAAAATCATTATTATTGCGGCTTGTGGCACTCACCATTATAGATCCAGGTTATGTTCGGATTGGGGGCACCAACAGCTCGACACGAAATGGTCGCATCCTTGCCATCCAGTGCCGTCGAATTCTGTGGTGGCTTCTTCATCGCTGGCGCCGTTGCTGTGGGTGGGATGATCAAAACTATTGAGTATCTACGAAATTCATCAAATTCAGTTGAGTATATGTGTGTAACTGTGTGTGTGTGTGTGTGTGTGTGTCTATGTGAAAGTAAAGATTCGAGCCACATGTGATTGCAGGACAAAGGTAGATATACATGTCAAGTGTGCTTGCTTATGGTTAAGTAAGTATATAAAATTGTGGCTGCGAGTGTGTCAATATTTAATGTGTATATATATAAGTGTGTGTGTGTGTGTGTGTGCGCGTGCTACAAACAACAAGCTGCATGTGCAAACTGTGCTAAGTTTTCATACAAGAAACGTTGCTGATAACAATAATAATAATAACGATTAAAATCAACAAGCAACAAAACAAAATTGCAAATTTTGTTGCCCGAGTTTTACATGAACTCAAATTAAGATTTGCAAACTCAAATCAAGAATGTGCTTTAAGAAATAATGTGCATTCTACAACTAAAAATGATTTAAAACTAAAAAAATATATATTTTGGTTTGATGGAAAAATCGAAAAATATTTACTATTCAGTTTCAGTATAATGAATGCAAAGAGGTGAAGAATAACTGCAATTTGCACTCATTTTTAATGATTGCCATTGATGCCTGCCTGCGGCTCTGATTTAACTCAACGCGTCGCTGGCAGCGATAAATATCAATTATTTGTTGAGTTGCGAATTCTTTTCACTTTTGTTCTGTTTTCACTTGTTGTGGCGAAATATCACGAGTTATTCTTTGTGCCTGTTGGTGTTGCCACAGCCACAGAAGCGTGCACAATTGCCAACCAAAGCAATAATATAATTAATTCATACTATGAAGCATTCGTTTTAACTCTGCTTTTTTAATTAAGTGCACGTTTCTTACAATAATATATTTATATATATATATATATATATATATATGTGTGTGTGTGTGTGTGCACAACAACCGTTATGCAATTGACAGTATTAATAGTTGAGTTCTAAATACGTGTAAGGCGAATAAATAAATTAAAATATTAAAGCATCAGTTAAAATTAAAAAAAAATGAAAAGAATTTGAAGGATTTTCAGTTCAACTGTCAATAAAAGAGAGATAGAGAGAAAGAGAGCGAGAGAGATAGACAGACCACTGCTGGCAGTCGAACTGACAGATTTAAGTAGTTTTAATATGCTTCGTCAAGTGTATAATAACTCAATTAGGCTTAAGTGAGTGCACTTTCAGTTAAGATACCCCAACCCAAAAAATAAAAAAAAAATGCCAATCAAATAATTAAGGCAAATAACAACGAAGGCAAACTCATAATGGAAGGCAAAAGAGATAAAGATGGATGGAGGAAGGATGGAGGAGAGCTCATTAGTTGAGATTCCATAGAGTAATTAAGCAAGTAATTTGAACCAGTTGTACTTAAGGACATCGCCCGGATATCCAATAACCAATTAATTGTGCAATTGAATATCTAATTCAACAAACAAACAAAGAAACAGATTTCTTGCAAAGTAGTTAACTCTAATAGCGTATCGCGTCAGCTTATTTGCAGCCCTAATTCATCGACAGTATCAAGCTATGACCGAATAGGGCCGGGAATATGGGGTGGGCGGGGGTTGAAGGTCACGTTAACGTGCTAAATGTGATTAGGCGGCACACACAAAAGGCATTGTATCCCGCCCAACACACAACCCCCAACCTCCTACGTCCCCTCCCCCTTCACACCCTTCGCTATTTTTGTGGCTGTGCACGCAAAGGGCATATTAAAGAAACGACCGCAAAAAAACGCCAAAAGAAATCATTTAAGCAAGCTCTAGTAGAAAGTGCTCGCCTGGAAGATACCCTGTCTGTACATGTAATTAAATGTGTATTTATGTATATATATATAATTAAATTGATATGCACAGCTCGAATTGGAAAGCTTTATCTCTAAATTTGTGTATTTTATTGATAAGAGTAATCGATTTTTGTCGATATCCGCGAAACCGAGGGATTTGTGGCATGCGAAGGATTTCTGAGCAGGCGACATTCATACGGACAGACGGCAGGACATGCCCAGCTTGACTCCGCCTTTGATGCAGTTCAACATTGCAATATAAATGGTTTATGGGGTCGGAAATGCATCCTGCTTACTGCTTACTGCTTCCTGCTGCGTTCTTTTCACTTTTCACCCAGGTGCCAACAAAAAGAAAAATTTGGTTACTGGCACACATAATGAAATAAAGGCTTTATCCAGGGAGGGGGGTTGGGGGAGAAGGGGCTGCTTAAATTAAATAGGGCGAACGGTTGCTATGATAAATTTGTCAGATGTCAGACACGGAACTGACAAATACTCGAGCGCCATTTATGCGACCGAACAATGTGGCGTATGCGCAACGACATTTTAACTGTGCTTCTTCTTTCCAGTTCCCATTTTATTTTGTATTCGTAACTCATTTTAAGTTGATCCACGAAAGTGGCCGACCTAAGTTAAAGTCGTTATGAGACGCCGAGAAATGGCACCCTGCACCGGCGATAATTGCCATTAATCGATGGGTGGGTGGGGGAGGTGGGTTGTGTGTTCCATTTGTGTCGATTGAATCGACGTGTGTGTAGTAAGTAGGTAAGTATTCAGCCCGAGGCTTTCTCATTCTCTTTTTCTACATTTTCTATTATTACAGAACACTACTGCTTTTAAATGCCCCGCAATCATTGTGGGATATTAAACGGGTTGCTTAGCAACTAAAACTAGCTATTAAAATGTAAATTAGTTTTGCAACAAGCAAAAAGAAGAAAAAACAGTGCCTAAGAAATATATGTGGCCTACAATAGCCATTATATAATTGGTTGGCAAAAAAGGAAGTTATATTAATATGCTGTACAAGCAGAGCTTTTGTGATGGATGGACAGAAAATAACATGGCTATATCAGATCGGATAGTGAGTAAAATTATATATATATATATATATATATATATATAAATATGCATATGGTATCATAGAAACATCGTTCAATGCGCTGCATTTCAAAAAATAGAAGCCCATCTGTAATTTTTTAATTGATTGATTGGCATTGCATAGCTCAGAAAATGTTATAATTTTGCAACATTGCAGATACGAAAGCCACTCAATTATCGGAGAGTTGCAGATTTACCAGTTGCGTCATAGAAAGTGGTTTAAAATGATGTTGATGGAACTGTTTGCGATGTGTGCAAGTCTTTCTTCTGTATTTGCTGTGTGTGTCCAACTAATTGAATCTTTCCAAATTGTAGTTGGTTACCAATTTTATTCGCTGCGATTCGATATTGCTGCTGTTTATCTGCTGGCATTCGATTTTGCTGCTGCTCGATCTGTTAGCAGGCAAGTTGAGCAGGTTTACACAAGTAGGTCGTGTGCTGGAGCCACCTGTTGTTCGTAGATGAATCTAGTTGGCGCCATCTAGCGTGCAATGTGTGCGCGTGTGTGTTTATATTCTTCATCATTTTCAGTTCTTATGTTATTTCAGCTGCAGTCACGCTTGCAATTTCTGCAAGGGAAAAGGTGCCATGCCCAGCCGCCTAGCCAGTTCATCATTAATAAGTTATGTTGTGCTTAAATTGCTGTTGTTGTTGTTGGTTGGCAACTTTTACGCTGTACACAAACAAAACAAACATTGTGAAGCGCCGCCTGCCACATGCCAGGCAGCGGCGATTAAAATCACTTTGTGTTTCGGGAAATCGCAATATTATGGTGCTCGAGCAGCCGGAAAATGTGCAGCAGCAAATGGTAATGTGCCAAATTGTTTACCTTTATTACTCCAGGTGCAATCCAAAAGCCAAGCCAAGACTAAAGCCAGCCAGGCCAAGAACAACAATAACAACAACGCCTACATCGGGGAAAAACAGTTGAAAACAAATACAGCAAGTGGCAGCAAGAAAAAACTTTAAACAACAACAAAAAAGATATATGCAAAACTCTGGCGAGGAGAGGCGGTGCAAATAAAGTGCAGATAACGGTTGGTTACGCCCCCTCACTTCTTTCCGCTGCTTGCGACGCGATATTCTGGAAAATGATTTCAAGCAGAGCCAACCCCCTCCCCTCCCCTCCCCTCCACGCCAATCCGTCACAAGCAGCAGCTTGCCAGCCAGCCACTTGTTGCCGTCCCCCAGTGCTAAATTAAAGGGAACAACTTATCAGTAATTACGTAAAACTAAAACTAAAACTTAAACTGAATAAACAAAAAAAACGTGGTTTACAAGTGCGTTCTGCAGCCAGCCAGAGATGGGCCTTGAGCCACTCACTGAACCACTGATTCCATAAGCAGAAAACTAGTTAACCAAGTTAATGACTCTCCAAGGATAATAAATAGCCACTTCAGTCAGTCGAGAGTTGCAATGAAAGGGCATTGAGAGTAATTATAGAAATATTTGAGTAAATTAGTTGCAACTACATATTTTAAATAAATATTAACAAAGAGAACCCGTCAATAAGGCGTTTTCACTTAATTCATCGATCCCATTGGCTTAGAATATTAATCTGAACATCGGCTGTTGTTGGCTGTGTAGTTGTATTGAATCAAAAGTACTACCTCACCTCATAAAACTCAAGTATAAACTTTAAACTGATGCAAATTTAAAACAGACTTGCATTATTCTTCACAGCTGCAGCCCAAAGAGCTTGCAGTGAATGTTTTATTATTATTATTATTGGGATATCTGAGCCCATTGCTTCTCCATCAACCCTAGCTGCTGCACGAAAGCGAGAATCTTTGTTGGGTGGAGGGTTTCAATTTCTTTAAAAAATATAGCATGCATCCCTAGGATGCTGAATCTTTTTCTAGTTAAGGCAACACACTCTGCTCTGCTGGGATGAGGATTCTTGAGGATTCTTCGTCGCTTTCACAAAACCTGCATAGTTCGCTAGCAGGTGAGTAACCTAAGCCAATTATTTCCCATGGTTTTTATGATTATAGTCGCCCCAAAAAACATCTGGCTTGTCGGAGTCCAGTCCAGTCCAGGGGCCTCTGCCCAGCTTTCTCAGATGTAGTCATATTGTGGGAATGTTGCTTATCACATGAATCATGAATTGGGGCTAGCCTTAAATTTCGAATGAGTGGCTTAGTCATTTGTCAGAGCAAGGAAGGTCGCTGCCTGGCTGCCTGCCTGTCTGTCTGGCCATAAAGTAACCTGAAGGTAGCCCATCTTCAAAGTTGCGCAACTTAACTGACAAAAGTTTTTCAATAAACCGCAGCCAGAAGGACAGAAAATCGCTTAACTAGTTGTGGCTCGATGAAGTGCAGCAGGAGCCCGGACAAATCTCTGGAATTGAAAGCGCAAATAGAGAAAAGCAAGTAAATTGGACCGAAAAAAATAAATCAACACGAAATATGCATCGAAATTTTCAATTTACATGGCAAGTGGTCGGTCAAACCAGTCACAGACTGTTCGCGTGTGCAAATCTCCGACTGGCTGCCCGACTGTCCGATTGTCACGAGTCTCATACTGTTCATAAAAATGTACAAAAAGTATATCAAAAAATACAACTCAAGTTTAGCTTAGCAGTGACTGAGAGAGAGAGAGATTGAGAGAGAGGGGGAGAGAGAGAGGGGAAGGCTGAAAGCACGCAACAGAAAACGACAGTTGTTCAAGTTTAAAGAGCCATAAAATGAAACAACAACTTGAACAATAACCGTCTGCCTTGCATCCTTCTCTCTCTCGCTCTCCCGCTAGCTCGCTCTCTCGCTCACCCACACTTTTCCATAATTTGCGTAAAATGTTTCGAGACAAGCAGGGCCAGAAATGCTATCTGTACCGTTGTTTGTCTCTCGGTCTGTCTGTCTGTCTGTCTCTCTCTGCTATGTGTGTGAGCCGAGCATAGATAAACAAATAAGACAGTCAACAACGACAGCAGGCTGTCAAATATTTAAGTGGCAGACGGAGCTGCATTTGCTGCCTTGAGTAATGCATAATTGTTTAGCAGCAGCCAGTCGCAAATTCACAAACAAAATATTGCTAAAAAAGAAAAAGACACAGCTGCACAATTGGGCATGAAATAAGCATGCATCGTCTGCGACACTGACACGACATCCATCCGCAAGCTGAACTTTATAATATAATATACATTTTTTAACTTAAATATATCAATTCATGAAATTGCTGCAAATTAAACTGACATTCAGATTTACAATCGAAAACTTACATCTGTTCTTTGCTCAACAAGAAGAATGTTGAATACATTTTTGATTTAATTTTATACACACCACTGGACTCAGACGTAAACAGAAGCAAGTAAAGTTTATTAATGCTACACTAACTGAAATCCTTGCAGGCGTTCGTCCTTCAGTCATATTAAATTCATTAAAATGTGAAATTTTCCCCGCAGCAAATACAAATATGAACTTCAATACAGACAGACAAACATCTTGTTGCACAGAAATGCTTGCTCACTTTGCTGCTGCTGCTGTTGTTGCTGATGGAGACTTGCCACTTAATGGCACTTGGGTGCACTCGGCGCAACAGGCAGACAAGCAAAGACAGAAAAGTTAGCAAGAATCTCTATGATTCTGAATATGCAGGGCCCACTTAATAATAATGTTTATTATTATTACAAGTAAATTTTCTCGAACAATAACCATAACAATGCATATTTATACAAAATGCTTGAGATGCCCAGTTTCCCTCTGAGAGGCTGAGCATTAAGTGTAAAGTTTATGAATTCATCATGCTGAAATCAAACACTTTTCGAACTGAGAAATGTATAAATGTGTATTGAATAGTGTAATATTTAATTAGACAACAGAATACATTAAATATGTACAATGGTCTGTTTGTGGAAATATCTCGGGCGAACCAGTAACAAAGTTGCAATACACACTATTAATTGAATGTGAATAACATCAATTTGAGCTGTTTTTCTATAGCGATATTGTGTGAACAAATCTTCAATTAAATATTTATCAACATTTAAATGCGAATTATATTTGTATTTAGTCGAACAACAAATGAAAAGTGATTTTCCAAAATGATTGTAATTTTTAGTGTGATTAGAAAACTGAGTGAATACATAAAATGATATTATATATCTATGTTATATCTGTAAAATGCTGAAAACAACAGACACTGAACTAAATAGTTAAAAGACTTGATTTTATTAACAATCATCGGATAATAATCGTAATTTTTTACGTCCAATAATCGAAATTGAAACCAAAATTCGTTGATGATGATGTCGACGATTGTGGTTAATGCGAGTGCACACAGAATGAGGCAACAAAAAGTGGCAATTGACACTAAAATAATTGCAACAGCTATGCATTTAAAAATGATGGGGGGGGGGGGGGGGGGGGAGTGGATATAGTAGGGATTTGGGATGCTGTGCTTATACTACTGTGATGCATGAGCATGCCGTGCACGAGTTGAGTGCAACCATGAAGAATGAGTGCAATGAGTGCAATTTGAATGACTCGCTGATGCATGAGCCAAGTGCATTTGGGTTGTGAGTGCAGTGGTAAACAACAACAGAGAACAAGAAAAACTAAAAAACAAAAACAAAAAACAAACAACAAACTTAAAGTGACTTTTTCTCTTTCGGTGTCTCTGTTGCTGTTGGTTGAGTGCTTTGACAAAATAGGTGTGCGGGCGTGTGTGTGTGTGTGAGTGTGTGTGTGTGTGAGTTCTGCATTCTGGATGCCCATACCAAAGCGAAATTCCTTGCGTCTATTGCCCTTGTTAGCATTCATGCCCATGCCCGATCCCGAGCCCGATCCCGAGCCCGATCCCCGGCCCGATCCCAAGCTGTTATGTGATGCTCTCACCCGCAAGATGCGCGGCTGCGCCAAACGCTTCACGCGCGGCTGTTGCAGCGAAGCTGCCGCTTCGGTTGTTGCTGCATGTTATATCAATGTATATGTATATGTATATGTATGTGTGTGTGTGTGTGTGTATTGGGTTTACATTATAGAGACAGCACAACATGACAAAAAGAGTTGTGGAGAGAGGGAGAGAGAGAGAGAGCACCGTTTTAGTTTCAATATATGGTTTAGGCGCGTGCTCCCAAAATGCATTCGAGAGGGATTAGTTGGTGGCACTTATCCTAATGAATCACTTAATGGCGGCATCATTAATCATACAAATATATAAAGATGTATACAGCATAGAGATGGATGTGTGTTGCACTGGCAACACTTGACTTACTTTTCACTCGCAGCCAGGTGTAGGCGCTCTTCTCGCCGGCCTCATTCGTGGCCAGGCACTGAAACATTCCCTCATCGTCCAGCGACAGTTTTTTAATTATCAGCGTATTATCAGCATTCAGTTCGTAGCTGCAACAAAAAAAAAGGATTCAATGTTTCACGTTACTTTGAGTTTTAGTTCGAGTTTCAGCTGTAATTAAAAATTGCATTGTGCATTTCGTTTTTCTGTTCCTCTTCAGGCAGATTACACACTGCGCTCCAATTTCAAATGAAATTGCACGAAATTGCTGTGCCAGCAACAAAATTAAAGTATATTTCTGCTTAATATTTATGTTACAGAATTTTAACTCAAAAAAAAGTTGACAATTTTAATGTCAGATTCAGGAAATTGTTTCGAAATAAGTTGTAAGAAGATAAAAGACTCGATGATTAACATTGTTCAATTTGAGACTCTGATATAATTAAAAAATAATAAAAACAAAATAAAAAACAATAATTATTAACAATAATTTGCAACTTACACTTCGTCTTCCAGTTGCGCCTCGGTGATGCGTTCGGCATTGCGAAACCATTGGACCTGTGGTTTGGGATCGCCAACAACGTCGCAGGACAACTGCACCTGGCCGCCAAACTCGCCAAAAGTCTCGGAGCGCAGGGGTGAAACGAACATGGGTGCCTCAAGGATCTGGACGCGAGCGGTGGCTGTCACCGTCTGATAGCCACCGCTGCGCAAGCGCACCTGGCAGCTGTATTCGCCGGAGTGGGAGCTGTTCGCCTGGAGCAGGGCCAGCGTGCGGTTCCATTGATCGTTGAGGGTGTGCATGATGCCGGCATTCTCAACGGCGACGCCATCCTTTAGCCAGATGGTCTCCAGTTCGTGCAGCGGTCGGGCATTGGCAATGCATTGCAGTTCGGCAACGCCCTCGCCGCGCTTCAGCTTGAGATCCTGCGGCGGCACAATGATCTTGGGCGCCACCTCAACATAGGGATCACCGGTGACATTCAGATGGACAAATGCGCTAATCTCCTCCTTGCCTAATTGGGTGTTCATGGCCCGAGCACGATACGCCTTCCGATCGTTCTCATCGGCGCTGAGAATGATCAGCTGATTGGCCTGGGTGTAGGCGTACTTGATGTCGTAGTTAAGGGGACCCTCTTCGGTTTGCCAAATGACAGATGGCTTCGGCACCGAATCGATTGCTGGCATATCAAAGACGGCCGGATGACCGCTGACAACCGTTAGACGACCCTCGGTGACGTTCTCAAAGATGCCCATATCTGCAGCAGAGCAAAAATTAAATGTGTCAAAATTAGGAACTAGTCAAAATTGAAATAAATGCTGCAAGCTAATTACAATTGAAGTGTGCCAATGACCTTTTGCTGACCCCCTCTTGGGCGGGGCTTAAGTGTCACAACAGCTAATTGAATCAAGCGGCGACGACCTGGCCTGGCCTTGCCTGGCCTGCGGGCTGCCACTTTAGGTTAACCTCTTATCAAGAGGCACAGCAATACAGTCATCCCCCTCCCCAACCCGCCTACCTATCCAACAAGCAACCCCAGCCCTACTCATAATTTTAGTTTACTTGCTTAGCAAGTACACTGCGAGAAAAATACGTTGGTGGTGTCGATGCTGATGTCAAATTTCAATTTCTATTTATTGAATAATCTAAATTAAATAATAAACTATTTTTTAAATTCTTAACTCTACTTTTAATACTCGAAACAACAACTTTAACTCTTGTTTTAAACTGATTTAGTTGTGATTGAAAATTTAGCAAATATTTTTAGAGTTTTTCAGATTAATCCCAAAATTGAAATTTTTAGTTTTGATCTTGAAAAGGGAATTTTGAAATCAAAAGTTATTTGACTTTTTTATAGAGATTATTTGAAGAACGAATTTCAAAAAGAAAAAAAAGCTAGTTATGTACTAGAGTCTTGGTACTGCGTATTTCTCGCAGTGCACCCGACTACTTCTCCTACTACTAGTACAATTAGAGCTAACCACATGCCTCCTCCTCTAAGGTTATTAGTTCAGCATAAGCGCACTCCTACAATTAATTAAGTGCTCAAGACGCTCCAACTTGGCTACGATGAGGCACAGGCCAAGGCGTGCCACTCCTTCAACACACAACGGCACGAGCGACGTCATCAACATCATCATCGTAATCGTAATCGTAATCGTAATCATCATCATCATCATTATCATTATCATTATCATTAAGCAGCTTGTCACATACTTGGTTGGCGTGCCCAAAAAGAAGGTCACCAGGCTTGTCCAAAGCTCGATTTATGAGGTTCAACCATCTATATAATGTGTGTGCAGCATACACACACACACACACACACATGCACACATACACAAAGACAGACATACTTGCTGTGACCCGCTTGCCACAATTGCTTGCCTCGTGCTGTTGTCGTTTTTGTTGCAATTAAGTTCGCATTAAGCCTAAATTAATAGCAACAATCTAACACCGCTGATGATGCAGCTCTGACAGCCGTTTGATTTGCAACAATTAAATACAGCACAATCGATTCATCAATTTATCTGCCAATTATTTAATTAGCTCAGTTATAATTGCTTAATCCACTTGAAAATATGTTTTTCGTTTCACATTTTCCCTTTTCATATTTAAATCAAGAATACATTTATCTGATTTCAGTTCCGTTTTCCTTTTTAGTGCATATATTTCTGCCTAATATTGTAAAATTAAAGTGTGAGTTTAACCATTCATTTGCTGTGCCATTAATTGTCGCCTAATAGAAGTCGCATAATAAATAAGAACGAAATGAAAATTGTTTTCCACAACCCAATTGATAGGCAGGCGTTTTCCTCATAAATAATAATGGTTAATATTGTTTGACGACAGGAAAAAATAGCAGCTGGCTCCCAACACTATTATACAGATACAAATAGATTAGCCGCACTACCTCCATATTTTTGGATATACATATACATATATATATATATATATATATATATCGATTTAGCTGTCATTTATGTTTGCATATTGTGCTGAGGCTGGTTTTTGGGCAGCCATTTGGTAACAGCCATTAAATGAGAGCCCAACTAAACTTATCTATTTGAGCAGGAGGAGTTGATTGGCATAGACTAATTGGGATAAGGAACACACCTTAAATCAGGAATATACCCCAATTATTGCATGTGGGCACGAATCTATTTTGAAAAGCAATTGCCCTTTGATATCCAGATTAATTTTGCATTTTTACTTTAAATACACGAAAATTCGAATTTCATATGCAATTCCTACAAGCAATCAAAATTAAATAAATAAATCACAGTTCGAACTTTTCGCATTGTCAATAAACTTGTTCGGAGTTTGGTGAGGCTTTCGTAATGTTTGCATTTAACAGTTAATGAGTGTCATGTGCCGCAAAATGTTGTAAATTGGATTCTGCTCTGCTCCGGCTTATTATTTATCGGTTTTCAAAAGAGTTACAGTTGCTTTTGCTTTTGCTATTGAGCCAGTCCAATCAGTGAGTTGCCATTTATGTGGCATATCGCTGATGAATGCAATGGTTATTCTGGCCCTTGCTTTTAACAGAATTCAAAGTGTGGGCCAAAATGAATGGCCCGCTCTTTTTAGCCCTATCTCCGTAATACCAATCGCATGAATCATGCCTATTGATCTCTAGACACTCTCTCACACACACCGACTGACTGACTGAGTCATGGACTGCTGCCAAGTGCAGGCGCCTCAGCTTTAAGCCAGCTTTTTGCTGCAAACGGAAACGAAGAAACAGACAAAGAAAAGAAAACAAAAAACAAACAAAGCCAATTCGATTGGTTTGGAATTACTATTGATTTGTTGGACTGTTCTCTCTTTCTCTATCTCTGTCTCTGTCTCGGTCTCTCTTTAATTTAAATGCGCATTTGATTATGCAAAGCGACACCTATTGTCCATAGTTGGCATAATAATTATATCAATTTCATATTTTATTCAAATCCTTTTTTGTTAATAAATATATGCACAGCGAGTCGATTACATTTGATTTTGAATGAAGAACATTAAATCATTTTTTATTTAAGATTATACAGATTTGAGGTCAGTTTTACATTTCGTATAAATGTATCTCAGCGTGTTTATGCCGCATTTTGTCGCAAATGCAAATTGTGGATTATTAGAATGGTGCATTTCTATAAAGAGCAGGTCATTCCAAATTTGAGTGCCACTCAGCCGTAAATGTAAAAACTTTAATTAATGCTCCAATTAAGTTTTTGGCCACATAACACAGAACTGGACTAATTAATAGGGTTGGTATGAAACTGATGATGTTGATAGCTATTGATAATACTGGATGACAAAACTATGAGAGACCGTCAATAAGCCAGCAGTAGGTGGCAACTTAATCCTTGTGAATGCAGATACATATCTTGTAAAATTCCCTCTCAACCACCCTGCCTCCCTCTGTGTTTGCGTCTTGGGGGTGTACTTACATGCAACAACAACGTCGCTTTTCTCACTGAAAATGGATCCAGCATCGTTCCTGGCAATGCACTGATAGCTGCCGGCATCCTCGCGCCTTGTGATGTGAATGCGATAAAATTGACTCGATGAATAATCGGCGACGGCTGCGCCATCCTTGAGCCAGCGATATGTGGGCTGTGGCGAACCTGTGAATGGAGTTCAAGTAAAACACATGTATAAATAAGTAAGTGCTTGTCTGTGTGTGTGTGTGTTGCAACAAGAGATAGTTGCCACAGCGGCAGCTATTCGCGCTCGTTTTGCTGCATAATGAAAATGTTTTTAAAGCCCATATCTCGTTGCCCCCCGTTTTTGGGCTGCTTGCGATTAAATCTTATGCTGGCCACGCCCGACCAGGATATTACGTACATATTTCGCCCAGTGTATGAGTGTGTGTTGTGCCTGTCTGTGTGTGCGTATGCGTTAACTATCTGTTTGAATTTCTATTGCCTTACTCTCAGCAGTAGCAGTAGCAGCAACGGCAACGGCAACGGCAAGGACACCATGCCCAGGCCATTTTGTAAGCAAGGACTACTTCACACTCCACAGAGGGCACAGGCAGCGAGCATGTTTGAGGTTATACAACTCACAGAGCAACTCGATTTGGCACACAATTTACACAAATGCGATCGGCAGCTGGGAGTTTGATAATCGACATTTTGGCTATTGTTGTAACGTTATTGCTCTGTTCAAAATGGTAAATGGTATAAAGGGGTATATAAAGGAGTATCCGGCATCGATCTAGCCATACGAACTTTAAGAGCTACATTTGGCAATATTAGTTCTCGTTTATTTCGCTTTATAACGATACAATATATATGAGTAAATCATCACCAACTCATCAACTATTTGAATAACCATCTACAGGTTATCTACAGGGTATCTCTTAGACGAGCTCTCTCTCTACTGGAGCATTCTAACTTTGTTTGATTTCGATTTGCCGACGTGCATTTAATTTAAAGTTGATTTATGTGCGGCCAAGTGCCAAGTTGCTGCTGCTGCTGTTGCTGCTGCTGCGGCGGCTGCGGCGGCTGCTACAAAATGAGAATTGCAATTGCAATTTGTAAACACAGATATTGTGTGTAACCAAGCAACCAACCGTTGGCCATTTGGCTGTTCTCGGCATTGAATAAAATATTCGTTTTTAACTAAATGTGTTCTGATACTCATCATTCTACCAAATCCACTCTCCGCCTCGAAACCACTTCACGGCAGCGAAACCAGTTTACTAAATGCAACAGGGCCCAGTGGCAACTGCTCGTTTCAATTGCTGAAAGCTGTTGGAGACACAGCAACTGCAGTTTCGGCATTCAACTTCCGATACGAAATTCCTTGGCCAACATTTAAACGAGCTAAAAGCGTGAAGCAAACAACAATAACAATAACAGCAACTTTATGTTTGACCTAAATATACCCTTTAAATAACACATTTCCTAACTCAACCTCAGATCAGATCGACAATATTATCAATTAATTATTAACTGTCAAAAACTTCAGATAAAATATGAGTTTACTTTTATGCACATTTTGGAAGCCGATTTCAAGTTTCAGAATTTATCAAGAACTGTGGAAATTCGCCAAAGAAAAGTTTCATAACTGTTAACTTAAAGATCAAACTGACAACAATTTAAGGCATTTATTCATTTGTGTAGACATTCAAATGTATTCAGAATTCGGAGCAAATATAACAAAAGGAAAAACATTTTCAAAATAAATAAAATCATCTTTGTTTGTTATAATATACATTTATGTGTACAACAATGTCTTTGTTAGAGTATACACAGCAATGACAAAACACACAAGCCGCACACTGAAAAAAATACTCAGAGGTCGAGACGGGGAGGGGAGGGGAGGCGAGGCGAGGCAAGGCCAACGGCAAAGCAATTGCATTCAGTTGGCAGCAGCAGATGAAATCGAATTGAGCAGACAACTTAAACAGAATTGAAATAAGTAAAAGGGCCACAACCAAATCAAAATAAAAAAAAAGAAGACCAGCAGATGCTGAAGCTAAACCTAAAGATGGAAAGAAAAACGCATCTCTTCAAGTGTTTGGGGCCGGCATAAAAAGTTTTGACCAGCAAGCAAAGGGGCCAAATGTCTATTTGAACATTTTGGCCAATGATGCTGCTATAAAATTACAATTTGGGGAATTGCAAGGCAAATGCACATAGCAACAACTGCAATTCAAACACTCGAACACACACACACACACACGCACACACAGTCGTCATTTTGGTCAAGAGCACAGGCAGCAGCAGACGGCTCAATGAACAAAAAACAGACTCAAAGTAAGTAAGCCAAACAGCTAAAGAAATTCACGCAAAACGCAAAAAAAAAACAAACAGATAAAAGCCGAAAAGAAAATGCGCTTACAGACTTACTTCTAGATCTCTCTCTAAAAAAAAAACCTATTAAAATAAATAAAAATCATGTGATCTAAGATGTCACAAAGTGTCCCCAAAATGTTACAAACTACAGGACAAAATGATGGTACCCTTTGGACGATGAGGTATTCTCCAGCTTGCAGCGATATGTGTCAGCGTTAAATCGAAGTGAAAGCTCCAATAAGCTGAGCAGCCAAGCAACGAAGCAGCAAAGCAGCTAACCAACCAGCAGCAAATCCACCTTCAGCCACCAACCCACCCAGGACTATACACAGCTGCGGTCAAAATAATATTACTGCACACATATGTTGTTTGTTTTTGAAAATGTCAACAAATATAGTAAATAATCAATAACTAAAGATGAGTAAACATTGAAAGATGGAATACCCAACCAAAAACAATTAAAGTCTTTCAAATTGATCACAAATGTGTTGGGGAATAGTAGAGAAACTTTCGTAGCTTTGCCTGGGTCTCATTCGATATTTCTAAAGGTGTGAATATATCCGACTTCATATAGTATTTCGTGCTTTCGATACTCTCATTGTCCTGTTGGAATATCCAAATGACATCCCATCAGTAATAATGATAGTCCGATCCGGCAGCATAACAAGATAAATTCGAACCAAATATGGTGCAACAGTTTCAACATTCGCTGCAACATCCATGTGTTTAATCTTAAAATAAGGTCAACAGATTTTTGGATCAATCAATCATTCGCAATGAGAAACCAAGCATGTGTTGGCTCGCAGATTGAAGATTTTTAAGAGGATTACATTTTCAGCTGAGTAATGCTTTTAAGCAGGCAAACAAGTAGCTATTGTACTATTTTACTCAATTACTTTCAATAAACGTGTTCAATTTTAAATGTGATATATGAAGCAGCGCTACTATTATTTTGTGCGCAACTGTATACATTTATAAATATATATATATATATATATATATATATATATGGGGACAAATGTGTGTGTCTGCAATGCTGGCACACAAATGACTTTTTAATAACTAAACTGAGAAATCCCTTAAGACTAAGCCCCTTACAGCAACACATATACGGACACTGTGTGTGTGTGTGTGATTAACGAGCTAAAAGTACTTTATTTGCTTTCAGTACGCTGTATGTGTATAAAAATATTGCGAATAAAATATTTGGTGTACTTATCAGCACTCATCCAAATAAAATATAAAATCGTTGCCATTATTTAAGACTACGACTAATTTCCTAATGTGATTTTTCCTATACTGTTTTATCTTCTATCTATATCTATATAAAATACATTTATTTATATAGTTTTAGCTAACCAGGTGCGATATTAATGCTTTAAAGCTGAAAAGGCAGCGTTAGCCTAGGCTACATTTCAATTCTTTTGCCACAATATGGCGATAAATTGACATTGGTTGACTTTGTGGCGCCACAAAGTATGCAACACACTTTGCACAGCTGCTGCACTTAGAGGCGGCAAAGAGACAGTTTCTTCAACTGATGCCGCCCACTGCATGATGAATGCTGTAATTGAAATTCGCTTTCGCACTCACTTACTCAATCGCTCAATCGGCCAATCAATCAATCGTTCAATCAGTCATTGTCTAAGCAAGTGCGAGTGCATATAAATAAATTCAATAAACTGACGACGACGACGATGACAGCGATACCAATTGCATTTGCTGCATCTGTGTAGTGTGTGTGTGTGTGTGTGTGTGTGTGTATGTCTATGTGTGTGTGTGTGTGTGTGTGTTTGTATGTGTATGTGTGTGTGTGTGTGTGTGTGTGTGTGTGCCTTTTGCTCCTTCTATGCAGAAGTGGCGGTAATTGGTTGATATATATGTCTCTCTCTCTCTCTCTCTCCATCTATCTCTATCTATCTCACTCAGGATCTGTCGCTGTCCCAGTGGAATCGAAACATCGAAAGTATCTCAGCTGCGTCCTAAATTGACAACACTACAGCGAAAGTATCTTAACTGCTGCCTTACTGTGGTTTCGATTTATAACCTCAACTCTAACTCGACTTCAAATGTTTTGTCACAATTGTCGAGCCGTTGGATGACACCGGGTCGACAACAGCAAATTGATATCCGTCTAATGTCTTCCGTCGTCGATTGAAATGCATTTGCAGTTATCCTTCTTGTTGTTTTTGTGGTAAGTTGTTGTTGTTATTGTTTTCATTCCGCTATTCTCATCCATACTTTATGATTGTGTGTTTTACATCGAAATTTAAGTTTGTGTTGCATCTTGAAAGGTTTTCTGAATTTCTCAATTTTATTTATCAGTTTGAGCTTGTCTATAGAGGCTTGAAACCCAATAAGCAGACTCGGTTTACTCTCTGTGCAGTATTCAAGTGTGTAACTATTTAAGTTCCCTGCTCGGTTACAGGGTATCTGCTCGTCACTCAACATGAATGCATTGTTGTATGTGTTTTTTATGGTTTTTGCTGTTGCACATTTTTATTTAGCATCTCCGTCGCAGCAGGAGACTCGTCACTTTGTTTGCTTGTATGTGTGCGTGTGTGTGTGTGTGTGTGTGTGTAAGCAACTCTGTTGCAAATGTTTACTAAACTATGCAGAGGGCGAGGCAACAACAACTGCAGCAGCAGCAAAAGCCGCCAAAAGCACATCAACTAAGCGCTTGCACACACACACATGCATATGTATGTACACAAGTGTGTGTGTGTGTGTGTATGTGTGTGTGCATCGCTTCTTGTTTCCATCGCACTCGAATTGAAGTCAACTTGAAAATAAGCAGATGCTGAAAGTAAAAGGTAAAGGTAGCAGCTAAAAGGCTTTTCGCAGCACGTTCTCGCTCCGAGTCTGGGTCTTGGCAGCGTTTTGCTTACTTTTGGCTAGCTTCGCTTCTTGTTTTCATATTTTCTTTGTTATAGTTGCTCTTTATGCTGTTGTTGCTGTTGTTTTCGTCACTTTTTATGCATTTGCATTGCTTACATGCATTTTGTTGTTGTTTGTCTTTCCCTTATGCGATTGGTCGCTTGTCCTTCATCTGCCTGCATCTCTCCCTGCCTCTCCCCTAACCATAAGTGTTGGCCAAGAAGCATAAGCACCAGGCACAGACAACAGCAATATGGCCAACAATTTGTGTGTCAACTGTGCCAGTCACAGAACTGGGCGCCCGCTGGATGGTTACTAAATTACTGCAGAAAAACTATTAAAAAACCATTGCGAAATAACAAAAAAATTGCTGCATGAAAAATAAGCCAAGAGCTTAAATTCTCTCACACTCTCGCTCTCTTTCTCTCCTTCAAGCTCTCTTTCTCTTTCTATAAATGAGTAATCAACAAATGTAAATATATAAAATAAATACAGATGTAAGAGTACAAAGAACTATATATCTATTTAACATGGCATACCTTTACAGACCGGACTCCAGGATATGCAAACATAAAAAAGGTTTGCATTTAAAATTAAGGCGTGAATAAACTTTATTTCTGCTCAAAAAATTTCAACAAATTCATGAAAATAATACGAGTTACAGCTCATATATATTCGCACTGTTAAATAGAATTTAATAATAATAAAAGTAAATAAAAAATTGAGCAAAAGGTGAACTTAGAGTTTGAGAAACCATTTCTGAAAACAACTTTTCAAGAAATTTGAAGTGCTTTCTCATTGGTCAGTTTTACAATTTGCTATAGCAATTTTTAGCAACGACACAAAATATATTTCAGTTCACTGCTTGCTTTGTTCTATATATATATAAATATAAATATAGATATAAATACTTATTGCGCTGCCACCTGCCAACGCCCACTTCCCATTGACGCCCACATATCATTTTCGAATAGTTTCTTTTCTTGATGTCCTGATGCTTGACAACACTACGCGGAAAAAAACCAAACATAAAACGCAACTTTAGCACAAACAACAAAACTAACAATAGCAAGAAGAAGAACAAGAAGAGGTAAAAGAAGAAGCAGGCAAAGAAGTCACATTGTAAGCTGCGATGAAAAAAAAAGAAGTAATTTGTATGGGAACAATGAGCGGCAGAAGCACATAAAAACAATGCCGCAGACATTTTCTTCTTTTTTTTTTGGCTTACTAATGCTTCTTGGTGTGTGTGCATTTTTTTTTATTTATTTATATTTTTTTTTTGTGTTTTTGTTGACGCTTGAGAAGAGAAATAGAAAAGCGACAGCAAAGCCCGGACCACAAACCAAGCCAAGTTAAGACGAAGCCACGCACGTTTTGCCTTTTCAGATGGCGTTTTCTGTTTTTGTGTGCTGCCACCAGTTGTGAACATGCAACGCCCATCGGGCACGCCCATTTGCTGCTTGTTTTGTAGGTAGTAACTCCACGCACACCACAACACAACTGTATACAATAAACGGTGGCACTCGAGGACGGCTTTGTTGCCATAAAAGTGTCTTTGTTGCAACTTCCAAGTGAATGCGCCACATTTAAGACGCACGCCGCGGCTCCAGTGCGTCGCATTCGCATTCGCGATTTCTAGCATCATTTCCTTGGCCCAGGCAAAAAAATAAAATAAACAAAATAATAATAATAATAATAAGTTGGTACACATTTTGGCAAATTTTATGCTTATGGCAGTATGAACACTACTAACTGCAAGTACATGCAACAGAACTTGCAGCACGGCGGCGGCAGAGGCAGTGGCATGAGTTACACTTGTGCTTGCAGCTTGTCGCACATAATCGTGAGTAATAGTTCCAGTTGCCCACTTCTTTTTTTGGCTCACCTGCATACAGAATCTGCTAACCGCAGTTTATTGCCAAAGAACGCCAGATGGCGCCACAACGCTATAAATGATCGCCAGTTGGTTTTCTTTTTTTTTCAGTTTGTTTCTTTTATGCCATTAAAACTTCAACTGCCTTCATATTAAAGTTTGCTTTATGGCAAATATAGTTTAAGCGGTCGTTGACAACTATCATTATTGCTATTAATATCAACAATCAAACCACATCTAAAACCAAATATCCATAACTAATGAAAGGAAAGCTCTCGCAAGGATCTATTCTTTGTCGCATTCAAATTAGGTATGACAGCATCATTGTTAGTCAAACACCCAAACTCATTTTATTATCGACATGGAATTGTCTGCTTAAAAATTCAAAATTTGATTAGATTCTTCATTACACTCTAATTTCAAATTAGATTTCAGATATATATATATATATATATATTCTTGATCAGGATTAGATCAACAGCCGAGTACATATGGGCATGTCCGTTTGTATGAGCAATAGATAGAGACTTCAAATTTTGGGATATAAGTGTGTCGACCCTAAGAAATTACAGCAATTGTAATCCGGCTTACATTTGGGTGTGCAAAAAAACAAAAAAAAAAAAACCAAAATATATTCAACAGCTGGGTTCAGGATACATCGAAACAAAATAAAGTATACGCATAGTCGACAAAAACAGCAGCCCTCAAAATTGTTGCAGCATATTTTATCAGCCTATTTTGCATGCCACAAAACGCACAATTTGTTGACCGCTAAAAAAAAGAAAAACAACAACAAAAGATAACAACGCAAGCAGAAAATGAGGGAAACGGAAAGGGGCAGCAGCAACTGGATAACAATGTATCTGTATGCAGTATCCGCATCTGCATCCGTATGCATCAATATGCGTGTGTGTATCTATGTGTGTGTGTGTGTGTGTGTGTTGACAGTTATAAGCGTTAAAGTGACTGAGTGGCTGAATGCTGCCACCGATGCCGATAAAAGCGCTTGTCGCGGCATGTGCGACATCAGCAAGCAAAAACAACGAGCAACTGAAAAGATTTGCATATTTTGTGTTTCGCTTTCGGTTTTGTTTCTATTTCTGTTTCTGTTTCTGTTTCTGTTTCCGTTTCAGTTTTTGCTGTTTGTATTTTGTCTCTTTTGGCTGCCACATTTTTACATTTGTCCATTTTGTAGATTGGGCCAAGTGAAGGCCAGCCCTTTGTGGCCTTTACATATGCACATTTAATAAACAAATGCGAATTTCCGACAAAGCTTCCAAATGCGGCACGTTATTGCTATTTGAAAAATGTTTTTTTTTTTTTTGTGCTATACAAAGACTGTTTTTGGGATGCAATTTATTGTGTTATTTCCAATTATTTCTTAAATGAAGAACTTTATTACTTCGAGTTAGATATTTGGATATTTGGTTAGATATAATATAATCCTGGGCACAATAGATCCAACAGGTCGCGGTGCAATCTCCCATAATAATAATAATATAATCCATTCTGACAGCATTTAAATAAATAAAGCACAAGATGCTTGCTACAAGTGTTTTACGCTTGATTAAAGAAGAACTTTACATTTTCTTAAGCGATCAAGAATGATTTAAAGGTGTCTGATTTTATTTGAGAACGGATTGAAAATTAAAGAACAAAACGCTCGTTGATGTGAGATGTGATGTTCGTGCGTGGGCGTGTCGAGTATCTATGCAGATAGGCAGCTGAAAGTGCCCATCGAATGCCAATCAATTTGGCTTATAGACACGCAGTTCGCTTGTTGAATCATCCCCGGCACATGTTGAATGGTCTCTGGCTGAATCCCAACGGTTTGATGTTGCATGCCGCAGTCGTGCAATCGCAACCGAAATGTCTGCTTGAGGCTGCAAATACAATTACCGTAACGAGCAAAAGTATCTTTTGTTTTATGCAACACGAATTTACGTTTTGTTAAATATTTGTAGTATATGCACAGGCTGACAATAAAAGAAAAATATACATTTCAGAGACACACATATTCTCTTGCTCCTTAAAATAAATGTGTGGCATGTAAAAGTATCAATTGCAGTCACGAAAAATATTTTTGTTAAATCAAAATAAACTTCTTCTGGGTAGTTGTTCTTAACTTGTAAAATTGCTTTTAGCTTATTTTTTTTATGGCTGACAGGATGAAATTGAATTTTGTCAACGCTACACACACACACACAGACACAATTCACACAAGTCCTGTTGGCTCATAAATGAACCAATATGCATTCATTTTTCAATATTTCACGGCTAATTGTGAAAATCCTGCGGCCAAGAAACATAAAGCTAATATTGCACACATACACAACACACACACACACAACAACTACACATACACACACACACACGGAGATAGAGCTTTGTCTTGAGTACCCTTAAGGCAACCTGGCATGAACACAGACAAATAACAAACAACAAGTAGTAAAAGCTGACGGCAAGGATGAGTTCAATGGCAGGTTATAAGAGGGGATGGCAGATTAGAGGAGGAGTGGCATGGGAAGCAAAGTCCAACTTTGCCAGCAGGCAACTCATAATATTTTTTGGGACAACACAATATTGTAACCGATACTTGGGAATGTCAGACACAGAAGACTTAACCCAACATCCAATAAAACACCTGTCTTTCGCTTACTCTATGCGTGTGGGTGTCTGTGTGGGTGTGAGTGTGTGCTTGTGTGTGTGTGTGTGTGTGCTGGGCATGGCCTGACAACAAAACGGCTCAAGGGATTATGGCGCTCTCATTCACGTGGGCTTCCCAAAGCACACTGGAAACCTCATAAAAGTTATTGTTTTTCTGCTTGATTATCCTTTAAAAGCAAAAGGCGAAGCGAAGCGAGCCACCCAAAAACAAATCACCCAACCAACAAAATTTAGAGACAACAAAAAAATGTGGTATTTTCGTTAATGGTTTAATTTTACATGGCGGTTGCCACTTGCTACTTGACAGTTGCCAGTTGCCAAAATGCGTCCCTTATGTTTTCCATTTCCCATTTGCCCATTTTCCATTTCCCTTTTAGAGGTTTAAGCTGCGTTGTCAGGCGAGCGGCATACTTAGACGACTCCCAATTCGATGAGTTGCACTTGACACAACTTGTATGCCCCACCCCCCAACCCCCTCTCCCTCACCATAAATAGTTGGCATCAACTTACCCAGTGCATGACACTGCAAAATCTTCGTGCGTCCTTCGCTAACAATCGAGCCCGATGACGATGGATGCGTTGTAAAACGCGGTGCCTGTTGCTGCTGCGATTGTTGTTGTTGTTGTTGTGATGGCAATGGTCCCTGTTGTTGTTGCTGTTGCTGGTTTTGGTTTTGGGGCACAGCATCTGTAAAACAGAAAGTAAATGGTTGATAATAAGTTAGTTTAGAAATGAAGAACGACAGAGCCAACAACGGAGCTATGCAAAGACACCAGGTCTCCGACAAGCCAGATGTCTTTTGTGTGGCTATAATCTTAACCGATTTAGCCAAGTAATAACGAAGATTAGGCTTTGTAAACTAAGAAGTAACCTAACCAATCAAGGTATTCATAGTAGCGAAGAACTATGCAGGTTTTGTGAAAGCGACGAAGGATCCCCAAGGCACATCCTGGCAGAGCAGAGTGTGCCGCCTTAACTAGAAGAAGATGCAGCATTCCACCCAACAAAGACTCTCGTAGGGGGGCACAATAGATCTAGCAGGTCGCAGAGCAAGTGTCCCAGTAATATTAATAAATAATAAATAAAGACTTTGTTTTCTTTTTTATTTTTTATTCGTTCTAGCTATGAACTTTGCCCGTCCTATTCAACCAGGCTAATATGCATTTATTAACTATGTATATTAAGTACAAAATAATTCCAAAACAATACAAAATAGATTAAAACTAATTGGGGTCTTAACTGCTTTCTTCTGCCTGTTAAATACTTTTGCAAGATATCATTGATGCCGTTGCTTTAAATGAATAAATATTTTAAGTCTTATACAAAGTATTATTATTTAAGTCTGCTCAATTGCTGTGGCAAACATATTTAGAAAATATTCAACTATTTTTATTTGCACTTGTCTTGCTGCTGTTGTTGTTGGGGATGTGAGGAGGATTCGTGTTGAACACACAATATGTCTGTGAGAGCATAAAATTGCAGTTTCAATAAATAAAATCCCTTGCATATTCAATTATTGCTGGCAATAATACAACAAACGACAAACCCACAAAAAATTGATATATATTTTCGAGTTTTATTTAATTTACACACTAGCCCGCCCTCAGTCTGTCTGGCTCTCCATGTTGCTCTCATCCACAAAACTATGGCCAGAAACCAATAAATTAAGGTGATAACGCCTGCGGCAACAATAGCAAAAGTCCAAGCGAAGAATGGTTCTCAGGTCTGCTCTTTTACGAATGGCATTTGTTTTTTTGGCTGGGTTGACCTCTTTTGGGCTTTGCGGATTATAAATTCATGTTCAATGCAAAACATGCAAATCTATTTTTCACTTTTCGTTACACAACAAACAAAAGCAAGAACTGCAGCAGCAACTACAAAGGAACCCAAAGCCCTTTTCAGTTGTGGATATTATTCATACAAATGTATATATTTTTGTTTTATTTTAGGCTCAAAAGCAAACACAAAAACATCAAAATATGCATTTAAAATTGTAGTTGTGCAGCAGGTATTGCTAAGCTGGAAATGGACGATCAATTTGTCCATTGAATAATATCGATTGGAGTGCAAATGAGCAGAAAGTTGAATTTATTTCTCATCATGCAACATTTGGGCTTATGTGCCTCAATGATTGTCGGCAAATAGGAACTGAGTACGTAAAAGTTTTGCAAGCATTATTTGCGAACCAACATTCGATTCGATTACAATTATCTTTGTAAGATACAAAATTATCAATAAAATACACATTGCTACAAGAGAATTATTGAGCTGCATAGTTAGCATCTACAAGATATATATTTACCTTTAATGCAAAAGACATGTAAATGTTAGCTGTAAGCATTCGAGCCAAGTGAACTGATTGCTTATGTTTCCACTATAAATAACAATTTTAAATGATTTCAGCAATCAATTTTTGTACACCAGCCTGCAGCTCAAATTTGAAAACAACAAAAATGTGTATCATGGAATTTCACATGCATTTTTTATGACCATGTTGAGCAATATTGCAGAATAGCACAACAAATCCAAAAATATAACCAGAAATAAGAATTCGAATATTGCATACCTCGGCTCAGGTCGAAGGCAGCATGCTGACATTTAATATAGAAAAAAACGAACGAGCTGCGTTGCGATGCTGATTCTGAATATATATATATATATATATATATTCTCTATATATATATATATTATTCTATATATATTATAGAAGACAATGGATGGTAGTCGAATGGAGTTGGTTAGACTCAGGCACAGCTTGCTGGCCAGCTGAGCTGGGGCCTATAATCAACAATTCAGCTGCTGCTGATGTTTCCTGTTCGTTGTCGCATTGGCAATTGCCATTGCAATTGTGGTTGCAGCTTCTGTTTGGATTTGGATTTGTTGATGTTTGCCATTTGCAATTTAGTTATTGAAATGCAGTTGTGGTTTTGGCTTTGCACGACAAGAGCAGCTCTCAGCATGCGTCCTGAAATACAGCTGACAACTTGAATATGGCAAGGACTTCAGTTTTATATGCACACACACACACACACACACCGACATACACCCACACACACATACTTAACACAAGCGCTAAACGAGACAGCCGTTAAATTGCCAATATGTCACGCTTCACAACAATTCTGCTTGCGGTTGCCAACACTCATGACAAGGTCTAATCAGCCACCCCCTCCTGCTCCACCACACACCTTATAGCCTTCTGTATACACTCAGAAAAACGAATCGATTGAAAATCAGAAAAATAGTTTATCAGAAAATTACTTTTGAAAAACCCGAATATCTTTTATTTATCTTTTATCTATTTTGGTCATTGAAAACGTCTTTAGCCCCACAAAAGTATATATATATATATTCCTAATCACCATCATTATAGTGTTCGATTCGATATAGACATGTCCGATTTATTTAGTCTTATATGTGCAGAACTCGCTCAGCTTAGAAGACGAATGAAACTTGGTATATATAAAGGTTTTTTTAGTTCAGAGGCTGCCGAATCAGACTACTATATCGAAAGATAAGTTTTGAATTGTGAGGTCGAGGAGATAGCCACTGCCATACATGTTCCTCCTTTTTTACGACATTGCTACACAAATTTGGCATATTTAATTCTCAGCCAGTCGGAAAACAATAGAAATGGAAATTAAAATTGCTTAGACTAAAATTGAAATGTCAGCAGCAGCTGCACAAGGATATGCAACCGATATCTGTTCTTACTTCTTAGTGTTTACGTTGTTAGTGCGATATTTTTTGTTGCAGTGTACATTATTTGTCTTCGTTTATTTGAGGTTGTGGTTTTGCGCATGCGCAGCGGCCACACACAATGTTGAACGGCTTCTCTGCCACAGAACGACATTTGATATGTGGTGTGTGCCTGTTGCAAGCATCTAAGACACGCGCACACATACACACACACATACACACACACATATGCATAAACACATGTGCACATGTGGAGTAAGTAGTTGTTGTTGCTGCAAAGTTCCCCTATGCAAAATGTTGCTATTTTTGGTGATGCGCTCAATTTACAGCACTTAGCCTGGCAAAGGACTTGTTGTGCACAGGAAACTATGTCAGGCATTATCAAACGCCCGCACACACCACACACACACACACACCACACACACACACACACCACACACACCACACACACACACACCACACACACACACACTTGCACGCTCGATTGCCGTTGTCCTGTTGAGCTTTTGTTGGAAATGTGTTTGTTTAATGTAAACGATGCCTGCCTCATCTGCATTGCCACTTACAAGTGGCATAGAAAGAATGGCAGCCACAGGCTTAAGTGGGGCAAGACTGTAACTTCCTTGTGGCAGGCGTCGATGTCTGCTGGTAATGATAAAACATTCAAACACACACACACATACACACACACACATGTGAGCTGTACCTACAATGAAATGCGATACGAATATCTTTTTATTTCTCACACAAAGTCTTTTTCCCTTCTATATTCTTTTGTTTTTTCCTTTTTTCTTGGTTTTAAAGTGGTTTGGAAACAGAAAGTGTTTTTTTTTTTGTTTGTCGTTGCCCCAAATGCATTTGCTTGCAGTTGGCTACAGTTGGTCACACTATTGCCTCTGTGGCAAAGAAAGTAAACTCGCAGTGCAACTTCAAAGCGTTTAGTCTCACTTTGGGTTTCTTCTTTCTATATTTCAATATTCATTTTGAACAGTTCATTCAATATTAGTCGGCCACGTTTGTTGTGTCTGCCTCAGCCACATTTGGCACATTCAATTTAGGCAAAACCAATTTAAAATTAAAGCATATTGTGTAGCAATTTGTGGCAAAAACCGCAAGCTTTAAATGTGAAACAAGCTTAAGCCATTTCTGTTGAGCCAGTTTTAAGTCTTTATTCAAGTAGATACAAATATGCATATGTATTTATTTGAGTGTGTGTGTATGTTATGTGTGTATTTATGTATTTATATTTAATAGCAGTCGATTAGTGGCCATTTAAAATGCCGCAAGCTGAATGAAATGTTAAATGATTTATTTTAATGTTAAACAGCTCGTTTTTTCTTTCTTCTTTCTTGTGTGTGTGTTTGTTTTTTTCTGTGTGTTTTAAATATAAAATGATATTTATTATTATGAAGCACGTTCGTAGAATAATTCAATCATCCTGCGGATTGGAGACGACTACTGCATACGTTTTTGACTCTCTCTCTCTCTGACTGTCAATCAGTTTGACTGCACACAGTAAACCACAGCGCAACCACCAATAATAACGACGGCCACAACAACAGCAAGAATACCAACGACACCCGCACAATTGCAGCACACAGCTTGAAAAACTTTTCAACTAATTTTCATAGTGTCTGTCGGCAGCTTGCGGGCACATCACTCAAATTTAACTCTTTTAACAAACACCAGATATATAGACATTTATTTATATGAATCGACATGAGTTTTTTGGTTGCTTGCATTCCCAACAAAACAAAAAATTACTTTTAAAACTTCTTCTATTTTTCGATTTGATTAACAATTGTGTGTTGTTTGTGTGTGTAAAAACAGGCAAATGTGTACTGATTGATGATTGAATTGTGGCAGTTTTACAGACTGCAATTGTTGCTTTCAAAAGGCGCACAAAAGTAGTCAAAGTCTGCGCCCATATCTAACGGCGCCTTGCATATTAATGTGCTCATTAAAATTAGAAAAAAAATAAAACAAAATATGAAAACTCAGTTTTTACCCCCAAGAATGCAGTGGCAAGAAAATGACTTCAACATTTTATCATTGTAAGCATATTTCTCTTATTTTTATTGTTTTGATAACTAACAGTTAACACTCAGTAAGCGGATTATATATGATTATATACGTGGGGTGGGTAGCCACATGTTTGACACTGCTGACTTTAAATGCCACTATTTGTGTTGCAGAGACTTGGGGTAGGTAAAGATACCAATCCCACCCTCTCTCTCTGTTTATCTCTCTCGACGATCCCATTTCCATCTCCATTTCCCATTTCCATTTCGAACCGCATTTCGCTCCCCGCTTTTCGATGCACAGCTGACGCTGTCACCATTGTCGTTTGTCACGGCGAGCTGCACACGTTTCTTATAACACCCCCTCTGAATCCATCTCCACCTCCGCCTTCCCTGCTGCACCTTTTTAGCACTACCCCAAAAGCAAACCCAGTTGAAATTCCTTTCGTTCTTCTGCCTTTGCTCACGTCTCGTAAATTTCTGGTCTGTCGCTTGTCCGTCGCTTAATCCGTGCGCTCTTTGCTGCTGCCACGTGAGAAATTGCACTTATCATTTCTCTTGTGTGTGCCCCACTCCCCACTCCCTCCTCACCTCTCACCCCTCACCCCTTTCTCACACACATTTCATCTCGTTTATTCCAGTGCATTTGTTGCGCTGTTTCGCCCACGTGCCATCTGCAAACTCTTAATATGGTTTAGGTTTATTCACAGATTTTGCTACATTGTTTTTGATTGTTGCGTGGAGTCGAGGTTGCAATTGGTTGGTTTAACTCAATGGTAATTAAATGGCTACCAGCTAGTCATTACAAACATGAACATCTCCAACAGAATTAAACAATAATTCAATCAAATCATTTTGAACATTATAATTTGCAATTGAAGTTCTTCAAAGAGAGTCACATGGAGTGCTGCTTTGGATCTATTTATAAAGTGCAACTTATCATGCCTCATAGAGATACATAGATCGAGTTGTAACTGATATTATGATATATATTTCTAAAAGAGCAATAAGCTTTTTTTTTTAAATTATAATTTTGAATATTATTTATAAGTTTTTGGATTTCTTTAGGTATATATATATATATATAAATATATACAGATATGCTAAGCTAGGTTATATAGTATTTGCCTTATTTACATTGAAAGTTGGTTCAATTTGTAATGCGCAATAACCGTTAGCCAAATGCACACACACACACACACACAAAGACACACAGATTATTGGGTTCACAAATAGATTTGTGTGCTCAGCTCGAATCTGAAATGCCATTAATCTAAGGCAAATAAACAAGTGACGAAAACAAAGTCTTAAATATCAAATCAAGCACAAATTGATGACTTTACAGCAACGTTCTCATCGCAAACGACAAGTAAAAAATAAAGCAAAGCAAAGTAAAAACAAACATTAAAGCGACAGAAACTGTGTGAGGATTGTGAGTGGCTAGTGGCTACTTAAAGGACGACAGCTATTGGCAGCCCACCCACAGCATGCACATATGCTACATATATGCATATATATTTGAATATCTTGTGAGCAGTGGAATGAAGTGAGAAAGCAGAAGAGGACTAAAAAATAAAAATGGGGCCAGCACTGAGAGAGAGAGAGAGAGAGAGAGAGGGCAAGAGAAGGAGAGAGATGAAAGTCTTATTCCCCCCAGTAAGCAAAACTATTAAAATGCCATTTGAAATGCTTGCGACTTGGCAAAGCGACAAAACTCTAAGCCAAGTCAAGGCGCCATAAAGCCAGCTAGCTCCACATCTGCACTTGAAAGCCATAATATCTCTCTCTCTCTCTTTCTCTCTCTCTCTAAATATATATATATATATGTCTCTCTCTCTCTCACTTACTCTCTTTTCGATGTGAGTTGCCAAAAAAGCAAAGACAACAACAAATGCAGCAGATACAACTGCGACTTGCAATTGCTCTTTGTATATTTCTCATCATTAATCAGGAAAAACATAATTTCAATAAACAACAATTTCTGTTTATTTTCGATTCATGTAAAACCAAGAATTTTTTTAATTATTCGAAAAATTTCAATATTAAGTTTCGCATAGCAGCGTCGCTGTAAAATTAACTTAAAATCATCAGCTTAAATACACTGTTAAACCATAATAATCAATTTGTTTTGAATATAATGATATTCATTAATTAATTAGTTATGCCCAGATGAAGTCTGCATGTCTGTTAAATGGCTATAGGGTATGGAAGCAAAAAAAACAACAACTGCAAAACAAGAAGAAAGTTCAAAAAACTTGAAGCTGAACATTTATTGATTTTCGCGAATTTTTTCTAGACTATTGTAAATTATTTTTTATTTATTTTTTTTTGCTGTGACGTTGCCGCCAGCTGAGAAACATTTAGTTTTCGGGGCACCACTAACTAAAAAATATACATATATATATATATATATATATATATATATATATATGCGACTGTATAAGCATGACTAAATAGACAATTTATGTTGGCTGTGTCGCGACGCTGTTGGCCATTTCTTTCGAATTTTTTTTGCAGCGGCAGCAGCCACGAAACGTGGCATGAAACGTGCGCTTGACTCATGTTTATTAAATTAATAAAAACAATTTAAAATATGAGACGAAGATCGAGACGAAGGTGGCAGCGATGCCAACCGTGCCTCATTCGCTTCTCTGACCTTGGCTGAGGTAAATTATAATTTATTATTGTGCCTGTTGTTGTGTTTATTTTGTGTGTGTGTGTTTGTGTGTGTGTGTGTGCTGCTGCTGCTTTGTTTAAGCCAAGTGCTACAAAAGAAATCGAAAAGCAGGCAGCTCCTCTCAGCTGGAGCCTTTGGGGCACTCATCTCTCTCTCTCTTTCGCACCTCAATGCTAGATTTAGACACATTTTGCATATTGGCGGCCAGAGAGCATAAAGCCGAAGCTCTTAACCGGTTTTGGAGTTTCTCATCTGAAGATAAACTTCACACGCAGCTGTTGTTAGCCGTTGTTGTTGTTGTTCTTGTTCTTGTTGTTACCCCTGCTGTTGCATGGCATGCAATTTTCTTTTGTTACGCTCTTGCCATTGAAGCACTCTGAACAACATATTTGCCGACTTTATCATCATCATTAACGTGAACAACACCATCATGTGCATTTATTAGTCGGCACTGACTCTCTCACGCCCATTAAACTCAAACTTGGACTAAACTAATCTAAAACAGAACAAAAAACAACAAAAAAAACAAGAATGCCGTAGGCGATTGAGCCTGACTAGGATTTACCTACGCTAATCCAAGCTGTTTTATGATATATTTATTGTTTTATTGCCAGATTTCAACTTAAAAAGTGTTGCACACTCAAATGTAAGCATGCTCTCATTCCTTACTGTGCATGGCATATGGCGCCTGCTGATATTAATCAATATGATCAATATGGAAATCAATCGACTTTAACTTAATAATATATATAACAGATCTACTATCTGTATCTCTGTCTTCAAAAAAGGCGGCAGTTATCAGTGACATACGAGAACCTATATTCAAAAATAAATATTCAGATCAAGAATATATATATATATTCATATTAAATCGGATCGGAGATGACTTCGTCTGCCTTCTTTTTATATATTTGTGTACAAAGCCATTACATACAAATTCTTAATGAATTCAGAGTTTAAATAAAAGAGCCAGAACAACAAAAACAACAATGAAATGCAGCATGCAGCATGCCGCATGCCGCATCAACCTGAACATCAAAGCGTTTGGCGTTGGCATCCGTGAGATTTATGAAAAGAATAACACTGAAAGGGGCAAAACTTTAGCTTGGCAACCAGTTAATTGAATTAGTTTTAATATTTCATTATTCGCGTTGCTAACTGCGTGAAAACTGCAGATGTAAATCTAAAAGTGCGGAAATGCAAATGAAAATGCAGCTGCACCTTCAAGACGATAAGTTGGAAAATTCACACACACACACACACACAGATATATATATATATATATTTATATATATGCATCTATATTTATTTTTAAATATACAAGTTTATTTAAGAAGCTTGAGTAGAGTAGCTGTAAATATTAAAAACATGTAAAAAACGCTTCAGAAGACGTTTTTCAAATTCTTGAATAATTTACGTATAATTTTTGTATGCGCTGCAGGTAGCATGGATATATATATATATATGTATTTGTGTGTGGGTGGCAGGTGGGTGCATTTTATGCGTTGCTCTTCCACTGCTAATTCCTGGGCTCTGATTTTAATGTGATTCCCAACAATTGTCTGCCCGATGGCTATTTGATGTTGGGCCTGCTCGCAGCTCTCCTTGTGCCACATTTTGTGTTATTTATGTGTTGGTTGCCTTTTAATGTTGCTTGCGACAAACAGACAGACAGACAGACAGATAGTGAGGCAGACAGCAGACAAACCACATCATGCACTTGAGTGCGATTTTCCACTTTGGGTTTTATATTTCAATATTTTGTTGACTTTTTTTATGCTTTTTGTTTCTTGATCAAGTTGTGCTGAGTTGAAGTTTCCTGGAATTATATGCTACATGTAGACATAATTTGTATTTTATGAGCTCTCGCGGTTGTTATTATTGTTGTTACTGTTTGTAGTTTAGCTAGTCGACCCCTCTTTGCCATTGTTTGCAGGTTGCTCACAGTTTATAGGGCCCACTGCCCTTTATTGCTCATTGTTATTGTTAATTTTGTTGTTGCTAGTAAAATGGGTTTGTTGCTTTTGTGTCTGTTGCTACTTCTTGGGAATCTACCGGCCATGAGCGAGGAACATTAGTCAAATTAGTCCGAAGAATGCGCTTTTATGTCTGCTATATACAAAAAGCACCCCAATAACCCGACTAGACCAAGTCTAAGCTTCTACCAGTTTGACAAAGGTGTGGCAATAATTTATCAGCGGCGATTTGTTTATTTTCAATTTGTGGCAAAGATCTCAAAGTTAACTTTACATTAGCAAAGTCTGCAGTAAGTCGAAGAGGCATATCCCAGCAGAGTGTGTCGTCTCAACTAGGAAAAGATACAGCATCCTAGGAATGTATGTTATGAGCTCCAAAGACAACCCAACTAAGATTCTCGCATTAGTGCAAAGGAGGAGCTATATGCTCAGAAGGGCGCACAATAGATCTAGCAGGTCGCAGAGCAAGTATCCCAATAATAATAATAATAAAAATAATAATAATAATAAAGCACATGCAGTTACTTGACAAGTACAAGTATTCAATTCTCAAATTTAAGATCTTTGTGTGGCACAAACATATACCTAGATGTAAGTATATATAATTTCATACCTTTGGTGTATGCCACACAAGCAGCTACTTGTGTGATACTTGTATCCCTGCAAATTATGTGGCACGCATTATATTCTTCAAGTGTCGAGACAACCTCTGCTGCACACTCTCACAAACACACACTCACTCACACACACGTTAAAGATCTTCCGGTTCTGCGACACACACCAAACAAGGTCACAACAATGGAGAAGAAGAAGCAGCGACAAAAGTTGGCAACATAATTAGCGCATTTTTCCCAGCGACAGGCAGCAGCAACTTCAACGTTCGTGCTCGAGTGGGGCAAGCAGCAGTACTTGCTGCAACTAGCGAATAGCTGTTGCAGCTGTGTGTAACGACGACACCCACACACAGACACATACACACACACACACAGAAATTGTTGGCACTTCAACTTACAACTTGCAACTGGCGACTTGCAACACACACACACACAAAGCAATTGCATATCCGGCTGCTGTTGTTTTTGCAACATGACATTGAAACAATACTCAGCCAGCCAGACAGTCAGTCAGTCAGCCAGTCAGGCAGACTCCAGGCTTCCAGCTGTTTAAGCAGACAATTGACAACACGCCGCACGCCGCACGCCTCACGCTCCACTCAACACGCTGCTTGCTGCTTGTTGCCTGAAGGAAAACTTATACATGGTCATATTCTCCTTATTCCATTCTAATTAAGTTTTGTTTTCTTGCAGCTGCTGCTGCTGCAGCAATCGTTGTTAGAGCGGAACCGTGTGCTGCACCCCCCTCCCCCCTTTGCTCAGCCCTGCAATTTACAGCTCGATTGACTGTCACAATTGATGTTGGTTACATTATAACCGAAATATTAATTAACGCTATGTGCCAATCGTCTTGTGAGGGAGGCGAAGCTTCCAAAAGCCAAAGCTACAAGGATAATTCACACAACAAGCGAGTGAGTGCGACAGAGAGAGACAGAAAGAAAGAGAGAGAGAGAGAGTGTATTGTAATTAAACCAAGTGTGAACAGAATGCGTAGCCAACAAACTTGATTTCTATTTCAAAAACTTTTGGCTAGAACAAATAAGAGTACAGTAGTCGAGTGAGCTCGACTACGACATACCCAGAATATATTTATTCTAGTTTCATTGACAAATTTGCCATTCAAAAGTTTTGCACCGAAATGTGAGCCAGTCTGTATACAGAAAAAATATTTTCAAGCATAACTTGGGTGTTTCTTATCCGATCTTGATGCAACTTAAGCAAATGCATATTATATATTAATAAATATAATATCAAATAAAGCAAACTTGAGAACCTATATTCAAAATTTAAAGTCTCTAGCTCTTTTCGTCTCTGAGATCGACGTGATTGTTAATCCTACAGACGAACATAGCTATATCCAGTCGGCTGTTTATATGTGTATACTTTATGGGATCGGAGATGCTTCCTTCTGCCTGTTACATACATTTGCACAAAACTCATATAAAAACAAAAGATCAGCTGGATTATTGAATTCATCTTCAATAGTCTACAATTTTAATGTGATTTAAATTGCATTAATTTATGCTGGGAATATTGAGGAACGAACTCTGATTGAATTTTAAAGTATAGTTGAACAACGCTTTTGGCTAAGTGCATCCAGCATCCAGAATGGGCCACAAATTCATTCAATCTAAACTGGGAGGCAGCCAATCTGGGCAACCTTAAAGTGAATGCAAGCAATGGGGAAATGCAGCCAGCACAGCAAAAAAAAACCGCTAATTGAGTAAAGGAATTTATTTTGCTGGCCTCTGCGCTGCTTTGGGCTTCTGGCTAGCATTCCGCCTGGTCAACACAGCGATTGGGACTCCCAGTGGGTGTGGGTGCGGGTGAGCGGGACAGTGAGTAAAAGCTTGTGGCTCTCTGGCTGGAGCGGATTGAAGTTGATACCAATATTGAAAGAAGAAATTAATTTAAACAATATTGTTGAAGTAGTCAGCGGACAGTTGAGAGCGGAAAATGCAGTTAGTAAACCAACCGATGGGTGAATGTTAATCAGGCATAGATACAGTGCCCCCTCAAGCATATATTGATACACACACAAAAGTGCAGCAGTTTGTTGGAGTACAAGTTTAAAGTTCTAATCATGAAGTTGGTCGAGATTTTTCAGGAGAAGTGCGAATAAAAACAGAAATACAAACCGTTTAAACAGGTTTTGCTTTGAAATGAATCAACTAGAAAATGAGCACCTTTCTGTACAAAACAGCTGCTTTGCTTGAGGTAATATTTTCCAGCATTTTTCAGCATATCGATGGAGTGAAAGAATGCATTTGAAAGATCATTTATGGCAAATATGTCGTTCGTCTATCATATGAGAAAAATGGAATTGGCAATTAACCCAATTGCAGGCATCAACTGATTTCACTGCCCTTACAAGTTTATTTGCCACTACATGTGGCAGGCAGGCAGCATTTGCAACTGCAGGCAAAACCACATATATTTCAAATGAAAGAGAAAAAATCATGGAATTGAAGCGAGGCAAGCAATACATTAGTCAATACCTAAACAATCAGACAAACAGAGATAGGAATGAGCAAGAGAGAGAGAGCGTGCGAGAGAGAGAGAAAGGAGAAAGATGTTGGTTATGATGAAATCGGCTAAAAATATATATTATTTGTTTATCTTGAAGATGCTGCGAATGAAGTTCCCTATTTTCTTCTTATTTTTGTAATGTTATGAACTGCTGCAAGCACACACGTACACACACACACACAATCAACAGCGCACTTGGCTTGAGTGTGCATGTGCACAACATGTGTGTGCCTGAGAGGTGGGTGTACGATGGCAGTCAGGCTTAAATAAATGCTGTTGAAATTTATGTTGCAGATCAGTGCCAGTGTTGCAGTCAGTCAGCCAGTCAAATTAAACAAAGGCAATCAGAGTCGCCCGGCCGGGCAACTGTGGCAGCCACAGCAGCAACAGCAGCAGCAGCAAGTAGCAGCAAAAGGAGCTAAAGAAACAGAACAAGTAAATCAGGTTTTGGCCAACATCAACGTTTTAACCTTTGTGAGCTGCCTTCGTTACCAGCTTCTCCCTGCTGCTGCTGAATTATTTTAAAAATTTCATTTCGTATATAATAAAAGTCGAGGCAAGTCGAGAGGAGTCACAAGTTATTCTACTGTTGTTGCTGCTGCTGTTGTTGTTGTTGTACCTGAACTGTGCCAGTCCAAAGAGAGACAGAGATAGAGAGTGGCGACTGCCTGGGGAGCTGCAAACATTCTATACACACATACACACACACACACACGCACACATGCTCATATGGAGCAGTTGGCAGCTGTGGCAAGCTTAGTGCAGGCTTTGGACTCTGGCTACGCTTGTGGTCGGGTCGCTTGTGGCAAGTGGCGCGCACGATTACTCGCTCACAGGCTGCCCCTTTATATTTATATTTATATTTATTTTTTTTTTTATTTTTTTTTTTTGAGGTCGCCTCAAGTGGCTTATTTCCGCTTTTTGCCTGCTGCCTGCTGCCTGCTAGCCACAACGCTGTGAGCGTCACAGGGTCAGTTTCAACATATGCGCAACGGAAAATGCAACAAAGCCGAAAAGTGGCACAAAACCAAAGGCAAAGTGAACGATCGCTGGACGCTTGCCGCGCGCTGCTGCTGCAGCAAAGAGCCAATTTTCGATAGCAGCACAAAACAACATGCAACGCCGCAACAAACAGCGAGAAATGAGCAATGGTTGCTGGCGAAAAACTGCAATTTGCCTGTTTTTATTGTCTTCTTGTTGTTGTTGTTGTTGTTTTTGTTTTTGTTTTGCTCTTGTTCTTCCTTTGTTGTCCGCCTCTCTCTATTGGCGTTGCTTTTATGTTGCTGCTGCCGCTGTTGCTCTGTGTGGCACAACAATTTTAACCCAAATTGTTATTGTTGCATACATATCTCATTTTTGTTTGTTACCACATGAAATATGTGTCGTTT
The DNA here is from genome assembly GCA_035044125.1 of Drosophila ochracea. Classification (NCBI taxonomy): domain Eukaryota; kingdom Metazoa; phylum Arthropoda; class Insecta; order Diptera; family Drosophilidae; genus Drosophila; species Drosophila ochracea. Next base: position 23,899,385 of record JAWNML010000021.1, on the reverse strand, counting down.
GGCAGCTAGAGAATTGCAAGAAAGAAGCGCAACCGATAGCAGCAAACAAGTTTTGCAACACTTTACATTTCGCTCATAACAACCCAAGCCCATAAAACCTCAGTTTCTTTTTCATTTAGTTAAAAAAAAAGGCAACAAAAAATAATAATAAAATTGCAGTTTGTTTTCTGCAATTTATTTCTCAACTACCCACTTAAGCAAGTCAATCAAATATTTAAATGTTATTCTGCGTTATATATAATTAAGCTGCCACAGGACTATTCTCTAGAATCCTACTCGAATGTGCAACAATTTGCAACCTGAAACCAAAACCACAACAATTATTTATATAAAATACCGTATCGAAACATGAACAATTTCATCAACTTTAAGTGATGAAATAAGACTGCAGCCGAGATTAGCCATTTCGCAAGCCTTTTCAAAACTGAACCGATTTTCAAAAGGGATACATTGCTCCGATCTATTGAGATATATTCATAGATACATTTTCTACTTAGCTGCTTAGTTGCCCAACTGTTGTTGACAATCGGGTAAAATGCGATGCAAAAACAAATGAATTCGAGTCACAAACAACAACTGATGACGAAATGCCCCTTGCCCTATTTTTTATCGAACTGCTATCAAAATTCAATACTTGAAAAACATTTATACAAAAATAAATAAATCGTTGTGGCGCCATGAAAATGGAAATGCCTTGCGAGACATTTACTGTTCGCGGCGCTGCGCTGCGTTGAGCTGAGATAAGAGCACGGAGACAAACTGGGGCAACTATGACTACCAAATCCAATACAAATAGTAATAGTAATAATGAGCGTGTAATCATCAAGTGCGGCAAAGTGTACCCCGTCCGTTGGGGGAACTTCATCAAGTGCTTTGCTCAATCAATAATTTAACGTTAAAAGGCAAGTGAGAATCAAGAGGCGACCAAGCTCAACTACGAGATATCCTTGTGATATATCCTTCAAGCCAACATATCGATTATAAATATAGCTTATGATTGGTATCGTAGTAGCCTTCCTTAACTTTCTGATCGTAGAATCATGCTTGGCTTAATCCTTATACACAAACTAATAATCCACTTTGGATATTATGCTTCCAATAGAATGATCTTTATCCCTTACTAAGTAATGCAAAGACCTTTTGTTCTATTAAAAATTTAATCTTAATCTTTGTTGCATTCAGGTTTCTCAAACGCATTTGATACAATTTTTACGGATTATCAATATTATGTCATGGTAAATACATTCTCTATTAGAAATATATATCTATAAAATTGTTGTATTTCATACAAACGTGCATCGATATGTATCGAAACGGAGCGAGTTATCGATTAAATGTTATAAATGCCAAAGACTACAGTTCCTGCCCACTGTCACATCGGCTTCAGGCAGACAGACGGACATAGCTATCAGGAATATATATTCTGTTCAGTGGAACAGACACGTACACGTTGGCGGCACCCATCGTGACCGTAATAAAACCATCCGCGATAAGAGTTCTCCGAACTGATAGGATCATGAGTCGAGACGCGTTTGCAGAAGTAAATATGCACCTAGATAACATGTCCTAAGTGGGATAAGAATAATTGTAGATGGCTTTCATTAGATAATTTAGAAGTTTTCAGTCTATGTTCGATGCTTCAGCAACGTCGTCGTGTTAAATTCTTGCTCTTGGGATTACTTGATTATTATTATACAGCAGTTTGTGATTTACGCCTTTTGATGTCCCTCTGCCTGCTATATACCTTTGCAGAACTTCATTCTATCACTTTTATCCATTTTTAATGAATTTGTCTCTTTTTTTTTGTATTGAAAACAAATATTTAGGGGAAATTCTTAAATCGATGCTCCGATGTTCTGACGACAAGATGGACCATTAAAGGGTCTTGAATATATTTTCAACGATGATTTTCATTTATCAAAGCCAATGATGGTGATGATGATGACGATGGCCAAATGTACGTCTGGCGACGGCAATCAGGGCAATCAGACAATTCAATCAGCCCCACGGCAGACAGGGGTCAAACACGGCAAAAAGGCAGCAGCAGCAGCAGCAGCTCCTCTTGCTGCAAAACCGAGCTGCAGCCACCCGCTGTCGTCGGGCAGGGGCTGTCACAAACACACACACATTCTCACATACACACACATACCTACACACACACATGCAAGTGCATATGTCTTTGCGAAGGATTTACTTGTATTTCCTTCTTCTTGTGTGGATGATTCGAGGGCTGCTCGAAAGGTTTTGGCAAAGTTGCTGCAACAACTTGTTGACAATAACAAGAACAACAGCAGCAAAGTGTGCAAATGCTTCAAAAGGACGACGTGCAACGTTGCACGTTGCATTGTTATTGTTATTTTTCCATTTAGTATTGTTGCTGTTGTCGTTGGCGTTGTAGAAAAGTTGCGCCTCGGCTCATAATTTATAACTAAGTGCCCTCCGGCACATCCCTGCAGCCCGTCCCGTCCCGCCCCGCCTTGCCACGCCTAGCACCGAGTGGAGTGCAGTCAACTTATGTTGTTATCGCTTGCCAGCCTGGCAGCCAAAAGTTTTGCCACCAACACTCCGCCTCCTCCACCATCTACACTTGAAAAAAAAGTGAATGGCATAATCAGCATTTTCTTGTTTGTAATATTTTCTTTCTAAGTTGAAAGTAGAAATACTTTTCCTTAATCAACCAAATCATAAAAACCACAATTTACTTATTTTTTGCTTGTTTTTCTGTATGATTTCAATCTTAATAAAAAACATTTTTGTCATTTTTTCTGCTATTTGAGCATTCTACAATTGGATTACTCCATTTGTAATAAAATATTTAATAATCAAATGCAATTAAAATAAGTTGGATTTCTGATTCCTTAAAAGTGGCAAGCATGGTAGTTAATAATATACAAAATGATGTCGTTTAATCATATTATTGGCATGTGTAGGCCTCTGTCCAGAGCGTCTTTCTACCAACTTCCTCCCTAAAAATATATTCTGTGAAACAGCAACAACGACAACAACAAGTTGAAGTCGGCAATCTGCTTTGGTCTGGGGGCGATAAGCAGCTGTGTTTTTATTTTAATTAAAGCATCCAAGTGCAGAAACAGCAGCAGCATCCACACACACACACACAACAAACACACACATAGAGGCGTTCAAGTATCGGGGTGGATGTGTAGATAGGAGAGATAGGGGAATGGGGAGTGGGCACATTTATGAAGCATGTTATCTAATTATAAAAACAATGCCAGACAAAGTCACTGGGAAGCACATGCATCACGTGTGCGTTTGACTTGCCACAGACACCAAATATGCGGCTAGCTATTTCTTTCCCCTTGTTTTTCTTCCTACTTTGCCACTTGAGTTCACAATTTTGTACAGGCTTGTTCTTTGCCAAGGCAAACTAGAGTAAAAGTTTTGCCAAAAAAAAAAAAAAAAAACCAAATAAAAACCAAAAATGAGACGGAGGAGTTCGACTAGTAGATACCATAAGGCCGGCTGTTATATATATATATTGTATGGTATTGTATATTTTATTGCTATCAGTTATCGATGAATATCGATATTGGAGAAACGGGAGCAGTCGTCAATAGAATAAAATAAACAGATCTAGCTAGACAAACAGACAGACGGACATCGATGCTGATCAAGAATATATATGTGCTTTAGGGATCGGCGATGCCTTTATCCATTTTGAAGTGGTTCAGGGTATGCCATAATAAAATGTTGCTGACTAATTGCACCAATAACAAGATCAACAACAAGGAAAGCCACAAAAGCCATGAGATGAAAGCCAACAGACTAAAGTTAAGCCCAACAACACCACAACAACAATGAACGTTTTCATTCATGAATGAATCATTATGCAAAAAAGTTGTTGCTTTTGTTATTGTTGTTGTTGTTGTTGTTGTTGTTACTGTTCTCAAAAAGATTAAAAACGAAACTTGAGCTTAAAACATAAAGCCAATTGGCCAAGCAGTTGCCACTCCTCACAACAGTCCACTCCACTCCCAACTGCCCAGTTACCACCCGTCAGCTATACTCCTTGCTTGATACAAAAATAATAAATTGGATTTATTTTATATAAGCAAAAAATATAGAGAAAAAATGTTCAAGTGTTTGCTTTGCATGTAGACCAACTAGTTACTGCAAAGAAATTATTTTGAATACAATCGAAGTGTTTAAACTGACATTGATGGAATTGGATGATAAACCTGGCTAATTTCCAGCTCATATTAGTCAAATTGCAATCGCAAATAATAATAATAATAATATATATATATATATGTTGAGCACATGGTTGCCCAGCAATCAAATCAATTTGACAATGGACCAGAGCAGGTATCGGTTCAAAGCGGAAGCCTTAGTTATGGCTGCTTTTAACCTGCAACTATTGGGGTACTTTGACCAAAAGGACACACTGCCTTCCATTACATTTACTTTAAGAAATTGCTCGAGCCGACACACACTCTATCACACACACACTCACACAGTTGCTCCTTGATTCGATCCACTCCAACTTAATTACTTGGACAAATTGATGCACTCGAACCATATTTAACATGTTCTTAAGTACAAAACAAAACAAAAATTTAGAAGCAGGCAATGTATACCCCGTAAATCAAACTTCTTACTCTTTATTAATTTTTAATTAATTAATTGTTTATATCCTCAAAGGATTGACATAAAAAATGCATAGATTTTTAATTGTTTCAAATTATTTCAAGTTCGTTTATTATTAATAACTTTGGACACATTTTCTCTCTATATTTGAGTATTAATGTAAAATGAGTAAAAATATTTCAATTATTAAAGAAACAAACTTTTGTACTATGCGAAACCTTGTAAACATTTTTACAGGTTATGAAAACTAATTAATCAAGCCACAGAAGTTATGCAAAGGGCTGCAGAAATGTCTGTGAACAATAGATGAATATAGAATATGGCCAACTATGTGGAATATGTGAACTATTTGGAATATGTTAATTATATGTAAGGCTGCAGTGAAAAGTTTTGAATGAATTTTGCAATAAAATGCAGAGAAAATGGCAACAAGTAGCAGGGCCCCTCAGCAAGCAAAGTAAGATTATACATTTTAAATAAAATTAATTTAATACACGCAGACGCACACACACACACACGCACACACACTAAATTTGAATTAGAAAACTTTTTGAGTAATAGAAGGAAAATGAAAATGATTTTCACAGCAGCAAAGAGCACTTAAAGAAAAAATATGAAACATTTTGAGCACAACACGTTTTTATTGGCTTCTGCGTGCCTGTGTGTGTGTGTGCGTGTGTGTTCAGTGTGTGTATAGCTGATTGTTGTTGTTACTGCTGATTGACGTGCAGCGAGCTTCAATCGCCATATCCCACAAACCATGTTTGCGTGTGAAATCATGTTAATTGGCGTGTGTGCGAGTGTGTGTGCGAGTGTGTGTACGAGTGTGTGTCTAGCATGAATATTTAAAACTTTACACGCCAAGCAATTTCGGCAAAAAGCGCCCACGTAGAAAACCAGCCAGCCGAATGTTAAATGCCCAAAAGTTAGCGACATTGACTGCGAAAATGAGTTTTGCGAGCATGCAACCAGCAACCAGCAATCCCCAAACCGCAACTCTAACCAACACACATACCACACTCACACACACACACACACACACACATACATTCAACCCAATCCCTTCGCTGGCCAAAAATTGGTTTTATTAATTAGCTGGTGAGCGAAGTCTAATCGAAACTGTGACTTACACTGTGCTTGATTGCAAGCCACGAAGAGTCATCTAGAAAATATATGTGGAATATATACAGAATATATACAATATTGGAAAGAATAACCATGACAGCCTGAAGAGAGTATAGAGAATAGATGAATATATATAGAACCAATTTTTATTTGTGTGTTATAAGCAGTCAAAATAAGGAAGCTGCTTAGGCTAAGACATCAAAACAAAAAAAGGCAAGTTATGCTTAATATAAATTTGAGTATAAGCCTTATGCGATATTCTTATTAAGTAGACAAAAAGAGCTGCAGAAACTTAAGGATCTCAAATTGGAAAAGCAAAATACTTTTGCAGCAAATTGGTATAAAGCATTTGTTGCGATAGGGCCAATAACTCGTTTTTAGTGTTGTGTGTCTGTATAACTATCACGTTAATATAATAAATAATTCAAAAATGAGATTTTTTTCTTCTATTTTGGTGGCACATTTTGCAGACAATAAAAAGCAGTGAATTATTGCGCAGCTCTGTTGCCAATTAGCGTGGCTCAAATAAAATGTCAGAACGCTTTTAAGTGACTTTGCTCCTGCACAGTAGGCAACGCCTTTGTGTGTGTCTGTGTGTGTGTGTCTGTGTGTGTGTGTGTCTGTGTGTGTGTATGTATGTATGTGTGTCAGTATGTGTCTGTGTGTGAAAAATGTTTCGATTATCAAAAAGCGGCAGAAACAAAACGGTTAAAGTCCATTTGGAATGGTGACCCTAAGCTGACATTTTGACATTGACTTGGGGCTTAGCTGACTTAGAAATAAATACCATATATATATAGCGTATATAAAAAGCTATATATCTTGTCTATATATATTTTTGTTGTTGTTGTTGTTGTTGTTGTCCAATACATAAAACTTGATGAGTTGCTGGCGCTTTGAACTGAAGTGAAACACAAATTAATTAACTGCCATCGATTCGGCGTGTCCAATTTTTTAGGGGCAACATTTAAAGGACAATCAATTACTTAATTGAAAATATGAATGGGCTTTTTGTGATGTAAGGCAAAGGGACTGGATGTGTGTTGTGTGGATGAAGGGGGGCGGGGCTTATGCCTTGAAAAGGGGCCACAAAACAAACGAAGCTTTACAAAGTATTATGGGTTTTGTGGCATACGAAAGCACAGAAATTGCAAATAAATTATGGGAAACGAGTTTCAGGCAAATATTTACACACACACACACACGCATACGGGGAAATATATATACAGAAACACAACAGCAGAAAATACGCGCAAAAGGCGAATGAAACAAATAAAAATAAAGAAAAATTAAATTAAAGAATCAACCTAATTTATATGCATTTTTATTATGCAAACTGACGGTTGGCCAATAAAAAAAGAAATTAAACAAATTTAAATATGTTATCAAGACAATTTAACGTTAGTTTCTTTCAACTCTTCAACTTTCAATTGTGATTCAAATTCGAAATGTTCGAGAAGATCACAAAATTGTCCCTCGACCTGTGCTTTTGTCCTTCATCAGCTGTATAAACTTTGTTTTCGATTGTTTTCAAACTGTCAAACTCAAACACACTTTTTGAAGTTATTTACAGAAAGGCAACCAGACTCTATAAATGAACATTCACAGCTGCGACTAGCCCAGAACTAAGGTGATAGGGAACCAATGACAATTGCTCTGCTAGCTGATAACCTCCCTCAAGTGTCCAGACAATCTCATATATAAATGTGAAATGTGATAAAAGTTAAGTAAAATGACAGACAAAATGTAATATCATTATTACTATGATGGAGCTAGTAATGTATTGTATCATAATTGCATATATATCTAACCGCTTGTGAGACTTATTCAGGTACTTCAGGTAATAACAGGCACATCCAAGAATTCACAACAGTCGCAAGACTTACCTAAAACGATAAAGAGCAAAGAAATGATTTTAATTAGTTAGAAATATTCAATAGATATGTAGTCAATATAATGGCGCAAAATTGCAACAAGTCGCGTTCGAAATGCTTAAGCAGAAAGCCAGTAATGGCAAACAAGATTAAAGTAAGTAAGTAAATATGATTTAAATTAACTTAAATATGCGCAAAGTGAGTCTTATCATTTCTTGTTTTCAGCTCGTTGCCAGGGCAACAAATTGAGTAAACAACGCCGAGTCGATCGCAACCAAGTAGGAAATAAAAATGGGGAACCTTTGTTTCAACATTTTTATTTATAGCTGCTACAGTTTTTTTTTCTTGTAATATATTATATTATATTACGATTATTAATACATTGTTGTTGTCGGGCTGTGACATTTTTGTTTTTGTTGTTGTTGTTGAGTTTTATGCATGTCATCATAAACAATAACAATTCCCTCATTGGGGATGATGATGATTGGTGATGAACTGTCTCATCATATGTGCATATAAATTGTTTTTGTTGCTGTTGCTGTTGTTGTTGTTGTCGCGCGTTATCTGGCTAATTAAATGCGGCAAAATACACACACAACACAAACATGCACACACACACACCACACACACACACACACATCGGAATATCGGAGGCAAGCTGTCAAACATTTAGCGCCTGAAATTGGCCTTAAAACAAAACAGATTTTTCATCTGACAAATAAACATTGAAACAGCGGGGGCATTCTTTAAACAGTGAGGCGAGTGGCTGGGCTATGTATAGGTATAAATATATATTATATATATATATATGTATATATATATAAAGATGTGTGTGTCTGTGTGTGGAGGTGTGGGGGGGTGTGTGGGTGGCTCAAGGAACTGAGAAATTGGTGAGCAGCAAATTGGTTCGTTGTTGTGTGACTTGTTGCTGCTTGTCTCCTGTTGTTGTTGCCATTGTTTATTCAGCAAGGGTGTCAAAAGCTAAAACACACACACTAACAACAAGAAGAAGAAGCAGCAGCAGCAGCAGCTCAAGCAAAGCTGCGTGAATTATGTAGGAGAGTGCAGTATTGAGAGGGATTCCAATTGAGATTGAGATTGTATGTGTGTGTGTGTGTGGGTGGGTGGGTGGATGGGTGGTAGTGAGTTGAGGGGTAGACATGAAATGAAAATAAAATCAAATAAAATGTGACAAGCAACACACGCGACGGCGTCAATGTCTTCTTGTGTGAAGTGGATTGTGATTTGATTGTCTGACTGGGAATTGTGGTGTGGGCGGGGAAGGGGGGCGAAGGCCGGTGGAAAACGAGACTGACAAATCACATAAAACTTTTAGCTGTTTGCTGATCAATTTTGAAAGTAAATAAAGTATTCCTTTCCTTTCCTTACATCCTTTTTATTTGATTTTTTATTAATACAAAGCAAATACCTGTCATAAGCAGTAAGGCTTTAAGCCCAAACTATACATGTAGCACTGAGTATGTCCCATTTATTATAAATATAATAGTTACAAGTATATTACAGTGAAGGCTGAGTTTTGTTGTGGAAGCAGAGTATTATGTTCGACTCTATAAAACAACGACTTATTTCATTGATGCACCGACAACTTTACAACTTTAGGTACTCGTGGGGACTTTGACGACTTCTTCACGAACTCTGCTGTTCTCCTACGACTCTTCTTCTTACATTCATGCTTATGCTGTTATTAGATCTGTTAACCAGTGTTGCCACCCAACAGCACCCGTTACATACATTCTAGAGTTGCTGAATTTGTTAAACAATTGATCAATAATATGCAAATTTTCTATTTATTTTTTGTGTCTTTTATATCCATCGGAAATCGAATTATATCGATATTTGCGAAACGGGGATATAAATTTAACTCGAGTTATTGATTGTTATCAAAGCAATGGTTATATTATTAATGGAAAGCAAATAGAACAGTTTAAACTTATCGGAAATAGTTCAGAGATATTCTATGAATATCGAGCTCATCAGGTTTTATATATGTATGTTAAGAGGTGCTTAATAAGCCACAGTGGTACCAGACAATGAGTATTATTATTATTGTATATCAAGCAATTATTTCCACTCTCTTTCAAGAGAACTTTAAATGGAGCTGAATATAATAATTGAAATGCAAAACTTTTAAGGGATATTCAAATTTCATTTGCCACTTTTAAAGAGGGAGCTCTTCAGCAATTTCAGCCCGCCCACTTCCATGTCCTGACTGACTGGCTGACTGATTTGATTGAAGTCTGGGCCAGTGTATGGCAAGCATGTGACGGCTATTGCGTGTTAAGTGCCACAACGGCAACAACAACTGTGTGGCATGCCCCCATCAACTAGGCTAGCCGTAAATGAGATATGCAAAAATTTGCACGCCGTTTATGTGAAAATTATAATGTGTACGACTATTTCGCTTATTCTTTCGCTTTAACATTTTTGCTATTATTTTTTTAAGTGTGTTAGTGTGTGTACTTTGCGTGCAACGCACAAATTTATATTTTGCAGTTGTGCCAAACATGTTGAGACGATTCATTCCAATAGCCTGCAACTGAGCGATAGTTGCGTTAATGAACCTAATTATGCACTTGGAGCAAGCGAAATGGGCGACGCGTAGCGACGCGACGGGGATGATAAGGCCGCAGCAAAAGAAACGAGGAATAACTCAAGGACGGTTGCACTCACTAAACACTTACAGCAACGGCCACAATGATAATGCCACTGCCTGATAAAATACACAAAGCGTACTTGGTTACGAATTAACTCAGAAATAAAAAATAGATTGTATTCTGTTTTGCAATACAAGCTGATAATTATTTTGTATTATTTATGTTCGCATAAAATAATTATTTTACAAAAAGTGTAAACAAAAAATGCAAATGAATTTTATTGTCGTGTTGCTTGCCAGTTTTGAAAGCAAAGCAAAGTTTTGACAAATATTTTGGAGGCCTTTTAGGCGCCAATATAAACTTGGGCACTTTAGGGTTAAAATGCCAAGCATTTCTTTGATAAATACAAAATAAATCAAATCACGATTCAAATGATCAAATAACACTTTCAAACACAACCATTTCTTTTTAGTTTTTTAGTTTACCTATTCCAGATTCCGATAAGATTTGGTTTGTTTGAAAGGCTGACCAAATATTAAATTAAATGCATGTTTCAAGATCGAAGTCTCTATTATATTTACCGCAACTGTATGCTCATATATATTTATGTGTGTGTGTGTGTGTGTTTGTATGCGTATATATGTAGAGAGCATAGTCAAGCTAAACGACAATTAATGACAGTGCATGCTGGCGTTAATGGTCAAATGGGCGTCAAACTCGAGAGCAAACCGATCGAAGTCGAAGAAAAGTTTGAGAAGGAGACAGAGAAAGAGAGAAAATAAAGAAGCTGCCACAGCGCAGCCAACAACCTGCGACTAATGACTTTTGAATGCATTAAAAGCGTTAACAGAACATGGCCAACAACGAACAAACACAAACAACAAAATAAACAAAAACAAACAAAAGGGGAATAAAAAACCAAATTATCATAAAGCTAAAAAGTTGTTCGGCAATCACATAACTAACTGGCATTTATGGCAATAATTGTAAGCCAATAATTTAATAAAACGAAATATTTTCTTAGTTAAAAAAAACACTGATTTTTATGAGATTTATATATTTAATTAAGTCAAGTAAGTTTGCCGTAAGAATTGCAATATGTTAAAAAAAATCACAAGAAACTTTGGGTATCAACTTTCTTAATTCCCAATGGGACATAAAAAAACCAGAAACAATTTCCACTTTTTTAGTTAGACAGAAGCAAAACTTGAATTCGAGGAAAACAATTTGCTTTGATCGGCAAATCAGTGGGCGCGACTTAGTGTTTAGTTGGTTGGGTGTGTTGGGTGTGTTGGGCATAAATGTGTTTGTTGAGCCACCAAAAGCAATCAATCGCTAGCGTAGACTTGCCATGGGGGGCATGTGGCATGAGGCATGAGGCATGTGGCATGTGGCAGCTAGTCAGTCAGCCACTGATGAGTAGCTGCAGCGACGTCATCGCCAACGCCGACGGGCGGCTCCAAGTCAAAGGGCCTTAAACGCTAATTGGTTGTTAGGTCTGTGCGCCGGTCTGTGCGCCGTCCACCCTCAACCCCCTCTCTCACTCTCTCTCTCGCTCTCTCTTTCTCTCTCTTTGGGACTCGGTGCGTGCCTCAACAGCGTGTTCTTATTTTAAATATGAACTTCCTGTTTGCATTTCAACGTGACTCGGGCAGCAAACAGACGAAACCGTTTGTGCCTATTGCTCCTCTCTCTCCTCATTTAATTTGAACGTTTTCGTTGCTGTTTCTGTTGCTGTTTCTGTTTCTGTTTCTCTTTCGGTTTCGGGTTTTGTGTGTGTTTTCATTGATTCTCTTTCTTGCCGCATTTCGCTGCGGTGCTCAGTTCAACGAAGGGTCAGCGACTATATTCAGTGAATTTTTAATCACGCATCTTCACATCAATTAAATGGGCTACGCTCCAATCGTTCACTGCATTAATTTCCCCTCTCTCTCTCTGTCTCTCTTTCTCTCTCTCCCTCTCTCTCTCGGGCTGTCGCTCCCTCGAAAGAAACAGAGCATTGCGTTTATCGATTGTGAATGGCAGCCGTTGGTTTGTTATCGATTTATCCTTTAGATTAACTTTCAGTTCAAAAATGTGTTGTAAAATATTGCATTATTATACCCTGGCTAAAAAGGGTGTATTGGTTATGTGCAGTGTGTGTATGTGTACAGGCTCCAGGAAGCAGTTCCAATCCCACAAAGTACATATATTCTTGATCAGTGTCAACAGCCGGGTCGATATAGCCGATGTCCGTCTGTCCGACCTAAGAGACTATAAGAGCTAGAGACTTCAATTTTGGAATATAGGTTCTCATATACCCGGCGCAGATCAAGCATGCTTGATTTATCGATAGCTGTCTCCGTTTCTCAAATATTGATATATTTCAATTTCCGATAGCAATAAATGCCACCATTTCAAAGATAGAATCTTCTAATTAATACATAATACGCATCCATATCGGATAAGAGACACCCAAGTTATGGTCGAAAATATATTGCCTTAAGAAAAGAGTGCACTTGCAGACCTGCTCACATTTGGGTGCAAAACTTTTTGTATGCTAATTCGCCAATAATTGTAGAATATATTTAACAGCTGGGTGCAGGGTGTATCGTAGTCGAGTTCAAGTAAATTCATGTTGCAGAGTCTATGTAGTATTTAGTGTCATTAAATATTGCAACAGCAGCTGTGGTAAACAAACTTAAATAACAAACTATCACAAGGCAAACAGAAAAGCTCGTCAGAATTATCCATCTTACAGAGGGTGCAGATACTGGATACTGGGGAAGAAGATGGGATGAAGTGGAAGATGAAGTTACAGATCAAGGAATCATTGTTCTTACAAATTGCAATCAAAATATAATTAATTAAATTAATTGATTCATCATATAGGTTGGCTATTATAGGGCATTTCGGTGAAAAGGTATTCAATCTTCGGTCGTACAAATATAACAATTTGAGACTTACTTTTTTGGTAAATAGGTATTTCGATTATTTAGTTTCGATCTTTTGTTTGAACTGATTTCTCTCAGTGCAGCTCAGTCGGTTTATGAGTTGAAGTTGCTGCATTATTTCATAGACAGCATCTACACATGTTTTATACTCTCTCTATCTCTGTCTTTATCTCTTGTGTCCTTTTCTGGATTATCTAAATTCTAGCGATCGTTTTGTATCTCTTTTTGTTGCTGCTGTTGCTGCTGCTGTTGTTGTTGTTAACTAGAAAAATGTAGCGAGTATTTTTCCGAGTTGCAAGCTGCAACATTGAAAATGGACTTTGACTTTGACATGGACTTGATCAGTTGTTAGTTGCTGGTTGTTGGTTGCCAGTTATGGTCATGTGGCAACTTCGTTGTAAGAGCGCTAAGTAACTGCTTGCCGCATATGGGGTGAATAATTTCGTCAACTGCCGCAAATATGTTGCAAATAGTTGTGCGTCTTTCAATTCAGTTTACGCTCTTCTCTGGCTGTGTCAGACGTGTCCATGCCGACCAAGCCATCTATCATCTATCTAAGCGAGCAAGCAAACAGAAACACACAGAAAACATCAACTCAACGCTGGCAACGCGACGAGCTGGTTCCGTGTTATTTCCAGGTTCGAGTTTACTTCTTCTTTCTCTCGCTCATAAATGTATACAAAATGTACACAGAGGGGCGCATATATGTTCTTGCCGCTGTTGTTGTTTTTGGTGCTGTGTTTTTTATTCATTTACAAACAGGAGCAACTAAAACTCCCCCCACAACCAGGAAGTACGCTACAATGCACAACACACACACACACATCCCTCTAGTCAATGAAGAGAGTTGAGATAGAGAGAGAGAGAGAGAGATAGAGAGAGAGAGAGAGAGAGAGAGAGAGAGATGGACAGACTGGGCAGAGTAGTTGTGGCGAGGCAGGCAGCAAAGTCAAAGAAGCCTCCAGCCAAACAACGATTCGAGGCAGTTGCACGAAAGACAAAAACAAAAACGAAAAAAAAAACACAGAAACAGAAAATAATAAATAAAATCAAGAAGAAACACACTGCATTCGTGCAGCACTTCTTCTTGTGGCAACATGAAGCGGCATTCGCTTGACCTACGCGCTCCTCATACACTGCCCGGCAGTGGTTAAGCGGGTATACGCATTTCCATACTAAGCAGCATGAATTTATTACATAAATATTATAACTGATGATGACTACAATTGACAGCATATTCACATAGAAAAGCTACACATTTAAACAAAAATAAATAATAAATACAGCATCAACAGAGTAGCGTATTTCAGTTGCGACATTCGACAAATAAAAACTCTGCTTTTGTTTATGTTGAGTTTTTGGTTGCTTTTCATTTTTTCATTTCATCTTGGGACTAACACGGCAAGAGTTTGTGCATTTGCACCACCCGCCCCGCCCCCTCCACGCTCTAAGCAAGTCTTCAGATCATTTTTTGCAAGAATACACATAAATAAATGTGTAATTTGTTGTTAATGTTATTGTTGTTGTTGTTGTTGCTGTTGCGCCTTTTGACTGCGCAATTTGTGATTTTATTTGACCAAGCTACAAGTACAAGAATTCCTTTTGAAGTTAGACATACACACAGATACACACTCACACACACACAAGAGCGCGCACACACACACACACACACATACAACACACAGAGCATGCGACACATGTTGGGTTTTTTTTTACTCAAATATTACTCAATTCTGGTCGCCAAACATCCGCTGCCCTTTTGATATACTGATGTGTATGTATGTATAAGTATGTGTGTGTTAAATACATATACATACCCACATACATACATACATACATACATACATACATACATGCATACATACATACTCACATAGATGTATAATTTGGCTGCTATTTCTTAACGAGCTGATGTTTTATTTAACCCTCGCTGAGGATTTCCAAATTGACATTAAGTGTGCATATATATATACATATATCTTCCTCATCAGCATCACTAGCCGATCTATCTATATCTTAATGAAACTTGCCTTAGAAAGTTGAGTTGAGCAACTGAACAACTTTTGTGTTTAAGAAGTTATCCAAAAACCAAACTCAGCAGTTGCAGCAGAGTTAAACTTCGAATCAACAAAGTAGAAAAGAAAACAATCATCAGTTGAATTAGTATATCATTATTATATTCTATTATCTTATTATATATATTTTATAATTATTATATTATATTATTTACAGTGCAGCTTCAATTCCCTCTGCAAGTGTACTTAATCTTCGCCTTTGCCAAGATAATCTTTAATTTGTGCTTTTTGCTCTCTTCAACTGACAGTGTGTCAAATATGCTCTGCCCCAATCCCAATCCCAGGCCCCAACCACCAATCCCCAAGAAGCTTAAGCCGCATAGTCTATCCTGCTGTAACCCCCATTCCCTCCTTCCACCCTTTGCTTTTAGTCAGTCAACTATCTCTTCTATATACGCTCTTAATTATGACCATTTTTTATTATAAAATGAGTGGAGAAAGGGGGTAGTGGTTGGGAGGGGAGGTGGGTGGAGTGGTTGGAGCTGTTCAACGCGACATAATCTGATTTATATGCGACTGTTGATATTTATGTTATGTTGCTTGTAATTACTCGCATTTGCAGTTGGACTCCCAAAGAAACGCAGCAAATGGTGTGAAAAATATGTATTTGTGTGTTGTGTGTGTGTGTGTGTTGTTTGTGTGTGTGTTGTGTGTGTGTTGTGTGTGTATGTAGAATACAGAATACCAGCAGACAGCTGCCTTTGCCCAATGAATGAGTGCACCACTTAAGCAGGCATGCGTCTGTCTCTGTGTCTGCAACTGGGTTGGGTTAAAGATCAGCCCTGCGATCGATTTGAACGTTCCGAGCTGAAGGTGAAGCTGGTCACACAATATTTAAGCAAGGCAAATTCAAATGCAGCAGACTCGAATACTGTAAACACTTTACAATGTTCATGCCTCATGCTTCATACGCAACTAAAGCTTCAACTTTAACTTGTTGTCAAACTCAATTTGGATGTCGCTCTAGTTTACCACTTTCAGTCTTAATTAAAATCAATTACGCAGTATATGCTTATATGCTCTTTGGCCTGATCATTCTGTGCAACACCACACAAGTTACAACTTTGAGAATTATGCTTACAAATATGTGCTGTGTCTCCGAGATGACTTAATGACTGATTAAATGACTTTCGCTGTTTTTTCTTGGTTTCTTAGCATAAACACGCCTTCGCCACCCCATCTGCAGACCAACCACCGCCCCCCATCTGTTTGTGCAGCACAAGGCAAATGACTCATCGAGTTGCAGCTCAATTAAAGAGCTACAATATGGTATCATTGGATTGGCAAACGTAAACTGAGACGACGTTTGTCTTCCGAGACTCAAGCCATGCAAATGCTAAATGCAAATATGCATATGTGTGTCTCTGTGTGTTTGTGTGTGTGTGTGTGTGTGTGTCCACATATTTAATGGCTAAGGGGCGGAGGTGGAGGTGGAGTTACAATGGGCTGGCTCTGAGAATGCGATATGGGCTGGGCGAGTAATGCAAGAAGCAATGCGATTCATCAGCAACAACAACTACAAGAAAATAAAGAAGAAAAAAGAACGCACAGCAGCGGTCAAAATAATAGAAGTGCTGGAAAATGTTCAAAAATAAATACTTCAAATATAGTTAAGTTTTACTTAAACTCAAGCAACTAATGTGCTGCAGATAAGTAAATATAAAAAGTTAATCATTTTTATATTTATTTTATGTATATTTTTATTAAATTATTATTTGAATTTATCATTAGAACAGTAGTGGAATAATAATAGTGAAGTTTTCTGGTTATATTTGACTACGTTTAGTATTTAAAAAATTATTGTATTTTAAAGCATGCCAAACAGATTTTGAAGCAGTCTCAATTTAATTACCACAAAATGAGTAAGATATTTATTAAATGACTTTGAAAAGCAGCGCTACTATTATTTTGACCGCAACTGTATGAACAACAACAAAAACAACTTTAACTCACTGACTGCTGACCAACTCTAACTTATAAGTGCAGCATTTTTATATATGTAGACATATATATTATGTATATGAACATATATGTATTTAAATATATATATATTTATTGAAGCGCGCATTTAATGAGGCGCAACATTTTTAATTGATGCTCAATTAAGCAACAAAGCCAGCCTCAACTTTGGTAGTGTTGCTGCTGCTTTTGCTGTTGTTGTCTGCTCATATTTTTTATTTATAACAAAATAAAAGTATGCCCAAGCTAAATTGCAAAAGAACTTTGTGGCTGGCAATTTTGTTAACCTTTAAAAATGCATGCGAACAAAGGAAACTGCTAAAAAAAGTTCTGTTTGCAAAACTTAAATTTAAAATGTAAAAAAGAGAAACATGGAAAAACAAGACGAGGCTGCTCAACTGGAGGATGTCTGGGGACAACCCGAGCCCAGCTTTAAAATGCAACTTTAAATACAATATGATGAAATTTATACACTTTATTATATATGTCTTATATATCTTGAATGAAGTTTTTCATACAGATATGAAGCATAAACCAACTTGTCGATTGAGCTGGATTAAGAATATAAATATATTCTATGCCTTTTGTATAGTGTTGCCGAACATTGTTATTATCTTTTCAGCTAAAATACATTTACAAACTAAATGCATTAAATCGTAATAAACTCTGCGAATTTTTATGTAATTGGATTTGCTGTTTAAGGCGAATAATCTGAATGAATGTGATCTGAATTGGCAGTTAATTCCAAGAAGATTATGCCAAAAACATGTTGAAGTTGATGGTGAACAAAAATAAAAAGCATAAACCAAAAACACAAGTGGTCAACAATTTGAACATGGTCCAAAGCAATTCCTTGGAACTGTAATGCAGATAGCAAAGAACAGCAATTTCCTTGTCTGTGTGTCTGTTTGTGTGTGTGTGTGTGTGTGTGTAAAAATTAAATCTTTGAAACCATCTTGATGTGCATTTCTTTTGAATAATTGTATTAAAAGAGAGCGAAATATGAAAATTAATTGAAGAGGTCATCGAGATGTGAACGAGAAAGGGATAGACTGAATGCACAATCAGAGATAGAGACAGACAGAAAGAGAGAGAGAGAGACAAAAAAAAAAGAAGTCGCGCTGTGTTTGTAGAAGGCAAACCGTTATGCAAAGTAAATATTTGCGCAATGGCGCAAAAAAGAAAAAAATCAGAAAATGCACATAAAATGCGTTTGCGGGCAGCAAGCGGAAAAAGCCAAGAAAATAAACTTTGGCGGAATGAAAACGGAAATAGGTATAAGACGAAAAATTAAAAATTATAATTAAAGGCAATCACATTTTGAATAAATACAAATACGCAGTAAAGAAAGCAATAAGAAAGCATAAATAGAAATTAAATAAAAGCCAACTTGTCGAGCACAAAACGATGAAGAAAACGCCGAGCAAAATGAGCAAACAAAACAAATCAAAACAAAGCAAACAAACAAGCCAATTTAATAGGCGCCACAATGAACGCCTTTAGTTAAAAAGGGGCGTGGCAATAGGCGACAACAGTGGGCGGTCAGTGCGTCAGTCCGTCCGTCTCAGTGTCAGTGTCAGTTTCAGGTACTCCAAGCATCAGCAGCTTGAGCAGCTTCAGCCTGCTTCAGGCTCTATTCAAACAAATTACTTGTCAAAGTTAGATTGCCAGCAACTAGCCACTTGGCCAGTGTTGGACAATTCCACAAAGGGAACAACAATTTCCGGCAGAGTAAATCAAGAATAATTGAAACACAGCTAAGCAATTAAACCAAAAAGTGCAAACGGAACTCAACCAAGAGACTATATCCGATTGCAAGTTAATGCAAGTTTTACAGTTGCTTAAAGTAAGTATTAAAGTTAAAGTTAAACGTATTTATTCTCTACATATTTTATTATACTGATTTATTTCGATATTTGGAAAACGCCAATTGAATTACCTTCATATGTAATATATTGCAAATTTCAAATTGATTTCGATGCGATTTTTATGAGTTTTTCTTTCTTCTTATTCAATTTCAGATTTTTCTTCTATTGATACAATAAACAAACATTTTCAACTTAAACCAGTGAAATTGAAATGTAATGAAAAGGAAAAATAATTCAATTCCAAAAACAGGCCTTAATTGAAAAACATATAAATAAAGATATAAAAAAAACATTACCTTTTATAGCTTGCCACACGTTAAATGCTTATATAATTGCTTTATATTTCCACCCACAAAGCTATTACTTCATCTACCCCCTACCCCTCCCCCTCCCACCCACAACTCCCCCTTGCAATCACCACAATTAAAACCTCTTTAGTTAGTTACATTTCATTAACTATCGTTTTGAAGAGTGTGAGAGAGAGAGTGTGTGGAGAGAGGGGGAGAGGTGTTAGTAGACATGGTGGGGTGGGGAAGGGGAGGGGCGGCAATTTTCAATTGTGCTTAATAGGCAAATGTTTACAATTGAGCTTATCAGAGATGAAGAGAGCGCCTCGCTGGCATATTCAATTAACGGTGAAAAGCAAACACACAAAAGCAACGCAAAAAAACGTAAATAAATAAGAATGAAGTAATAAAGAGAAAAGAAATTAAAATTTGATGATGTTTATTAGAAAGCAAAACGCAAAAATTACAACATTAAAAATTTAATAAATGTGCAAACAAAAAAAAAATGAAAAACCAAAATAAAATAAATAAATAAATAATAATAAAAGAAATAAATGAGACGAGGCTTTCACAGAGAAAAACAAACCTACAAAAATCAACGCTAGCTTTAATGATGATAATGATGATGATGATGATGGGCTGCCTGCCACGCCCACGCATGCAGACAACAGTTGGTTCAGTGCACAAGACAATAGCGAAGACACCCCTCCCCCTTCGACCAGCTATAAATTGTTTGGTATCAGTGCACAACAACAGCAACAACCGCAAAGGAAACCGAGTGGAATAGACCAAAAATGCCAGTCACAATTAAGGGCAGGTCACATAATTAATAAGCTAGCAGAAAGTTGACGATGAACGTTGCGAACCAAAAAAAAAAAAAAGTACAAAAAGAAAAAAGAAAGAAAAAAAACAGCAACGTCCGGTTTGGGATTCGGTTTGCTGCCACAAAGTTCCCACAAGTGCCACAGAATGAGGCGACTCTATTCTAAGCAGATAATTATCGGCATACGCATATGCATACACCCACCCACCCATCCATCACCCACCCATCCACACACACATACGTTAAAAAAAAAAATTGCCTTTGCTCATTGTCGACTTTCTAAAACACAACAAAAGACCTGTTAACAGGCCATACAATCAACCATCAACTATCCAAGTTAAGCACACAGTCAAAGCAAACAGTTAATTGACGAGCTCCACTTCAAATTCAACGCAAACTGTTACACTGCGCAAAAGTTCAATAGGCAGTTTTATTAAAGGAAAACAACTGGCTGGAAAATCGCAGATACATTTTTATTCTTAACTGACTTCAACAACAACAAGCTGACAACAAATATGAAAAGAAGACAACAAATTGCAATTTCGATTATTAATTCTAGAGTTAAAAATATAGTCTTCATTTTGCGGATATTTCTGAGCGCTTCAAGTTTTATTAATAACATAACATAACTTGCATGATTTCAAATTTCATTTACATTATGTCAAAACTTTCAAGGAACTTGGCAGGAATCGAAATTTAAACACCGTTTGAAGTTGCCACCATAAGCTACATATTTCGATGACAAGCACGAATATTGCAATCACTTTGCTGCTAGCAGCTAATTGGCAGTTTACACACACTCACACACACACACACACACATTTGAGTGCTGTTGAGTGCCAACTTTTGGCATAGACTGTGTTTGCAAGAATGCCAAAAGCCAACTGTGAGAGAGTCTTTTGCCAATGCGGACAAAAGTCATCACAATGCCAATCACTCAACATGAGTGCGTATGTGTTTGTGAGTGTATGTGTGTGTGTGTGATGCTTGCAATTTATGTCAAATTAATTAAGAAGATGTGGAGACAGACTGACAGACAGACAGAAGCAGCGAAAACTCAAACTCAATAAAGTAAAGCGCAACTGAACACAACAGAAGAACACAAAACTTTTGTGTGTGTGGGTGTGGCTGCTGGTAGTGTGTGTGTGTAGGGGGGTGGGGGGATTGCTATTGCTTTTGTTATTTGTTGTTGTTGTTGTTACTGTTGTAACGGTGCACACACAAAATGGCACAAAAGAGTTGAACAACATAATTATTACAACACACACACACACCACATAATGATGTAAGTGCACTCAAGAAATGAAAATGAAGCAAAAAGAAAAAACAAACCACACACTTACAAAATAAGCAGTTATAATAATAATAATGACGTATAACTGCGGGGGAGACAAAAAAAAAGAAGAAAAGTGCCGTCTCCAAACATTTTTTGGGCAAAATCCTCAACAACTCTTACTGTTACTAACAGCAAGAAGATGAAGAGGAGGGACAAAGATGTTGAAGAACAACAACAAGAGTGTCAAGCCAAATACAAACACAGACACACATGCACAACGCACACACACTTATGCAATTCACGCACCGAGCCGAAACCGAAATCAAAACAGAAAACAACGTGGAGATTAAGAAATGTGGAACATGCTGATTATGATGTTGATGTAGAAGGAGGAGGAATTGGGGCTAGTCGACGTGGACCGATGAGGAGGGGGTGGGGGCTACGTGCCATTTGCATTCCACACCAAATGACAAACGTTCCAAAGCTGCGCACGCAAACTACAAAATAACTGAAATAACTCAATAAGAAAAGGGGTCGCAACAACAACACAAAAAAGTGTGGGGTGTGGCTGGGTGTAGAGTGTAGGGTGAAGGTGAGTAGCAGCTCAGAAATGGTCAGAGTTTGTCCATCAGGCCGGGTTAAATAGTAGCTAGCCTGTGTTCATCACACGTATAAGACGAAAGAAAAAGAATGTGTAAAAGAGAAGAAGAGAGGCGCGCAGGAGAGGAGAGCAAATCTGTTATTATCAGGCATATAATTTAAGTATTTTCACTTGCGTCACGTTGCTCATAATGATCAAGCGGGTAAATCTACACATCAATCATGCAATCTGCCCCACTAATCTACGACATGTTTTGGAAGTCGCAGTCAATCACAGAAGGATTCCGCTAAAAATGGATTCAATTTCGATATCCCGAGACTTGCGAAATGTGCGAACATGTTGAAAAGAGAGAGAGAGAGAGAGAGAGAGAGAGAGAGAGAGAGAGAAAGTGGTGTTGTCAACTATATACGAATGTTATAAGAGCCACAATACAAATCCAAGCAAATTCCGCCAACCGCAAAATGTTGCATTTCATAGGTGCCAGCTTATGTCTGTCTGTCAAATACAGGTAAACGAAAGCAGACTGCAAACAGAGAGAGAGCGAGAGAGAGAGAGAAGGAGAGAGCAAAACAAAGTCGAGTTGCTGGGTTGTCAACAAATGCCACATGCGCCACAAGTCTGCGCAACCACAAAACTTATAGATAATAATTAATTTGGAATTTCGTGCAAATAAATACGTTGGGCCAATGAAACAAACAAATTTGATTCCACTTTTGACATCAACATGGCCAAAATATATTTATTTTGGTGGGTCGTTTTTCCTAATGCCTGCAGACACACAAAATTGTACACATTTCAAAATCCATATCCGTGAATCGAGATTGTATTTGGTTTCAATTGAAAAACAAAATCAAATTTAATGCAATGTCTGTTTGCTGCAAGTAAATTGTAAAACAGCTGAATAAATGCATAAATACACATTTAATTGATGGTCATGGATGACGCATACAAATACATATGTATTCTACATCGCTATCCGTAAGCCTTTTCCGAGAACGCCCGATATAGAGGGAGAAAAACAAGTTGTTTTGCATGCAAAACTCTCCTGATTTGAGCGAGCTGCGCCCCAATTCTGATAGAATTCCTCAGTAATCGCGAGAACAGCCCAAAGACTCACATCATCAACAGCAGGCTTATAAATATAGTGCAGAAATTCAATATAAATACTTGCACTCCTATCAGAAATACAGCAAACAATAATGTGATTGCCACTCTGAGCTATCTAAATTGGCCAATCAGTTTTTGCCCAAAGCAAACCAAACAAAAGCAAATAATCAAATCGGCTCACTTTGGATTTATTTATTATCAAAAAGGTATTTGAATGATAAAATGCCAAACATGTTCAACAAATATGAAATTGATGTAATTATTATGCCAACTATAGACAATAGCTGTCGCTTTGCATAATAAAATGCGCATTTAAATTAATGAGAGAGTGGGACAGAGAGAGAGAACAGTTCAACAAATAATTAATAATTCAAAACCAATCGAATTGGTTTTCTTTGTTTTTGTTTTTGTTCTCTTCTTTCTTTTGTCTGTTTCTTTATCGTTTACATTTCCGTTTCTTGCTTAGCAAAAAGCTGGCTTAAAGCGAAGGCGCCTGCACTTGGCAACAGCCCATGACTCAGTCAGTCTGTAAGAGAGAGACCAGAGATCAATAGGCATGATTCATGCGATTGGTATTGCGGAGAGCCCAACGCTGACAGGCCCAACAACAGCGGGCCATTCATTTTGGCCCACATTTTGGGATTTCGAAAGAACAACAAGAAATAATCGCCGGGCAACATTCATGATCGATATGCTACAGTGAAACACTTGACGGCCTTGATGGGGCTAACGTGAGCCTAACCTCAACCACAACAACAACAGCAACGAGAACAGTATCAAGTCTCTTGGTAAAAGATAAGCAGAAGCAGAAATAAAGCCAATGTTCAACATTTTGTCGCACATGACGCTCATTAACTGTGCAATGTGAGCACAACAAAAAGCTACCACAAAAGCGGCAGGCAAAAATCCACAGAAAATCAGATTGTTTGCCGGCGAGATACCCTGTAATAAACTGTGCTTATTAGGCAATCGCTGATAGCATTGTCAGACAGTATAAAATTATACTTCCGTATACATTTATACAAAATATATTTCGCTACTAACTGAAAAAATCAATTGATGGATATCGATAGTAATCGATAAATGGGATATACAACAAACATATTGATTAATGTGTACATATTTTATTCAATGCAGTTGAATAGGAAAAAGTCAATTCCAGGATATCGATAATAATCAACAACTAACACTTATCGGCATATTCAACTCGCTTCAATCACGCTGAAGCTCACATCGAATGAGTGCAGGGTAGAACAACAATTACAGCACCACCCCATTTTGCACCTCACAGGTACAATAAGTGATAAACTGATAAGCTGCAGTTGCTTTTCGTTGTTTATTCTTGTCGATTCGGGTCATTATTATTATTATTATGCATGGTGCTTGGTGCCTATCACTATGTGTCTGTATGTATGCATGTGTGTGTGTGTGTGTGTGTGTACGTGTTGACATTAGCGGACTCTGGGCACGGATTTCGACTCTGGCCATATGAATGGAGGGAGGCCAGGCCAGGCCAGGCCCAATAGCAACGCTGGCCAACTGATAAGGTCTACCAACCCTTCCCCCCTCCGCGCCCCGCTCTGCCACGCCCCGGCGGCCGACTACTAATCGTAATAATAATAAACCAGAGACAACAAACAACAATAAAAAGCAAGAAACGACAAGCGTGCGGCAAACACAATGACAGCAATTGTTAGAAATTTTCTCCTTTTTTTATTAGTTTGCCAAGTTAACTTAAAAGTGGTATGTGATAAGTGCTTCTTCTTCTTCTTCCGCTTGTAGACTTTAATTTTTTTTGGTTAATAGATGAGCTGGGAATCGCTTGAGGGAACACACATACGATATTATCTTCAGCAATATTTATGCTTTAATTTCAATATTGATTATTTCTCATTCTGTTATTCACCATTTTTATCACTTGTTTTGTTTCTGTTTCAAATTTATTATTTATTGTTAAATACAACATCTAGAATCTACATTGTAGCTAATGATATTATCAAAATATCGAACAAGAATACTGATTGTGATAGAGTAATAAATAATAAAAAATAAAGTATATTATTTACTTGCTGAGATTAGTTAATAAACGTTTCTTATCCGATATCAATATGAAGGCAATATTTAGATATTTATGCCTATCGATTTTAATCGATATTTGTGAAAAGATGGCAGTCATTGATTAATTTAAATAGACTTGATCTGCATATGGTATACGATAACGTATATTGCATTTAAGCGTTTATTGTCCGACTCTGTATAGAGTATATATTTGTGGGCAACTGCATCATACCCACTTTTCTAGTTGTATTGCCACAATTAAGTAGTGTAAAACGCGCCAACTTCTGGGGCAATTAACTGTAACTGAAACTAACTTAGCCAAGTGCGACTCAAAGCTATTCGCAAAGTTTCTATGGGGACGACGCCAATTGAGAACTTTGCGCACCTTTTTTACCCTGTCACTAAACAAATTGATTTATTGTTGTTGGTTTTTTGTTTAACTATGTGCGCATTACGTTTAGCATTGTGCTACATGCCACAAAGCGAAATACTATGGAAAATACGTGGAAAAGCAATTAAACGGAAACTCACGAATAAAAAATTGCAATCAAAAAATGTTGCTGTTTTTGTTTTAGCCATAAGTACATGCAACCGATACATATGGGCATGTTTCTTGTGGTTCTTGTTCTTGTTCTTGCTATTGCTGTTGCAAGTGTTTGGCATTTATTAGGCAACTAATGAGCTTACAACGCACGCCAACAAAATTCCAGCGTGCCACATTCAAAATGAATGAGCAACTTGAATGCTTAAAACAAAGAAAACGAAAAAGGCGCATACAAAAAAAGTCGACAAATTTGTAGTTTATTAGTTTCTGTGTATTGTACACACTGAGAAAAAGCAAACAGTGAATTTCAGGTGTTCGACCTAGAACCGGACTTAATGTTCCATTTTGTTAATTACCTTAAAAGTAGAACAATACTTCTCAGATTCTGCTATGAAAATATGCATAAAAGTGCATCGATTTTTCTGAGTGTATACTTGCAACAGTGCCACACATTTCTGTGCTAAGTTTCATTTTTCTTGCGCCGTAATTAATATGCCAGAGACGTACTCAGAACTCAACTGAACTGAGCGATTGAGCGATTGACTGACTGACTGATTGACAGACTGGAATAAGAGAGAGAGAGAGAGAGAGAGAGAGAGAGAGTCACTGACCAGTGGTCACTGGCTGTGATCAAGGCCAAACGAGAATGCAATGCGCCCACTGGGTGCCACCTGAGCTCACCCCGCTTACCTTTTGTCGCATTTGCATAAGCTGCCACAGCCAACCAACGAATTTCATTGCGAGGCGCGCACGAAAATCCTAACAACTGAAATAACAAGAATGCTCAAGTGGGGAGTGCTCGACTGGGTAATACCCTTAACTCCAATATCAATGCTCAAGTGGGGAGTGCTCGACTGGGTAATATTCTTAACTCTAATATCAATGCTCAAGTGGGGAGTGCTCGACTGGGTAATACCCCTAACTCAAAACCATGCCTAGGTAAGCATAAATAGTCGATTGATTGATCAAAGATATGGCTTACAAATTGTGTTTACTATTGCAATCGATAATCGATTGTTATCGATTCGTTGGGCAAACAGACAAAGTTAGGCAAATACAAATTGTTATTCTATTGTTATTCTTCTCGTCTGTTTCATGGCTTTGCACAACTTCAGTATACCCTTTGCATTCACTTTTCAGGAGTACAGCGCATACAAAAAGTCAAAAGACTGCTGTCCAGGTGCAAATTGACGCAGTCCAAGTAATAACTGTCATGTGTACGTGCAACTGTATGTTTGTGTGCTGGTGTGTGTGTGTGTATGCGTGCGTGCTGTTGACATTTCCACGGCCTCGACTGCGTAGCTACCATTAGACATTTCCGACCATTGGCTGCCCAGTTGAAACTGCCAGTTGCCAATAAAAACGCCCAAGCAATTTTTTGTTTTGTTTTGTTTTTTTTGTGAAATCTAATTTCGCATATCCGTCACAGGAACAGCAGATGAAAAACGAACTTAAAAAATTCACCTTTAAAGCTTTGCTTTAGCAGAATAGAAAATATATCAAATTGTTTAAAAATATTACTGTGGAAAAAAATGGTTTACAATTATTTTTGAATGTTTTTTACAATAAGCTTTGTTTTGGCTTGGTTTTTCTAATGACTGTTAAATTGTGTAGTGTTCGTTTTATGTGCAAATACTTTGACAAATGGCAAAGATAAATTATTCGATCAAATTAGCATGCAGTGCATGCCCAACAGCATGAAGCAGTTGTGCTTCTGGCAGCACTTCACCCGTCCAACTGGGTGCAACACTCAACAAACGCTGCTTTTGGCCAGCATTTACCTTTTCCACCTAACTACCTCCACGACTCTACCTCTACCTCTTTTAGTTGCATGCCACACACACAGAGAGAAAGAGAGTGAGAGAGAGAGAGGCACGTACAACATGGCCGGATAGTGCCCTACTGTTACCTCTGACCACTGACAAGTGACCGCCGGTCACTCACATTGCTGCAGCTGCAGCTGCTGCTGTTGTTGTTGTTGTTGCAGCATGTGGCACACTCTGGCCATATTCGTTTAGATAAACGAGCATGCAATGCGCCAAACTTGGCTAACTGTTTGGCACTTGCATTCGCTCTAAATAGTTTAAGCCCGCTGGTTCATGCCCCTCAGAAAGCGATTATTATTATTCATATTTGAATGATATTTATTTTATTTGATTTGCAGCATCACATGAAACCAGAATCGGAATCAAAAACTAATTAAAAGTCTGGGCTCATTTGTCATTCGTAATCCCAAACAAAGCTACATAAAAAAACAAAGCAAAAAAGATTTTTGCACAATTTGTTAACTTGAGTACAATTAATATTGATAGGAAAAATAAGTCAAATGCATTTGAATTTGATTTTTGATTTTTTTTTTATTGAATTAATTATATAAAATGATTTTGTAATTGTATTTTGATTGCGTTCTTGGATGGTTTTTTTGATTTTTTGTTTTTGTATTCATTATTGGATTATTTTTTGTAGATTGCAAGCAAAGTCGATAAATTCTATAAATGCTGGCATGTTTGCGACATGAGAGCAAATCAAATTAATTAAATATGAAATAAATTTTTACAATTTAATTCTTTAATTCTATTTAACATGCAGAAGTAAATTCCAAATTCGAGCTGAGCACATTTTAAAGCTGCCATCGACGGAAAGCTTTTCAAATAACTGTGGGCAGCAGGGGAGGGGTTTTCGGGTTGTTATTTATGGTCTGTGACACGCCCACTTTTTGTTGTAGTTGCTGAAGGGGTGGGGAATGTATTTAGCAGGAGTCTAGGATTACTTGGCCGTCTACATTTATTATGCACATATTTGATATTCTTTTACACGCCTTATCAACTTAACGTGCACTTGAATCTGAGCCTGCCTTTCTACAATTACCTGTGCCTGCACACACACTCGAACACACTCCCACACACACATATGTATATATATATATATATATATGTACATAGAGTTGCACTGCCCGCAGCTAGTCGTGGGCCAGTTGCATATTTCAGCAGACTCGGTTAAATATTAAATATGCTCCAGCTAAAATAACAACAACAACAACAACAATAATAATACCACTGCCATGTACCTTGGGGCAGGTGGCCAGTTAGCCATTTGAAGTTGCTCACTTTAATGCTCTGTGTGTGTCTGCATTGTGACCCTTGTGTCTGTTTCTCTATTCCTTATTCGCGATTTATTCCACACGCTTTCCATCTTACACTGCGCAAAAAAAAAGGAATTCGTTTCTTAAAAATGTTAGCTAACGGTAAATGTGAATATTCTTAAATAAATAAGATGTTCTCGATTCTCTCGGAAGCTGAAATGGATCAATATTATGCCTAGTTAAATGAGAAACATACATATTTTATATGGCTATCGATAATTATCGATCAAATAAAATAAACTTGATATGCGTATGGCCCTAAATTTAAAGTATCTAACTCGTATAGCTCTTAGTTCCTGCTAAATCCACTCGATTGTTCATACTGACCAGGAATATATATCTTTTGGGGTCGCAGATGTTTCTACTGCATATATATATGAATATATATTTATATTTTAGCTACTATTTATTTATTGCTGTGTATGTCTTAAGTACACGTCGCGAGCCTTGCAGCTTTCTGAGCTGAGCAACTATCACTTGAGTGCTTCAGCTGCCTCGCGAGTTGCGTCCCGGTGGACCAGCCACAACAGCAACTGTAACTGCAACTGCCACCACAACAACAACAACTGCGTTGACAGCGTTGCTTAATGTAGCATTTTATTTCTTTGGCCACAACATAATCCATGTACAGGCAGGCGGGCAGGCGAGCAGGGGAGGCAGTGATATTTTTGCGACCACTTTTTTAGTCAAGGCTGAGAGATGCAACATTTCGCTGCTGTTTCACGCCTGCATCCTTTCGACTGACACCCTGCCAAGCTGCCAACCTGCAACACGCAAGAGCTTGCCACACAAGTCGCTTGTCGCTGTGTTTTATGATATCTGGTTGAGGGCACATGCAACAATTTATGCCCATTTTGTTGCCATTTGCCATCTGCTTTATTAGTTACGGCTGCTGATGCCTTGCGACACTTTTAATTTGATCGAATATTTATCTCAATCTGCAAGCATGAAAGTCACTTTCCCCAGAGACTATTTGGAGGATAAGAACAAGTTTATTTCATTTGCTCGATAACGTAATCCGATAAAAATCGATTAACGATTACAATAAAAGCCACAATTTTGAAGTTATCTCTTGTTTATCAAATATAAAATATATATATTATGTGATAGTTAAAGATTTGGGCACAAGATATCTGCTAGTCGCGCTTTTCCGGCTTGACTCGTTTCTTTCTCATTTTGTTGTTGTTTTTTTTTTTGGAAAACAGTCGAAAAAATCAGCTGCAATGCGCATAAGTAAAGCGAGAGAAGCAATAAAAAAGAATCATTTGAAGTGTCAACAAGGTCCCATAACAAACAAGGGCAATGATTTGCATGC
The DNA here is from genome assembly GCA_035044125.1 of Drosophila ochracea. Classification (NCBI taxonomy): domain Eukaryota; kingdom Metazoa; phylum Arthropoda; class Insecta; order Diptera; family Drosophilidae; genus Drosophila; species Drosophila ochracea. The sequence continues at coordinate 23,869,175 of JAWNML010000021.1, read as the reverse complement.
GACATATGCATGCCACCACCACAGATGTTTACGTACATGCCCCAACGCGCAGCCTTTTGTAATTGGGCTGACATCGAATTGTTGACCGCCTGCTGATTTTTGTCTATTGTCGGGCCACAACGTGTTGGCATGGGAATCCGCTTTGCATATTTCGTCCTACAAGGATAACTGGGCCAACTCTGGGAATCACATCTCGCAGCGCATAATTGTTAATGTTATTGTTATGGTTCTTATTTATGCCGCTGATATTGCATGAAATGTGCAATTCGATTATACAATGAGACCAAACCATTAGAATATTGCAACAAGCGCGCCACAGTGGCAAGAGTTATCCTTATGCTATATCGATAACAATCAAAGTGGCTGCTTTTAATCGACTTGATGATTGAGCTATGTTTAGTTCATTTTTTGAGTATCTATTATAATTTGTTGTATTTTTTGTGGAGTGTTGAGCCACTGTGCAACAGAACAGTGGTGCCGCCGTTGCCTTTATTGCATTTTGTGGGCCAATCAATTTGTGTGTGGCCAATTCAAATATAACAAAAATCAGTGCTCTTCACAATGCACAATGCACCCATTGAAACTAAAATTATGATTTATCTAATGAGCCAAATAACTGGGCCAAAACACAAACACACCAAGCATAATAATATAATGCGCTTATGGGCATCATTCATTATTCCACTGCATTCCAGTCGATCAACTATATATCAGGATAGCAGATAAAGCCAAAAAATAAAATACAAAATAAAGCAATTTCTAGGCAAGCCCAAAGCAAATGAAACTATAATCAAAGAATTGTACATTTCATGTAAACATTGATGTAGTTCACATAAGGTTTTATCACAATACACAGACAGTAGATGAAATGCAATCGAAAATTCCAAATTGCTGAATTTATGCTCAAATAACAATCAATTTGGTACACTCCAATTCGTACACAAGGATTGGGATTCGGATTGGCCATATCCCATGTCCATCAGGATTCTAATCAAAACACTTGGCAAACATCCATCAAGTAAATCATTTTTCTTTTATTAAAATAAAATCTAAATTCAATTGCAATTGCAATAAAACGTTATGTTTACTCAATTTACCTTCCATGAGATGTGAATAATTCGCAACTAAATCGAAAGGCTTGAAAAATTCATCATTTTTGCATTTTCAAGCATTTTCGTCTCATTAAATAATTAAAAAACGAAATAAGCATTTGCCTCTTATTGCATGCAGCAGAGTGCAGAGAGCACTTGTGCACTCTTCAGAAATGGTAATCCAAATCAAGCCAAATACTTGGAAATAATTTTTGATTTAGCTATGGAACACTGCCAGCACAGCAAATATTGAACTCATTCAGACGTTCCAAAGCAAAGTTCTGCGATTGGTAGCTGAAATGCTCAATATCTGATCTCAAGCAAATCCATGCACAAAGATCTCGGCATCTCTCTTATATCTTGGCAGGTTATCCAATTACCTTCTCTACACAATCACAATCGCAATCGCAATGGCAACCATAAGAAGACTCAACTTCAGCTAATACCTGGCAGTAAGTGCAACCTTGTCTTACATAAAAAGAAAACGCTGTGCAAGCTTAACCAGAAGCGTTATCAGAGGCAGAAGCATTGCTTGTATTTATTTATATTTCATTGGATTATACACGCAGCTGGCTACAGTCTCCAAGAAGTAGTTTAAAAATAATTTTGTATTCATTTCTTTTTTTTTAGTTGTCAATGGGAATTACTTTGAATACCTATTTACCAAAATGAATACAAAATAGATCTTTGAACACACAAAAATGTAGTGGATTCTTTATTGTCAACATACTTTTGCCCACTAGTGTATTTGAATCGTTTGTTTTGCTTGCGACTGCTCCAATTACAGTAGCAACAAAAGCAGATCGTTGGATAATTAAATTGTGTCTCACAATACGTGCAATAATGTCCTTAAAATGTATTTATATATTTTAATACACAAATGTTTTAATACTCATTTTTACCATGTAACCGGAGAAGATGTGTGTGTTTTTTGTGTCGGCAAATTCACATGAAACAAAAAACCAGAAAATAAATGACAAAGTGCCAGCAACAATAAAAAACAAAAGCAAAAAACAGCTGCACAGACATATTTTGGCGCTGTGTGGCGCCTTCTTTAGACCGATTTGAGACGCTTGAGTGGCCAAAAAAGAAAAAATGGGAACTGTAGACGAAATCGGACGCAGGAGGAGCACGAGGAAGTGGGACAAGCGGAACAAGTGGGCAAACAAACAGGTGGCCAGGTGTGCAGAAAAACTTTGTCTCCATTGGCGAACTTAAGATGCACAGTAATTGCAGTAATTAGCCAACTAGAGTACGGAACGGACGGCAAATGGGGAAACCGTTTTTATTTATTTATTTAGTATTATTTTCTTGGTTTTTAATCATCAGCAGTTTTCATCCAGAACGCAACAAGGCCAGCAAAGCGTCAACTGACCTTTGTAAATGAGTATGTTGTGTTTCTTAAATAAATAATTTTAAAAACAAAATAAATAAACCATAAATATATGCGCAACACAAATACAAATTATTGTTTTTTATATACGAAAATGATTGCAAACTGGGCGGGTATAATGGCAGTTGGGCAAAACTATGTAACTGACAGAATGAACCACATACGTATCTATATATTCTTGATCAGCATCGAATTTAGTAAGAATACACCTAACTGAGAGACTTCAAATTTGGAGTAGAAGTTCGTGTTTATTATAAGCCTGACTTTAGCAATAGTCAATCATCAAAACTGATAATTATAATTGTAATCGATTCAATATATTGCTGGGCAACTCGTAGTCACGCACTCTCTCGACAAGAGCACTTGTTTTAATTGGTTTTTGTTGTGCTTAATTTCAAGGTGTTTAAAATGAAAACCATGAAATTGATAAATATTTTTTTAATAAACATCGTCGAATATTTACATAGCATATGTGAAAATGTGGCCTCGACGATGCCTTTTCTGTTCTGTCAAAGTAATCGGAATGAAAACATCTCTTTCAATAATTCGACAACAAATGCATTTTCAATTATTTATTGAGCAAAAAACTGTCAATTGTTCGATATTTCAAAATTAATTACTTAATAATTGGGCATATTTAACGTCAGATTAGCAAAATGTAACACAATACTAATGACGTCTAAATTAATTTCTGTTCAAATTGAAATTTGATATTTGAATATTGCTGTTTGAAATTTGGATATTCGAAACTTGCCATACATTAAAGTGGAACAATATGCAATAATCAGTGAGTGTTTGTGATTACAATTGAAATGTTACTATATTTGTGTTAATTAGATTATTTGGTAAGAACGTGTTTTTGGCAGATTAGCCTGCCGGTGTCATATCGATTTGTAAAGGCAAGTCAAATTTAACATAATAATAAATAAACAATAATAAGCAGTGAAATGGAATCGAATGGAATCCAATTGAATTTCATTTCATTAATCAGGAATTGACACTGCACAAATAATTGTGATTACCGATTCATTTAAATGCAATTCATTATCAAAAATTGTGTTGCATTAATTATTGCATTAAATGTTGCACACGCATTTGCCGGGGGATTAAAATGTACCACAAAGCTGATTTAAAATGCCAAAGCTCTCTCATCTAAGATTAATTATCTATAATCTAACCAAACGAATTAGTTGGTTGACTTCACTCTTAACCAGACAAATAAATAAATTAATGTGAATGTGAATCGACAATTTAATTCGTGAAGCTTTTTAATTGATGCGATTTCAAAAACTAAGGTAGATATCGATTTAGCAGCAATCCAATTGGAATTGAAACATATAGTTTCAAGTTTAAGGATGGAATCTGTATGGACAGACAATTTAGCTTCGGGAACTTCATTATCAGCGTAGACTATGAAAACCAAAACAGAGTTGGCAGCACCTAATTAGCCAGGTGCACTAAGATTTGTTAAGCCTTTAAGCCCGCCAGCTGATTGAACTACAGCTGCAACATTTTGGGCCAATTATCAATTATCAACTTCAAAGTGGCTTATTTAAAGTTATCAGGCCATGTTTCTTCAGTCTGTTGTTGTTTTCAATTTATTGATTACTTTTTGTTAAAAGTAATTATTAATATTAATAACATATTATTAATTAATTATAGTTTCATTCAGTTTTGTACTTCTTTTTCATCTGTACTTTTTCTGGACAAACTTTTCATTAATTTTTTCCATTACGGCTCAAAGAATGGATAAGTTTTGGAAATTGAAAATGAATTAATTTAATGACTCATATTCATTTAATTATAATTATAGATCGAATTTAATGTATATAGTTTTTAGCAAAATAAATGGATGCATTTTGTTCTTTGTCAAAACACTTCTTCTGCTGCTTTCCAAATGTGTTCGGGGTCCTTTCAGTTTTATCAGACATAACCCAATTCTACGCCAAGCACCAAGTTGAGGAGTTTAGGATGAACATTTTGTCGTGCTTCTTCCTATTAGACACTCGCTCTGCTTTTGCTTCTACTTCTACTTCTCCTACTTCTTTTCTTCCTAGTTCTGTTTTGTTTATTCGGTTGCGCATTTCACATTGGAGATTTTCTCGTGCGTTTGATGTCGGCTCGTCTAACTTTTGTGTTGTCATTGCCGTTATTTACACATACATACACACTGTCGGGCAGACAAAGAGAGACAATTACTTTAGAATTGTCGTTGACTTGGACTTCGTTTGTTTGGATTCTGTGTAAAATATCAGCGACAAGGTGTTGAATTTACATTTTCGTCACTCACAAGTATTTCCAACACAGTGGAAACTCGATAAGGGCAACTATAATATTTATGATAAATGCTCAAAACGAGTGTCAAATACAACAATAAACAACACTCGAGCATTGCACACTCGAAATTATATCAAAATAATCATAATCGAGGAGGAGTTTGGAATAATTCAGCACAATTTGGAAATCCGAAACGCAAATATCTTTTGAATACGCCTTAATAATTCAAGAGAGATATTGTACTGCTGCCGACCAACTAAGCAGATGCATTCTGTTCATCCTTTGAAATATGTCCTAAAAATCTGTTTTCCTGCTATTTTCACATTTGATTCACAACAATTACAAAAGTATTTATAAGTTGTCTTATCTGTATTTATTTATATGTCTATTTGTAATTGTAGTGTGTAGTACAATCGAAAGTATTTTACTATTCAGTGTCAGTTTGTTTGATTCATATTGATAAGACCGAACGAACGAACGAAAGAACGATCGAACAACAGCAACAACAAATCAAACAATTGTTGAATGCGAAGCAGTGTTGACGAGCTAAATGCATACTACGAAATGCAGCAGCACAAAACACAAACAAAAATACTGCTTAAATAGCAAGGAGGCAGCTCCCACTCCCAACTCCCACTCACTGTTACTCCCTCCTAATTGTGCAACAGAAACAAAACGCTGCTCTTTGCTTTGGCTAATTTTTCTGCTACGCTTTGCAATCACCCATAAAAATTCCCACGGGCTGTTTGTTTTATACTTGTACCAAAAAAAAAAACCAAACGAAACGAAAAACAAAAAAAAAACAGAGCAAAACCAACAACAAGAGAAGCAGAATAAGTGGAAGAAATGTGAGCATGCAAACGCTAACCAAGAAGAAACTGAAGAAGAAGAAGAAGAAGAAGAAGGAGAAGAAGAGATAGAGAGAGAGAGAGAGAGAGAGAGAGAACTTACCCGCGTAACATGAGCAGCTGTGCCAGCCAAATGCGGCAAAGCCGACCAGTAGCAACATCATCAGCAGCAGAGGCGGCGGCGACGACGACGTTGGCAGCATTCTAAGCTGAGCTGCTGCCGTTTTTGGTCTTCTTTTTGGTGGTGGTGCTGCTGGTTTTTCGTTGACGCGACGCAGCGACGACGACGACGATCGTCGCTGCCCTTGCTTCATTTGCGCCAGTTGTTGTTGTAGTTGTTGCTTTTGTAGTCGTTTGTCTTCTACTTTGAGCTGTTTGTTTTTATTTTTTGATTTTCTTTCGAGTTTTTTGTAATTTTCTATTTGAAAAGTTCCTTGGATATGCAATTGGCAGAAGTTGTTTTTATTTTATTTGTTCAATTCTTTCAATTTGTTGAGCATTTTCGTTGCTGCTGCCATTTTAGGTGCCTGCAATGGACAACAAACAAACAACAACAAAATGAGAGGGCGATCGTGTTTGAGTGAGAGAGGGAGAGAGAGAGACGGGCAAATAGAAGGCAAAAGCAAAACAACAAATGCTAACGTCACTTTGATCTAACACTGCGCTTTGTGCCGTCATTCGCACTCATTCACTCACGCACACACTCACACGCATCGCACACCTGCACACAGGTAGCCAGCAGAGAGATAGAGCGTACGGCGTGTGAATGAGAGAGTGAGAGAGAGAGAGAACGGAGTTGATGGCAGATCAGCGCAACGAAAGCCAGCTGCGCAGCCAGCGTTTGTTTAATGGGAATTCTGCCTCGGCTTCGTCTTTGGCTTCGGCTTCCTCTTCTTTTATGCCTTGCTGCTTTGGCTGAACCCTTTTCTTTTGGCTCTTCTGTTGTGCGACTGGTTGCAAGAACTTGTTTTTACGTGCAATTTTTCGCTTCAAACTCTGCTCGATCCCACAACCAGTAACACACACACACACATGCACGCAAATATAAATGCATGTAGAGATAATAAATGGTTAAAAATCCAATTCAGTTGAGATTGTTGTTCATAATTTGTTCTCCATTATTTTTCAATTGCAATTCATGCATCAAAAAATTCAAACATGCACAAAAATTTGTGTAAATCTAAAAACACAGAAACAAACACGAAACAACAAAAAAAAAAAACCAACAAAAATATTGAAAGATCGTTGCGCGCTGCCGATCGACGCGCAAGCAGCAAGCTAACACACATACACACACACACTGACACATGAGAGAAACAACGTTTTTTTTTTTTACCAGCTTCGCTTTGGATCTGCTTTCGCACGAAGTACGACTACGCCAACAACGACGGCGGCAATTATGACGACGACTCTCGCAGCAATCACTACCGTTCAGAACGCGCGCACAAAACAAACTGCGAACGAGCCAGAAACGAAAACATAATCAGCAGCGCCAGAGGCCGTCGAGTGACTTTTGCTTAACATAAGACTGTTAAATTCATTGAAATGTTAACTTCACTTGGCCAATGTTACACTCAAATACTGAGTGTTTGGCCTGTGTGAGACACCACTCAATGTTAATGCTAACTCAAAATGGCACTGTTAACATTCACGAAGCAGCACAGTGGCTCACAATCTATATGCGTTAATTGCAACAAATCAATCGAAACGAAATTTCGCAATTTCTTTTTAATTAAGTTTGTTGTTGCTTAAAATATTGTTGTTAATAAATCCAATGGCTATATTCATTTCAGCTATTTAACATTCTGTAGCTCAAAGCTTGAATTCCGCATTCTGGATGCGCATTGTGTACCACTGTCGTGCAACAGATGCTGAGCTGCGTGACGCACTCGACTCAAAATGTAACTCTGCGCAGCTCCACTCAAAGGCGAACTGAAAGCACTCAACTGATTTTCGAGTAAATTGAAAACTTCTGTTCAAAATCAACAAAAAGTGTGCTAAGTACTTCAAAATGCAAATGCAAAATGCTCGTAAGCGCAAAAATTAAATGCAAATCTGCATAAATAGAAACAGTTAGTTCATTTTTAGTTGTTAATTATTTTTTTTTTTGCACCGAAAGAGATAATTTGTTTTCATGTTTGTTTTCATTTATATTTAATTTTGTTTCCTTATTCAGAAGGCTTAAACTCAGTTTCCAAACAGAAGACTTTTAAAAATAAATATTCAAACTTTTTAAATAATCCATAAAACATTTATTTGTAGTGCATTGTTTTTAATATTTTGAAAAATTAAACAAAAATTAATAACATCCTAATTTCATTATAAATTAAAAAAAAAACTCTTTACAAACTTATATTTATTGTACGTAACTATTTAGAGCATTCATTTATTTATTATATATGTGTATAATTATTATATAACTATTATTTCCCAACTTAAGCCCATGGGAACTCCTGCCTAGTCCTGCACCTCAACACCGTACAACTTAAAAAACATTTTTAATCAACTAATGTAAATTTGCAATTGTACTATAAATATATATATATACATATATATCTTATGAGAACCTCTGCAGTAGTCACTGCTCAATAATTTTAATAATAAGTTATCAGATAGTAAATAAATGGAATATTTTATAGCCTGAACCCACTAAGGCACCTCTTATATAGTCATTTTAATTTTATACTTAAATTACAAATATTCCGATTGGACAAGGACGCAATACATTTAAAAAAAAGCACTGCAATGGGATAATTAATTTCTGTTTCGGGATTGCATTTTGTTGCCCCTTACCATGCCGACTGAGAGCACTTTAATATAATTTGTATACCCTGCATATGATTTGAATAAGATTTAACTGGATCTGTTCTAGTTTAAGTTTGCATCATGTCAATGATCGATAACTTCATTCGTTTCTGCAATATCGATATAAATCGATAATACATGTTACAGAATACAGAATTGCATATTTCCTATTTGAAAGGAAACTTTGAACAACTTTATAATTTTTTTTATTTAAATAAAATACAAAAGGAACATACTGAATTCATATTATACTAAGAACAGAAATTTAAAATTACAATTAAATTAAAAACAAAGAAACATTTATACGAATTCCGGGTGTATTTAAATGCAAAATCGACCAACAAATAGTAAAAGAATCAATTTAAGAAATACGAAATTAATATTTAATATAATATTAAAATGTACCAAATTACACACACACACACACACACATATACACACATGCCAAGACATAGGGTATCTCGTAGCGAGCTCTCTCGACTGGAGCAATCCTGTTTGTTTGTTTAATTTGTGATAGTTCAACGAAAAGTATTTTCAGCGCGACTCAGTATGCAAATACAAAGACAGTGTGAGTTATTTTGTGAGTGTGTGTGAATGAGTGTGTGTGAGTGTGTGCCGTATTCATATAAAAATTCACTTTAAAATTGTTATAGTGCGTGTGTGTGTGTGCGTGTGTGTGTGTGTATGTGCGTGTGTGTGTTTGCCCGCGGCTTTCGCCAGAGGTCAGGTCAACTTCGTCGCCTGCCAATTAAAACTTTTTATACGCTGCGGCGGCTGCACACACACACACGCACACACACACACATACATGTGTGTGTATATGCATCGTTTTGTAAAGCGCTCCATGGAACTTTATTAATGCTATTTCAGTTAATTAACTACAAGAAATACGCAGAACAATCCGCAAACGGAGCAAAAACAGCAACAACAAAAAAACATAAAAATAAATATAAATGTGTCAATATATATATATATATATATATACACATATAATTCGTTTTTGTTAAATGCTGAACCGTTAAAAAGAAATTTTACAATATATATGGTAGATATGGATGCTTACAAAGCAATTTGCAACTCTGCATTAACACACACACACATAAATAATTTGGTGCGAATGGAGTTCGCATAAGCATTAAGTCAAATGCCGTTAACAACAACAACAACAACAAGAACTAAACGAAAAACAAAAACGAGAAAAAGTCAACATGACAAAGCAGTGCGGCTCATCTCTCCAACTCTCCAAACCCTCCAACATAAAACTACTTCTCCACAAAGCTCACGACCATATAACGGTTCCCACGCAACGCTTTGTTTTGAGTTGGTTTTTGGTGCAAACGCAACAAGTTGAGTGCGTGCGTGTGCGTGTGTGTGTGTATGTGCGTCTGCCCAGATAAGCAAAGCGAAAATACATCAGCCGTGGCGTGACAAAAAGTGTTGCCTACCTTTGGGAGAGTTGCAAAATTAACGAGTTTCACACAATGTCAGTTTTTGCGCGCGCAGCTAAAAAAGAAAGAAAAAACCAAAAACAAGACCAGATATAGTTGGTAATTCTAAAAATCCGTTGCTGCCAAGCACACCGATGCATGCAAAGCACCACACACACACACAGACATATATATATATTTATATAATTGCTGAAAGAAAAGAAGGGAAGAATGAGCTCGACTACGAAATACCCTCAATGCAGTTACTAAATATATTTATATAAATATTAATATTGTCAGTTGGAACTTAAAATTAGTGCATTTGTGGGAATTTTCAAACCTTATTGTATATTCTCAGAACGTATTTTTTAACAAACTGTCAGCAAGCAAGTCTATTTTGTATTTAGGGTAGTTCCACGTCGAGTTTTGCTCCACAAGACAAGATTTCTAACGGTTATTTTACGGATGATAATTAAAAAGTAGTGCATGACAAGCGCTGTGCAACACTTTAAGCTTTTAAACGTGTCTTATTCAACACAGTCAAATCTCGGCTCGATCGGATCAACAGCAAATCGCACACAAGTGGATAGATGTGTGTGTGGCAAGTATGTGTGGCAGGCGTGTGTTGCAGGTGGTTACAGATTTAGTTTTACGTGAGCTGCATTTCCGCATGGCCGATTCAGTGTCCAGTCGCACATAAGCTGACACTTGAAACGATGTGTTATTGATACGTCTCAATTGATTCTGACGCACGCTCGTTGCAACGCGGCAACGTGGCAACATCGCAGCATTAACTACATTAACAACATGGCCGTAGCGTTGCACCTTGAAGAGGAGCCACAAGAAAAAAATTTGTTTGTGAAATCTACAAAATGATTGCAGATATCAAATGTTGCAATTGTTGGGGGCGCATACAAAATGTGGGAGGAGGTTGCCACAAAACTGCATTCCAAATTTGCCAACTGTAACTTTAAAATTGTCTGTTTTTTGAGGCGTGTTCAGAAATGTTGTGCTTAAAATAAGTGTTCGCTTGCCTAAGAAAATTTACTTAACAGTTTAACATTTATTTCTCTGAGTGTATGAGCAAATGCCAGTCTTTACACATGAAGGAATGTGTCCTTTCAATTTGTCCGCTCGAGCTGTAATCCTTTCTACGCTCATGTTATTATATGGAACACAACAGAACGCTGTAGTCGAGTATGCTCGACTAAGAGATACCCTACAAAGTACACTATACTTTCTATATGTATGCGTGTTTGTAGTAGTTATATCTGAACCGATTTTCATGCATTTGTAGAGTAGATCAAACCTGTATCCATATGAATAAGAAAATGTGAATTTGAATCAGCAATCGATTTGTATCGATATACCCAGTTATCGATAACATGAAATGAAGCTCGTCTCCAACTTCAGCACATCCTGTTCCATTTCCACTCTCAATGGGTAAAATGGGATCCAGAAAAGTACGTGCCGATGTATATAAATAAGGGCATAACTGAAGGTGCAACAGGCATTCAGCACATTGAGCACACTCGGCAAACAGTCGAAGCATATTGCTGAAAGCGTATTGCAACATGCGGCACAAGTAATGCAAAAACAACAAAAATAAAAATAAACAAATGAAGATGAAGATGCAGAAGAAGAAGCTAAACATTGCAATTCTTGGCAATCAAAGTAATCAATTCACACTTCTTATCTAAATCAAATTGATAAAAACAAAGACTATTTAATTCAAAAGTGTTAAATTGAATAACATTTGAGATAAAATGATTAAAAAGTTTTCCATGAAAAATCCGACTTACAAACTTGCCAAATATTGATGGAAATTTGCTCTCTTCCTAGCTATATATATATATATATATATACAGAAATTTGTGTAAACAGCACGTTTTTTTTTAAAACATTTCATTCAATAAAAAAAACCTTTGATTGAAGTAAAGAATCAAAATAAAATAGAAATAATAAAGTAAAACAATTTCTTGCAAATGAAAAGCAAGCAGACAACAAAATTGATGCAAAGTTTTTTGTTTTAGTTCAGTTTTAGAAACCAATCGGATTAAATCCAAAAACAATGTTCTTTGCTTAGCTTTGGCAAATTTTTCTCAATTGTTGCTTTATTTCATTGCTAAAATGTGAATTGCTTCCTTGAATCGATGTTTGCAAAATTCTTAAAACTAAATAAACAACAAATAACAACAAAATAACAATTCACTGCTTCACTTTTGATTTTCGGTTGCTTTCTTTATGCAAATCTCAACTGTTGAAGCTCTCTCATTGTTTGCCTGCTCTGCTCGAGGATTTCCAATGCAATCGACAATAACAATCAAAATGTGCAACACAACACAACGCAACGCAACACGCACATTGCAAAATGTCACTTGCCACATTTATTTTGCGTGTCAACATCGAATGACATCCAGCGTCCTCTGTCATCCCATCCACTGACACCCACTTTGGTTGAGCAGGTCCAGCAGGATATATATATATCTTCTATATATATAACACCAGAATAACAATCAGAGCATTTTTCTTTTGCAGTTTGAAAGCATGAAATAAAAGTGTTCAACTCGAAACTTAACACAACGAAAAGCTAATAATCGTTTTATTTTATTTACAACAAATAACTAACTTCAACAGATTGTAATTTGCCAACTCCGCCGCAGAGGTTCTTGGCTGGTTTTAGTACGCGCTCAGGAATGGTAATTGCCCAACTGTCGGACTCAACAACACGGTCATACCTCAGGAGAACCATGCTCGCTGCCTGGGTATGTTCTTGGACAGGAAACTTACCTGGCGCAAACACATCCAGATCAAAAAAAAAAAAAAGAAGCGAAACTCAACTGGTTGCTGAAGCCATCAAGCAAACTCAGCTTGAGCAACAAGTTGCTGGTCTACAGGAGCATCGTCGTACCCACATGGACATATGAAATTCCATGCTGGGGCACAGCTGCAAAATCTTGGATTAATCAAGTTCAAGTCTTGCAGAACAAGGTGCTCAGAGACATCTCTGGTGCTGCACAACGACATCGGATTACCGACGGTCAGTCAACAAATTAACAGACACACGAGTCGGTATAATGACCGGTTGCACAACCATGTCGACCCTTTGACCTGCTCACTTGGGTCGAATACAACACGCAGGAGGTTGAAGCGCCTCCGCACGAGCGACCTCTGCCACAATGTAATATTTGATGTTATTTATTAACTGCTAAAACCTGTTCTATGTTTATGTTAAAGATGGTAATTCACTGTTATTATTCATTCTGTTACAAATCAATGTTTTATAGCCTTTGAATATAAATGTTATATAAAAAAAAACAGATTGTAAATAAAACTCAATGCCACAATCCATGGAATGCATCCATTCTGCATAGAGATCCCTCAATTCAATTTGGTAGGCATAGTTCAATTCGGTTTCCAGAAGCAGACTTCAAGGACCAAATCCTTTCCCAGTTTCACTCCTCTCTCAATTTACGCTGGTTACTTTAAGCAACCCAGTCAAGCTTCTGCTGTCTGCTGTCAGCTTTACAGTATTCCTATCGCCTACTTTTAAATAACACTCATTTCCATCCTTCAAAATGTCTCCGACAACATCTGATTTGTATTAGGATATCTGCACTGGAACCAACTAGATCTATTGTGTCCCCCTCTGAATCTTTGGCTACTCCATCAATCCCAGCTGCTCATCGCGAATGGGTTGAGGGATTCTATGTCTTTGAGGGCTTCTATGTCTTCTTCTAGTTAAGGCGACACACTCTGCTCTGCTGGGATGTGCCTTGGGGATTCTTCCTCGCTTTACCTCGATTCGTTGGGTGACTTCTTAGTCCACAGGGTCAATTCTTCCCTTGGTTTTTACTTGCTTAAATCGTTTATGATTATAGCCAAAAAAAAGAAGGCATTTGGCTTGTCAGAGTCGAGTAGAGTGGCGCCTCTGTCCAGCTCCGTTGTTGCCTCTTTCTTATATATATATATATATATATATATATTCTTATATATATCAGATCTTGTTGTTTTGTTAATTTAGAGTAAAATTTAGATCGATTCCCCAGCAGCACTTTAGAGTTCTCATTGCAAGTAACATTTTTACTAATGCTTTGCACAAAAGTCAATGAATAAAAGCCCCATTTTTACAGCCAGCACTGTATGCATGTATACATATATATATATATAGATATATATAGATTTATATATAGATTTATACAGAGTTCAGTTGGTGTAAGGAGTGCTTAAATGAGATGACAGTTGCCCAGTTTTTCAGCCCAATGGATAAATGGAATATGGCATTGCTCATGACTCGCTCACCGTGCAATCTAAGCGGGTGCCATCTGTTGATAGAACAGGTGAACACACACACACACACACACACACACACACACACACACACACACACACACACACAGAGCTAATCGAATATGGAATGCAGTGAAATGAACCACACTTGATAAAGTGCCATTTGCAAAGCTCCGGTTGCAAGCAGCAAAACAGCAAAAAGCAGCAGCTGCAATTGTAACCATGTGCAACGTGCCACACACACACGCAAGCTGCAAGTGTTCTGGCACCGATAAGATTTCGCTCCGTGCTTGTGGCAGGTGTGGCTAGGCATGGTTAATGACACACTCAATGTGCAATGAAATTGATGTCAAGTGTAGTAATTAAAAGCAATTGTGTTTGCAACTTGAATTGACTGATTGATTGATTGACAGACTGACAGATTGACTAATTGACAGATTGACTGATTGACAGATTGGCAGACTGACTGATTGACAGACTGACAGATTGAGCACAGTGTGCATAAATAAAGCAATCAACTCATCAAATTCGCACGCATAAAAAACAAATAAGCCAATTTTTGATTTGTATTTCATTCGATGTTCTTTGGAATGCCTTCCATAATGCATTACTTTGCATACATATTTTTCTTGTTTTATTTCTCTTTATTAATTTCGTGTTTGGAAAAGTGTTTCTTTTTTTTGTTGGCTAAAATCATTTAAAACTGAAATGTATTAAAGCTTTTGCTGACCACAAACAGGAGCAGAGAAAGTGATGAGATGGAGGGGGAGAAGGGGGGAGGGGCGGGGGGTAACAGGAGTGAGAAGCAACAGCTGCATTGCGACAAGTTGCCTCACGCTGCACGCTCCATCAACTGGTGTCCAATTTGCTATGGGCAGGTTGCGAAATGGCAATGCAACAATGCCAACATATAAATCACAAAGAACCCCCTCCCCCCCACACCCCTTCCAACTGGCAGGAGATAGAAACTGGATTGTTTCCTCGTCTCTCTCTCTCTCTCTCTCTCTCTCTGTTGGCCTCTTTTTTGGTCTTGGCGTGTCATTGTAACCGTTTGTCAATTATGTTTCGCATGCAGTTAAAACGTTGCATTTCCGTTTGCCGCCAAGAACAAAAGGGGTGCAACAACCCCTACCCCCTTCCCCAGCATAGCAACCCAGTAGCTTAAGCTGCCGCAGGAGAACACCCAGAGGACAGTCATTTTGCCAGGGCCGGAAGTTTTGCGCTGACATTCATTACCATAATTCACAACAGCTTACAACATTTATGTGGCTGCTGCTGCTGCTGCTTCTGCTGCTGCTTTCTACGACCACGCCCCCTTTTACACTCTGCATTGGATAGCCTGCTGACATCGCAGCTTGACTGAAGACCAATCGATTGTCAACGCTTGGCAGCCAATTGATATAGTGCCCCGATCCGGTCAGCTCCGGATCGATACAGATATATCCAGCCAATGGCACAGAGACGCCAACGACCAAGTTAAAAAATGTGCCCAGCAGTTGCCATAAAAAGGCGCAAATTGAAAATTTGTTGCAATTATTTCAATTGGCTCGAATACATTTTCCTTAACTGGCCTTCTTTGGCCGGCTTTGCATTATACAAATTTGTGTGTTTTGGCCAACGACACTTCTTGTTAACAATTTGTGTGCCAGTTAAGCAGCTTGACTGGAAGAAATCCTGTAGCCAGTTATATATATATATATATATATGTATAAATATATCAAGAATAAACCTTAAATAGACTTTATGGGGTCGGCTATGCTCGCCTCCCCTCTGCCAAAGACAAAAGGCTTTAATTACGCATAAATAAACAGCTGCAAAAAAGCAAGCTAAATGCAATTAAAGCTGTTTAATCCCATAATAATTGGTCATCTCAACTTTCCTAACTTGACTCCTAAGAATATTTGGGAAAAGTTGGAGTTAACTCAGTGTTAACTTATCTGGCAACTAATCAATATATAAGTCAAATTAGAAGTCCACTTCTGATTGTCATTTCTGAAATGAAATAGAAATTTTAAAATATCCAACTTACATTAATATTTAAAATATTATACAGAATAATAATATTATATTAATATTGTATATGCTTCACTATCGAAATCAGTTTTTGTTTATTTCATGTAGAGAAATATTAAAAGATTAAAGAAATATCAAATTTGAATACACTTTTACAAATAATAAAAATAAATTATGAAATATTATAAATTATTGATTTAATTAAAAAAAAAAACACAAATTCTTAAATTAAATTTTAAAATGTAAAGCAATTAAAAAATAATATCAAACCGTAATCGCAAGTTTGCCGATGCTAAATAAATTCAGCTCGATCAGAAATCAGAAATTAAATCAAGTTGTGAAAGCTTCAAAATTACACAGAATACTTTCTGGCAGTTGGCATACAAATTTCTTTCATGAAATTTAACTTTGATTAATGCAAATTCGTATAATTATTCAGCCACAAAAGAAATGCAAAACACATTTTTGCCAGAAATTGAATTCTCTGTAATTCAATAATGGCAGCGGATATTCCGCCTAAAAATATTTTCCAATGTTAAAAAATGCACTGTATGGAAATTAATGAAGTATTAATTAAATAAATTTAAAGAAAAAAACTTGCCTTACTTGAAATCAATACACGTAAACGTAATTGAACAAAATTGACCCATATAAAAATTGCTCTGTTAAAAAACGGTTGACATTCGTCGAACATTTAAAAAAAGTTTAAAAATATATATAAAAAACACAAATGGAAAATAGTTCAATTTGTTCGTTTGACAGGCTTGAAATTGAGATTGAATTAGGAAAAGTTTTCAGAAGCCTTTCAGAGACATTAAAAACAAACAAAATATGGCAAATCGAAGGGAACTTTGTGATTTGAGAGATGAGACGATATGAGGACTGAATGTGAGGGAAAAGTTTTCGGGCAGCCAGTTGAGGCAGCCAGTTGAGGGGCAAGCAGGGGGAAGGTGGGCGTCGGCGTGGTCAAAGTCTTGGGTGCAGAAGCTGTTAATTATGTAAATGTCTGCAGCAATTGGAACGATTTCTATTTTAATGGCCATCTGATTTATGGGCAAATAATTCACGAGAGCGAATCTGCTGTGGCAAATGGGGAATAAAAATACAGCTGCCATCTGGCTGTTGCCACGTGGCAGGTGTGACAACCTAATGCACTGACAACTGAATGCTTGCCACAAAACATGTACAAGAATTTGAAATGTGAAAACGAACGTGGACCGGCAAAATTTCACACGCATGTAATTCCATATGCAAATGGAACTACGGCTCAGGGCTGAAGCTGCAGCTTATCTGCGGCACAAGCAACAGTGCTTTTCCCCCAGTGTATGTGTGTGTGGCAGTTGCACTGAAAATTAAAATGGGGATGAAAATGTTTGCAAATCAAAAGTCGAGCAGACTAACTAAAACTTCACTCGCTGAACCAGAGCAATTTTCAGATAGCAGATAGCAGATATTAGATAAAACCATTGGCACAAATACACTCAAAACAATTTTAGATTATGTTTATAAAATAATGTTAAGTGTTGCGCTCAATGTTTTTTCCTTTCATTTTCATCGTATATATTCAAGAATACAAATTTATTCAAATAAATAAAAAAAATTGAAAACTTATCGCTTTAATGTTCACAGACACTAATAATTTAAATGTTGATTATCTTTAACATAAATATTATTATTTATTTATTTATTCATGAATCTTTTTTTCATTTCAGCATTATTTATTCTTACCAGTTTCGTTTTGGATGTGGATATCCTTTTACAGGTATTAACACGCATTTGATTATTTATTTATTATTATTTATTCTTTTTGTATGTTTGATATGCGAAATATTTATATTTCTTTTCATTTTTTTCAATGTGTAGTGGGTGGCTGGGTGGCAAAGGACTCTCCACAAAAGTTGCACGTATTCATTTCAAGCATTTTTATGCGATGCTCGCTTTTGTTTTCACTGCATCCGCCGTGATGTTCTGACATAGTTTTTGTTAGTTGACATTCTCTGGTTACCTGCCAACATGTGCATATGTGTGTGCAACGCATGCCACACACGTTATGTATGTATTATGTATGCGTTTATGTTGCTCTCTATGCAGCTATGTATGTATGTATCTATGTATGTATGTATGCCGAGATACGCGCACATTGTGGTATGCAACACTCGGCTTAATGGTTATCTCAACGGACGGACGCGGCACCTCTCCTCCTTTCTCGCCATTGAGCGGCAGAGAAATGCATAGAGAGAGTGAGAGTGAGAGCGAGAGAGAGAGACTGAGAGACCGAGAGAGAGAGCGTGAGAGATTGGGAACTGCAAATAGACTTGCTTTGCCACCGTGCCGACAGTAAATGTTTAAAATTGAGTGCAACTTGTCGTAACTTTATTTCAAATATATGCGGAAAGTACTCACCAAACAATGCACAATGCAATCACACACTTTCTCACACACACACACACATACACAGGTGGACCAGTTGTTAATCTTTGAGGCGCAGTCAACGTGCCACACAGGCGACAAAAATTGTCAAATTCATTTCATTTTTTAGACATCGAAATTTAAAAGCGAAAACTGAAAACCTTAAAAAGCCAACGATTTTCATTTTCAAATTTCGAATAACCAAAAAAAATATATTCATTTAAGTCGAATACAATCAACGACATAAATATCCATCTTTAATTAAGCATAATAAAAATAAAATATAAATTCGATTTTTGGCGTCTTTTGTCGCCTGTGTATATAAACTATATACTATATATATATATATATGTGTGTGTGTGTGTGTGTGTGTTGTTAAGTGCTTTGCAACAAAGTTTTTGCATGCTTTTGTCGGACTGATGAGTGCCGTTTGTTGCCAGTTGCCAGTTGCCAGTTGCCAGCTGTCTGCTGCCAATAGACCAGTTGCAGTGGCAGTCTCATGGCCAATTCCCAGTTCCAGCCCGATTCGTACCTTTGGCCAGTTGGCTGTTTGTGCGGCATTTCTATACACACACATTTATATATACATATTTGAGGGCTAACTTTTTTTCTTCTATGTGAATGGGGCAAGTAGAAAACGATAACGGGTGGCTGCCACAAGTGGCAGATTTTGCAGTTGTGCAGTCATAAGTTATCTGCAAAATTACATACAATTTGATGGCCTTTATATTATGGCTGACTGGGTCGGCATGTTGCCACCCATAAGTAGCAGTAGCAGTAGCAACAGCAGGTTGCAAGTAGCCGGCCACACGATAGTGACTGCATTATTGACTTCAAGTTGCAATTTCGTCCTGCTGCGTTTCTCGAACAAATACCGTGCTTAGCCAAAGCACGCTTCCCAAACACCAGCAACCAGCAACCAGCGACCAGCTACAAGCAACCAGCGACCAGCAACCAGCCACAAGCTACTCAAATAGCCGACAATCAATTGGCAATCAATGAGGACTGCACACACTCCATTAGAGTCCGGAATGGTCGCGTGTCGCATTCCTTTCATATTTGTGGCACGAACGGGTAATCGCCACTTAACTTTAACAAATCGGAATCAATATAATAACATATGTACTCCAATTCGCACAGTGAGGCAAAAATTGCTGAGAAGCAGTCGCCTTTTTTTTCAATTTTTTCTAGAATTGAACTCTTTCATTCAAAGTATTTTCTTACCCTTCATTTTTCAGAATACGACTGAAGTTAGTAGCTAGAATTAAAATATTGAAATCAAATAAATCTCATTTGATGCTTGAATTAATTTATTTCCGATTTTTTACACCATAAAAAATTAAGCTTGAATCAATATTTTCGAATTATAATTGAAGTGTTTAGAAAACAGCAATATATCAATTGTAAACATGCTTTCAATGGGTTATATATATAGATATATATATATAGATCATATTTGCTGGTATATATCCCTTGGCTAAGGCAAGTACAACCAGTGGAAAATGGTGGAAAATTGTTGAGTGTAATTCAATGTTGCAATGTGCCTAATTGCAGTTAGGAGAAAGATTCGTCGTAGTTCGTTTGTCATGTGCCAAGAGTAGCCCGATCGTGGCCCTGTCCATGTCCATGTCCATGTCCGTGTATCCTTATGCATGTGCATGTGTATGTCCAACGCCATTGGGGCAGTAACAATAAATTGCAAACATTTACAGTTTTGCCGTGGACTTGAGCGACAACCACTGAGGCGGAACAATGGCAAGCTGAGCGGGCTGAGCAGCGAGCAGAGCTATGCAGAGCTGGGAGAGCTGGTGATTGGATGATTGCCTCCTTCCCCTTGCTGCTGGCGTTAAGTGTCAATAACCAGCGAGTGAAGCAGACAGCGCTTCAAGCAAATGTGTCCGTGTGTCCGTGTGTGTGTTCATGTGGGTCAGTTGCCACTATTTGCTGGAGATTAAATGCGACGGATATGGCCAGTCAGCCATTTGATTTCATTTGCCATTTCCTTTAGCTGGCACTTTGGCGTTAGTTAACTGCATTTTCTTGCTGCTTCCTTTTTATTAGCGTTAAGATGGATGCGTTACCTGCACGCATCTCTTTCCCACCTCCCACCTCCCTCTCTCTCTCTCTCTCTCTCTCTCGCTCTCTCGCTCTGTGGCTCATGGCAAATTGTGCATTAAATGAGCTTCCTTGCGAATGCTTTATCTTGATTTTCGCTTGTAAATATATGTATCTAGTACATGCACACCCAAAAACAAGAAGAAGAAAAACAGAATTCATATTTGCTGCACAATATACTTTTTTTGCACTACATTTTCTTTCTTTTGATCTTTGTGTGTGTTGGCTGACCGACAAGACGCTGCAGGCAAAGGCAAAGGCGAAGGCGAAGGAATCGAAGGACCTCACCGACCACACACAAAGTGTTTCGCCTGTCTGCCGGGGAGATGACTTCTTTGAGTTTGCATATCTTTGCTTGGCACCCAACCAACCAATTTAAATACACTTACACCAATCACAACCAAAAAACCAAGTAAGAATGCTGTCCGACTACGATATACCCTGCAACCAGCTGTTAAATATATTCTAAAACTACTGGCAAATATCCCAATAAGAAGTTTTGCACCCAAATGTGAGCAGGTCTGCAAGTGCACTCAGTCCTTATATTTTCGACCATAACTTGGGTGTCTCTTATCCGATATGGATGCAACTTATGCAGTTGATCAATAATATACATATGCATATTATGTATTAATGAGAAGATTCTGTTTTTGAAATTCTGGTATTTATTGCTATCGCAAATCGATATATATCGATATTAGAGAAACGGAGTCAGTTATCGATACAAAAAAGCTAAACTGATCTGCGCCAGGTATACGAGAACCTATATTCCAAAATTGAAGTCTCTAGCTCTGATAGTCTCTGAGATCGGACAGACGGACATTGTCTATATCGACTCGGTTGTTGACCCGGATCAAGAATATGTATACTTTATGGGGTCGGAGCTGCTTCCACACACACTGCACATAACCAATATACCCTTTTTGTCCATTTTTAATGGGTTCAGGGTATAAATATATGCAAAAAAGGCTATCATTCATATTCGGAATAACTAATTCTGTAATACTCTGTCTCGAATAATAGCTACAACTAAATATCGAAGACTAACTTTAATCTCGTTTTATATATTATTATATATAATTTCATAAAATAATCATATTTATTTAGTTTATGTAGAAACAGTTCCATTCCGAACTACATAGTAATATAATAATAAATGTAAGTTTGGCGATCTGTTTATCAGTCAAGGATATAAATCATATTCTTGTGTATATTTATCAATTCTTTTAGAATATCTGGAAAATCGTTATACAATAATATACAAATTAATTAAATTAAAATGTTCTTCATTTATGAAGTAATTTTGTCTCCTGTCTCAGCAGTAAAATAGTGCTGCCAGTAAAACGTTTACGATAATAAGGGAAAGCAGATTTATGAATGAAACGGATTTGATTACTTTGTCAAAATATCTGTTCTGTAATTTTTGTATTTATTTATTTTTTGACTGTTGCAAAGTAATTAAAAAAAATTAATTTTAAAAACTATTACTAAATAAAATCAAATAGACTCAACTTGCGTGATTGTAAAGACTTTTCGCGCAAAAACATAAATTTCCCGACTTAAGTAAGCGTACATCACAAAAAGCCATTCTTTGCATAGCCAACTCAAGAGCGGCCAAGGCGCAGACGAGGCAAGGCGTTGCAAGGCGAGGCAAGGCGAGGTAAGTCTGGGCTGGCAGGCCGGGAGAGTGGTTGGCAGGAGTGCGAGTGGGTTCTTTGAAACTTAACTCAAAGCTGAACAGGTGAACAGAACCCGTGAGGGCCCTTTATAGTTTCAAAATTGAACATGAAAAAATGGGAAAAGGGAAAAGGGAAAAGAAAAGCCGAGCGAGCGTAATAAGATATTGCTTGCCTGCCTTGTCATGGACAGCCTGTTGTATAAATGCCGTCAAAAATAAAACAAAAAAAAAAAGAAAGAAAATGGACATTGCTACGGTCAGCCAACAATGGATCGGACGATGCTTTTAGAGAAAATTCGAATAATTCACATGAAAGAATGTAAATAATTTGTGAAATGAAGCCCAGCAACTAAAACTCCAACTGCTCTCAAAAGCACACAAAAATCAGCTTACAGCACAATTTAAGCACACTTTTTTAGCTGGCAGATTGTGGCTGGGGTGGCATACTATGTGGCAATCTTACCAGTAATTCAAGATTCAAATTTGGTGACTTTAGTTTTAAAATTGTGTGAAACTGACACGAATTTAGATCACCATTTGCAATTCTGCATCGTAAAGCATAAAAATACCTGTATGGAATACAATATTTTTCAATCATTTTTAACTGCGGAATATTCTGAAATCATTTGAGAAAAAAATTGATAAATTGATTGTTTAATATTTATAACTAAATGAGGAGTCAGAGGTGAACTGAATATAAAATATACTTTATTTCCCTCAACCCATTATTATTATTATTATTGGTATAGCTGCACTGGGACCCACTAGATCTATACGAGAATACGAGAATCTTTGTTGGGTTGAGGGGTTCTATGTCTTCTTCACAACCTGCAAGGTTAGCTACGATAAACACCTACCTCAATCCATTAAAAATGAGTAAGTCTATGGCTCCATAGGATATATTTATTCTTAAACGGAGCTTGAACATAGACACCTTCACTTATATAAGATGTTTGTCTTTAGCGGAACAAATGATATCAGTTTCGATATTCCAATCTGACATCTATCAGACTCCCACCGGGCATAGGTGAATATATATTTAAAGTTCACTCACACGGACAGACTTCTGGCTTCTGTTTCTATTTGCAATAAGACAAATGGAGAAGTGAAGTGGATTATAATTAATAGCTCAAGTTGCATGCACCATTAAGTGTTCAAGTCCAGTTAATTTTGCAACTGAGAGATAAGCATCTTTTTGTGCAATTTGCAATTTGCGCAGCCAACTAAACCAATAATAGTTTTATCCTCAAAGGACAATTGGGTGGTTGTGTTAAGGATTCTCAGAGAATATTCGTATGCGTAATAATGGATTCCACAACTGAGATTAATATATATATATATATATATATATCCACTTGTCATATCCAGATAAGAGCCAATCACTTTGCCGGATTGCTTATTGATTGTTTTCCGAGCTTAACATAAGGCCCAAATAACAAGTTAATTAATTGATTTGCAATTTATGATTACAAATGTGAGTTCAAACGCTTATGCGCCATGTCAAAATGGCAATCACGAATAAGATAATCAATTGATGGATAATTACACTACACCCAAGCATAATGCATAATATATAAATATAAACATTTCCACATACCATTTCCACATCCATGCATTTTTCCACAGACAATGCAAAAATTTAAAGCAATTAGCAAAATAACAGCACAAAACGGAAAAGGGAAAACGGGAAAAAAACAGTTTGAATTGAAAAATACGCACTAATTATTATTATGCGCAAAATTAAACGTTGCAAATAAACAATGCAAGTAACAACAATAATATTGACGAAAGAAAAATATGAAAACGAAATTGAAATTGAAATCGACAGACAAACAGACAGCGGCACTCTAGGGTTGCCAGCCCGTTGCAGAGTTGATTTGTGGCCGCTTCAACAGTACCAATTGAGTTGTATGTTAAGCAATTCAACATTCCAGCATTGAAGCGATAATAATAAACAAATTAATAAGTATTGGTTATAAGTAATTACTGTAATTATTATGTAGTTTACAGACTGATTGCTCGTATGGGAACTATATATGATATAGTAATCCGATGCTAATAGTTAGGAGTTAGGATTATCAGGAGTTACTGGTGAGTAAAGCAATACTTTTCCAGTTCTTTTTAATTAATTTTTTTTCTGACTCGACAAAAGCGAGGCCACAAAAATACAATAGTAATTTTGTCAATAGTAAAATGTAAAATGTCCGTTGAGAGTGTTTTTTAATTGCCAAAGCTGTTCAATTTTAAAATATCGTTTTTAATTATATATATCAGATAAATATGTATGCAATGTAATTCCACTTTATTCGTATGCTTGACGCCTTATGGTGTTTTCTGCGATTGTAGTCGATACTACTCGAACTTTGCTGTGATTACATCTAATCAGCGGCACGTCCGTAAATACAGTCAAACAGTCAGCCAAATCAGTCAGTCAATCAGTCAGTCAGTTAGTCAGTCACTCAGTCAGACAGTCAGTCAGTCTGACAGTCAGTCTGACAGTCAGTCACTCAGTCAGTCAGTTAGTCAGTCAATCAGTCAGTCAAATGAGTCAGTCATTCAGTCAGACAGTCAGTCAGTCAGTCAGTCAGTAGTCAGACAGTCAGTCAGTAGTCGGTCAGTCACTCAGTCAGTAAATCAGTTAGTCAATCAGTCAGTCAGTTAATCAGTTAGTCAGTCAGTCAGTCAGTCAGTCAGTCATTCAGTCAGTCAGACAATAAGCCATTCTGACACAAAACCGACATGTTTTTCGCTTTTGAGGCGCATTCTCAATGAATAATTGAAACAATTTGCGGAAGAACTTTTGAAGCGCGTGAGCATCAAAATGTGGTTGGCACTTTCTAAGCCAGTTCAGATAACCGCCAAAACAGTCAAATCAACCACTCAGCCAGCATCCGTTCACAAATAAAGATATTTGGCTAAATGAAAACTTTGACTGACAACCGCACTCATCTCTCTGCCACATCGCTGCAGGGCGCCTTCTTGCACTTGATTTTCGACAAAGTACTTTGATGTTTCCCACCCTCTCTCTGCCCCTGCCCCGCCCACTTCGCGACCCCTTCGCACAACTACAGTCAAGTGTGTTACAGATTCGTGTCGAGTATTTGCCAAAAGCATTATCTGTTTTTTATCTGTTTGTTTGGATTTCTCAGCATTATTTTCATTGCCATCTTTGGTCTGAATGACGTCTTTTATGGTTTTGGCATTGTGATTTTGATACCATTTGAAATACCATTTTAAGCAATTAATGTTTAATATTCTATTAACCGGTTTATTGGTTAATCACGAAAGAAAAGAAAAGTCTGAAGATAATAATTATAATAATAATAATAAGCAACTTTTGTAATTCTTGTAAAATAAATATTTTGCGCGAAATTCACTAATTTCCAACCTCAAAGGATTGTTTCAGATAACGTCAAGCGTCATAAAATTATAGATAAATCATTGGGCAATATAATGTTAAATAAATAATAAATATTAAATCAAATTTGGCCTCAGAATATCGTCGAATTTGTATTCACAAGACAAATATGAAAGTAAATTCTTTCGCATGAATTCTTAATAAAAACAAGTAGCAAATCTCATCAAACCAAATCTATTTCAAAGCAACTACAAATTCTGTTTTCCAACCACTTTGTTTAGTGGCAACCCTGAAAAGGGTATCATTGTCTCCACATAAGCCAAATATTGTTTTTTCACATTTTAATATCGATGGATGGATGGCAACTGCATTTATTTATTAATGACAAAAATGTGTTAAACTTGAAATGCATAAAAATTTCAGTGCTCGAATGTAAGTGACCCAAAGCAGGTGTCAATAATTGGTCAATTGGGTAACCAGCCAGAGGACAACGATGAGTGGAGAAGCGTCATGTGCAACTGTCTGGCTTCCCTCATGAGTATTGCATGCTTATCTGGGCTGGTGTTGTCACAGCTATAAAAGACGTGTGCCCCAGTTGGTGGCATGTCAAACAGAGACAAGTGGCATACGACACGATGTTCTGGCGCAAAAAAAAGCAACAAGATGAGTACACCTTTGAGGATCTGACACGGTTCCCAATAACATTCTACAAGACGATTGGCGAGGATCTGTACTCGTCGCGGGACCCCAATCGATTGCGTCGCTATTTATTGCGTTTCTATCTGGTGCTCGGCTTCCTCAACTTCAATGCGTATGTTGTTGGCGAGATTGCCTACTTCGTAGTACACATTCTGTCGACGACGACCCTGCTGGAGGCGACGGCTGTGGCGCCCTGCATTGGCTTCAGTTTCATGTCCGATTTCAAGCAGATTGGCATGACGGCGAATCGGAAGGCATTGATCCAACTGCTGGACGATCTGTGTGAGATCTTTCCCGTGACCAAGGAGAAGCAGCTGTCCTATCGGGTGGCCTACTATAAGACGCACATGACACGCGTCATGTGGCTATTTACGGGCCTCTGTATGACGTACACGACATCGTTCAGCTTCTATCCGGCCATCAAATCGACGATTAAATATTATTTTATGGGCTCAGAGATATTTGAGCGCAATTACGGTTTTCCCATCCTGTATCCGTACGATGCCGAAACGGATATAACTGTCTATTGGTTCACCTACTGGGGATTGGCCCACTGTGCCTATGTGGCCGGCGTCTCCTACGTGTGCGTCGATCTCCTCCTCATCACCATAATCACCCAGCTGACCATGCACTTCAACTACCTGGCCGACACACTGGAATCCTACGATGGCGATGCCCACTCCGATGAAGAGAATCTCAAGTTTGCCCAGAACTTTGTGGTTTATCATTCGCGCACCTTGGAGTAAGTTTGCCATCGATTCGAGATACTATAGACTCCAACAGATAGAAATAAACAACAGCACATCCTAGACACTGGTGCATCTATGTCCTTATAGATGTTCAATTAGTGCATGAAGAACTATTTAATGTCTCATCATTTTTGTATATTCAAATGAATTCAACAAATTTCAAATAGAGTTGAGTAATATTATTGATTTATTTAATTCATTTCCAGAGAATTGCTTAAAGTTGAAAACTTGAGACTGCTGAAGTCTATAAGAAATATTTATATATTTATACCTTATATTTGAATATTCAACTAAATAAGCAATGTGTAATAATCAGTAAAAGGTAATCATTATTTTATTAGGATTTTGATTAGGTATACATAACATTATCCTCATTGTACTGGTACACGTCTGTAGTACTTGTCTGTCTATTTAATGAATATCATCTATTGCAGCATCTGTGAGGAGGTGAACAAAATCTTCAGCCTTACAATCTTGTGGAACTTCATCGCTGCCTCGTTGGTCATTTGTTTTGCTGGCTTTCAGATCACCGCCTCGAATGTGGAGGATATTGTGCTGTATTTTATATTCTTCTCCGCATCGCTGGTACAGGTGTTTGTGGTGTGCTTTTATGGCGATGAGATGATATCCTCGGTGAGTCTTACTCATCCTTAATATTAATATTCTATATTTTATATAATATTTATATTATTTATATTCTATATATTCTATATATTCTATATATTCTATATATTCTATATATTCTATATATTCTATATATTTTATATATTCTATATATTCTATATATTATATATATTCTACATATTCTATATATTCCATATATTCTAGAGTTCGCGCATTGGCGAATCGGCATTCAATCACAATTGGCTGGGCTGCGACTCCAAGTACAAACAGATCATGCGTTATATTATGTTGCGTAGCCACAAGCCAGCCTCGATACGACCGCCCACATTTCCGCCCATCTCGTTTAACACGTTCATGAAGGTCATCAGCATGTCGTATCAATTCTTTGCCCTGCTCCGCACCACCTACTACGGCTAAGGCTTAATCCTCCAAATCGAATGGTTTATGCTACTTGTTGATTGTAGCTTAATAAACCGAATAGCTGTTTACACTCGAATTAGAACACACTTTCGACTGGACAACCCAAGTTCGAATTTTGCATTTTCGTTTATTCATTTTGATTAAGATTTGTGAGCAATTTCAAATTTACATGCTCAAAAAGTGCTGTCAGATCGAATCGTTTACCGTAGTAACTGTATTTGCCTATGTACACCGCAGCTTGGCTTGCATTCCCGTTTTGTAGTCTTAATCTGTTGTTGCCTGCGAGCAACGGTAATTGTAAGTTCCTTATGATCAAGACCTTCTTCGATGGTATGTTTAAGCTACTTTCCTGAAGTAAGAGTCAGTCGCTTTTGGTCGCTTTAATCGCGTAGCATAAGTCGCATGAAGCGGACATGTATTCTGTATTAAATACGAAGCTCTGAATAAATATAAATCCCAAGTTATAATAAATCACTTATCAAATATATAGAGCACTAATAACTTAATAACAAGCAGCATACACAATTTATATAATATATTGATTAATTAATTGATTTCGATTGCTTATAAAATTAACACTTCCCTCAAATAAAGAGGCCCAATGTCTTATTAACCTAGTCATTTGGCTGCCTATTTATTGTTAAATTGTTCAGTTGGCATTCTTAAATGCAAATGTAAAAGCAACTTAAGTGAATAAATGCAAATCAAAATTTATATTTAATTACGCACGTGAAGCACTTATTAAACGAAGAAACATTTTACATTTGCTGTTTATTTAATTATAATTCACATTTGTTAGTGCCTCACACTTGATTATTAAATGAATTTGTGAATTTGTAAAGAGCACTTAGTCAACGAATTAAGAACAACTCGTGTCAAATGCCAATTGGATAGATATATGTATGTAAATCTCACTATAAATACAAGTTGAAGTCAGAGGACAATGAGTAAATAGTGTCAGGCTGATCCAGTCATAAGCTTGCTCTTATTAATCCTTGTATTTTAATTTTCATTTACATTTACATCTCCCATTTTCATTTCCATTTCCATTTAATAGCGCACCTGAATACCAACGAGCTGCTCAAATTGAGTGGTTTGAATAAGGACAGCTTCCCAATGAGCTTATCAAGTATACGCAATCATTTGCATAATCTTCTCTTGGGTCCTGGCAGTTTATGGTCGGATTAGCTGTCGTTTGCTAGTTATTATGATTGCTGTGACATTTTCACACATTGTGCTCAAGTGAATGGCAATTAATTCTTAATTAATATTCATACAGTTTGTTGACTCAATATTAATTGCAATTATTTAGTCATCTAAATGACATGCAAATGGCATGAGAAACACAACATGAATTGCACTCATTATATTCACATCAATATTAAGGGACTGCAAATAGACAAACAAACAACAGAATGAGTTGTGTGTATTTTGTTCATGTTCATGTTTACTTCATTTACGAATTGAGGCATGTTTATTTATTTATTTAAGTGTGCCTGTCAACAGTCAACAGTCCTTTCCCATTACACGTATTTGAATATTTAATTGCATATCAGCAATTTGTAAATATTTACAACTCACACTTCTTCTGAGTAGTTGTTTCGAATAAATCAATAAACATGACCAGAGTGTGTAGAAGGGCCTGATTGATGGAAGTGTGTTAGATAACAACAACTAAATGCTACATGCTACATACTTATGTTAAATTGTTCATATTAAGTGTAATTAGAAAGATTGTCAAATAACAAGAATAACTCATAAATAATAATAAGAGTTGAATGTTGTTGTTTGAATAAATGTAAAAATATGTCAAATGTAAGAAATGTGAATGTGAATAGCGATTAATAATATAGTTGAATTTCAGCTGTTGTTGTTGCTGCTACTGCTACTGCTGCTGCTGCTGCTGCTGGTTGTGCCACAAACGACATCTGGAAACGAATTTCATTTGCCATTCGGGGGCAGATGGCAAGCCATTAAAAACTTGAAAATCATTGCTGGGCGACTCTTTGCAAATGTGTCTCAAAATGTTGTTAGTTGTTCTTGTCTTTTGGCGGTTTCAAGTTTGTTGCATGACAGACAGCCACAACTGACGCACACACACACACACACACACACACACATACACACACATATATATTACGTAGTTAAAGTCCCAAATGCACCACTAATTTGTGGGCATGTTTAATGCTTGGCTGGCTTTTTATGACCATCGTCTGAGGAATGCGCTAAAGCGCCATCTTATACAGTCGGAACACGTGCCACAAACGCTGCCGGCGTTAGACGAGCTTGGGGCCCACATAAGGCGGCAGGTGCAGGTACAGTTGTGTTGCCCCAGCCAGCCAGCTAGCAGCTCTTCACCTGCGCCAAGTGCTGCTAGTGCAAGTGAGTCTCGCTCACCCAAAAACACTTAAGTACTCGCAAGTGTTTTCCCCTTGCCCGAATACAATTGAAATGCGTACAACTTTATGCCACTTGCCTCAAAATATGTATGTCATGCTGAGTGCGGCACAAGCTCAATCCAAAACCTAATGTTGCATGTTGCATTTTCTCGTGTTGGCATTGCAAGTGTTTATTGCTCGACTTGCCTCATCCTCATTTGCAGCCTTGGCTACTTTGCACCACAATCCTGTAAGTCTACATCCTGTCAGCCTACAAATATCGCACAATCATAAAGCTAGACCCAACACACTGCAACACATATATCTGAAGCAATGCAATATATATATACATATGTATATATATCACTCACTGGCAATCAAAAATCGGCAAGTCCTATATATATAAATCTCTCGCAAAAGCTACTAAATTAAATGGTTTTATTAACGATTCATTAAAGTATCTCGCAGTTTAACTCTCTCGACTAGATCCCTCTTATTGATCAGAAGATCTGATTTGCCTATATATATATATATATATATATAGATATTGATTGGAAGTATTCCCAAAGTCGCAGACCAATTTAAAATTGTTTTAATTTTTTATTATTTTTGTTTATTTTTTTATTATTTATTTAGATGACGGGCTTTTCCGTGTTGCAATTAAACTTTGAACTGCTCTGTTTTCTGATGATGCCACACTGCCCCAAAGGAGAACACTGGCAATCCCATCTTGCTGCAGCATAAATCATGCTTGCCTGCCACTGGCATATATATATATATATATATATATATATATATCTCGCGTAGAGAGTGAGAAAATCACATTACATGTTTTTAACAGCGAAATTTTTTGAAAGCTATAACTGAGTGTCAGTGTGTGTGTGTGTATATTGGTGTGTGTGTGTGTGTGTGTGGTGTGTGTATTGGTGTGTGTACTGCATTATTATGTATGTGCACGTTAGGAGCTTTAATAACTTCACTTACACTATTCTCGTATTCATATTCATATTCATATTTAGGTTAGCACGTGCGCCATTCCTGACTTGACTTCCTTGCCTCATTGGCTTCGGCTACGTGTGTGTATGTGGGCCCCATTCTCACTCTCACTCTCTCTCTCCATCACTCTCTCCATCTCTCTCTCCCTCTCTCTTTCTGTGTGTGTGTAGCCCTACTAGTAGCTGCTGAAACTGAAGCGGGATCTGGCTGCGGGTGTAGCAACGTGGGCTCTGCTGCGAGTGCCTGTTGGGTATTTGCACATTTTAACGGATTTAATATGAAAATTAACAGCCACACACACACAGCCACAGCCACACACACACACACACACATAGGCACCCTCACGATGCTGCTGTTGTTGGAGTAATTTGCGTTCATAATAATGAATCCAGCAACTGGATCTAAGGACCTGGTAATGCCATCTTGTCAGCAGCTGCACTTAGTTGAAAAACTTCCTAAAATAGCAACAGCAGTCGTTGTTATTCTTCTCTTTAGTTTAACCCACCAAAAAACTTGGCCAAGCAAAGCCACCCATCTCCCTTTCATAGCCCAACCACCTAACATTAACCCGTTTGCTGCTCCTACCATTTGCAAGTTAAACATTTATTCAAGACGTGACTTTTTGGCATTTAAATATTTATGCGCACACGTTTTGTAAACGACACACACACAATACACACACACACACACACACACACACACACACACACACACACACACACAAATACAACTGCCAAAGGCGTGGAAATTTGTTTGTTTATTTGCTTGGAATTTGCTATTTAGCCCAATTGTGGCATGGTTTCTTTGAATTCGCCTTCTATCATAACACACACTTCATTTCACATTCTCAAATGCCTGGCATGCCACACGTGTCTCATGATTAATGGCATTGAAGAGTCAAACATTAACTAATCCAAATAGTCATCTATGCAAATCCCAGCTAATACATAATCCACAAACATGCTCAGTTCATCTTGGGCAATCGTGTTTTGTTAACTTTTGCTCCATTTGAACTTAATTCTCGTTGAATGTAAACAAAAGCTAAGCCAACTTTTGACTTCATTGTTAACTGGCTGATTACAGTTTGTTCAGTTTGTGTTTCCTATCCGATCTCAGTACAATTAATACAGTTCTATACACATTATTATATATCAGGCTGGCTGGTATGGCTGGCTGGAAAGGCCACTCTATTAACCCTGCTCTCGGTCAAAATCAGCGGAAATAATACTCACACTCAAATGACAAATGGCTAAATGTCAACTGTGGTCAAATAGCACGCCAAACCTGAACCAATTTAAATAGTAAACGCAGTAAGGAAATGCGTAGTCCAAGTCGCAGAGACGGAGAGGAGGTAGAATCTCCGGAACACTTCCTCCGCTTCTGTCCCGCACTGACGAGCAAAAGATGCGCCATATTAGGAAGTGTCTTCTTACCAAGTCGAACACGATAAGAGAATATGGAATTAGCCAGAATTGTGAAAGCCATAAATGCAACTGGCTGGTTTACCCACTGATTCAGAAATGAAGCGAGATCCACAACGTATCAGAACGGGTCAAACCGAACCTAACCTAAATATATATATATATTTATATATATCTAAATATGCGTATAATTGTCTTCATGTAACTTTGCATTCTGATGAAATTGTTATTCTATTGCTGTGCAATTGTTTACATTTAAATATAGCCAAGTCTTGCAATTGGTTGTCGTGCGAACAGTTGCTGGAACGATTGGATCGAAATCGGTTTCAAATAAATAAACGTAGTTTCTAGTAACTAACTACATATGTTGGTAATTTGCACAATACATTTGCAGTTACAATCCACATTTCGATTCCCTTCCCAGGCCAACAACCACAACTGGCAACAACTGGCAACAACTGGCAACAACAACTGTTTTTTGTCTTCCACAGGCATAATTTAGGTAAGTATTCCCCTCCAGCCATCCCAACCAAAAAGCAACTGATTTCATCAGCACTTCCGGTAATGGGCTGGCGAAAAGAGAAGAAGAAGGGAAAATCGCACACCTTTCACGTCCAGCGATTTATGCGAAAACCCAGCCAAGAAAACAAAAAGGCGAAAACAAGAAAAAGCCATTGTCTTGCAATGTTCTCATTGGCATGCCCCTCTTATTGGGAAAATGATAATATAATCGGGGAAAACTGCGACAATCACATAAATAATTCAGAGTGCTTTCTGCATGGGCTGCATTAGAAAATGAACAGTCTAAAATAATTGAAGAATGGAGAGCGTGGCAGTCGGGCGTAACCGACTGCGGAATACTCTTTAATCTTCAATCGATTTATATTTGAGAATACCCAAATTGAATTTAGAATTTAGATTAATCGTGCTTCAAGTTTGTTCTCTTCTTACTTTTCAGTTGTCAGCACATATTTGAAATCGAGTTTTCATTCTGAAATGATAAATTCTTGAATCAAGATTTGGAAAAATAAAATCTTCTTTTTCTTTATTAATATGCAAAATATCAAAACTATATAAATATTGCAAATATTGAACAAATTAATAGCAATAAATAATAATAATTTGAAAATGTGTTATTATTGTTATTAGAAAACCAATATTCATAGGACAGTGCTTAATATTGATTGTGGTATGGAAAAATTCGGAGAAAAGAAAACTTCAATATGCAGTCAGTGTTCATTTATAAATCATAATAATGGTATGCAAATTGTCGGTATTTATGTTCAAAGTGGTAGCTGGCTCGCGTATTATTATTTAGCTGCGAGTTGTCAGCCGTTAAATGGGTTAAATGCACTTGGCCAGCACGAAGAACGTTAACGGTAATGACACGCGGGAAATGGTAGTGGTTAGGGTAAGTGCTGAGTTTTGTACAAATGCATTGGTTTTGTCAGTGAACTGGGCCATTTGTACATATCTTCAGGAGATTCTCACATGGCCTCCTCTGGCGTAGGAGGTGATAATCACCATTGACCGCAACACCCATTGCCAATTACCGATGCGTCTTGAGTGGGTTTGGTGTTGTTGGGCCCATTTGGGATAAATACAGGTGCAATGTGGTCAAAGGGGTGGACACGTCATGTCGAACATGACTATGCAACAACGACAACGACAACGCCAACAGGTGGCAATGACATCCGCTTCCGTATCCGGGTCATGCAAAAGTGGCCACAACACAAAAACACACAACACACAAAAACAAAAACCGAACTGCTCCCAAATGTGCTGCGTGTGCATGCATTATTACACACATGAGACGATAAGCAATTGTTCTGGCTAAACTAAACCCTAATCCCTAACCCCTAAGCGCGTTCCCGTTGCCGCCTCTGCCTCTCTCTCTCTCTCTCTCTCTTGGCGACAAAGACTGACTGAAAATCACAGGCGATTGCCATAAATAATACGGGCCAAATGAACAGTTAAAAGCCCCTAGCAACAACAGCAACACGGTAAAATACAATTAAAAAAAGAGTTTGACTTGCAGATACCCTCTACATAAGTCATTAACTTGCATAAATATATATATAGATATAGATAGATCCATACACATGCCAATAGATGTTCAAATTTCAACACTTGATCAATTTTATCTTTAAATACAGATTTGATATTCGTATAGTTTGTAAAAAAAGACTTAAATACCATTTTTGAAGTATCGATAACTGACCTGTTTCTTAGGATTACCTCAGCCAATGCAATGCAAATCCGTAGAATATAGGAACAACATGGTCAAAAAAGGACAAACTTAAGACAACAACTTGACATAAATAAAAAGGAATTAATTCATATGTAAAATAAAAAAAGAAGTTAGAAAATTGCAAGAATTAAACTCACCAATCATAGAAGGATGTCACTTGTGATGTTACTTTCTAGTTTGCCAACTGTTTCTCTAAAATGGGGCGTTTTTTCCACGTGAAAAATGTTGTCCGCTTTTTGAAGGGTGTTGACAATAATATGCCTAACTCCTGTTCCAGTTAATCCAAGTTTCCAGTTAATCGCTCAGGCAGTATGAACTTCATATCGCCATAGGACAGACGCACAGACCAATATGCTCTTTTACCTTCGGTATCAGAGTATAAAGATCGAAGAAAGCTGCAAGGTTTGTGTGTCAAATTTGATTGTTTTTGCCACATGCTATTTGAATTATGATTGAGCTTAATCAACTTTGAAATCTGCATCAAAGGAGATACAATAAAGCCGTGTTCAGAGTGTCTTTAATTAACATTCGATATATCATTTGCCTAGTTTGATTTACTTTCTGTTTAGTGCTTCATCAATTGCTTTGGCTTTCTTTGACTGCTTTTTTTTAAATGATTGCAATGATTGCAAAAGATTGAAAGTTTTCGCTTAAATCAGCAATATTTTGATGATTTTTGCTGCGAAACCTCATCGATATTTTAGGATCTTCCTCTGCCAGCAGCAGTCTGCTAGTTGTTCTGGCTTGGTTCCGATAGTTCTGCACGGCGTCTTCTCATCCTCTCAGCATCCTTTTCGCGGTATTCTTTCACTTTTGCAGGATCTCCTTTCATTTTCTCTAAGTTGTTGTTGCTTCCCTTCTCCTTTCGGCACATGTCGCAATTAATCTGCAATTAAAGTTCTACTTCAAAATAATTCAAAGATCTACACATGCCACGCCCATGTTAAATGGTTATATCTTCCTCAGTTTTTAAGTTAAAGCCGTCAAATTTGGTAGATAAATTACTGGTAGCCGGCTTTAAAATCGGGTTTTATAGCCACGCCCACACCTACGCCCATAATCGACTGAGCCGATATTTCGGATAGTGTAAATCGGTAAATCCGCAAATCGCCCACAATTTTAAAGATATAGCAACCAAGCTTGGAAGGTAATTTGGACAGATAAAGGATAAAGGATCCTTAGATTATTTTAAATAAATATTATATATTATTATATATGCATATGAAAAGACTTAAACATTCTTTATTTATAATAATAATATTAAAATAGTAATAATAAATAATAATAATGCAAATTATATTTCTATATGCAAACGCTTAAAAATATAGAAATTAATTACCAACAAATCAAAATAAAAAAAACACAAAAAGTATCGTCAAAAAACAAGAAGAACAACAACAGTTAATTTCTTGGAAGTTATTAAATATGTCAGCTAGTTAATGGTTGTGGTGCATGTGGCATTATTTCGTTGCCCTTTCTGCAGACGCTTGCATCGCCTTATGTATTTTTGATGAAAATGTATGGCATCCATTTTGGGCGCCTTTAAAGTTGCCTTTTGAGCTGAATGTGTAAGGCTGAGCATGTGTGTGTGTGTGTGTGTGTGTGGACTGATCAACCCAGTTTCTGGAGTCACTTTATCACACCAGCCGCATAATGCAGCACTCCAGCTCTCAGTTGCTTAGTTCTATTGGCATCAGAAGTCACCAGGTGCCAGAGCCGGAGCCGGAGCGGGAGCGGGAGCCGAAGCTCCGTTTCCCTTTTGAAGTGTGTTTTTTACTTCTTTTTTTTTTATGTCGACCCATTTTGCAGGTTCATGAATTGCATGGGCATGGCACACATATGTGGGGCCCCGTCTCACATGCCCCATCGGCCAGTTGTTGCAACGTTGTGAGCTGTGTGAGAGTTCCTGCCTGGCAGGCGTTTCCTTTAAACATTTTTGGTCGCACATTGTAGCCGTCTAATGAACACATGAATAAAATATGCGATTTGCTTAACTTTGCACGCCATGCCAAAGCAACTGACTTGCCCCCAAGGACTGAGACTCAAAGAGAGAGAGAGAGAGACGGAGAAAGAGTTAGAGAGATGGATAGAACACGGCAGATGCACTCAGAAAAATTTTGAAAATTGTCTCAACAGCTTAGAAAATAAGAAACGAAATATGCAAAAAATAACAAAACACAAACAACAAAAGTTGATGATTTTTATAAAAAATATTTGATATTTTTACGATAATAGGAAATTAAAAATAAAAACTGATATTTTGAATATTTTATTTAATTAAAAATGGCTCGAAATGAAGACATAACGGAACATTCTATATAAATATATATATGTATATATAAATATATATTTTTTTTTCTTCTTTTATTTCGGTGTATTAGAATAGCAATAGAAATGGGACCAGGACCTGCTGCTCATCACATCAAGTGCAGCAGAAGCAGCAGGCATATGAAGGGTAGATGGATTTGAGATTCGAGAAGAGGTGGCGAAATGGGTAGGCGAGTGGGGCAATGGGTTTGATTCGGCAGATTTATCTTGGTGGCGCAGCCAGGAAGCTTTTGTTACTGCTCCACTGACGACGAATTCAAAAAACGTTGAAAGTCACTCAAGAGTTTAACAAAATGGCGTCGAGTGGTGATAATGATGATGCCGTTTGAGAATCTGTGCACCTTGTGCATTGGATTTGCAACTTGCAATCTACACTGTGCCACTCTGCCACAAAATGGCCTATTTGATTGCCAGCTATCTTAGAATAGACAAACTAATTGACACAAATCGACAAATTACAATTTCGCATTATCCATAATTCATTTGAAAAAATCCACTTTTAAGCCAGAATATTTTATTGATACAGTAACGGATTAGAAATGAATAGAACAACAAGAACTTTACCCAAGAATATATATATATACATATATTGGTTTTGAAGAAAATGAAGTCGAAGCCACATTAAATTTAGCCAAAAAAAAAAAAACCATATGTCCTGGATCCAGGAGTGGCAAAATGTGGTATTTTCTGATGAGAACAAATTTAAACTCGATGGTCCAAACGGTTTTAATTATTACTGGCACAAGTCTCAGAGATTTTTCCCTACTAGAAGCTGGCCAGGCCCAAATCGAAAAATGTTGTTGAAACGATGTAAAGCCAAATGGAATTTTTGAGGCTGGACACATTATTAATTTGTTATTTTTATGCAATTTGTATATGTTATATTAATTTTATTAGCACCTCACATTTAAAATAAATGTAATTTAATAATAATAAAAATTTAATTTGTTTTTTATTTGACATGTATTTAGAATTGATTTGAAGAACAAAAAATAAATTTAAAAAAAACTAGTGCCATTAATCGAATTTCGCAGAGTGTATATATAAATAGATTACATTGGATTTCGCACTTTCAAGTTAATTAACTCAATTAATAGTTTGATAATAAAACGAAAATCAATTTGAGAAGCTGTCAAAATGCCGAAGAGAATATTAGCGAATAAAAAATGACTTATAAATGCGAATGAGATCAGGATTTATTTCCAAGCGTACAGTTAAAGTAAATCTTCGCTTCCTAAAAATTGAATTGTTATTTCTAAGAGCCTTGTTGTTGTTGTTGTTGTTGTGGCAGTCAATACGTGCTATAGAAAATTGGGGCAGCGATAAAAATGTGGCGCCAAGCAGCTGATGGTCAAAAAAGTGAAAGGAGAATAGAAAAAACCCAGTTAAATCCAAACAGAAGCGGTTCAATGGACACGTTTAGACAAGCAGACAACGATTTCTTATAGAATTAATATAAAGCTACGAACCACTGCAAAAGGACGAGCCACGGCGGAAGGACGGAAGGACGGAGGGAAGGACGGAAGGAAGGAAGGAAGGAAATAAGGAAGCACAGCAGCTCGGAATCGAAATGGAACAAAATAGAATAACACAAAGAAAAAACCAAAAGTTCTGCCATCCACATCTTATTCCATGCAATTCAATTGCCAAGTGAAAATTTGAAAGCAGCCAAGGCAGAAAGGCCTCAAGGGAGAGGAGGAGCAGGGGAAGGCTGCTCGCAGGACTATCGACACTGACGACAGCGAAGACAACGCCAAAGCCAAGTGGTAGTCATGACCATAGTCAAACCCAAAAGGTTAAGTGGAAAGTTGAGCTGAGCTGAGTTGAGTTGAGTTGAGTCGCGCTAAGCTGAGCTGAGCTGAGCTGAGTCGAGCTGAGCTGAGCTGAGCTGAGCTAAGCTGCGAGCAGATCAGATTGTCAAATAAAAAACGCCTTCCATATTACAACAATTTAATATGTGGAAGCCCTGACTCTGTCTGAGTCATGTGAGAGCATTGGTTGCTTTGCACAGCACACCTCCCCCCAACATGCCCAATCTATCTTGCAGCATTGTTACGGGTCGTATGAGTGATTTATTTGATGTCGTCATGTGGCGCGTGCCACACGCAAATCATCTTTAACTGCAACGTGGTGCATTGCATGCCAACTGCTGCATGTTGCAGCCACTTAAAGAACCTCATAAACAACATTACTAGCAATGTGTATTGGCCCAATGGGATTTGGCTTAAATCAAAAAAGATGCAATTTGCTTACCGAAACCTGTCCAACTATAATTCCAGCAACCATTGAACAAAAATAATAATAATAATCTAAGATTTTTATTTGGTATCTTAATTCTCAACTATTTCTCCTTAATTTTGAATTGAAAAAATAAACTAATAATATTCTAAAGTAGAAGATATTAGTTGGTTAAATAACATTGAATCGTTGAACATGTTCTCAGGCTCAAACTAAAAGTTCAAATACATTTTTATGATTTGTATTTGATGTGCAGGCCAAAGGAAGTATCAAAACAGGCCTGATGTAAGCACCACATTTGCATGATTTTGTCAACATGTCTTTGATACAGTAAGCCTTAAAGTCCATCAGGACTGTCACTGAGTGCCAGTGAGTGGCAGTGAGTTAGTTTCAAGCTGAGACGGGTCCACAACTGTATCAATTTGAGCTAGCCAAAAATATCAAAAGCCTGGCGAACGGACAAACAGTCAGGTAGCCCCAAACCCTCAGGGGATAACGTGGGGGCGTGGGGAAGGATGTAGCTGGAGCGGCCAACAGGACATGGAGGTCACAAAAAAGCCAAACTCTGTGCTCGTTTGCTTCATAAAGTGGCGCGCACAAGTTAAACGCGAGCTTGCTCCAACTATTATTACTCTTGGCCCATCTACACACCTTGAGATATGGGCCCTACAACCATTCACCTTCTCACCCCCTCCTCTTACCCCTACCCCTGAGTGACTCTCAAAATTTTACATGTTTTTTATGCTATGCTGTTTACTGGTTTGTTAAATTGAACAATTTATTATGCCCGTTGTAGAGAGTACTGTGAATTTGTTTTCAGACTAGCAAAGCATTGCCATAGCGTATATATTCTTGATCAGTGTCACTAATCGAGTCGATATGGCCGTCCATATCTGTCCGACTGTCAGAACTCAAACAGTTTAAAAGCAATCTTGAAAATAACATAGTTTTTATCCGTAAATTTGCTGCAGGCATAGATCGGTAACCAACCATAACCAATATTCCATATTTCATCATCATTATCTCTAGGTCTTATAATTTCTGTGATACAGACGGACCTGACTCGGCTGTTGATCCTGATCATGAATAAATATACCTAATGGGATCGAGGATGCAACTCAACTTTTATACACAAAACCAGGCTATAAATTGTTGTGTACAACGAATCACTTTTTGTGTAAAACGAAAAATATTATTTAAATATTAAACGTAAGAAATTTGTAAATAATATTTCAACCTGCGAACAAAAATATATATCTAAGCAATTTAAATTCGGTCCGCAAGGACCTTTCCTTCTGCGTTTATTTTTGCTGATATTGTTGCTGTTATTTCTGCTCCTGTTGGCAAGGATATCCTGCCGGCTAAGATGTAAAAGCAGCTACATAAAGGACAAGCAGTACAGCGAAGCCAAAAGGCAGCAGTAAAAGTATCAGCTAAATCAGCAGTCGAATGCAATAGTTTAGCATTTGTTTGCTGCTCTTTTGTTGCAGTTGAATGCGCCACATTTCACTTGCATTTTATTAGCCAACAGTTTTCAATGCCTTTGGCCATTTTATGCGCCCATATCAAATGCACCCCCTACCCCCTACCCAACCGCCTCTTAGACTGTGGCTGCTATCGCACAATTGAATAGAACATCAAATAGTTTACAGAGCTGCAATAACTGCTGCTGCTGCTGCTGCTGCTGCTGCTGCTGTGCTTGGTCCAAAGCATTATACATCAAAATGACATGAAGACCCATAGAGGCACACCAGTAGACCCACCGAGACTTAGACCCATTGAGCTTGTGCATCCATATACACAGCTCAAGATGAAGTCAGCCAATTAAAAAGTTTCTAAACTCAAAACAGAGTTGAAAAACAATTTTTACCATGCTCTTGAATACCCCTGACAGCAGATCGTAAACAAACTGTAAACAAAACAGCTTTTCTAAATTGTATATATCGATGTGAATCCTGAATTTCTCATATATGAATGCACTAACTACCAGAATTGGCTGCTTGCCTGAGATACAGATCTAACTTTCACATCAATCTTCCTTGCCCGTGGGAGAAAAGTACATTTCTAATATTCGTATTTCAATATTATTGAATAAGCATTAATCTGTTTTTTTTTTTAAATTTATATAAATAGGAAATTAAATTGTTCAATAAATTTGTAGAGGATATTGTAATTTTGCTGTGATATTTGTAGGGCATTAAAGAAGTCGTCTCATTTATGTTCTTGATCAACACAAGTCGAATCGGTCTGTAACATGTCCGTCTGTCTGTAACAACGCCAACTGGTTCTTCAGTTTAAAAGCTGTCTTGAATGGAATATATCCGTATTTTTCCGTATACTTATTTTGGCAACTATACTGTGTGTACAAATATGTGGAAATTAATTTGTTAAGCTGACTCAAAGGCTTATATAATTGGTTTGAATGCTTACAAAATCAATGATGCATTCACACATTTGCCCCGTGGACTATTGTCATTAGCATGAGTTCAAGTTGCAGACAATGGGCACAAAATGAGGCAACTTTGTTGCAAATCTTTTAAAATTGCTGGCGTGCGTGATAATTCGCATTTTCTTTGTTTTTTCAATTGCTGCACGAAGCATTCGTATGCAACGCAATATTTGTGGCACGCACTGCAATTAGCCGTTAAAGTGAACGTTGCTGTCGTCAGCTGCTGCTGCAGACGCATTCAAATTGAAGCAATTTTACATCGGTTTGCTGCTGTGTGAATTTCCCAATTTCTTCAGTGATTCGCAATCGATCTTGAATACATTTTTGCAGATTACCAATACTTATTTAAATAATATTTATAAAAGCTAGTTTGCAATTTGCAAATCTAAAACCATACAGAATTTGTTATAAATAATTGCATATGGAAATTATAATCTACTTTTCAATAGCGTCCCTTTTCAAAACGGAAATCTTTTCCATTTTCCATTTGCAATTTAAGACGGAAACAGGCCACATTGTGTCAAGGTAAATAGATTCTCGATTTAAAAGCTGTGTTTTTTATTGCTATCGATTTGTATCGATACTCGCGATAGAATGAGAGATATCGATTAAATTCATACAGGGATCGACATACAAGATGGACTCGTCGCTTGATGCTAATTAAGAATATATATATTTTAATATACTATAATTAGCATTATATAACTTTATGGGATCGGACATTCTTCCTTGGGTTACGGATATGGCAAACCAATCGATATTTTATACTATTTATTTATATATTATTATATTATTAAATGTTATAAATGTTAGCTAATCGGATCATAAAGTATGCTCAAAACAGAGTTTGAAACGAACCGGTTTGATGAATTAATTTGTCTTTTTATTGACATACACGTTTTGTTCAACTTATTTTTTTTATTTATTTTATTTGTATTATTATTTAAGAATAGAAATATGGCTTTATGACAAGCAGGCTGCTCTAAGACTACGTGCTCATTATAATCATTTGGTTACAAAACAAAAACCTATTTGAGAAGTGGAAAGCGAAAAACATTAGCAATTAGGCGATAATGGTAACGATCGTCCGCAGTTGGGCTTCTGAGTGGGTGATAAGCGGCTTTGCGCGGACAACACAAGCACTTTCATACATATCATTAAGCATACGGGAAAGCTAAGCCTTGCTGCAGTCCTGCAGTCCACGTCCTTGAGGATACTTATGTGCACGGATTGTGTTGTCTGGCTTCCTCACACCACACAGAAAACACAGAAAACAGTATTTGCGATTTTTGATTCAACAATTTTTGTATTTTCAAATGGAAAATCTTCTTATCACAAAAATGTCAAATATAATGCGATTCAGAAAAAGCTTCCCTAGAAAATCACCCCAAGTCTCTTAATATATGTGAATGGGAATGAGAATTAGGAAGACAACAATCTTAATTTCAGATTGTTCATTATGAGTGGACTGGGAATATTTTCTTGCTGACTGACATTACGGAT
This sequence comes from Drosophila ochracea, assembly GCA_035044125.1. Lineage (NCBI taxonomy): Eukaryota > Metazoa > Arthropoda > Insecta > Diptera > Drosophilidae > Drosophila > Drosophila ochracea. The sequence continues at coordinate 23,825,415 of JAWNML010000021.1, read as the reverse complement.
ATAGTATTAATTTCTTATATCCTGTACCTTATATATCCTGTACTGTATAGTCGAGATTATAAGTGCTACAGACTTCAGATTTAGAATAGAAGTTCTCGCATCTGATAGGAAACACCAAAGATACACTTCGATATATGAGCTGCCTTAGCTTTTCTTTTAATTTTCAGTGTAGCTGCACCGGCCATATCAAATGGGAGTATGCTTACATTTGGGTGTGCAACACATTTTTAAGGAAAATTTGGCAATACAACTGGAATAATAGAATAATTAAATAGGGTACAGGGCATATCGTAGTCGATCTCAATCGGCTACGGCGTTTTTACTTTGTGTAGGTATTCAAAATATTGGCCCTGCCAAGCCACAATAAGTTGGGCAAACCGTAAAGCTATAGGGGTGGTTGGGTGGTTCCTTGACTGTGTGGCTGTTTTGTTGGTTCTTTGGTTGGTGGCTGAGACTGCTCAGATTGTGACACGTTGAAGCAGCGACTAATTAATGAGTTCAGCAACTGCGTCAACTAACGATAAGTGTTCCATATGCATCATGTCTATGTGGTTAACCTTATTACCTTTAGAGAGAGGCCTTTACTTTCGCTCTTCAAGCAGTCAAATGATGCTTTGAAATTGAGTTTGTAGCTTAAAATGAAAGCAAATAGATATTTATTATTATTAACAAAATGAAAGTCCATTGCAGGTTTTCAATTTATATTTAACTAACCCCAGAGAGAAAATTTGGAGAAAATCATTTTCCCTAATTTTAGCCCATGATTATTATTTGTATTAATATATCAATCAGCTTCTTGGGATATTACCAATTATGTTTGACTTATTTGCCACACTTCTGCAATAGTTTTTTCAATTCTCTAATTATTTTAAAAGAGTTTTTTAAATAAATGCCTGAACCATTCTTTCTGTCTTTCATTTGAACAAAGAATGTTATTTGACAAATTAATATTATATTATATTATTATAATTAATATTATTATATTAGTATTTAGATTTTTATATATTTTGCCGATCACCGAAGCTCTTTTTACTTTTTTAGATAAATGCATTTAATTGATGATCATTTGTGCCACATTTGCCCCTCAGAGAGATAGAGAAAGACTGAGATTCAACGAGAGACAGAGAGAGAGAGAGAACTGCTTCTTTTCTTCATTTGAGATGCTGTGAGCAAAGATTTTATGACATGGCAGATGCCAAATACGAAATACAAATCGTGCGCAAAGTTGCTGTTGTTGTTGAGTTGTTGTTGGTGGTGTCAATGGCCCCCAGGAAACACACTGCCACCAATAACCAGAACAACAAATAAACACCAAATTAATGACAAGAACTTCTAAGGCGCAGACGAGTCGTGGTTGCACAACAACCAAATACCCTGTTCACGTTGCTGTCTAAATAAAAGTATGTTAGACGTGAAAGAATCACGAACAGAACCAGAAATGTGGATACCAAAATGCCAAACAAGCAATGACAACATTCCCCTTTTTATATGTATAACTTACAGGGTATATTAATAGCAACAACAACTGCGAATGCAACTGCAACTAGTATTAGCTGCCAGGCATACACACATTCAACATTCCGCAAACTAAGACGCACCAAGCTCGCTCCAACCAGCCAAAGTTGCAGTTGCAGTTGCAGTTGCACATCTGTCCATCTATGTGTGTGTGTTGCTTATAAATAGCAAAGTACTACCTCAACTAGATGGCCATTTATTGCATCACTTGTTGGGGGGTGGGAAAGAGTTTTGGACGGTGGCAACTTCGACACCAATAAACATAAGTGCTCTTTGCTGTCAGCCAGACACTTTGATGGATGCTATTGCCCCAAAACAACAATATATATATATACATATATATATATTTAACTAAATATTTCGATATGTATACAAATGCATAGCTTAACTCGTATTTAAATGCGTCCCAATTTGTTGGTAACACGTTGAAAATTTATGCACATCCCACACAGATACACTCCCAGGGTGAACTAAATGGGATTTTGGGATAGAAATGAACATAAATAACAAAAGTGTATTTATAGAGTCGAAATAGCCTATTGCGATATATGCAATATATGCGATATATATATATATAATCCAAAACTCATGACGTGGCCAATTTAACTGCATTGAATTATTGCTGCCAAGCGTCCAGAATCATCTCAAGTGATTATTTTTGGATATGATTCCAATTAGCGATATGGACTTATAGCTTCGTCAAGAATCCTTCATTGCCACTTTAAATAAACAAAAGTTATTATGTTATTATATTTTATTATATATTATATACTCACATTTGCTATAGGAAGCATTTTCCAATCCGTGCAATGAGTAAAAAAATAATCAAAATATTTGCTAATCATTTTGAATATATTTGAAATGGAAAATCAGTTGAGTTATAGTCTTGTCGAGGGTAGATGCAACTTTGATGAAACCTTATTCACAACCGTCTACCCCAGATTTATGATACATATGTAAATGTAAATATATTATATTTAAAAATCGATTGAATGGGTATCTATATTTTCACAGGCAAGTCCGCATTGATTGAAAACAGAATTGCTTGTGGAAATCGAGATACTCTTTAAAGTGTCAAGTATATAAGCCGATTATAGCCAAGTTTATAACCCATTCAACAATCTGTTTTTGTAGCTTGTAGCTGTTGCCAGTTATCAGCTGTTATGTTAAATGCTACTCCTTGACTAACTGAACAGATTTCACTTTCCGATTTATCTCAGCAAATAAGAAATCTATTTTTCTTGTAATTTTCTTATCATCTTCACAGATTTATGGCAGGGATGTAAGGTATGCTAGACTCCATAAAGCTCACTTTGCCAGCCAGATACCCAGCACGAAAACCATCCACTCGACACCAGTCAAGCGGAGGTGCAGACAACAGCAAGAACAACCACTGGCAATTGGAAGGCAGTTGAAATTGGCACATTGTTTGGACGCCTTCGTCAAGCAGGCCAGCAAGCCACCACAGGCAGGCAGGTAAACTGAATGAGTGGCAGTCTTAATTACAGAGAGATTAGCATGGCCGGACGGGGAGGATGCATCACGTCTCTCGCTCTCAGCAAGTAGTGGGTGGAGGATAGGCATGAGCATTAAGTGGAGGGTGAGGTGCCTGAGGAGGCTGTCTGGCCAGCGATTGTAGTCAATGTCACGTTTCATTATGATGACGCTGCGGCCTTAGATGATAAGGAGATGCCTGCACAGGTGCAACAGCAGGGTGCAGTTGCAGGCACGTCACCGGCTCCTTGACTGCTTGACTGCTTGACTGCTTGCTTCAACCCGTCCTGCTTGTGGCTCCTCTTGTTGTTTGTTTTCCGTAGCCTTGAATAGCAGTTACTTATTTCTCCAACTGCTGCTTGAACGCTTTTGTTACATTTAATTGTCGCAAACGAAGTGGAAAAGTAAATGTTGCACACACCCACACTCACACACACACACACACAGACACACACGCATGGAAATGCACACTAATTACTTACTCCTTGCTGACTGACTGACTGGAGTAGGGAATGGATGGATGGAGTAAGGAACCCTTTTTACTTGAGCGCTTCTATGGCAAGTTCACTCTTTATTTGCCTTTCATTCATCTTTATTTCTGTTGCTAATTCTTTTCTTTATGTTGTTCATTTTTTACCCATTTCAAATGCGTAAAAGGGTATAATGATTTTTTAAGAGCCAGAAGAAAGCATCTCCAACCCTTTAAAGTATATATACATGTATATTCTTGATCAGGATCAGCAGCCAAGTCAATATCTCAGGGAACATAAATGTTCTCGAACATATTAAGTTTATTGCATTTTATCGAAGACTGCCACCGTTTCGCGAATATCGATATATTTCGATTTCCCATAGCACTAAAAGAAATATTTTTTAAGGGCATATACATTGATATATTATTGATGAACTTTATCAATGTGAATCAAGATCGGGTGAGAAACAAATTTTTATTGTCATTATTGACATATGTTGTTGATAACATAACTGTATCTGCATTAAAACTAGAATATATTTAACAGCTGGGTTGAGTAGGGTATGTCGTAGTCGAGCTCACTCGACTACAGCATTCCTTTCATTTTTTCAAGTGATAATTGAAAAGGAGCAGCAGAAAACAGCGGTTGATAGGTGCCTGGCTGGTTGAGGCTGGTTTCGCTTGTGGAGGGGGTAAAAGTCATTCAGCCAAGTAAATTACAATGAAACTGCAGCCATAGATAGATTCAGCTAATAGCGTTTTAATGGAAATGAGAAATTTAATAACCCAACCCGCTATATATATATTGTATTGCGACATATCAGATCTATTGTGCCTCTTGCTGGGCCTCTAGCTCCTCCATGAACCCCAGCTGGTGCTTTGCTGGGTTCAGAGCATCTGTGTCTTTGGATCTCCTAACATGCATGCAGCCCTAGGATGCTGCATCTTTTTCTGGTTAAGGCGACACACGCTGCTCTGACGCCAGGATGTGCCTTAAGGAGTCTTGCTCGCTCTCACAAAACCTGCATAGTTCGCAACTATAAATAGCTCGTGAGTATCCCAAGTCTATATGTATCTGTGAACACATTTATACATATGTATTTTATATGTGTGCATATCCCAATCAAGTAAAGCGACGTTTCTTTTTGTTGTTGTTTAATTGCGCTTGTCGATTTGCATATCGTTCGGTGGAATCATCATAGCTTTAATGTTTTGGCTGCGCACGCAAAGCTTTCAGCAAAAAACATGTCACAACACCCGAGAAGGCATAAAAACATTAGCTAATTGCTTTGTGATTATAATTTGCGTCGCACACACACACACACAACATGTGCACGCATCTAAAATCAAGGCAAGCGTCAAATATTTTCCAACAAGAATCGAGAATAAAAGCAGCGGTGCAAATCCGTTGTCAAATTCTTATTGGACTCGTACTGATTGCGGCTGTTGTTGCTGCTGTTTACGCATCAATTCAATTAGCGCGCGTGAAAACGCGTTTTAATTAGTGAACTGCAGCAACGAACCTGTATTCGTTTGCCATTATTTGAATACGATTGGGATGTAGACAAGAAATAACAGCAATATAAAGTACACTTTCTGAATACAAATTGGTATCTGTCAATATAACTGTATTTGGCATGAGATGAAGATGCGTTTCAGGTTTCATCTATTATATCGGCTATTGATACTGATCAAATATGTGGTATAAAAAGTATATGTTTATTTAGCTGACGATATCAATCGTGTATAAAACGGGTATTAGCATTGCAAATTGGTGTTCAAAGCGCAACTGCAAGTAATTATTATTGTTTTCAGCACGCAGGCGTGCAATAATTGCTTTGAGTTTACACTCAAATTTTGAGTGAAAGATATAAGGTTGCCGTTTGAGTGAGTGAGTTGAGTGTTGTTGTGGTGCTGCCACTGTTTACATTTGCGTGCGTTACGCAATCGATAATATCTAACATGTCGATATCGATTCATGCTTATGTCGAACACAGCGCCATCTGAAACTAACCCGACTGAATCTGTGACGTTAGGCATTTTATTTAATGTGTGACAATTTTAATATTATCACTTATTACTAATCGATCTCATCTCACAAGATATTTCGATAACGTTGAAAGTACTTGGCGATTAATCGATACACTGATGCTATTCTACATAATTGCACATCACTAACATTTTGCAAAGACGCTAAACAACGCAAAAGCAAATGTCGAAAATTTCACTTTAACTTGAAACCAATAATATTTGCAACAGACAAAAAACATCACAGCTGTTGTAGCACTAAGGCGGCGCAGCTTCTCAACAGCGCGTAATTGCAACAGTGAAGGCAATTTGCAAAAGAAAATAAACAAAAACGCAACGCGGCAAATTGTGTATGTGTGTCAGAAAGGAGGTTGATCCATAAGGAGGAGGTGAAGGCTCTTTTGGAAATTGAGACTACCAAGGCCAATGCAAAGAACGTAAACATTTGACTGAAAATGCACAGCCTCTATTGATTATTACGCACACACAAACGACGAACGCAGTTTTCTACTCACTAACAATATGCAGGTAAGAACCAAATGCTAGCAAATGGAATATGTGCAAGTATGCACTGCTAATTATTGGAAATGAATTGTTTGCGCTTGCAGCAAGCTGACGATCCACCATCGCTGCCTGTGGGCACCGAGGTGAGCGCCAAATACAAGGGCGCTTTCTGCGAAGCCAAAGTCAGCAAAGTGGTACGCAACATTAAGGTGAAGGTTGCCTACAAGCAGGGACTCGGCTCTGGGATTGTGTCCGATGATGCAATTAAGGCAGCGCCCGGACAATTGCGCGCTGGTGCAACCGTTGAGGTGCGCCATCCGGATCGAAAGGAGTCCATCGAGGCGACAATAACCAAAATTCAAGATTGCTCCCAATACACGGTCGTCTTCGATGATGGAGACATTACGACGCTGCGTCGCACAGCGCTCTGCTTGAAGAGCGGCAGGCATTTCAATGAGAGCGAAACATTGGATCAATTGCCACTGACGCATCCAGAGCATTTCGGTAATCCGGTGGTGGGCGGTCGACGCGGACGACGACGTGGTCAACTCAATGATGGCAGCTCCGACGACGATGACGAGAGCGATGCCAAGGAGGTGGTCAACGAAAAAGAGGAGCACATTGGCAAAGTCGTTTGTGTCGAGACCGAATCCAAGAAAAAGGACAAGGAGAAATGGTTTCCCGCTCTTGTTGTCGCACCCACCGCCCAGGTCAGCAAGCAGGTGAGTTCAACAAGCTATCAAATGGATGATTGCATCCAAGCAGTGCTAGATACCGGACACATTCCTCGCATTGCTACCAGTCCAAAAGAATCTCTTGAAAATCTTGATTGACTGATAAGATTTTATTCAACATTTGCAATTTGCAGGCCACTGTGCGCATCCGGGTCAAGGACGAGTATCTGGTGCGGTCTTTTAAGGATGGACGCTACTACACGGTGCCGAAGAAGGAGGCAAATGAATTTACACGCGAGATAGCCAGCAAACAGGATGTGCCCGCTGTGCAGGCGGCCCTCGAATTTCTCGACAAGAGCATTTTGCCTGCCCACTGGGATCGCGACTCACTGTTCGGTCTGGCCAATTTAACAACCGATGATGAGGCGGAAATCGAATCGGACTCATCGGACGATGAGCCGCACGAGGAGAAGGATCTGTTTGTGGCACAGCTGTACAAATATATGGATGATCGTGGCACACCGCTGAACAAGGTGCCATCGATCCAAAGTCGCGATGTGGACCTCTATCGCCTGTTCCGGGCGGTGCAGAAGCGTGGCGGCTACAATCGCGTCACCGCCAAGAATCAATGGAAAATGATTGCCATGCGACTGGGATTCACGCCGTGCACGTTCAGCGTTATGAATCTGGTGAAGCAGGCCTATAAGAAATTCCTGCAACCGTATGGTGATTTTCATCGCAAGCTCGGCTGCTCCATGCTGATGACGTCCCGCAACTCCAGTCGCAGCAAGGGTCGCAGCCTGGTCCGTGCCAACTCGGTGGCCTCGCCCAAACCGGCGGAAACCACCAAAATGGAGATAATTAGCAAATTGGCGATGGCCAATCAGGCACTGGCAGCTCTCGGCAGCACAGCAACAACAACAGCAGCAGCATCATCATCAGCTACATCAACAACAACAACAGCTGCAGCTGCAGCAGCTGCAACATCAACAGCAGCAGGAGTCAGCAGTGGAAGTAGCAGCAGCGCCACAGCTGCCACGCCCACTCGCGCTGGCTCCCGGGCAATCTCACAATCAGCAGCTGAGGAATCAGGCAACACTAGCGAGTCCAGTGTGGTTTTGGAGCCGGTGAAGAAACAGCGCAAAGTATCCGCCGCAGGCAGCGGTGGCAGCAAAGTCAAGAGTCTAGTGGAGAAATACGAGGAGAAATCAACAACAGGGACTACCAATACCACCACCAACACTACCACAACCACAACTGTCACGCCAGCCACTGCAGCAGGAGCAGCAACAGCAGGAGGAGCAGGAGCAGCAGCAGCAGCAGGCGGAGCAGTAGCTGTTCCAACAGTGAGCACCGCCACCACATCCAGCGTCGGCAGCACAGCGGTTTCCATATCGGCAGCAGCAGCAGCTGCTGCGACAACAGCAGCAGCAGCAACAACAACAACAGCAACAGTCAGCGCCAAGGATGCAAAGGATGCCGAGGCCGATATGCCATTGGCAAAGATCAAGGCAGCGGCAGTTTCGACGCGCAACAACAGCATGGACAAGGAGCCAAGCGCCGCTGGCAGCAATGCATCGAGCAAAGCTGCATCGGAAACGCAACGCAGTCGCGACGCATCACCAACAGGAACAGGAACAGCAGCCGCATCAGCACCGGGTAAGTCTGAAGCAACCAGTTGGGTAAACCATGTGGCAAGTTCGTCGTTTTATGAGTCATTTGTTAGCTGCCCAGCCTCTTTGATCTTCGTCTTTATCACCCAGGCAGATCTAGACTCAACACATTTTCAAAATAAAATCAGGAAAGAACAGGTAGATGACCCATGTAGACAAATGTGATTTGAGTTCTTCCTCCCCTTCCTACATATCATATCTAGATCTTTATTCGAATTTAGTTCAAATCGTAGTCTTTTTCATAGTGTATGTGTATTTGGTAGGTATAAAAGGATTTAAGTTTTTTGTTCTTGGTGGATGATTGTGTGTATTATTGGGATAGCTTCACTTTGACCTTGTGATAGGCATTGGCGAGAACACCGCGCAGATTCCAAATATTCTCGAATGTCTCCGGTTGCACATTGTACGACGAGTCGACAGCCTTGGCCCAAATCTCCATATGCTGTTCCTTCTGCTGATCGGCGCTGATTGGCAAACGGGCCGTCCACAGTGACCAGCCATAGTGTCTGCCATCGGGCAGATTCTCTTGCTCCAGTTGGGCGACATGCCACGTTTTGCCCGCATCGCTGGTCAAGTCGACGCGCTCGATGCGTCGACCACCGCCACTCCAGGCGTAGCCGCGTACCGTAATACAACCATCCTTGTCCACTGTGACTCTCTCCTCGGGCATGGGGGTGCAGATGGCGGAGGTCACTGGCATCGCTTGTATTGCCTGCGCCAAGCTAAAGTCAACCGTATCCCAGTCTGTGCTCGGACTGAAGCCCTTGTAATCGTTCTGCTGCCAGTGCGAATCGGACTCACAATCGGTGACGACGATTCGGGTCAGCCACTTGACATTGCGGGCACCCACAGTGCCGGGCACAATGGCCCTAATCGGATAGCCATGATCCCGACTCAATGGCTGGTCGTTCATCTCGTAGGCCAGCACCACATCGCCGCGTGGATCCAGTGCCTTGGACAACGGTATCGATGCCCCATACGGATGTGCTGTCGGATCCAAATCGGCACCCTCGAATATAACATGCAAACGCTCATCGGGCTGCACACCCTGCGCCTGGAGCACATCGCACAGACGTGCACCCGACCACTTGGCATTGCCCACAGCGCCTGGACCCCAGGATAAACCTACAAAGAATTAGACAGTTAGATTGATAGATACACACACAGCATTCTTATGATAGATCCATCATCTGATGGATGATATTCACACACATGACAAGCAAGCTTTTTAATTCCATTATACTCTTACCTTTGACGGGTTTAATGCGCGTCATTTCGGAACGCCGGTTGCCGCCGCACATGATGGCCGCTGTGACTGTGTGCTTGGGCAGCTTTTGAATCTCGTCGAGGTTGAACGTGCGATTTGATTGCGCATTGCTCACTTCCACGACCAATTCGAGCTCGTATTCATCTGGATTGATGGACGGCACCGGCAAATGATTGCGCACATAGAAGAGTTCGTTGGGCGTATAGAATTTATCGGCCAACATTCCAATTGGTGGCTCCGCATTAAATGGTCGCTTGCTGGCCGGCTTGAGCAGCGCGTGTCGTTTTGGCTCCTGGGCCCACGGTGAGCCTAGCTCATCACCAACATCATCGTCATTGATCGCACCTATTTTGTTCAGATTGCCAATGCGAAAGGTTTCCAGCAGCTGGAGCACCTGTAGCGTATTGTGTTGCTGATAGATGGCCCAGAAGGGATCGATGGCATTGCCAGCAGCCATTAGAATCTTATCTCCGCCGGGATGATTCGGCGCAAATTCGGTGACGTCATAAACGCCCAAACCATACGTGATCCAAATGCGGCTCTCTGGCGTATTGTGACGCAGCACATCCTCCACACTGTATGTGGGCAGTTCCTCACGCTTTGTCCTGTGCCACAAACGCGCTTTCTTCTCCTCTTCGTCATCATCCGCAGCAGCAGCAGCAACAGTATCAGGTGACGGTGCCAATTGTATTTCTGTCTGCTTCCGCTTCATTCTGTCCAGTTGATGGAAGAACCAGTAGCCGACACCTATACCGCCGATTGCAACAGCGCCATAAAGAGGCGAACTTTGCTGTTGCCCCTCGCCGCTGCTGTTATGATTATATTGGTCATCCTCTCGTCCTGCGCTGCTTGTCGCCAGCAGGCGATGAAGACTACCATTATTATTGGCTCGATTATTTAGCCCCAATTGACGGCTGGCGGTGGCCAGGAAACGTAATCGCATAATTATATAAGCATTCCCAGCTAGACAACAACACTAATACCCAGATTTCATTTATTGATCCGACGCTTCCAGTCAGCAACACGAATTGAAAGTGAAACGTTTTCGTTGCTTGTTTCTCGGTGGCTGTTTCTTTGTTGTTGTATTTTACCAATATTATTATTATTATAGCTATGGCATTGGCCTCCCAGCTGCTTTCCCAAAGTTTGAACTGTTGATAAGAACGTGTTGATTTCGATTCAATCTCCGCTCTCTTCTTCTTCCTCACTATTTGATGGGGGCTTGCTTGCTTGCAGAGACGATTTTGGTGTTTGCACACACACACACACCCACAGCAGACGTGTTTTCTTTGCTCTTGTTCGTGTTTCTTGAGTTTGGGCTATCTATCGATAGGTTATATCGCGCTATCGATGTATGCTCACTCTTTGCTCGATTAATATATTTATTTGTTATTAGTGTTGTTCAATCAAAAGCAATTGTTGCATATTCATTTATAATGCGCACAATACTTAAAATAAATCAATTGCTTGCACTGCAAGTGCAACAAAAATTGGAAGCCAAAAAATTAATGAAATACATATTTTCGCATAATTGTGGAATAGCCCTCTGAGTAAAACATACATTTATGAATGAAATAGCAATAGTTTGGCAATTATTATACGTGTATCTCTCTTTAACTGATGTAGCGTCGTCGACGGCACCAACAACAACAGCAGCATCAGGAGCAGCAGCAGCAGCAAGTAACTCTGCCGGTGGCCCAACGAAAAAGGAGAAACATCAACAACGCAAACAAGTGGAGAAAAACGACGAGAAGCGCGGCAAGCGGAAGAGAGATGAAATAACAGTGGAGAAAATCGACACGGGCGATTTTATCGTTGGCATCGGTGACAAACTCAAAGTGAATTATCTCGAAAAGAAATCGCCCAGTTCTCATGGCAGCACCTACGAGGCGAAGGTCATCGAAATTAATGTGCAGCGCGGTGTGCCGATGTATCTGGTGCACTATACCGGCTGGAATACTCGCTACGATGAGTGGGTGCACCGCGAACGCATTGCCGAGAATCTAACCAAGGGCTCCAAGCAGAAGCAGCGCACAATCAGCACCAGCAGCGTCAATAGCTGCGGTGCACCCACCCAGGCGCCCAATCCTGGCCAGTTGCCACCAAAGGATGCATCTGCCAAGGGGGAACGTGAACAACAGCTACAGCAGCAACATCAACAGCAGCAGCCACCACCAAGCGCCGGCACTGGTGCGTCCTCGATGCTGTATTCGGCATCGAAAACACAAACAACATCAGCAGCCGTAACACCAGCAACAACGGGTGTTGGCAAACGTGGACGGGGTCGGAGTGATTCAATGCCACCGCGATCCACAACGCCATCATCGGTTGCCTCCAATTCGAGTCGCACCAAATCACCAGCTGCCTCACAGTCGCAGCTGAAGCAACACAAGCGACCAAGGCGAATGCTGCAAGCCGCGAGCAGCAGCAATAGTAGCAACAACCTGCGACGTCGCATCTCGGCATCGATATCGGCAAATGTCTCTGATGCGTCCATGGCCACTGAAACGGACAGCGATTCCGATGAGCCAGTGCGTCCTCCCAAGCGACTCATTGTCAAGGAGCAACGGCTGAACAAAGCAAAGGCCGCCGTAGCGGCCGAAGCAGCAGCAGCAGCTTCATCATCATCATCAGCTGGCAAAAAGGGACGCGGCAACAGCGAGCCTAGCGAGGATAGTGACGAGGATGAGGAACAGCAACAGCAACAACCACCGCCACCACTATCAAATAAACAACAGACACCAGCTGCTTCTGCTGCTGCTGCTGCACAGCAACAATCGAAACCATTGCAGCGATCACGTGCTGGCACTCGTGCAATGAGCAGTGGAGGAGCTGCCGCCGCCGCCGCTGCTGTTGCTGCTGGGAAGGGGCAGGGACGTGATTATGACCTCAGCGAGATACGGTCGCAGCTGAAAGGCTTTCAGCTGCAGGATCGCAAAGATGCGATTAAAAGCGAACCCAGCGACACACAAGTCAAACAGGAAGTGACCAAAACCGGCAGCTCCACGGAGCAATCCTCCGAAACGGATTCGTACATTGACGAGGATTCGCAATCATCCGATAAGCTCGACTATCACAAACAAGCAAGCGAAAAATGCAAGCCCAAAATAACAGCAGCAATTCCCGTCGATAGCGCCGGCAACATGACGAATCAGAAAAAGTTGGCCAGCGAGCTAAAGAAGGAAGTGTTTCAACTGCATGTTGCTGCATATGATGCTGTTGGCCACGACGACGACGATGACGACGACGAGGATCGCAAACCGTTCAAAACGGAGCCCAAGGAGGAGACGCCAACGAAACCTTTTCACAAGGGCGCCGATATCAAACCGACAACAACCATAACACTAATTGCACCGGCGCGTTTCGGCAGCAACAGCAGCAGCAACAACAGCTGCAACAACAGCAGCAGCAGCAGCAGTAATCCAAGCGCCGCCAAATGCACATCGGTAATTGTGGAGAAGCCGCTGACATTGCTCAAGAAGACAGAGAAAACGGAGAACGCAACCAAGAAATTGGAGCTATTAAAGAAACAACAGCAGCAATCTGTTGGCAGCAGCAGCAGCAGCACTTTGGATGCGAGCAAAAAGTTTGTAGAGCCGGTGCTGCACAAAGAGACGGCAACATTGAAGGTGGAACTGCCTGCAGCCTGTTCACCGTCATCGTCCAGCTCCTCATCCAGCTCATTCTGCTCCAGCAGCAACAATTCGACGACGACGACGGTCAGCTTGAGCAGCTCCTCGGCGACGCGTTCGTTGCCGGACATGAGTAAATTAGAAATAAGCAGCGGCACAACAACAACATCAACAGCAGCTACTGCAGCAGCGGCAGGCGCAACAGCATCAGCAATAGCTGCTGCCAAGGAGACCAAATATAGTAGCAGCTGCAGTGGCAGCGGCATCAGTGGCATCAAGTTGCTCTCGTCGGATGTGTACGAGTTCAAAGATACGGAGCCGTTTGAGTTCGAGAAACGAATCTCGCCCATGGCGGCCATGGGCGGTACTGCGATTGTGCCAGTAACGCTGCCAGCTGTTGTCAGCAACATCGGCGCCGGCAGCAGCAGCAGCACCACTACCACTACCACCAGCAGCGGCAACACTGGCAGCAGCAACATTGGCAGCAGCAGCAGCAGCAGCAGCAAAAATATGGCAACAGCAGCAAGTGTTGCTGGTCGCAAACAGGCGCTGAAAGCGAACACGATTGCTGTGTACGTTGATCAGCATCAATTGACGGTGCACGAACAGCGCAACTGTACCATGCATGGTGCAATTGCTGCTGCCACAGGCAGCAAGGCCAAGAAGCGAAACTCCCCATTAAAAGAAGCCACCCTGCTCTTGGCTGATAAGCAGCCCAAGCAGCCTAAACTGGATCAGCCGCAGCAGCAACAGCAGCAGCAGTCATCAACAGCTGCTGCTGCTGACCAATCCCCGCCAACAGCCAACAGTCCCAGTGGAGTTAAGGCAACGCCATCTTTGCCGTCAGCCGGCTCAAAGACAACGCCATCATCAGCAACTGTTGCTGATCTAATGGCAAAGGTGCAGTTAACTCCTGGATATGCAACACCTTTCGATGTGTTGCGCAAATCGCCCAGTTTCAATTTAAACATAACCGCCCTGAACGAGGAGCTCGCCCAAACAGTGCAAGAGACAACGCGCGCTCTAACGGATGCACTCCAGCCGCCCACAACGCCAGCAACACCACCAGCACCAGCACCAGTGGCAGCAGCAACAGCAGCTGTAATTATGCCGATTGCTGCTGCTGCAGCAACAGCGCCAACAATTGCTGTGCCCATTTCACCCAAGCTGAGCACACCGCCCCAAGCGATAGGCGTGGCCAAAACGGGAACAACAACAACAACAGCTGCAGCAGCAGCAGCAGCCGCACAACAGCAACATATTGCAGGCAGTCCGTTTATGGAGACACGCAATGTTTTTGAGCTGAGCACATCGAATGAGGGCAGCGGCTATAGTTCCGGTGAATCGAATAAGGACAACAAACTGGAGAAGCTGGAGAATGTGAAGATATTGCTGGCAGGAGCAGCGGGTCCATTTGATCTCGACGCGGTTAAATATGAACAGAAGCCCAGTTCCATAGCGGATAAGGTGCTCAAAGCGATAAGCCAAAAGAAGGAGGAGTCGGAACAAAGCAAAACCAAATGCCAAATGGATACTGAAAAGGACGAACAGCAGCAGCAGCAGCAACAACAGCAACAGCAGCAACAACAACAGCTTAAATTGGAGCACAGCAGCTCGAGCCTGAAGATGGACAAATTGAAGATGCTCAGTGAGCCGCTCAAGATACAAACGGGCGCATCGCTGCTCAGCGATCTGTATCAACGGGCGAGCAGCAGCAACAGTCCGGAGACCAAGTCACTGCTGGACTCCTCGTTGGCGGCCAAGAACAGTGAGCTAAGCGAAACGATACAGAAGCTCGAGTGCGCCATACAGCAGCGTAAAACGCCAGTGGCTGGCCAATCGTTGGCCTCGTCAACAGCTGGCACGCCACCGGTGACGGGTGCCAGTGCGGGATCGGTTGCTGGTTCCGGTGTCGGTGTTGGCGTATTGACTGCGTGCACAAGTTTCTCGGATGCTGAGTCCATGGATAGCACCGATTCGGAGCAACGGCTGGTCATCGAGGATGTTATCATTGAGGAGCCGAGCACGATTAGCGTTTGTGAGCTGAAGAGTCCCGCCTCCGAGGAGGCATCCAACAGTCTGACAAACAGTCCGCCCGTTCAACTGGAGCCGGATGCGGCTGGTGGCAGCAAGCAGCAGCTGTCCGGCATTCAAGCGCCCATTGCACTAACGCGACAGATGCTGCTGCAGTTTGGCCGCAATTCCTATACCGCCAATCCACAAGTATCTGCAACACAATTATCACCAGCAACAGCATCAGGACCAGCCCCTCCACAATCGCAATCGCAACAAACACAATCAGCATCAGCGCTAAGTGGAGCAAGTGGCTCAAGCGTTGTGCCCATTGTTGTGCCCGAAATACCCGTCTCTGTTGTGGTCGCAATGGGTCACAGCCCAGTTATTGTCTGCACCAGCGACAGTCCGGCGTCGCCACCGCCCGAGGATAAGATGGCCACCAAGTACCCGATGCCGATCGATCATAACAATTTGATCCACTACAGTCCGCCACGGCTGTCCGATGAGCTGCCGCCCGACGCACTCATGCCATATATATCATCGCGCGCGCGTCCATTTGTGCTGCAGCCGGCCAAGGAGGTGACGACGACGACGACGATGCCGACAACAACGCCGGCACCGGCACCGATGCGTGTCTCGCCGGCGGCCAGCAGTCCGCTAATCAGTGATGCCCACAATGAGGCGGCCATTAATTTGCTATGCGAGGAGACAATACCGGGCAGTCCGGCCCCCAACTACACTAGCAAGGATGAGCCGATGCTCACGAGCACCGTTGCCGGCCCGGCGGCACCGGCAAACGCAGCAGCAATAAGTGGAACTGCTGCAACTGGAACAGGAACGGGAACGGGCACGGGGACAGTTGTCGCCGCCACATCCGGTGCGTTAGGAGGCGCAGCACAATCAACGCTAACCATTGCAGGCATAGCGCCATTATCGCCAGACACTTCAGCGTTGCAGCGTGCAACGCCAGTGTCCAGCCAGCTGGTTAGCCAGCCAGCGACGGCTGCTTCGGTGTCGCCCAACAGCTCACCAGACTCGCCAGCCAGCCAGGATGAGAGCAGCGAGGAGACGGGCAGCAGCAGTCTGCAGTGCGGTGCCACCAAGAAATATACGGAACTCGAGAGTAATGTACCCGGCGCTAGCGGCGGCGGCAACGGCGTTGGCGGTGGCGTAACCAGACGCAATCGGCGCGCCAAAGCGACAGACACGTCGTCTCTCCAGTCCGCTGCCCAAATGACATCAATTACGCCCGCTGAACTGCATGTCCTGGGCAAGCGGCGCCGCCAGCAATTGAACAGCATGCGCAAAACGACGACAACAACAGGCAAGTGGCAATCATAAAGAACATTTAATTTATTTATTATTATTTATTTGACATTACTTCTATACAAATACTTGAAATACAGCTGGCTCGGATACCGACGATACTTCCGATAATGTTGTCACATTACAGCGTCATAGCGCACGCCAGCAACTGCTGCCGCAACAACAACAACAGCAGCAGCAGCAACAACAGCTGCAACAACAACAACAGCAGCAACTGCACCAACAACAACATCAGCAGCAGCAGCAACAACAACAACAACCACTGCAAATGCCAACACAATCAATTGCATCAAGTGCATCAGGCGTTCGACCATGTCCATACAACTTCCTTGTTGAATTGGGTAAGTCATTTACTGGTCATAGTATATATGGATGGACTCAACTCACTGCTCGTCGATTGATTTAATTGTACAGATCCCTCGCTCAGCAACGATCAGTGCGTGTTGATATTGCGCAAACAGATCCAGGATGTGCGCAAGGCATACTACACGATCAAGGGTGAACTGGCTGTCATCGATCGGCGGCGCAAGAAGCTGCGGCGACGGGAACGGGAGAAGAAGCAGCAGCAGCAGTTGCAGGGCCAGCAGCAGGGCAAAGTTTGCACCTAAGCAAAGCAATCCAAATGCAATATATACATATGCATATGTATATACATCTAAATCAATTTGTATACATCTATTTGTATGCCTCCAAATAATATATATACAAATTGCAAATTTGTAAATTTCGAACCATTTAATTCGTTCGTTAAACTTAATGTTCTACTAAACATTTCTTCTCCTTTTTTTTTTGTCTCTCTCTGTATTTTGTAGAGTATAATTAACAATTATGTAGCATTTAATGGCTTAACGCCCCCACAAATTGAAGTTGCAAGCCATTTGAAAAGACAGCTTACAAATACATAATTACATACAACAAATGTATATGTTCTTTATATATATGTGTACTTTTACTCAGTCTCTCCTGTGTTCGCTGTTTACTTTTCAGAAAAAGAGAAATTGCAAGTTGTGCTTAAAATCGACATGTTTGAAATATTGCAGGAATCTTTAATATTTGTGTACATAGTTGATCGTGCAAATATCTATAATTTTCATTTAATGTATTGTATACAAAGCCAAGACACGAATTGCAATTTACAAAGTGTATTTCTTTAAATAATTATATTCGAAATTAATCAAGCCGTGGCTGCTTGTTGCAAAAAAAAAATTCACAAAATAAACTCATTTCAAAAAGCAAAACAAAAATGCTCTGAGATTACACTGAGAGAAAAATGCTGTAAAAGAAGTTTCCTGTTTATGCTTTCCAGTTAAGAATATATCGATATATATATATAAGTATCGGCTTGTGCGAAAAACTCTGAAAGATGGTCTTATAGTTGCCAGTATGTGTTGGAAGCCAGAAGCAGATTTAATAATAAGCTAATATAATTCGATAACATTTGAAATTTGCGTTAGTAAATTTTGAACTATATGGCAACATTGCACATGCGAAAACAGAACCAAATGAGCAAGAGCATTAATTTGGTAAACCCGCTCAATTTTGACTTGAGTTCGAAAGATCGTTTATACCGTTAATTTAACAAATTACTAAAATAAAAAACATGGCCGATTTGACGTCGATTGAAACCGATTTTGTGCGGAAGGTACTCGCAACTCTTATAGCCGAAGATCAGTAAGTGCCTGGCACACAGCACATGTGCCAGATTCTGCTTAGCACACTGCTTTATTTACATTTCGTAATTGTAGAACTAAGCATACACCTGACAACATTATCCGTGAATTTCGGGTCGCATCTGATAAACGACGCTCGAAGCGCAAGCTGCTCTTGTTGCTCGAGTCCGTCATCTGCAAGCGGCCCAACTATCGCAACGTGCTCGACGAAATCAGATCCATGCTTGAGCGGTAAAGTACATCAAATACACAGACAGACAAACACACATAACTGTGTAACTGAATAACTCTCCATAACTGTGCATTCTTTTTGCCCAGCAAGGATCCCATGCAGGCTTTGTTGATCTTTGCTGAACACATCGTCGGCATTCCGCAGGCTATCGGAAGCCAAAATATGTTCCTCAGGACCGTCAGAAGTTCGAACTTATTGCCAACTGATGCAGGAGCTAATTCTGTGCATCTGCATTTGCTTTTAAATTGTATGGATAGATGTAGAGTGTGTAGTTAATAGCAATGTGTTCGTCTGTCGGCCTGTTCATATACATATGTGTGTAGACTTTGTTGGTTATTGATGAAGAAAATTTCGAATCCATACTTAATATATGTTTGTATATTTGGCACACATTCAAATTTTTAGGAAATCTTAAATGCGCTTCACTAACTAAATACATGTTTCTGTTCCAAATTCATCCATTTATTTTATTGCACAGGTCCCACCAGGAATGTGTTGCTCTCTTTATTGTCCAGGCAATTGAAGGAAGTGCGCAACACCTTGAAAACCACGAGGGTTGAACCGGCCAAGAGATACGGCAACTTGAAGACAAAACAAAGCCCCAAACGCAGTCGCAAGGTCAACAGCAAGGCAAAGGTTGCACATAAGCAATCCAAGTGATATACATTTGTATATATAGATTTATGCTGATGCTAAAAACTTAGAAAAAAAATTAAATTGGAAGTTGGAAGATATTTGAAATACACAACTACAACAAATTTGTTTGTCTGAACAAACGTATTTTTATTTAATGTTTCTTTCTTTTCAGCAGCAGAATTATTTCAAGTTTTATACAATATCTTTATTACAAAATGGAGAAATTGAGCAAAATGCTGCGGACAAAATTGTGAATTATTGTTTTTAGGAGACGGAATAGCCGCCCTCGAGATTGATCTGATGTCCGTTGACAAAGCTGGACTTGCTGCTCAGCAGATAGCCAATGGCATCGGTCACCTCGTTCACCTCACAGAATCGATTCAGTGGTATGTGCGCCAGCAGTGGCCCACTCTTAGCCGGATCTGACCAATTGTCGCGGCCCATTTTGGTCAGCACAACAGTGGGATTAACCGAATTGACGCGTATTTTGCGTGCGCCCAATTCCAAAGCCAAAGATCTGGTCAACGAATCGAGAGCCGCTTTCGTGGCACTGTATGCCGTGTGGCCACCAAAACTACGCGATGCGGCGATCGAGGACACATTCACAATTGAGCTGCCATTGCGCAGCTTGGGCAGCAGAGTCTGCGTCACATTGAAGACAGCCTTAATGTTCACATCAAAGTGACTGCATCAAAAATAGAGAACGAGAATGAGAATGAGAGAATATATATACATATTTATACTTGCGTATCGAAATCCTGTTCGGTTAGCTGCTCGAAGGGTTTGATAATGGCTACGCCCGCATTGTTCACCAATCCATCCAGCTGTGGTACAGTTGCAAGTGCCTCGCGCACCTTATTCCAATTGGTTAGATCTACGAGCAGCGGCTTAATATGCTTCGCATCCACGCTGACCAATTCCTTGAGCTGTGCCTCGTTGCGGCCCACCGCGATGACTGTGGCACCGACGCTGGCCAACTGTTTGACCAGAGCATTGCCAATGCCAGCACCGGCGCCGGTCACCAGTATCACCTTGTTGCTTAGATCGCTCCACATAATGTTCTCTATTTGCTGGTTATGGAAAATTTAACGTTGCGACTGCAGCAACGACTGTTTTTGCAAATTATTTCACATCTTATCGTTCTCATCCGCAAATGAGCTTTCGTTAAGCTTAAGCTCTAGCTGCTCTCTCATTCCCTCTCTCTCTCTCTCTCTCTCTCTCCTCTCTCTCTATGTGTGTTTCTACCTCCCTGTCGTTGCTGACTGATCGGAGGGGGCGTAAAGGTCATGCAGCAGATAAGAAGCAAAAGTGGAGATGCTAAAAAGATGCTGCGATTTTTTATCTGTTGTTGCGACTACACCCAACATACCATACAGCAATATAACTTATTAATCTTACCAAATACGATTTGCATTTCATTTAAAATTCGATGCTTTAACAGTTAACAGGCTTGAAGCGAGCTTCAACTGAGACCAGCAACATATTTAAGTCTTAGGTTAAATGTAAGCAGTATGAAGATCAATTGCACTTGGAATGCATTCTGTCAGTAAAATATTCGTATTTTTCGAACAACAGCAATTATATATATATTCTGTGCAGTTGGTATTTTTAGTTTTTAATTAGACTGCCAGGGGAAAGTTGGTTATAAACATTTCCGTTGGAAATACATAAATGTATCGATTTTCCTACTAAATAAACATCGAAAGGATGTTGCCATAGTTTGGCATTCTTTTGCTCAGCTGACTTAAGATTAACATTTGATTCATTTTTGGTAATATGTATAAATGTTAATAGTGGACTGATAGATGATAGTCGTTAAATTTTTTTTTCAAATTCATCAGATGCTCTTAATAAGATACGTACATTTAATAATAAACGACATTCTCGTACTTTGCAATTTGCTTTTTTGTATTTTGAACTAGGTGGCAACACTGTAAATGCAAAAACAAAATCAAATGAGCAAGAGCATTAATTTGGCAAACCCGCTCAATTTTGGCTTGAGCTGGAAAGGGCCTGTGTCTGTGTATTGAGCATCGTTACTATTCGTTTACACCGTTAATTTAACAAATTACAAAAACATATGGCCCATCTGATGACGACTATAATCGACCCAGTGCGGACTGTGCTGGCAATTCTCATAGACGAGACTCAGTAAGTGCCTGACAGCCAGCAGATGTGCCAGATGCTGCTTAGTACATTTCATTATTGTTGAATCGCTGTGTGGCTTCGGAGTTGAAATGCACATTCCAATTGAGAAGAAATTAAGTGGTCTTTACATTTTGTGATTGTAGAACAAAGCATACACCTGACAGCATTATCCGTGAATTTCGGGCCACAGCCGATAAACGACGCTCGAACCGCGAGCTGCTCTTGTTACTCGAGTCCATCAGCTGCAAGCGGCCCAACTATCGCAACGTGCTCGACGAAATCAGATCCATGCTTGAGCGGTAAAATACACACATCAAATACGCAGTCACACAAACACAGAACTGTAAATAACTCAACATAACTGTGCATTCCTTCTTTTTGCACAGCAAGGATCCCATGTACGCTTTGTTAGTCTTTGCCGAACGCATAAACGGCAAATCCTTGTGGACATCCAAAACAAGTAACGCCTTGAGTCCGTTGATTGATATGCCACCGCCACTGTCGCTTAGCAGCCGAAATGCTGTGCTCGGCGGCGCCAGCTTTTCGGACCTTCTGACGCCAACAACGCCTCTGAACAGTCGTTCCGCGGATGAGAATATTGATCCCTGTATAGTGGCCAGCACCACTTCGTATGGACGGCGTGCGGTTGACCCAACTGATTCACGAGCTGATCTGAGACAGGTAATTAGTTGCTTGTAACATCAATGATTGCAATTTATTGAAGTTATAGTTTAAAAAAAAATATGGATTTTGAGAGTATTTAGGGAAGACCATATGTAGACTTTGGAGGCTATTCCAATTATTTTAATTTCTAAGCTGTATATAGGATAACAAGCTGGTTTTACGTGTTTCCTGTCTGTTTCTCCTACACAGATCTCTTGAATGGATCGAGTCACTATATCATTTAGGTAAAATAGCTCGATAATTGAGTTAAAAGAACAATATTTTTGTTTATTAAGTCAAGCATTGAGTTATCATAATGCTTACACTTGATGGTCAATAATTGGGTAAAGTTAGAATGGTCCAAAATAAGAGCATTACATTGTAAACCCATCAATGGTTTCTAGTCGTTGGCTGTTTTTTATTAATTTTTTTTTTAATTCTTGTTTCATTTTGTAGATTAAGCAACGCGTGCTGAACGCCGTTTCGACCAGAACTGAGCCAGTGTATGATAAGATTGTGAAGCACAGCAAGTCTGGCAATAAATCGGTTACGACCAATGGTTCCAGTATATCTCCCGGTAACGCCGATAAAAACGCCTCCGCCGAGGATGTCTGGCCGAGTCTGGTGCTCTCGGATGCTTATAGTCGGAAGACTGAAAATGGTGATCATAATCACAATGCACCGCCCAGCAACGGTTTGACGGAAGAGTATCATCCCACTTTGCTGTGGGACTACTACAAAGTGGATGATTCGAATTCGCTGTGTAAACAGAGTCTGTTGGGATTGCCGCTGGATACCCAACAGAAGTTGATTCTCGAAGATCTGATTTACGTTCTGAATGGTGTGCGTGGCTCCTACATTCAGCCGCTGGCTCGCGACAAAGTGGTTGAAAAGTATGAAACACGCTTTACCATCCACAATGAGCTGGACAAATCGTTGGCGGAATTGGCGCAAGAGATTCTGCCGCTGGCCTCGTACTATATGGGCATCCAAATTGCCATCTCAAACAGTGAGGGTCGCGGGCAGGTCATCAGTGCTCTCAATGCCCAATTAACTGTCATCACTAAAGAATACCATGTACGTCGAATGTTGCACATTTGATTAATGCTATTAACCATCTCACGCACTTACTTGACAGATACTAATCTCGCAAGCTGAGGAGGAGCTGCAAGAGAACCAGCTGTCTTTGTCCAAGCTGCAGTATTATCTACAGCCCACCATGTGGGTTTTGCATGCGATCTACACCTTCGTGGTGGAGATGCAGACAGTAAGTGTTTGCAGCTTCCTTCCTATATATATATACTAGTCAGTTCAGTTTCACTATAGCTGTCTTTATTTAATTTTATCTGAACAGAATAATTGCCATGGCGCTGCCGTGCTGTCGCTTCTGGGCGTACACATTAAGCGTTTGGAGGGCGACAAGTCTGCTCAGGAAGCGATTATATCGCTGGCACAAAAAGCAGCGGCACCCTATATGACAATGCTGCAGGCCTGGATACAGAAGGGTATCATTGTGGACCCGACGCGCGAGTTTCTGGTCGAGGATAACGAGGTCATACACATATATGAGCTGCCCGAGCATTACTCGGACGATTACTGGGAGAGGCGTTACACCGTGCGCGACAAATGCATACCCAAATTCCTGGAGGGGCATTCGGACAAGATACTGCGCACCGGCAAATATCTGAATGTGATTCGGCAGTGTGGCAAGCGTATGATGCCCATACAGAATATGAACCTCAAATACGATCCCAGAAACGAGCAGCATGTGCGTGTGATCAATGATGCGTACTATTTTGCCGCACGCATGCTTCTCGATGTGCTAATCACAGAGAATGATCTAATGGGCCATCTGTTGTCGGTAAAGCGTTATTTGCTTCTGCATCAGGGCGATTTTATCATGCAGTTCATGGATGCTTGCGAGGATGAGCTGTCCAAGAATGTGGATCAGGTGCTGCCCATCACTTTGGAGAATTTGTTGGGGCTGACGCTGCGCCTGTCGTCGGCACGTGGTGATCCCTACAAGGACTATGTACACTGCGGCCTGCTCACCTACGATCTGGTCACACAAATGTCCAAGATCATAAACCCCGATGAAGGTGAGCTAAAAGCGCTCCCGATTGATCGCTCCATTAAAAAGCTGCAACATTATGTACAATTTCAGAGAACTGGAAGACACACGATCGTCTAGATCTGAGTGGTATGGAATGCTTCGCCTTCAGCTACGAGGTTAAGTGGCCCGTTTCACTAGTGCTCAATCACATCGCCATCTCCAAGTATCAAATGCTCTTCCGACAGCTCTTCTACTGCAAGCACGTCGAACGACAGCTCTGCAAGTGAGTAACACCTCAACTCTCTGCGTTTGTAGCAACTCTATGCAACCTGATTGAATTCAATGCATTCGGTTGTTTTCCTGAAGGAATAGCTGGGTACAGAATATGTTTGGCATCGAGTTGTTAACAAATGTTTGCTCAATTTATTGCAGAATTTGGAAGGAGAATTCCTTAACGAAAAAGTTTTCGCCACAATCGGCCGAACTATATCGTTCAGCGTTTACGCTGCGTCAGCGGATGATGAACGCCGTACAGAATCTGGAGTATTATATGATGATCGAGATCATCGACCCCAATTGGCACATCTTCATTGAGAAGATGAAGAAGGTGGAGAATGTGGATATGGTGCTCAAGCTGCATCACGACTTTCTCGATCTGTGCTTGAAGAACTGCATGCTGACCGAAACTTCGCATCTGAATCGTGCCATATTTAAGTTATGTAAGATCTGTCTAAAGTTCTGCGATTTCATACAGGTGAGTCTGTCTGGCAAGTGTCCATTGGCTAAGTCAGGTTTAAGGCCTAACGGATTGTGATTTGTGAATTGTGAGTGCGAGTCCTCATTGTCCTGTATACATGCATACATGCATATGTATGTGTCTTGTTTCCTTGTTTATCTTCTCCTGCCATGCTTGCGCCTGCCCAATACATCTATAAATATATATATATATATAATCGACATATCTTGCAACAAATATCGCGCAAGTAGCGTTCGCAACGTTTCTTTCTCGATGCGGAGCTTAAGTCAATGGTCTGTGATAGCAGTGATGAGAATACGGATCAGTCCGACTCTGAGCCAGACATTTCGGATCGGCTGCAGGTATACCATAATCACAAATAGAGAGCACATACATGGTTGTAGAGCCCCTGTGCAAATTTGTACCAATATTGTTTGTAATCTGTACAAATTGCATTTTGTTTCCTTTTCATTTTCCTTTTTCATTTTCATTTTTATATTTTAATTGTTTTTCCTCCCAGCAATGGGTTATCATATATAATTTTCTATTAATCCTAATGGGATCGTTAGTTTAGCTGATCCTTTGCTTGTTTGCATGTATGTATCTATTTTGTCCACCAAGTGTCCTCATTTTAATCCAATGTACAACAATTAATAACCAGAGAATGACATTTTCAGCATTGTATATACAATTATCTGTTTACATTTAAGCTCTTCAATTCCTATCACTATTATTATTATTGTCTTTGTTCATCTCAAATTACAAATTTCTCTCTCTCTTTCTTTCTTTTTCAAAATACAGACCGAGAGCAAAATGGATGAGACGGATACATTTGGGGAGCGGGTAAAACGTTTTGATCTGGAGTTTACGGGCATGCTCATAACGTTCCTTAAGCAAATCAATGATCTGGCCAAGGATAATACCACTGATCTCTTTATGAATCTCGTGCATAGAATCAATTTCAATGGTTTCTACTCTGATCAAATGGAAAAGCTGTGTGTGGAGAATGCCATGGGCTAGGTCTACAACTGGATATAGATATATATATATATACATATTCATTTAATGACAGAATACTGTTAATCTGATACCTCTGATATGTTCAAAAATCTCATCCATTATTTCTTCACAAATTTCTACTCGAGGTTTAAATCCAACATCATTCCCATCTTTACAGTTGTTCGTTGTTAAGAGAAAAGCACAAGATATTAATTCTCCGCCTAGTTATTGTACCATATCCATTATATGTTTTAAAATAAAAGAAAATGTTTATTGATTGATTCGATTCAGTTACGTTGCGATTTGCATTGGGACAGCTTCACTCAGCGGCTTTGAAACTAGGAGAATCATGTTCCTTACTTCCAAAAGCGCTGAATACGGCTGGACCTGTGCTGGTTATCGAACCGCCGTACTTATCGATCGCATCTGATCACTGCCACTCTTAAATGCCAAAATATGAATCAATATTCCATCCCTTTATCCATCCGTTGTTGTGCGCTCTCCGTTAACCAGCTGTCACTGATGTGCCAAATAACAATCGTGCTACCAACTATTTGGCTACACAGGAACGGCTAGTTACCAGATGCATCCTCGGGTTCGCTCAGATTCCCCGCCACGAATGCTGTTGCCCGTGCGTCATTTGAGACGAGAGGCCGTCTTCACTGTTATGATTAGTCAAAAAATTCACATATCAGTCAAAAAAGGCGCTTTCATCTCAAATGGTCGATGGTCGATGACACACCTTGGACAAGGTGCCTTATTTTCGCATATGCACATTGTGAATAGCAACCAACTTCAGTTTGCCATATACAGATTTTGAGCTAACGAATTTTTATATTTGCTATATTGATACAAAATATTGAGAGCATTGTCTGGGATTGATATCTATTTATTTTATTTATTTATATGTATAGATAAGGTAAATTGATTTAGTAGTTCTCTATATTTATAAAGAACTCTCTCTCTCTCTCTCTGAGAGCATACAATTGATGTTTTTCTGCGTATGATTATCGTCATCAATCAGCTGTCAATCGAATCATGGAATGTTGTTCCTGAAGGCACCTACTACTCGTATGGCGAATTACATCACAGCTTTAACTCAGGCAACAACATAAACACGAGAGCCAAAAAAAAAAAATATATATATATATTTAAAAATAATTGTGGGCTTTGTTTTAAGCCTATGTTGTAGTTGTAGGTTGTCTGAACGTCTGTCTGTGTGCCCCACTCTATTCTCCACACTCCTCGGCTGTGTGCATCCCACTGGTTAGCTGTCTTGTCTGTTGTTGGTCGGTTCCTCTCGTACGAAAATGTGCCAATTTTAATTCGCCATGCATTTTCATCATGTTGCGCAGTTTTTGCCCGGCCACTGGCCACAACTGGCCGCTAAAGGGGCCCCCCATACGAAAGGACAACGACCCATACACACACACACACACACACACACAAATATACACACAAACACACACCGACATTAAACACCCACAACAGCCAATTTGCTGGGCATATTCTAGAACATGTTCACGAGGGTTGACTGATCAGTTATCAATTTTTGTTAATAGCTCCTCAACTAGTTTAATTTTGAATCAAAAATCTTTAAAATAAGATTTCTTGTGTTTCTGTGTGCCTAATTCAAGAATATTTTTAGTTGCAGTAAGAAAGAAAAACTTAACAATCTTAAATTTGTAATTTCAAATAACAAATGCTTGATTTGAGATTGTAGCGGTTAACTCAAGATTGAAGTTCTTCATTTAGGTTTTGCAATTCTAGCATGAAATAGTCTTCAGTCTTCAATCAAGCAAGATTCATAATTTTGTTTTTCTTAGAATCATGCGAATGAGATCCAACTATTAGCTAACTCTCGGCTACAGATATGTAGCACATATATACACTTATTTATGTATGTACGCATATATATGTATATGTATAGCATATGCTGATGTACATGTTATATGCTTGCCATTAGCCAACATATCGTTAGCCCCGCCCACGCCTTATCACCCACGTTGCCCCACATGCAATTGGCAATTTAAGTTCGCATGAATTATCGACAATCAATTATGGTTTCTGGCAATGGCGCTCTGACACAGACACAGGCATGGACATGGACATCGACATGGACATGGAAATGGGCATGGACATGGACATGGACATAGACGCAGACACGGACATGCATGGACATGGACACGGACATGGACATGGATGCAGATGCGGCCAGCTTGCACATGCAGTTGCTTGTCTGCCAGTTGATGCGTATGTGTATGTTAATTAATCAAAAGCCCATCTATCTATCGATTGGGCATTTACTGACAGACATATGCAAATTAAAAGCATACAAGCAGTTCATTAATGTGCACTTGAGAGCCCCAAACAGTAACAATATCGACATCAAGTCCAATCAGCTAACAAGCTGATCTATCTTTTATTTTGATTCCATTTAATCGGGCAAAACTGTAACTAGTTTGATATACGTTTTCATTTTACTAAATTAACTCAAATCACTTAGTTAATTAATAATACAATTTTGCGTTCTCGAATTTAAATATAATGTTTGTCTAATACATTTTCCATACTATATATAAACTTAAGCGCTTAGTTAATTCTATTTATAAAAGCATTTAAACAAACAAATATATATATGTATATAATCCAAGTCTTATAAAAATAAATTTATGGTCTTATCGTATACATAAATACATCCGTATTGAAAACAAATATAACTTTATATAATATACATAAGAAAAAGTCTCGATAAACGGCTTATTCCCATCTGAGTCTTGTGAGCAAATTGTTTCTGCCAAAATCTTTTTCCCCTTTAAAGCTGCGTTGTATTACATTGTGGTAATATATTAGTAAATTCGATACAAACAATTGCCTATTGACCTTGATTTTTTGTTTTTTACTAAAATCAAATCTATATATTTTTAAATACTAAAGTTTACCAGAAACTACTTGCTTATTAAATTTGAATTTAAGTACAATACGATCAAAATGTATTATGATTTGAGTGAAAAATGGATAGATTGCCGGATAGGATAATTGTTTGATAACAGGACAGATTGACATCACTGACAACGACACTCAAAAAAACTCCGTGTAGCAAAAATTGTTTTTTTTTTTTTTGTTAAAAATCATTTCTTTGCTGATTGCAGTTTAAGATAGCAGGTGCACGCACCACAAGCGCCACAAATTAGGTTGATGGATTGGCTAAATCCCCCTTCAGTAGTTAAATAATTACTGCATACTTTTAGGGTCACTCCAATTCGAATTTTGAAATGATATATTGTTTTAGCATCGCAAGGACCAATTCTATCGAAGTACACAAACAGATTATTAGGTCATCTAATCACAAAAACACATGCACAAATTTCATAAGAGTTTCCGGAAATGATTCGAAATCGGAAAAACCCTGGCCCTGGTTTTGCTCTAAACTTTTTGACGTTGGACTAGCCAGGATCCGAATGGAAATTTTCGAGTTCTAAGAGACTTATAATTTCTGAAAAGTACTTTTATTTCAGCTGTTTGAAGGACTTTCGTTCTTTTTATTGTTTTATTGACAGGTCAAGTTATATTCCATTTGTAGTCCTTCAATGCCCGATTTCCGTTTTTTTTTTATGCGTTTGAGCAAATGTATTGAACGGGCAGAAGGAAGCAACTCCGAAGCTCCTCAACAGTCGAGTCGACATAATCCTGTCCGTCCGTCATTGCAAAATTCAAAAGATGAAACTGCTTGCATTGCTAATTTTCTCTTTAATTGGCAGTCTCAAATTTTACAGGTACAGGTGCAGGTCCTTTATTCTGAGATAAACGAAGAAATTGATCAAGTTGATGTGGGAATATATATTCAGGGTTGTTTGACACTCTGTGTACACATAAACTTCCAGTATTTCACTTGAACATTCGAAGACAAAGATTGTGCTTTTAATCACTTTTATTGTAGGGATCAAATAAGTCTTATAACTCGCACTATATGCAACTTGATGGATAGTTCTTCACCTTTGGTTGTCGTTACCGTTACGTCCGGTTCGAAGATGTGAACGTCTCATTGGTTATCAAATGGTCATACAATGAGACTTTCGCAAAATCATAACGGGATTGGGCGAAACTTCCGTTGTACGTGTTGTGCTCATTGGAAATGCCTAGCAATGGCGATAGCTGTAACTGTAACACCGATAACGGTAATGACAACGATAACAAAAAGGGGTAACTAAAACTAAAAACCATTTTGTACACTTTGCATTGCTGAAGAACCAATTGCATTTGATTTGAATCGCGAGACTCGTTGTTATTATTGTTAAACAATGTATTTCTACATAACAGCGGAGAGTCGTGATTCCAATCCAACGACAATTGTTAGCCGAATAGCCTAGCTGACGACCGTTGTCTATCGATAGACTGGGATAGGTTTATCGGCACAGTTGCTATACGGTTGAAAACGGTAACTTACAGCAGCGAATTTCTGAGGAATCGTATTGTGGTTCAGAGTATACCATTTTGATAATACAATACAACACCGCGGAAATTTGCAGCAGCAATACCAGGGAAATATATACACACACACACATGCACACACACACACACATATATATATATATAAGCACATACTGACAATGAGCTGCAAATAATAATAATGCTGGGCGTAACTCTGAGGGCAGCTCCAGAGATGTGCAAACATGAATATATATTCAATTAGACGCACCATACAAAATTGGCCAACAAAGCAGCAACTCCCCCCGCCCCCACCCATGCCACATCTAACTTCCCCACCCTTTGTTCAACCCACGCTCGTCTGGACAATAGGCGAGACCCTTGAGTGAGTGTGCGAGAGGAAAGCGAATAGAATGGTTCAACAAACAATTCATTTAGCTGGCACACGACTCTGTAGGCGTTAGGAAGTGCGTGCTAGCTATAGATGTATGGCACCGACTGCCACGCCCACATGCCACACTGCCCACGCTCCACATGTCTGTACAAGGTAGCAGTTAATTGAACAATGAAATATGAAATTGCAATAAAAAAAAGTGAGAGCAATGAATAAAAAACCAACAAGTTACCGTTGAGCTACAATTGTTGAGGCTGCTCACCTTGAACATAGTCCAAGTAAGTTTGTGAAACAAATTATTTATACTCATCCAATATTTGGGTATTTACTTAATATTCCAACGCATTTTGGAAAAAACTATTCCTTCTTATGGAATCAGTAAAAAAATATCTTATTGTTACTTCAATATCTTAAGATATTCCAAATAAAGGAATACATTGATTTAATTTAGGTATGGAATCAGTCGAAAATGCCTCAATATATTTCTTAATATCTTGAAAAAACTTCACAAGCATCCTCATGGTATCATTTCGACTTATCAGAAACATTCCATAATTTTGTTGGTAAATTGGCAAGAATAGCAACAAATTTAGAATAGAGTAGAGTACATATAGAAGACAATAAACTATTTAGTGTAGAATGTCCAATGGCAAAACAAATTTGAGAATATGCCTTCAAATTTTTGCATTCATTTGGATAATCAACCAAATTCGAAAGGGTTCTGAATTAGTTAGTTGAGGTACTTGAAGGAGTGTAGGGTATATATGTACATACATACATACATCTATATATACATACATGTATTCATAAATGTGTAAGGCGCGCAACAAATGCAATGATTACATTTAATACATTTATAGAGTGTGTAATACAAGGCGTGACCTACATATGTGAATGTGTGTGTGTGTGTGTGTGTACACACATATGACAAGCACACACAAACACACACACCCACACACTCATAACAAACAATCGCAATGAAAATTGGCAAAAGCTATTTTTACACAAGTTGTTAATGTAGGTGGCAGATGGGTGGGTGGAGGGGAGGGGAGGGGGGAGGGGGAGAGGCTGGCCGTTATCATGCAACATTAAATTAGGTAGCTCCTGCAGCACAGGAGATGACAAAATTAACACACTCACACACGTGGCATGGTGTTTGACTTCTTTTGACTCAGTTCCAAGTTGGCAGGCTGTTGTTGCAAGGGCTTCCATAAAGTGGAGGCACGTGTCTCAATCAATTGGGTGGCAACAACGCCGACAAGCGACCAAAAGGCAACCGTTTTGGCTAAGTGAACGACAACGAAGGGGAAATGCGACAGCGGATGCGGATGCGGAAGCGGATGCAAATGAGGACGTGGCGTTGACACCTGCCGCATGCTCTCAAAATAATGACAACACCTACATTCAAATGCAACTGCAACAGCTTCACAATTGAATCTAACCAAATCCCGTTTGTCATTGAAAGCGCATGCAATCAAACAGCTTTTAAACGCTCCCAAAATGATATATATATATATATATATATATATATATATATATATATATATATATATTATAATATATATTATATATTACATAATACACATTTTCACATATTTCTTCGCTTTACCTTTTATGCTTCATTAGCCCATTCATGACTAGTAAGAGTGCTGCAGTGACTACGATATACCCTGAATACATATAACTGCTCTGCGTGGGGTAAAGGAGAACTTGTATCCCAAATTTGGAGTCTCTCTGATACAGATAGACAGATGTACGGACGGACATGACTATATCGATTCGGCTGTTGATCCTAAATATAAATATATATATTTAGCTGTGTCGGAGATGCTTCCCTCTGTGTGTTAAAAACATTGCCAATTTTGAATGGGTTCGGGCTATGACAGGTTCCTTCTTGTTATATCTGCCAATCTAAATTCTATTATTATTTTGATTTTGTCTATTTAAGCATGATGTAGTCTTCTATAACAGCATATAATCAAAAGTGAATTAAGTTATTTCCGTATAATGATATTCCTATAAAAACGGCTGTACCTTCACCCCTACCCCTACCCCTACCCCTATCCATTCCCTTACCCATTGACACCCTCACACCCCCGGCCAGTCAGGAGACAACCCTAAACAGAGTCAGAATGGAGAATGGAGTCACCATGGCTAAAATAGACGGAACACATGTACAAATTGATTTCAAATTTTGTGGCATAATTCAACAATTCATTTGATCCTCATTTGTTTTTGTTCATTTTCGAGTTTGAGTTGGAGTTGCTATTGCTGTTGCTGTTACAAATGTGGTTGCATTTCTGTTTTCTATTTCCTTGTTTCCTTTTGTGTTTTCTTGTTTTTCAATTTTCATGTTCTGCATGCGAAACTCAGAGCCCAGAACACAGGGCTCAGGGCTCAGGGCCCAGAGCCCAGATCGAAGAACCCAGTTGGCTGCATGCTCGAATTACAAAGCCCATCGACACATTAGGGCATGTTCCACCAGCAGCCGAGGGCAGTGTGCAAAGGGGAAGGCCGTGGGCAGGGCTGAGTGGTCGGGTGAGGGGAGGTGTGGAGGGGTAGAGGGGTAGAGTCAACCCCCCGGCAAGAGCAAGAGCATTTGAAATTTCCAGTTTCACAGTTTTGTATGCTGTTTTTTTTTTTGGCACTGGTTTACGCAGTTGTCCATCAGGCTCATGACGCCCCCTCACTTCCTCTCTCTCTCTCTCTCTCTCTCGCTCTCTCTCTCTCTTACTCCCTCGTGAGTGTGTGAGTGTGTGTGTGCAACAACTGTGCGCTTTAGTGCGACACCCCGAGGTGTTGACAGTCACTCGGAATGACGAGCTGCGTCTTTGTCAGTCCCAACAATTTGTACCGAATTGAGCATATGCGCATTTTGGATTAGTTCTCAATAGTTATTTTTGGTAGACTCATATTACTACACCTCCCAGTCCCCCTCCCTCCCACAAACAATTAGTGCATCAGTCTCAAATTCGAACTAAAAGTTAAGATTTCCACTTGTACATCATGCGAATTTCGTGAATTTTCATTCAAAGCCGACACAACAATGTCCAATTGATATTCGACGTATATAGTCTATATATAATCGCACATATATCGTAAAAATATAATCTGGTAGTATATATATATGATCTGCTTATATATGATAGACATGAATTAAGTTATAATATTGAGTATGTAGCTGGCTTCTATAATTTGTTTTAATATGTATATATAATTAATATATTAGTTTTTTAAGCGCTTATTATTTTTGTAATCATTTGTGATTGTGTGCCGCATCAATATGAACGATGGTGGTTGCTAGGATTATCAAATACATCCAATAGCAGCCCTCAAAGTTCAGATTGATATAGGCACATATTGCAAGTGGAATGCGTACTTCAAGTTTATAGTTTATAAGATTTGTAATTGGAACAACAAAGCAACGATCAGATTCTAATTCTAAAGATGAACTTATACTCGATTTAAAGTTGTTTTCTTTTTAGTTGATCGTAGGGCATTTGGAAGTCGCCTGTGACCTGATTATTATTTAGATCTCAGCAGAGAATCAACTTGAAAACCTGCTGAAACAGTTCTCAATTGTAGTGCACTTGTGTTCTGCGCCGCTGGACAAATGTTGACAGGCAGCAAGAGACACGAGCAAATGGACCACCATGTGTGCCAGCAGCAGCACCAGCACCAGCAGCAGGACCACCACCACCACTGCCGCTACAAGCCGCACCATTGGCAGCAAACAAGCAACAAGAGAGCTGCTTCATCATTTGCAATTATTTAGGCAATAATTACTATTGTGTCTTATGCTTACATTTTGTGCTTCGAACAGCCCAAAGGGGGCAGAGAGTATGGAGGGTGGTTGGATGGATTGGATTGGGTTGGGTTGGGTTGCACATACGGCATGCAACACGCCCAAGCAAACGCCCAGACCATTTGCGTTCTTGTCACCCTCTTGACTTAATGAGGCCTTTTTGTGCTCTTGATGGATTTTAAATTGTTGTCATCATCGCTATTTGTTGTTGCTGCTGCAGCACCCTCCCCCGCCAACCCACTCCACAACCTTCCACTTGCTGCGGCTAATCTGTAAGACTGCATTTTGTGGCAGACTTTTGACGCTCAAAGCGCATTTTGCTCAAATTAAATGATTAGCCGAGAGCTTAGAACGAACTCCTTTTACTGCTCATGCATGAAAGAATGCATGCCAAAGTCAGCTGCTTACATGTGCGTTGCGCTTGACTCTCGCATCAAATATTTTGCATATAATTTTGCTTACTCGTAATGAAAAAAAAAAATATATTTTAGATTGGTAAACTTTGGTTTTTATCCATTAATAAAATGCTTAAAAAGATCCGCGTGAAAAATTGTATTTTTCTAGGATGAAATATCTGGAACAAAGTCTGCTGTTTTTTCTTTAGAAAACAGTCTGCATTTGATTTGAATATTAAAATGAAGTTAACCAAAATCGACATACATTTGTGCCTGGCTCATTAAAACATCGATGAATTCTTATTTAATTTGTGTTATGCAACATTTATTTCTAGCTTTGTCAATTTCATTATAATTACCGAAAAAGCCTGCCTACATTTAGTGTATTGGGAATGGTTTGGGTTTGGGTTTGGGTTTGGGGTTATTAGCATACACTTAAGAGCCTTTGTCTTTTCATATCCGAGAGCGCATTAAACATTTAAAGAAACCTGTCGCCATCATCGTCGTTTCATTGACTTTACCGCAGTACTACAAACGGCCTACCCCTTTCCCAGAGTCAGACAAATACAACCCTTAGTTGGTTATTGAGCTTGGGCTTGGTTGAGCTGAGTTTTGTGTTTTCGGGTTTTGGGTTTTGGGTTTTTGAGTTTTGAGTTTGGGCTGGTTCGCGTCGTTTGCCTATGCCCTGCTCTCCCTGGCCCTTTTTGCAGTTGCAAATTACATTCAAATTATACGATTTTGATAAGAGGAACATTCAAAAGTTTCCAATTTCAAGTTCTGATGCTCTGGCTCTTCAAAAGCAGCTCGACTCTGTCTGTGTGTGTGTGTGTGTATGTATTCTACGGCTGCTTGCTGCCAAAAAACTTCTCGACTAAAGTTGCCAGCAACAACAACAACAAGAACAAGAACAACGAGGGCACAACAGTCAGTGCAAAAAGTTGACATATGTGCGCCTCGAGCACTTTTCCGGAAACAGCAGGGCGACATTTTTTCCCACTTTTTTCTTTTCGTTTTTTTTTTCTTTTTTTTTTTTTTTTTTGTTGTGTGCTCGTCGCTCAGTTTTGAGTGTATCTTCAGCATCAAGGGACATACACTTGATTTTAGTTGAGAGTCCAGGATAAAACGTCGCGTTGTTGATGTCTCTGTCGCTGTTGTTGTTGTTGTTGTTGGTTGTTGGTTGTTGTTGTTGCTGCTGGGACTCGCTTGGCGGCATATCTGCTCTGCTGCTTATGCTGTCCGAAGGTCCTTCGGTCCTTGCTTGCGCAAATTGTATGATTGAAAAATTAATGGGCATGACCGGCGCATGGCGCGCACCGACAACACAGCTGTGTGCCAAAAGCGGATTGGTGGAGAACATAGCGAGGGCCGAGGTGTAAGGACAAAAGGTGGATGAAGGGCGGAGGGGGGTTGTTTCGTCAACTATTTGACTGTGGTTCACAGGTAAAGTTGGCTTTCAAACAGCCGCTCCACCTCAGGCCTTTTACGCACAGACGGAGCACACCATTTCTCCCATCTCTTTGCACTACTCTTTCTGTCTCCCTCCCTCTCTCTGTGTCTCTCTTGCTCTCTCTCTCTCTCTCTCTCTCCCTCTCTCTCTCTCTCTCTGTCTATGTGTCTGTCTGTGTATTGTAATAATCTAGCAAAATGCAAAAACGAAAATTGAATTTTTTAAAATGATGCTAATTAAATCGAAAGATTTAAATCATTTAAGCGTCGCAACATTCCAGTCACAGACATACAGAGAAAGAGAGAGAGAGAGCGAGCGGGAGACAGAGAGAGAGAGAGAGAGAGGGTGAGAGAGAGAGAAAGAGATAAATAATATATTTTGACTATATTTGATTTAATTTCAAGTGCTTAGCTCTTTTGTTCAAATGCATGTTGTTGCAGTTGTTGCAGACATGTGTTTGTTGTTGCATGTGGACAATGCCTCTTAGCGAACATCAAATTGTATTTCATATAAAATGCAAGCAAATAAAATTCGCATGCCCGCTCGGAGAAACCGTCCAGTTGGAAATTGAAACACTCCACGCTTAAATACAATATTCACAACACAATTTGGGATAAAATATGTATTTGAATCAGTTTATGAATCGTTGGACAACTCCCACTAAACACCACAAACATGGCCAGCAAATATTATATTTTTGCTCGCTTACAGAAGATGTCCTTTGGTTCCTTTATTCAAATATATTCAGATATGTCTATACCAAAATACTGCACGATGAATGTACTAATGAATAGTACATTCAATTAGCATAACAATATCAAAGTCGGGCTGGTTAGACGCAGGCACATCCATTGAAGAAGATCGCTCTGGTTGAAGGCAAAATTTAAGTAGAAGCTAGAGGTGCCTAGTCAAGCAGCCCCCAATTCTATTTAAATTTAAGCCAGACTGAACTTATCGTAGATAACTCAGATACTAAGCCGTCGAAAAGTGGATCAGAATCACCCAGCACAAAAAGTAAATGTCCTTTTTTCATGTTGATTCCAGATGAAATATCCATTTGGCGTTTTGGTTAAGGAATTAAATGTGCCATTGGGTTCAATGTTTGTGCAACAACTCGTTGCTTCAAATTTATAATAGATGGACACTAATGAATGAATGAATGAATGTTGTTAAGGCTGTCAAGGTCGTTAAGACATCTTCCACATTTGCACATTTCATTAAGCTCTTGGGGCTTTTCCTTTTAATTTGATTTTACAACAGATTCAAATTGGTTGACTAGTGAATCTGTACTGTTTTTATTGCCAATGAGCTAAGCTATTCCTCTTAAAAGCATTATATTTGTAATACTCTCTACTGTAAGAAGTCTAAGGATATACAGGATTCATTTCAATTCGTTGAGTTATAAAAGTATATTTTTGCTCAGCTTGTTATTTGTGTTATTTGAGTCGATTTACTTTAAGCTAGTCTCTCTTCGGGCTTATTTTATGGTTGCTTAAGGCTTGCCTTAGGTTGCCACATAATATATAGGCGCACACATGTATGTCTGTGTCTGTGTGTGTGTGGGTAAAAGCATCTACTGACTAATAGGCTAAATTAGACTACGCCAGTCAGGCAGGCGGGACAGAAATTAAGGAGGGGCGCACATGGAAAATGAAACACTGACAGGAAGGTGAGCAGAGCAGAGCGACAGAGATAAAATATATATATATATATATATATATATATGAGCGGATAAAACAAAATAAAAATAAGACATAGAGAGAGAGAGAGAGTGAGAGAGAAAGAGAAAAGGCAGAAAAAGCCTTTAAACGCGCTTAACCGCAGCGTGGAGAATAAAAAGTGCGTTTTGCAATCAAAGTAAAAATGCAGAAGCCCTTAAAAAATGAATACACATAGAAAAATGTACAGCTAAAGCAAGATGAAATGAGCAGAGCAGAAATGAACGCCAGTGGGTGGATTGGGGGGGGGGGGGGGTTACTCCAGCAGAATGAAGGCAAAGCTAAAAAGGAATAAAAGAAAAACTGACAGCAGCACCAGCTAAATGAGTTGAAGGACAATAAGACGGGTAAAGCAGAAAATGGCTGGCCGTGTGGAGGGGGGGATGTGGATTTGGCGGGGAATGCGGGCACAGCTGCGGATATCAAAACGTTGGCAAAATGGTCGCACTCAGCGCAGAGTAAGGGAGTGTAAGAGAGAGAGAGAGAGAGAGCGAGTGCGAGTGCGAGTGCGAGAGAGAGAGCGAAGGTTGAGGTTGGGGTTCGGGTCGCAGCTGAGGGCTGCCACATTGGGAGCGAGTAGGCAGCAAGCAACCATTTTGTTGTTGTTGGCGTTTTAGTCTACTCTCGCTCGCATTTCTTTCTTCTTCTTCTTCTTCAGCGTTTTGCGCCCACTTCCCATTTAAACCATGCGTTGTTGTTGCTGTTGTTGTGTGCACTTTTTTTTATGTTACTGAACTTTTTGAAATATTTTAAAAGATGCTTTTAGCGGTAAATAATGAGAAGTTATAAAGCCACATCAATGGGATACATTCTGCTTTCTTGCGTATCAACTTTGTTGCATGTTGACAGGATAGACGGGGATAGGCCAGGACCAGGAATAGAAGGGATAGCGGACAGGGACAGGGGCAGGGACAGGCACTGAGTAGTGAGTGGAGCCAGCCTGTGGAGGCAAATGACGAGTTGTTGCTTGCTCTTGGGGCTTGTTGTTTGCCATGAGGCCATCAAGCACTCAGCCAGCTCTTTATCTATGTGTGTGTGTCTGTGTGTGTGATTTTTTCTTTTTCTTTTTTTTTCTTTTTGTCAAATGCAACCATTTGAGTCAGCCACACAGCAGCAAATTGAACTGAGTCATGTGGAGACAGAATAGCCAGATTGAAAGCTACCCTGTAGCAGCAGCTAAAGTATCCCATATAGCGTATGTGGCCTGTACAGTATGCAAACTCAAACTCATGCTCAAGTATTCATTCATAAAATAGAAAAAAAATATGTTAAAGGCGGAAGGAAGGGTGTGAAGAAAACTG
Source organism: Drosophila ochracea (assembly GCA_035044125.1). Taxonomy (NCBI): domain Eukaryota; kingdom Metazoa; phylum Arthropoda; class Insecta; order Diptera; family Drosophilidae; genus Drosophila; species Drosophila ochracea. The sequence goes on along the minus strand of JAWNML010000021.1, from coordinate 23,786,189 downwards.
CAAATTGCAGTTTCCTTTTAAATATCTAAAGTTGATAATATGATTATAGATGTAAAAGATTCATTAATTTCATTATTTCAATTATTTTTTACTAAAAGTAAAATTCCAAACAACAAAACAGTTGTTGCTAAAGCGTGGCATAAAAAATATGACAAAGAGTTGCTTGTTTGCTTAAAAGTGAACTTTTCGTGGGATTATGTTGCAACTTTCTTGACAACGTTGACCTTTTTATATGTTGAACAACAAATTTGTGTCTGATGGGCAAAAGCAGCTCTGACAAAATGTAGCTCAACTGAATGATATCTTTTCCTCGAAGCAGTTTGTTGGCTGTACAGGGTATTAGGACAGCGGCAACAAACACAACACACAACTACAACAATGCCACAACAATGAACAACAGCCATTAACAATATCAGACAAAAACATTCAAATCGATTTTAGTAGCTCTTAACTTTTCTATGTTTCTCGCCATTACTGTACGAAAGTTGAGGATATTTACACTTTGCCATGCTCTGCGTAACACAAGGTTAAAAAGTGAGGTCCTCTTAACTTATATATATCGAAATTATTGCGAGGGTATTAAATCTTTGGCATGCCCAAAAATATCAGTATTTATTTGTTTCCTTCATTTGACCGATTCTCGGGCAAATTCTCTGTTTTATTTTTTGTTTTTTAGCTGGCCTTCTGGAAATGATGAGCTAAAGATGTCCACAAGCAGCGAGCAGTCAACTAACTAACCAAGAAGCAAACTCTCTGCTGTCCTTGTTGTTGCTGTCTTTTTTCTTTTTCTTCTTTTTCTTCTCATTTTTTTTTTTGTTTTTTTTTTTGCACATTCGTTTGGTCAGCATTTTGCGGTTTTGGCTTTGTTGGTTGAATAGTTTGAGGGAGAGGCCCTAATTAATGTTATGATCATCATCAGCAACGTCAACAACGGCAACAACGGCAACAACAAATGGAGCAGCAACCTTCACCAACCCCGTTGATGTGTTTGTTGGTTATTTTGGGAATATTGCATTTTGCGGTGCACGCAGCGTATGTGTAATATATATATATACATACATATATATATAAATATATATATATAGACATGTGTGTGTAAGGCCAAAAACGAAATGGAACAGAACAGAGCAGAACAGAAGACAGCTATAGGGTTAGATGAGGCCTGGAATGAGTAACGATTTCGCAATGGCTGCCATTTTGCTTTGGCTTTTGGGTATTTTTTTGTTGTTGTTGTTTGAAACTGGACAAAATGCGAAACTGCAAACTGTAACTTGGGTGTGTGTGCGAGTGTGTGAGTGTGCAGATACAATTTGTAATGATACACAAATTAGTATTCGAAATGGATGCTTAATAGCCCAGCTGGTTGTTTGCCGACTACGACGCCAGCTACACACTCCCACCTTCCACACACACACACACACACAGTAGATGTGGGTGTGCACTTTGACAAACTTTTCCAGCATATGAATATACATTTGTGTGCGTGCATGTGTGTGTGTGTGTGTGTGGAAAACAGGTTATTGCTGGCTTTTGATGTCAACGGAATTGCTATTGCGATTGTGAGTGTCTCCCCTCTTTCTCTCTCATTTGTGCATGTGCATGTCTGTGTGTGTGTGTGTGTGTGTGTGTGCGTGTGTGTGTTGCAATGCACTTAAAAGCAGCTTTAAGCCCATTGCAATGGCAATGCAATGAATTTATGCACATAAGTATGCTACAAAAATGGCCAATCTGAGTTTGAGTCTTTAAGAGCATGCATATATATTATTAAAGAACATTTAAGTTTATCGAAATAGAAAGAAAAAAACTGCTTACATTAAAGTGATGGAAAAGAAACAACAAATGAAAAAGTATTGAAAAAATGTATATAAGTTCAAATGTTATCGGTAACCGCGAAGCAGCAAGCAATAAAGCTAAACTAGATAAAATAGGTCAGTTTGTGGTCAAAAATAACAATAAAAGACGCAATTTAATTTACAACGAAGCAACTTAAATCGAACTAAAAAAATGTTTTTCTATTAATTATTACACTCAGAAAAAAAATGAATCACCTGTGAAAATGAAATCGAAAATAAATCAAAAATCGAATTTAAGAATTATTCAATGAAAACAACGCCCTGAAAATTTGTGATATTTTAATTTTCAAACTTTAGAAATGCACTTTCTGAATAATATGGTAATCAAATTTTTGATGAGTGTATTAATTCGGTCACTTAGCTGAACACGTCGCACACAATTTTTGTTTACAATGTTAAATGACCGCAACTTATTTATAATGTAATAGATAATAAAATAAAATAATCTAAGCTGAATCGTCGTTAAAACTTCAGAAGATTGTCAATAACCGAAACGAATATTGGACAATCAATTTAATTTATTTTCATTAATTTAAAAAAAAAGATAAAGCAACAAAGAGATGTATGTAAAAAATGAACAGTTGCTTGATAAAGCATGTTAATAATTTTTGCAAATGTTTTTCTTCAAGCAATATATAATCTTATAGACAATTTAAGGGGCGCAACCTACAAACTGACAAACAGCACGAAGGCTAATGGTTCGGCAGCTGCCTTAAGGTCTTAACGGCCATATGCACACACACACACACACACACACACACACACAGAGAGAGAAACAGAGTAAGTATGTGTGTATGTGAAGCAAAGAGCTAAAATTGTTTCGAGCAAGGCAGAGCATTAAGATTAGAAAATAGAAAAAGAAATGGAGAATAGAAATACAGCAATGAAAAAAAAGAAAAAAACAAACAAATGATTAAAGAAAAACGAGAAAAAAGTGTATGGAAAAAGAATCAACAATAGCTGAGGCAGCTGGAAGAGCAGCATCAAAGCAAATGCTGGACAGACGCGCCCACCCCGAATACATCGAGAATGGGAACGAGAAAAATAAAATGAGGACGAGGACGAGGATGAGGACGAGGACGAAGACGTGGACGAGGACGAGTACGAGGACAAGCAACTAAACGGCACGAAACGAGCGAGGATAACGATGGCGACGAGCCAAAGTCAGTTTGGAGCAGCATTTTTGGTGGATTCCAGTTCAAAAGTATTGTTTTAAGGATTATAGCGGCGCGCAACTGCAGCGCCCAACGCCGCCCCTATAAAACAAACTAGCAAAGAAATGTGGCAACAGCGCCAACGTCGACGTCGACGCCGACATCAACAGCAACATCGACGTCGTCGTAGTCGTCGTCGTCATCATCACTGGCGTCAGCAGAGATAGCAGTGCCTGCCACATTTAACGAACACTAATTCATTGCGCTGGCAGCGCAACAACAACAGCAACTCCATTTTTGATGCTGCTCGCCGCTGATTGGCCAGCACATTTCATAGATTGCGCGCGCGCACGCCAGAGCGAGACAAACATACTGTGCACTGTGTGCGCTATGTGCGCATCAGTGTTGGTCTGCGCGCCATTGCTGCCATTGCTGTCGCTTCAGCATTATTTTCATTCTCGGCGCACAACTAGAAGCATGCACAACAAACACTACCGACAAATTGTGCTCCTGATGCGGCCTGGCCACTCGATGCGTATGATTTAAGCTCTCAACTTCTATGCGCATTTTTTCTGTTGCTATGTGCGAGTGCGTGTGCGTGTGTGTGCGTGTGTGTGTGTGTGTGTGTGTGTGGGTGAATGTGTATGACAGCTATGCGTAGTGCTGCATCATATTCCAATTGGAATTGCAGTAGAGTGCTATTTCATTATTTACAACTCTTAATGAGCTTGCTGCTCTCCCTCTCCCTCTCTCTCTCTCTCTCTCCCTTCCTCTCATTGTTTCTCTCTCTCTCTCTCTCGCTATCTCGCTCTCTCTCTCGCTCTCGATCGCAACGGCTCAATGTCAAATCAGAAGACAGAAGTGTGTCAAACTGTGGCAACGCTGGTCTTCATTGTTTGCACATTTTGCACAACAAAACCGAAAGAAAGAAGAGAAACCAACAAAAATAAAACAAAAAAAAAAAAAGAAATGGGAATACAACTAATTTGCACACTTTCACTGCTGAAGCAAGTTTCAAGTGCATTTCTTAATCAACATTATCAACAACGACAAATTAGCAGCTGCTGCCGCTGTGGCGACCAACTGCCAAAGCCGCTCGGCCAAATGGATTGGAATTCCCCAAAGCGTTGCCACGTTTCACGCCAAATGTCTGCCGCTCGCTCTGGCAAGGAAGTGTGTCAGACATGATGGCGGCTCCAGTTGGCGCTGGCGTTGAAGAAAACTTTTCTGTGTGCCCCTGTCTAATAGAATAAATGTTGTTTCATTTTTCTCCTATTCGGGAAATTGAGGCGCAAGCGAGCGAGAACGAGAGCGAGCAGAGCAGCGCAGAGCAGAGCAGAGCAGAGCAACAACAAAATATACAAAAGCGAGCCTTATTGGATCAAGAGAAGCATGGCATACATATGGAACTGCTTGCTGGACTACACACACACACACACACACACACACACACACACAGTGAATGTCGTGTCGCATCAGGCGCTGCCGCAGCCGCAGCCGCTGACGTCGACGTTTACGTTGAGCGGCAACTAACGAAATTAACCAAAGCAAGTTAAAGCGAGACAGCAAGAGAGCAGCAGTTGGGCTGCCGCTGCTTGTGCGTGTGCGAGTGAGAGAGCGTGCATTATTTCACTTTCACAATAGGGGCCCTCGTGCCGTCGCATTCAGCGCACAGCGCCAGCCTTGCCAGCCTTGCCAGACTCGTCCATCTCCTTTGGGGGCGCACACACACACACGCACAAGTTTCATTATTTTTCAAAATTATTAGTTCGACTAACGATTCGTGGTCTCGCACACTCACACACTCACACACTGACACACACACACACACACATGCAGAGACAGCGCTCTGCTAACCACCAATCGTTCGCGCGCAGCCCGCAACCCCCAAAAATAACTTCAGCATCAGCATCAGCAGCAGCAGCAGCTGAGCCGGGTTGCAGCAGCGCTGCTGTGAGTAACGTCAGCGTCGCTGTCGCCGTCGCAGTCGCAGTCGCAGTCGCTGTTGTCGTGAGCACATGATCCTTAATTTCGTTATAATTTTGTATGTTGTCTGAAATTGTATATCATTTTAAGTTTGATCGGCCGCGAATACGTACCGCCGTGCGTGCGTGCAGCAGCAGCAACAACAACAACAACAACAACAACAGCAGCAGCAACAACAAATAATAATAACAAAAGCAATAACAACAACAACAAACGGACAAACGCACAAATAGTTGCCCCATTTCCTGTGCATTAACATTATCAATATTTATGTGAATATAATTATAATTATAAATATAAATATAAATATAAATATAAATATAAAAACATCGATAATTTGATGTACGTGTGCAGTTTTTGTTGCATTTTTTGTTATTGTTAGCTGGCAAAATATTTAGAATTTGTCGTCGCCGTCGTCGTCGCCGTCGCCGTCGTTGTCGTCCTTGTGTCGGCTGCCGTCGCAGTCGCAGCCTTGTTTGTTTTTTTTTTGGGTTGTTGTTGCTTTGCACTGGCAACTCTGGGCACCAACAAGGAACCAACAAGACCCACAGTCGCTGCAACGGCTTTAGACATAACGGTAACACACACGTGACACGTCGCACTTGTGCAATTCAATAAGCTGCAACAACAACAACTATCGAAAACAGCTCCTCTGATTCTATATATATATATATATATATATATATATATATATTCGCGTTACAAATTTCCAAAACAAAAATTCCCAATACGAATTTTTTTTCAAGTGAACCACAAAAAAGCCGTCGCCATTTTACAAAAAAAAAGCGAGCGAATTTCACGGCAACAACAACAACAACAACAACGATAACAACAACAAATGCATATAAATAGTGAATAGTGCAAAGAAAGAAAGAAAGAAAGAGAAAGAAAGAAGCTCGCGAAAGAGAGACAAGCTGCAGGCAAAGCAACCAAATCCAATCAGTCGAGTATCGAAATTCAAGCAACGAATCGCAATTCAAATGTCATTTTAGCAACTGCAACAGCAACGCAAACAAATATCAAAAAACAATAACAAAAAAAGAAACTGAGTAATAATTGCAAAAAGTGGGCAGCGAGAAACATTAACAGTTAAAGCAATAGCAAAAGTGGAAAGTGGAAAGCGGCCAACGAAAGCAATTTGCGAAGCGTGACACCTGCAACAGCAACAGCAACAGCAACACCAATTCTCCCTCCCCCACTCCCCCACTCCAACCCCCCAACTACCCCGCTGAGGAGGAACTTTCGTTTACGGCCACGGAGCGCGTTCGCCGCGTTACAGCCTCCAGTTGGATTATTCAATAGATTTCTTCAAAACGTATATCGATACGCAGCGTTTTTACGCCGGCCACAAATTGGATTTCAAACATCAAAGTTGTGCCGGCGGCCCTGGTTCCGGTGGTGGCGGCGCTGCTGGAGTGGTAGGAGTCGTCGGCAACACCAACAACAACAACAACAATAACAACAACAGCAGCAGCAACAACAGCAATAACAACAACAACAGCGGGAACACAAACAGTCAACAGCAGCACCTACAGCAGCAGCAACAGCAACAACAGCAGCAACAGCACACGCAGCAACAGCAACTAACACAACAGCAGCAGCAAGCGTTGCCAGCGAACGGCAGCAACAACAACAGCAGCAATAACAGCCACGCCCACAGTCACGCACACGCCCTTGCACACGCACATCAGTTGCACACTGTGCTGCCGCTGCAACAACAGCAACAACAGCAGCAGCAGCAACAGCAACAGTTGCCAGCGGGCGCAGCGTCACTGCAGCAACAACAGTTGCCGCAACAACAACAGCAGCAGCAGCAGCAGCAGCAACTGCTCAACAGCAACAACAACAGCAACAGCAACATTGTAGGCGTCGTTACGCCCACTCTGATAATAGGCAACGGTCCGGGGTCCGAGGGTCATACGGTTTCTGGCGCCACAACGGTTGCTGCATCAGCGGCAACAGCCGCCGCCGCTGCCGCCGCTGCTGCCGCAGCCGCCTCTGCGTCGGCATCGTCCGTTTCGGTGGCAACAAGCGCATCGCTGCCCCACGTGGCATCGCACAGCTTGGGGCTCAGTCCGCAGTCGAGTGCGGATTCGCAGCAGTTCAACATCTTTCCGGCCATCTTCAGCCGGCAGCTGAACTTCTCAGCGGCCGGCGCTTGCGGGCAGGCGGGCAAACTGAGCATGGACGAGCTGCGTCCGAATCTGGTTGGTGGGCTGTTGGGGCTGCAGCAGGCCGGGCTGCTCGAGGATCATGCGAACAGCATGCAGCACGGCGGCGTCGCCCAGGACACCAAGTTCATGTCGTTCCAGGATAATCGCCTAATGGGCATCAGCGGCTCCCACGAGAATCGCCTGCTCAGCTTGGCCTCGTCCGTCCAGGACACTCGCTCGCCGATCACCACGCTGGACAAATCATCATCTTCGTCGCTCAACCATCAGCGCAAGTGCAGCAGCACACCCGAGGATTTCAGCGCCCTCTATTCCGGCCTGCCCACGCCGGGAATGGACTCATCCTCGCACCATCACACTCCGGCCCACACACCCCCCTCGCGTCTCTCCGATCACACCATTTCGGGTAAGTCCAACTAGCCCAGCTTGCCTAGACAACATCAACATCCAACAAAACCATCACAATAAACAATCCTTACTCAAGTTTATTGTTTGTTTGTTTGTTTGTTTGTTGTCTGTCGATCTTGCTTTGAGATTGTAGCGCAATATTTGAGATTGTTTTCATTCTAAAATGCTTTAATCAAAATTTATTTATATATCCACAATGGCAATTAATATAATCACTTAAAATTGTACTTCAGATTTGTTGTTTTTATAGAAATCAATAATTTAAATAGTCAATATCAAAGAATGCCAACATTTAAACAGTCTTCGTAATTAGTGGTTTCAGAAACTAAAGCAGGCTTTTCATTGTCGATTTGAGCAACAATATTTATTAATTATTAATATACACATATATATATATATATAATATATACTATATATTAAGTAAAATCAATTGTGCAAGCAGAGCATGTTAAATAATGGGCAATTATTGTAATATATTTTTTATCGAATCGAAAGACGCGTCTCTTAAAAATGGGACGAAAAATCTGTGAGATGACAACAGTGATTATTGACCAATGCACTTACTCATGCACAGTCACACACACACACACACACACATACACACACACACACACACACACACACAGACACACACAGAGTGGAACATTAGCTGCGCATTAGTCTTTTGTGGATGTTTAGGGATCGGAATACAGCTCTTAACCCATCCAACCATTGTCGAGTGCGAACCCTTTGACGCCTCTCGCTTGCCACTCTCTCTTTTACCATTTCGACTTTGGTTCATTGTCACCGCCATTTGGGCACGCGCCAAAGCCAAGGATTATCGCCTCCTGCCTCCTGCCTCTTGCCTCCTGCCTCCTGCCTGCTGCCTTGCAGCACCTTTTCGTCTGACCTCGGTTTTGTGTCCTTTGCCATTTGCGGACATTTCAATCGGCTTAGCACAATTGTTGTGACTGTCGAGAGAATCTACTCAACGACTACTAAAGGCATTCAAATTACAGGAAATCAGCTGTTAAGCAGCAGCCAAACTGTCCATCCACCAACCATTCACTTATCCAAGTACAGCTGAATGGGCATCAAAAGAACTGGCAATATATATATATATATATACTATCCAAAAAGAGAGTTTGATTTTGCTGTGATCTGTTGGCTGACTAGAATGTAAGTCAGATGGTTAAGATAGGTATCCTTGATCAATCATTTGTTTCTCTTTCAATAGGAAACTAAAACCTTCAGTCAGATTGATCAAACTTGTGTAGAATCTTTGTAGATTAGCCAATATAAAAGGCGCAGAAATTAAAGAGTTGGTTTAAAGGTCACATTCAATGGCAACCACAATCATCACTGAAGATGAAATAAATCACAATTGAATTAACATAGTCAAATAAACATATAGAAAACATAATGCGTGCCTATTTATCAGTTATCGGCTATAAATTCCCATTTCTCACTTCCTTAAAAGGACAATTTTATCAGATGAGCAGATTTATTAAAAAGCCGCAGCCACAAATAACGTGTTCAGCTATTTGACCTTGCTGGCCAGGCCAAGTAACAAGGTCAAGAGAGTGCGAGAGAGGGAGAGAGAGACAGAGAGAGATAGAGAGAGAGAGAGAGAGAGAGAGACAGATAAGGGAATAGTTGAAGCGAAAAGGAATGAGAATTACTTTACATAAATAAAGGGCACCTTTTTCAAAGAGAACGGATGGGGATCGTAGCTAGAGAGAGAGGGGGAGAGGGGAGAGAGAGAGGGGAGAGAGCTTTGTATGTTATTCAATTAGTGTGAACGGCCCCAAAAATGAATAAATAGTTTAAATTTTGTTAACGAGCTAAGCGCGCCAATTAAGCGCCAAGCAGCAGCAGCAGCAGCAGCAGAAACAGAACCAGAGTCACAATTTGACGTCGGTGTCAGGTGTCAGGTGGCAAGTGCCAGGTGGTGTAGAAGAGGCCATGGCATCCTTTTGAAACTCATGCTGTGCGCGAGTCCGTCCCCGCACACCTGCCACGTTGCCAGCGTTGTCCCTACTTTTGTGGCCACTTTTGCGAGCTGCGCTTTGACCTTTGCCCCGTAATTTGCCGCCTTTTGGCACGCGACGCGCCGCCAGTTGGCAGGTGGCATCCCAGGGCCCAGTACCCAGTAACCAGTACCCAGCATCCGGGACTCAGGATCCAGGAGTCAGGACCCGGCACAAAATGCCAGCTCGATTAATGTGGCAGAGAATTTGCATAAATTATCCCATATTGCATATTCATGTGACGATGACGATGACGATGACGACGACGACGACGACGACGTGACCCAAAAGTCTGGACACGAGACGTTGCCACAAAAGCGACGGCGACGGCGACGGTGACGGCAACAGCGACGCCAGCGTCAACGTCTTGTGGCCGCAGTGCGGTTAACCATTGTTGTTGTTGTTGTTGTACGCTTTTTGGGGCATAATTATGCAACATTTGTAAGTCAACGCAACAAGCGAGCCTGCAACAAGCCCGCTAAATATATGTTGAATCTAGTCACCTACTTTAAGGCCACGTTTAAAAGTGCTCCTTAAAACAAACAAATGGAAATATTTTGCAAAATCAATTATAAAAGCCAAAATAATTGATACAGTTTAAAGAAGCAAATTTTCCACATTTCCACGGAAAATGCTCCTTTCAATTTGAAAACATCTTTCCTGGATCTTAGAGGATCTAGTTAGGGGTTAAATCAGTCTAAATGTGCTTTTTATTTGAGCTATGAATCTAGAAAAATATGTCTCAACTTATCCTTAGAAGTTAGCAAAAAAAACTGTGAAAATTGGGAAAGAAAATGAATTCAACTTTGATTTAAAAATGCAATAATTCGATTATATAAAAATGTTTCGGAAATATTTGAAGCTTAAGATTTGCATGATGGAAATACTCAAATTGAATTCTGTCATTTGTAGAAAACATTTGCAACATTTGTAAAATGGTCGACAAACAGCATAAAAATGTTGCTCATTTTGGAAATAAGTTAAAGCTAAACTGAAAATGAATATGTTTAATTTGAGAAATATATGAATTTTATATAAGTAATTATGAATATGATTATTTTTCTTGCAGCTGAAGGAGCATTCAAGAAGTTGAAGCCGGAACCCAACAGCGGGTTGTCAACGGTTTCCGCCGGCATCACATCGCCCGGAAGTGGACTATCCTCGCTGAGTCAGCACGCCGGCCACACCCCAACCACAGCATCCTGCCCAACGCCAGCCCGACGAAGACATCGAACCACATTCACACAGGTCAGTTGCCCACACAGCCGGCAAGCCAGCCAGCCAGCCAGCCAGCCCGTATGACACCTATCCCTACTAGAACCCTCTCTCTCTCTCTCTCTCTCTCCCTCTCTCTTTCACTCTCTTACCTCAATCTTCCTCTCTCTCTCTCCGCCTGTCTCTCTCTCTCTCTACCGCTTGGCTTAGTCTGTCTGTGTCGCAACTGCTGCTGCACGTAGTGAGAAATTTTAATTAGATTTCGTGAAGGTTACGCTTGCGATTAAAACTTTGGCATTTCCCAAGTAAACGGCAAGCCAATGACGCCAACAACAACCATGACAACAACAAGTGGCTGGTTAAGTGTACACTACTGTACACACACCGACACACACACACACACCCACACACACACACACACACCCACACACACAAAGTACAAGCGCTTCAATTATGATATTAAATCATGAATTTAAAATAAATTCCATCAGTTTATTCAGCTGCATAAATTGCATAAGTGCTTAAAATTCAAGTTAATTCCAATAATCAGGGCAAACTTAAGTAACTTAAGTGATTTTCCATAAATGGGAAATACAAGTTTTAAATAGTATTTTTTTATTTATTTCATTATTTCATTTCATCAAATCATGACTTTATTGTCTAAGCTGAACTGATTTTCAATCCAAAACCTATTTTTTATCCAAAACTTTTCATCTCAATCAATGTTTGCATAGATGCTGCATCTATCAAAAAAACATGAAGTTATTTTTTTATTTAAGTATTATCTGTAATATATTACATAATATTATTTCAATTGTATTATCTGTATTATATTACATAATATTATTTCAATTGTGCTGAGACAGTCTCACATTAAGGAATTTAAACGAGAAATTCGCTTATAGACTAAATTGACTACAGCTGAGTATTGTAAGGCTTGGAAAAGCCAGAAGTGTATCGAAATATTAAAAAAATATTTATATATATATATATATGTATATGAATATCATTAATCAGCTTTAAGCTCAACAAAATGTTGACTTTGCTTGCTGTTGTCGTCGTCGAAAACTGCATTTGCAGCTTCTAAAACAAATATAGGTGTAAGAATATTATTCTGTCTTTGCTGTTCCGCATTATGTGAATCTATTTAAGCAACCGAGGATGTCGGGTCATTTTCCAACACTGCATTCGAGTCTTTCTAATGGAAATTTGATGTTGGCAACTCTCGAAGTTTTGCCAAGCCCCAAAGTAGGCAACACAATTTGCATTCGTACTCTGAAAATGAGCAATGGGAATAGAAAATGTTGTGCCAATGCCAAAAAAAAACCCTTCATCACACCAATCTCCTACCCCCCCCCCCCTTCTCCTTTCACTTCTCCCCATTCCGTATCCCCAAGCTGTAAGCTGTACCCAAAAAAAAAAAAGAAAAGAGAGATAGAGTCTGAGTAAATTAGACAGTGTGTGTGTGTGTGTGTGTGTGTAAGTGTGTGTGTGGGTGTTTGAGTGCAGGTCATATAACAACAAAGCCTAATTAAAATCCGCTTAATTTCAGGAACAATTAGCGGAACTAGAAGCTGCATTCGCCAAATCGCATTATCCGGATATTTACTGTCGCGAGGAGTTGGCGCGCACGACGAAGCTGAACGAGGCGAGGATTCAAGTGAGTATAAGAGCTACTCTAACCAGGGATCCACACACAGATCGTGGGCAACGACTGACAAGTGCAGCTGGTGGGGTGCGGTGCGGTGCAGTGCGGTGCGGTGAATGTTTAAATTATGACATTTCTTTTTGAACAGTTGTTACTGCACCGGCTTCGAGCGGACGCATTCACAATCCACAACTGCGAGCACTGATACGATTTAGGGCCTTTGCCTTCATATGGTCACCACACACACAGCCCCCTTGCTGCCTGTGGCGGCACGCCCTATCCGCTGATCATCTCGGTTAGACGATTAGTGTGCGATTATTCCAATTGAATGCTTCGCATTTGGGTGTCGCTCTAAAGTGCTCTCTCCGGGCGACATGGCATCAAAGCCAGCCAATGCACACAAATGCCCTAAGGCCCACCTCCACCTCCATCTCCATCTCCACCTCTACCACCTCACCCTCACCCACCCCCACATCCATTCCCCCTGCACGTCTGCGCTGCGACTCTGTTGCGCTTTCAAGTGCGCCGCGGTAATAATTAATTTATAGTTTTTATCATGACTGCGAAACATGTGAGTGCAGCAGGGGGTGCTGATGTCCCTGCGGTCAGGGGTGAATATTTCCAACCACCACCCGCCACCCGCCACACACCCCGTCCCCCCTTTGGCCTAACACCAACGAGCGGTCGAAGATGATGTTTGAAAGCGCCTTTCATCATATTTGCCATTTGAAGTGTAGAGTTACACGGCACAAGGAGCCGACTAAAAATCACAAATTATACTTGAAAGATATATATATATAAGATATATATATATATATACATACAACCTTCAACTTTAGTGTTGTAAGACGATGTTGTATTTCCAACATCATTTTCACTTGGCACAAAATAAATACTGAATTATTTTTCAACACAATATCTGAAATTTAGTTACTTTTCTAAACTATCAAAGCACATTTAAACAAATCTAATTAAGCAAACGCTGACAGCCAGCTTTGATTGCCTGGCATTGGCATTTTAGCAACAATGATGATTGGTTGCTCATCTTAACTAACTAAACACTTTGCTTTTCATCATGCTGAAAGTAAACCAGTTCAATTGAATGATTAGCTGAATATTATTTGGCCAAGATCCCAAAACAAAAACAAAAAAAACTCTTTAGTCTGCTCTCCGTTTTCAATTGTTCTCGAGATGAGATGAGTTATTATTGAAAGCGAAATAACATTTGTCTGCCAGCAACCAGCTACCAGCAATATGACATATTTATTTGCCAGCCGCTTGATCCGATAATGATGTGAGCTGAATAAGCAACTGATTGATATATATATATATATATATATATATGTAGACTTACAATCGGATTGAGCATCTAAAAACTGCACTCGCAATCAGGATATTTGTTGGCGATCAAATGACAGGCAAATGCCGGGCTATTAGCACAGCATAAACCATATTTTTCTACAAATGTTCAAATATTTACACATGCACCCTCAGCGACCGCAACCCTCTAATAACAAGGCACACACACACACACACACACACACAGAGAGAGAGAGACAGGTTTGAGTTCTGTTGGTAATTTGACGAGTGCGCTTGGCGTTTGCTTACAACTTGACTCTGCCACTCACTTAACAACTACAACAGCAACAACAACAACAACAACAACAAGTCATGTCTACATCATAATTCTGGTTGTTGTTGTTGTTGCTGGTGTTGACGAAATTTGTCGTGTATATATTTTATTGCAAATTTAATGCTTGCTTCGAGGCGCGTCTCGTTTTGGGCAGCATGAACGAGGTGGTGGTGGTTGACGAGGGGAGTTAAGGTGGGCGTTGCTGGCCACATCTGCTTGGAAAATTCATCAAGCAGAGATTTTGCCAAAGTACCAAATTTGTCACATTTATTCCCAAACTACTCGTATGACATTCGAATACCCGAATGGCGAACAGCGAATGGTGAATGTGAATAGTGAGTGCTTGATGCCTTAATTAAGCAATCTTTTCCACCAATTACTTGCATTCATTCTATTAAGGTATAACTAACTAGAACTTAATCAATGCACAATTCCAATTTGTACTCATCGAATGCATCCAGCTAAAGGAATCCAAAGAATATGGCAAATGGAATTGTATAAACATTGAATTCACAGTCTGAACCATCATTATATCCTTAAATAGTGTAGGATAATTTTATCGCACAATTTATGACACACTGCAGAAGATCCAGTATCCAGCCGTACAATGATCATATATTCTTGTTATAGCCAACTTGGCATACATTGGCAGCGCTTTTGTCGGACCCGTTTGGAACAGATTACTATATTTAAATTAAACCAACTGATTGGATTTTTAATGAAATTTCGAAGTTAATCTTTGCTGTTCCCTAGACAGCCGTTCTCTCTTGATTTTGACGAATGTTTTAACTGTGGAAAGTTGTGACTCATCTCATCCATAGATTATCCCAGCAACACTTTTCAAATCGATTTGTTTACTATTTGTTGAACTTCACCAGTTCACCCCAAAAACTGTTCAAAATTAATCATGCAGTCTATAAGAAAAAAGGAATCGCTTAAAACTACAATTTGAAGAATCCATATTTTAAATGAAAATATTCCTGAATCAATAATATATACATATGTACATATATATGTCTAATTAACCCAGGTGGTGTACCATTAGTACATCGATAGAGTTTTGACAGAGGAAGTTAAACTCACTGATGGCTTATTATTATTATTATTATTATTATTATTGGGGAAGCTGCACCTTGACCTATTTGATCTATTGTGCCCCCTTCTGAGTTTATAGCTGAGGATCTTCACTGATAGCTTAGATCTTGTGTGCTTTATTTAGATCAAAGGAGACATTCAATTTACTATTTACTATTTGAAAAATCAGCCAAACAAAAACGGTTTCTTGGCAAAATAAACACTGTCTCGAATAATTGTTATTATCGAAATCGAATGCTTTTGTTCTTCGACTTTCAAATCGAGTGTGTGAATGTGAAAAAAGTGCGATTCTTTTCACTCGCATATTGTATTATATGCAAAAGATACATTTTTGTCAGTGAAATGAGAGACAGAACTGAGGGGCAGTTTCTGTGGCCCAAGCAAATAAACAATAAAAATGCACAACTTTTGTATATTTTCGATTCAATAACAATTGCAGTCGGTTGAAAAGGCAATGATTGAAGAGTTACAAAATCCAACGCACAAAAAGAGGCCAAAAAAGTTGATTTAGTAATTGTCTTCTATTATTTAAACAAAATTCACGATCTTAAGATGAAATCATAGGATATGGAAAACAGAGACAGAAGAAGAGATAGTGAAAATAGAAACAGAAACAGAAAAATAATAATAATAGCTTTACTTGCATTCCAGGAGTATTTTTCAAAGTATTTCGAATCATCTTTTATCTTAAATATTTATAGTTTTTAAACCTTAGGGAGTCTATAAGAAAATGTATTTAATGTAACAAAAATAGAGAGCGAAAGAGAACGGAAACAAAATAATAGTTGAAAGTTACTATATGGATAAAACTGGACGTTACTATATAGACACCTATATATGATATAATTAATAACAAGGCTTGATATTCTCAAAAGAATTAAAGACAACCTCGTTGTATATATGGCGAGTATATCATTCGCAACACAAGGTAAAACTCCAAATATGAGATTAACGAACATTTGCCAGGGAAATGGTTAAAGTAGCCATTTATGGGACGTGTGTGTGAAATACAATAGCAATTGGATTAGATTAGTTTGGTTTCGCTGCTTCTTTGTAGGTCAACGCACCGCAAACATTTAGCCAAATGTTGAGCTAACTCGAATGCAACAATAACAACAACGACAAGAAGTACAACAACAACAAACAATTAGGCTAAAAAGCCTAAACGGGGCTGAATTGAAAAAACCAAAGCACAAAACATTGCACTGAACGTTATGCGGGTCAAAATTTGATTAAATGTTGAACGTAAATTAAATTTGAATACGTTTAATTTTCATATTTCCGTCGCGGCAGCAACAACTCTAAGTGTATATATACATGTGTGTGTGTGTGTGTGTGTGTGTGCGGGTGTATGTGTGTGTGTTGAGTTGTGTTGTGTTGTGTATATTTTTAATGCATGGTTATTTGCAGTAATAATTTATCTAATTAGTTGGGCTGCCTGCTTATTTAGATTGACCACTTTAGCCGCAGCAGCGCGAGAAGCGCAAAATTAAAATAAAATATTCTAAAATTAATTAAACAAAGTATGCAACATTTCAGGCAGATATGTAAAGTGTATTTATCTTTTTATTCTTAAAAGAAATTGCGAAGTAAACGTGAATACTCTTTATGAATTAGTTTTAAAGTTAGTTTCAAAAATGTTTCAATAAAAACAATTCTTAACAAAATCGAAAGAGAGGAAAAAGAAAAGTTAAACAATTAAAGTACATCAGATCTGAACATTATATCTATATATATATATATATATTATAGGGCATCTCAAAGAGCTTGTTTTTAAAATTTGTTTTTAAATTTGTCCTTTTTTTTTGTATGTGCATCTATTTGGAGGTGTGTGTGTGCGCCATCAAATGGATCCTTAATTGAGTTACTCCGCCCCCAACACACATACACACACACATACATACATATGTATGGACTGGCTGGATAGACAAACTGAGAGATATACAGTCAGACCAGGGACAACGTTTCGACAATTTCAACCCTCCAACAAACATCTCATAGCTGATGGTTAAGAGCATTTTTAACACACACACACACACAGACACACACACACATAAACGTGCTGTACTCTGGGCTGGCATTTTTATGCTGGCAGCCAACCAAATGAAACCGAACGAGCCATCAAGTGGGCTCAGAAAACAACCCCCAAAACAGAGAGGGGCAGGGGCCAAAGAGCCCGACTGCCAGCCCGACTGCCTGCCTGACTGACTGCCTGACTGCCTGACTGCTAGCAAGCTTGTATTTTTCATTAAAACCAATACACTCACACACACACACACACAGAGAGTTGCACACACATAGCCATGGACAAAGATAATAATAATGATAAAATAAATACAAGAAAAATGCCAAAGACGTCCAAGAAACGACGACGACGACGACGACGTGGAGGAGGAGGAAGATGTCTGACTGCCTTTGGCCCCAGTAAAAGCAAACCAAACCACCACTCGCAACACTCCACTCCACCCCACACCTACCAATTCACCCACACACAAACTACCCCCTGGCCCATCCTCACCCGTCCCCACCCCCTGTGGACTTGTCTGGGCCGCCATTACAGGGCGCTCGCTGCCTTGTAAGTAACTCAAAGCAAGCTGAGCAGCTTTCAAAATGTCGGAAATTTTTACACAACCCCCAACCCAACCCAACCCAACCCAACCAAACCGAACACAACCCAGCCAAGGCAAGCCTCTAGCCAACCCGCCCACCCCGGCCCCGCTGCATGTTGTCTATGCTTGGCGCGGGCTTTCATCTTGGCAATTTCTTTTTGCCATCAAGACGCAGGACCCACAGCAAGCAGCAAGCAGCCAGCAGCCAGCAGCCCGTACTCCGGCATCCAAGTCGCAATCGTGAGGACCATCTTTAATAATGTCTAAGCAGCACACACACACACACACACACACACACACACATTTTGCCGTCGATGTTTCGCTTACAAACAGCGTCGTCAACTTATTTTCAATTTCAATTTTGTAGATTTTTTCACTCATAAGACGACGACGACGACGACGACGACGACGGCGACAGACAAGAACGCCCCCAGTATGGGGCAAGCAAGGGGGGGAGGGGAGTTCTTACCATTTGCCATTGCCTTTTTTCATCATCCGCTTTCCATTTTCTCCTCTCTACTGAAAACTGTTTTTTACCCTCGCGAGAGTTTTTCAAAGTGACATTTCCTTTTTCTTTCTATCATTTTATTTTTTTGTGTGTGCGTTTTTTTTTTTTTTTTGGTAAGGAACGTTTGGCTAATTTAAACAACTTAAAGGTCCGGCAACGCTTTAATTGATGTACATTCACTTTTCTTACCTCTGACCAAACTTGTTTTTTTTTGTTGTTGCAGGTTTGGTTTCAGAATCGACGAGCCAAATACCGCAAGCAGGAGAAGCAGCTGCAAAAGGCATTGGCACCATCTGTGATCCCGTCGTGCAACGGCATGATGCGGAACATTCAAGGCTACAGCGTGTCCCGTGGCTATCAGCCCTATCCACACCACAACACCATGAATCGCTATCCACAGGTAAGTTAAGCACACATTCAACACACTCACACACACACACATTTATAATGGGGAACAACTTGCTTTCTTTTTGCACTGCAGGATCTCTTCCAAATGGGCGCCTCCTCATATCCTGGCATGACGCAGCCATTCTCAATGGCGCACAGCACGAATATGGGCTCCGTGGGCGTGCGTCAAGACTCGATGGGTAAGTTCACAATAATAATGATAATAATAATATCTATCGCTGACTATTTCAAGCGTTCATTCAATCGCGATCAAGCGTCAACAATTGCACTAATCTCGCACAGCACTTGCGGGGACGTGTTCAATTTGGCCCGCCAACTTGCCACAAACTGATTTAAAAAGCTTGCTTTCTGTGCCTTTTAACTGCTGCCACGATCGGGGCAGTTGGAGCTTTCACTCATGCTTCTATGCCACACGGGGGCTTTTGAGCTGTTGGCTTCTGCTTTTGCAGGGTGGCTCAAAGAGAATCAAATGGTTCTTTTCGTTCTCTTTTTGTGGGTGACTTGAAGCAATCAACTCTCTTACTCTGCTCAAAAAGTTTCTCTTTGGAGAGCATTGAGAAATCGTTCTTTTAATTGATTTCTTATGGTGCTCTCAGGTTTTTCCTTCAATATTTTGTCAGTTGTTGAATAATCTTGTATTCTATACCCTTGCTTGCCTTGGTTTACATATTCTTGATCAGCATCAGTGGCCGAGTCGTTATAGATTCCTTAGTAACTCAATGAAACTGGAACTGGACTCAGGAGCCATCAGTGACTACTTATCACAATGAAACCGAATCAAACCGAATCAAAAGAATCTATTCAACTTCAGTCAACTAAATCACAGCCGCGATGAATCGATAGGTAGAAGGAAGAAGGACTCTGAAAGGTTATTTCAGTGGATTGTATCCGATTATTTGCGAAGTGTATATATACTTCATAAATTTAAATCTAAGCCAATTTAAGTCAATGTAAAATTGAGCACTCCCTTACTCTATAGGGATTTTGTTGTTGATCAAGTTACACACATATATATATATATATATCAGACTGGGAAATGACGTGTAAAGTTCAGATTGGTTGTTATGATTGTCGGCTGTATTTATTAAGCTGAGTGTCGCCGTCTCGACTACTGCCACTGTCTTATCAAATTTATCAACTGAAGCCATAAACAAAACCCGAGAGATAAACAATGATTGCGTATGGCAACGACACGCAATTGTATAATATTATTATTATATATGCATATTAAATACTAATAATAATGGCAACAAAGAGATGGCTTAGCACAGGGCCAACTTAACCGGATATTATGAGGCGAAAGAAAAACATGGAGACAGTTTGGAGAATGGGAAATTGTTGTGCAAAGGGCGACGACGAATGAAAATTCAGCAAATGAATTTCCGGCCAAGCAAGACGAAAACCAAGTCAAGACAACTTTCTCAAGTCCTGTGGCTCCCATGTCTCCCATGTCTCCCATGTCTCCCAAGTCTCTCATGTCCAGTAATATAAGCACATCCTGTGTGTGCTACATACAGATTTTTGTTTATGTAGTGAATTTCCGCAGCACGGAAATCTTTAATAATTTCCAAAATATACATAAATATGCATAAGATTAAGAAAAAAAAGAAATGTTGATTCAATCTACACTTGAGCTAATCTCTCTCTTCCCCTCTCTCTCTCTCTCTCTCTCTCTCTCTGGAATACTATATATTTTTGCAGGCATGTCACCGGAGGATGAATGGTATAATAAAAGCCTATCCGCATTGCGCATGAATAGCTCGCATCATCCGAACTTATCGGCACCGATGCTGCAATACCAAACATAATCAAAAACCTTTGACGACTTCTTTTAAAAGATCACAATTCAATCTGGCAACTTTGGAGTGCGATCTTTTAGGAGCGAGTGCGTCAAATGGGCAGCAGCTACACATAAAGTATATACTACACATAGTACTATATACTTATATATATACATATATATATAGATATATATATATATGAATATATACATGCATATATTACACATATATATATATACACATTTACTTAGTTAGGCATAGCTATAAATCTGTATCTGTATGTATTTAGAACTATTCCTCATGTATGTCAAGTATCAATGGGTATGGATGTATGTGTGTGTGTGTGTGTGTGTGTGTGCCTGTATGTATGTGTGTGAAATTACTTAAGCTATTGAATGTCAAGTACTCTAATTTACGTGTGTGTCCCTTATATATATACACACACATATATATATATATATATATATATATATATATATATATATATATATATATATATAAAAAACATGTACTTTTAAGACTTGTTGATATTTTTCTGTGTAATAATTTTTTTTTTTTTTTGCAAAAACCAAAACCTTGAAACTAATGCAAAAAGTCGTACTTAAGCGTATTGTAATAGTCAACTAGTCATAGCAACTAAGCGAATTGTGTATTGAGATTTTAGCGTGACATTATAAAAACAAAAACCAAAGGCAAAGTATTGTATGATATGCACAAGCACACATACCCTATGTATACTACACAATATTACAAAAAACAAAAAAACAAAACAAAAAAAAACACGAAAAAAAAAAACGTTTATGGGACAACGCCTAGTATAAGTCAGAGATTGTTAATAACGAATAGATCTAGAGCTCTACACACACCAAGCATTCACCACTAATTCATTCAGCTACAGTCTCCATAAGTAAGGTAATTTCAGTTGTTCTTCAATTTTAACACGCCACTCGTTACTCGGCAATAGTCGCTCGCTGCAGCTTCGTAAATAATATCCAAATGCAACTAGTTTAAGCTACTCGCTACTCGTTACTTTATTAGACGAGTATTCGTCGTTGTCAAAACTGGCGAGATCACATCGACAAAGGTAGCGAGAACGAGAGTGTCCATCAACCAATCAATCCAATCAATCCAACAATCCAACAACACAACAACCCAACAATCCAACAATAGCAATTACAATGGCTATCAGAAAACATCATTCGAAACTATTTAAACTTGTGTAACTAATTATAAGTGGATTTTTTTTAGCTAAGCAATGCATAAGCGAGAGTTAAATTTAATAATTAATTATAAATAAAAACGAACACTACAAATGAAAACTAAATTTAAATCAATGAAAGCATTAAAACCAAAATGACCGCAACAAATACAAAACATAAAATATAACAACAAAAAATATGAAAAAATTACATAAACTATATATATTTAAATACGAAAAACCAAAAAACATGTTTAACAAATTATGCCAAAAAACAGCAAAATGAAAAATAAATAAAACTAATAAAAAACACACCAAATTTTTATCATTACAGGTAATATCTTAATTTTTTATTTATTTATTTTTTCTTTTAATAAATTTGATCTTAATCGGGCTGAAGTGCTCATCAGATTAATAGTTGTATAGGTTCAAGTTGCTCTGATTTTCTGGCCAAGATTTGAAACCCAGATCGCAGGCTTAACATCTATTGCAAATTAATATTACATTTTTGCAATTGCTTATACAATCTGACCACAAAAGCACAACACGATCAACGGCAGCAGCAGCAGCAGCAGCAAAATGATTGTGAAATCTGAGTAGAACAGACCTCAGCAAATTCTCCATTGGCTCCCGAAAGAGATCCCATTGTATTTGATGTGTACGTAAGTAAGCAGGAATTTCTTTTGTATACTTTAAAATCTACTTCGATTGTAAGTCATACGATATCTCGCAGTCAAGTCATCAATATATATGAAGGGCTACTGAGGTGAGTAACTTAAATAAAAGTCTCACATTTCCTATCAAATCTACGCTTTCAACATTTATGAATTACTCCAAAAATTTATCAACTGCAAAATGAATAAAAATTTTAAGTACTTACATATTGCGTTATTTATAGAAAAAATATATTAATATTTTATATATATACATGATGAAAAGTTCATAATATGATTAAAAATGTGTATATATTATTTGTTCATGTTATAGACTTTAATTTTCTATCTCTATAATCTATACATGTATCTATATACATATCTATAATATCTTCAAACTGAAATTAGTTCAACTCGAGTTGGTTTTTTGCCTAACACATAAATATACAAACAGTTGTAGAAACCAAAGACTAAAGTTTTTATTCAATGATATATTCGACTGAAGATGTATATATGCGTTATAGTTGTATTTATGTTTGTATCTGTCTCATCTCATCTCATCGGGTATTTCCTTAACTAGATATGCAAATGCACACGTGCGCGTTCAATCGTTGGCAATCGATATACTCGTTAAAACAACATCCAAAAAAAAGAAAAGAGGAGAAAAAACAACAACTGCAGGATTTGCCTGATATGCCCAACCCCCAAAAAGCAAACAAACAAAGAAAAAAAAAAGGGAAATCAATTTGTGGCTCTGTGCTGCTCTCTGTCTCTGTCTCTGAGACTGTGCCTGTCTCCGCCCTCTCTCAGTGCGAGTGACGCCCCGCCCACAATGTGTGTCTGTCTGTCTGTCTGTCTGCCTGTTTGTTTGTCTGTCTGTTTGTTTTGGGGTCCTTCCATCCAGATGGGTGTGCGCCAGTCGGGCGACAGGCAACGCTCGAGGAATGGCACGCAGCACACAAAGTAGGCCAGACGAATGATCCAGTTGGGTATTTGAGGGCCGCAGATAAATCGCATCACTGCATCTAAGAACTGATTACAATTGATTATTGCTGGTCAGATGACAACTGTTATCCGTGAACTGCCAGCCCAGTTGCTCCACAATCTGATGCACCTCGTTGCGACTGTATGGCGTATGGGGCCCAGTTGTATGCCAGTTGTCCAGCTCCTGTTCAAAGATGCCCTTATTGGAATAGAATAAACACCTACATGCAGATCGGTGCAGCGAAAGCATTATAATTTAACAGATCGTTGACGTTGAGGATGACCGGCTACCAGCCAGCAGCGGTGGGCATATTTAGGGGCATCAGCTGCTTGCAACTCGCACGATTTGGCAGCGGTGACTGTGATTGGGTTAAGGTTACAGCAACTGCCCATGGTCAAGGTAAGAAATGAAAGTTCAGCAATTGCCAATATTTAGATCACAGCAGACATCCCATCCAATTTATCGTCTTGCATTTATTTCCGTAATTTTGAATTTAACTATTTCAACATGAGTTGTTCACATATTTATAGAATTACAGAATCGATGAAAGCTCTCTCGAGCAACAGCTACACAAATTGAAAGCCTACCTTTAGGCGTCCGTCTCCGGCTCGAGTCGAATAAGGCAATATTATTAAGTATAGATATTACAGATTCTTCATTAAACAAAAGTGCATTAAACCACTCGTCTGACTCGATGTTTGCTCAGACTTGTTATGGCGCCTAGAAAGAGTAGAGAAGAATCAATAATCGATTTGGACTTTAATTGGAATTGCTTAGCGAACGGATGTGCCTCGTTCCATTTGTTTATTATTTATTGTAATTTGTAATGAAAATGCGCATACATCTATTAATTATAATATGTTTTTATTTTTTTATTTATATTTTTCGACGGGCTTTTCGCTTGATGTATACACTTTGTTAGCATGTGTGTGTTTGTGTAAGTGTGTGTGTGTGTGTATATGTATATACTTTTATTTAAAACAAAGACAAACACGAAAAAGAATAATCATCTAAAAGTTATAAAAATAAAATTAGTGTATCATATATATGCATATAAGAAAATTGTACCATAATAAACACCCGTCATGCTCTGTGTGGAGTGTGTGTTGTTATTGTTTTGTCTGTGTCTGTCTGTGTGTGTTGTTGTTGTTGTACACAAGCGTTACCCAAACGTACATACATACATTTATATATATATATATATATATATATATAGATATATATACATTTATACTAAATTACAGCAAGAAAAAAAATGTTGGATGTGTGAGTTTTAGGTTTAACACTTCATAATCATACAATATTCACGTTTTACTTAACGTTTTCTTTATATTAATATTATTATTAATATTAATATTATATTTATTAAATACATAATTTGTAGTAGTAACTTTTTCTCTACTGCAGTTGCATGTCTGTTCTTGTTTCTGTCGTTGTTTCTGCTGTCGTGTTGTGTGCAAAATGGATCTGCTGCTTCTTAGCAGTCATCCAGCAAAACCATTTGTGTATCTGTCTGTCTGTCTGTCTGTCTGTGTGTGTAAAATTAGGAGACATTCCTCTAAACTAGAAACGCCTGAAATTAGTTTCCATCTGCAGTTAAGAGCAATGTCTTCATACATATATATATATGTATATATACATGGAATCAAAAAAAGGAAAGAAAAAAAGAACTTAGTCGATAAAGGATCAGACTGCTCTCAAGTCTATATCATATATCGTGCGATTGTGATGTCTTAAAGAAAGATTTACCAACTAGTATTCATCATTGTTAAATGCACCCCCAATCAACGTGTGAAGACATATTGTAGAATGCATATTTGAAACTCAGCAGGAACCGCAAGTAATGATTATTTATAATTATTGATTTTTCATTTCTGGATTTTAGTGCATAAGTAATAATGATTGTATCTTGATTTTTAGGAAAACAACTGAGGCCAATATTATTATTCTTTCTAGAAAAATAAAATTACAATTAATTGTATTTTGATAAACTTAATTTTGTAAAATAAGCTCTTTTCCATACATATAAATAACAGCAAAATATGCACGCGTAAAACTCAAAAGTAATCATTCTATGTGTGAGTAAATACATCAATTTAAAAAAAAATAATCATTCAATTGTGATATGTATAAAAAAAAAAAAACATAATTATTACGGTTCCTGTTCAATAGAAAATAGAAAAATAGAAAAAATAATAAAAACAATAAAAATAAACATTCCACTAATTAACCAAATCTATAAATGTTTATATTTTTGTTTGTTTGTTTGTTTGTGTGTGTGTGTGTGTGTGTGTGTGTGTGTGTGTGTGTGTCAGCAGATAAGTCTCCTTAAAGTCCTTAAAATACAAATTAAGAATAGAGTTCTTGGGTAGCTAAAAAAAAAAAGACTAATCTATTAAAATGTAGACACACACACACAACAACCTTTGGGCTTAACGGCTAGACGATATAACGATAGTTGTATATAGATGTAGATATATCGTTGTGCGATATATCCGCCTGTGACCAGACCAGCTCAGTATTCCTCGTTGCGAGCGCACAGTGCACCATTCATTTGGCAAGGAACTCAGCGCTGACAGGTAGCATCAATTTTTTGGTTGGCGGCATTTCGATAGTGTCGTTCTGGTTAAATGAAAAATTAAAGACAATCGTCAACAAAAGCGATAAATTGACAGCTATCGATTGTTTTTTGTGTGTTTTAACCTACCAATTGGGAATTGTCACGCTTAACCGCGACGGCAGTTGATTTCAGCGAAGCGGACGACTCTTCGCTGTCAGCATCGTTGTGATTGTTATTCGTCGATGATGATTTGGCTGGTGCGCTGCTGCTCGTTGTGCTGCTAATGCCCGATGTGCCCAAATTGGCATTGGCAGCTGTTAGCGGCGTATTGTTGCTGTTGCTGTTGCTGTTGCTGTTACTGTTACTGTTGCTGTTCGCCAGATCGCTGCTGGAACTGGTCGCCGTATCTGACTCATCCACAATGGTAATGGTTGGCGCGTTGGTAATCGCCGCTATTGATTTGTTAGCAGATGCTGCTGCAGAGCCGTTGGCATTCCCAGCAGCAGCGGAAGCAATTGGAGCAGTTGCTGTTGCAGCACTTGCACTCTCGCTTGTCTTCGGCGCAGTGGTCGTTGCTGCGGCATTCATCAGTTCTGGCTTCTTCTTTGTGTTGCTGGCATTCGATGATGATGATGTTGACGATGTTGATGATGTTGATGGTGATGATGTTGATGGTGATGATGCAGCTGCTGTTGCTGTTGCTGCCTCCTCCTTTTTGGACATCTCTTGACTGCTGGGTTCGCTAGCATCGTTGTTGGCTGCCGATTTGCTGGCCACAACCGCAGCGCCGTCCACTGCAGTCACATTGGCACTGGCACCAGCCACCGCAGTGGCACCAGCCACCGCAGTTGCAGCAGTTACGGCTGCAGTTGCAGTTGCAGGTCCAGCAACTGCAGCTTGAGCATCGCTGCTCTCCTCGACGTTCGACTCTTCCGCCTTGGTGGACGCATTCGCTTCGTGCTCCTTAACAATCTGATCGAGATTGTAGCGTCGGCATTTGTTTACATAAAAAGTGCGCACATGCGCCTCCGTCTTCGTGCCCACCACTTTGGCTATCATCTGAAACGAATATATAGCATTAGAATGTTAACAGCGTCAGATTTAATGCACTACGCACCGGAAAGTTTTTGCCATAGTCGCGCAGCGCGAGCAGCGCCACTTGAATCTCATCTGGTGTCCAACGGGCCGAAATGCGGGGTTGAGCAGCGGCTGCTTCAGTGTTGGCAACCGTGTTGATGGTCGCAGCAGCAGTGGCAGATCCGCCACCGCCGCCGCCGCCACCGATGCCTCCACCTCCTCCTGCTCCGTCATCCGGATTAATGTCGCTGCAGTCCTTGTCCAGCTGTTCCATCGTTTGCCTATTCTTCTGTATCTGCAATTGGGTCGAGTCGGGTCAGTGAGTCGATTGTCTCGCTGGTGTGTGTGTGTGTGTGTTTGTGTGTGTGTGTGTGATATTTAATGCCTATATATGTGTATGTATGCATGTGTATGTGTGCGAATATGTCTATGTTTTGGTCCGGGATTACGGGACTACAACATCTACTATACAAAAAAAACAACACATGCAATCCAAGCCTGGTTGACAATTTCACCGTTTCCAATTTCAATTTGAAATCATCTATCAAACAATCAAAATCTAATTGGTGCTTAAGAAAAACAATTGCTCAAAAGTTGCAACTGATCCGCAAATCATTTCAAATATAAAACAACTATTTCTCTATTGACTCGTTTTATTTTAGATCTGCGATGTTAAATTGTCTCCCGAATCGGCTACTGCTGCACCATTTCCAGGTATACAAATTAAGGAGTAGAGCCTAATAAAGATGCTAAGAGAAAACAACACATAAAAGACCAAAGCACATAATATACTGAAGCAATAGTTGGACGACTTGGAACTAAGCTTGGGGCTTGAGATTTTAGCATGTGAAATTAGGGAATCTCTCATTTGGAATCGTGATTAGTACCAAGCGAGGAGGCAGCAAGTACAAACAAACAGAAAAGTGATGGGTATGGGTTAAGGCTTACAGAGGAATTTCTTACTTCGGCCATAAGGGAGGCAACTCTACGCTCGCCTTCGGCTAAATATTCTAATGGATTTTTGCAGCCGGCCAAGGCGGTGAGATCATCGTGGTTGATATACATGCCGCGTGGCGGTTTGCGCTTGGAGCGATCAGCTGCCGCGGCAGCAGCGGCGCTGGTGTGTGTGGAACGTTTTGTTAGTGCAATGCTGTCCGGGCCAGAGATGGGACGCCGATTGCCCGTACGTCTGTGTCAGAGCAGCGAATGAAAGCGATGCAGGTGGGGGACGGGGACGAAACGGGGACGGATCACACAAGCAACAGAAATGAATGCAAATCAATGAGAATGTTGTACATGTGTGTGTGTATGTATGTATGCATGTGTGTGTGTGTGTGTGTGTGTGAGTGTGTATTTGATTTGTAATTGGACATATTGTTGGTCAACAGGTAATGCAACATTTTTGTTTAATTTTTTTGTTTATTTTTTTCGGTTTTTTGTACGGGTTCGGGGAGAGAAAAAATGGGAGAGAGAGAGAGAGAGAGAAAAACTTAGCATTAGCTTTGAGATTTTAACAACATATTTAGCTCATTTTGTTGTTGTTTTTTTTTTATTATTATTTTTTTTTTTTTTTGTGTTTTATAAATTTAACATAGGAATATCTACCTCCAATGCGTGTGACAACTTTTACACATGCGCCCCAATGGCGAATCGAACAAAATGTAGCAGACAACATTGCAATTCTTGCAGAAACCGCCCACAACAACGCGTCGATTGTTGTTGCCATTGTTGTTGCTGTTGTTATTGCTGCTGCTGCCGTTGTTGTTGGTATTACCATTGCCATTATCGTTGCCACCGATATTATCATTCTCAATATCATCATTATCGTATTGCAGATGAAAGCCGGGCAAAGTAAATCCAAGCATATCGTCGCCCATCGAATTCGTATAAATGCACAGCTCCGAATCCAGATCGTTGCTGTTGTTGGTGGTGTTGCTATTATTGCTGCTGCTGCTGCCAACGCCGCCGTTATTGTTGCTGCTGTTTGTGTCTGTTGGTGTTGTTGCACTGCTGCTGTTTGTGCCATTTCCATTGCTGCCAGGCGTTCCAGAATTGGGACTGCTGCTATTATTATTATTATTGGTGTTGTTGTGGTTGTTGTTGTTATTGTTGTTGGTATTGTTATTGTTGTTGGTATTGTTGTTGTTGTTGTTGTTGTTTATCGTGGAATTGTTGTTATTCGCCCTCTGCCCAACCGAAATAATTGTTGTCGTCATTATTGTTGTTGTGGTTTATTTTTGTTTGGGATCGCGTTGGATAAGTTGGTTAAATATGCCAATGCAGTCGTAAATAGCAGCAGCGGCAAGCGAATACATATATACATATTATGCACACACACATATATATGTATATATATATATATATATATATATTTTTTTAATTTTTTTTTTTTGTGGATTGTACGGGGTGCGTCGTTATCGAATCGAATTCGGTAGTTTATACGTCCGTTTCAGACAGTTATTTGACGACATCAAAGTGTCGTTTTTGGTGTGATTTTTATTTGGTTTTCGATTTTTAATTGGTTGCCACATAATATATAGGCACACACATGTGTTACATGTGTGTGTTTTGTGTGTGTGTATGTGTGACATTAAATGCAAAGAGAAGAGAAAAAAAAAACAGTTGTTGGTTTTTGCTTTAGTTCACTTGGTAACACTTAAGAGGTAGTTGTAGTTGTAGTTGTAGTTGTAATTGTAGTTGCTGTTGTTGTTGTTTTTGTTGTTGTTGCTGTTGCTGTTGTAGTAGTAGTTGTTTCTGCTGCTGAAGTCCCCGCACACTAACATGCACCCCAGCCCCCCCGAGCCCACCCGTCGAACCACAAACGAAGATCAAACAAAATGCATCTCCCTACATGTGCTTCTTCTTCACCTTTGTGGTTGACGTTGCTTATCTTATCATTTTTTCATTTCATTTTGTTTTTTTTTTATTTCGTTTATCAAACTCGCTTTGCTGCTATTTCGACTGCGAAGCGCATATGTGTATGCATTGGTGTGTGTATTTGTGAAATGTATGTGTGTGAATGTATATAAATAAATATATATATAGTTATAGTTATACTTATATATATATATATATATATATTTATATATATATCTGTGTGTGTGTGTGTGTTGTACGTTCAAAAAGGACATATTTTCGCTTGTTTTTTTTACTAATGATCCAACTGCTCTACACTGAAATTAACTCAAAACATCGTGCATATAAACACATTCATAAATATATACACCACATATATATATATATATATATGCATACATACATATACCTGTATACATAGGATGCATGCATAAACATATGTACACATATACATACATATACCAGATTCAAATGGCAAATTTTTCTCTTTCTCTCACTTTCTCTCTCTCTGTGTTGCTCTCTTTCTCTCTCTCTCTCTCTTTCTCTCTCGTACTGTATCTTAAGGGTATCTTAATAGAAAATAATTGCACTTTGGATGCAATAAGTCTACGAAAGTTAGCCTGAGTTTAGCTTGAAAAAGTAACGAGTACTACTCGCTCAACGATGAGGACGCAACGAGTCAGCGGAAAGGCCAATGGCATCGTATTCGTTTATTTGCCAATGAGCAACGAGTGATCGTAGCGAGTAACGAATCAAGAACAAACTCAAAATAGAAAACTAATAAGAATGTGCTTTATATTTGGGGGGAGTAAATGATTACAAAAAAAAATATGTTAAATTGCAAACTAAACGAAATCGGGGAACAAACCAAAAATAATAATAATAATAAGACTAAATATATCCAAAATACGCAACATGAATGCCACATATGGTGTGAGTGTATATTATATATTTTATAAGTAATTAGTTAAGAGTTAATGCAGTTAACTATGTGCCTTGGAAATAACGGGTAGCATGTGAGGAGTAGTGTGTGTGTGAGTGTGTGAGTATGTAAGTTTGCGAGTGTGTAAGTGTGTGAGTGTATGTATGTGTGTGTTATTAGATGGATAGTGTACATATTTGAATTGTAGTGCTACAGATTAAAGTAATTGTATCAGGCTGAACGCGATTGATTACAGCCGACCTGCTCTTATCTGACAATTAACATAATCCAAATCGATCCAAAAGACCAAATGAACAAATTGAAGAACATTTGTTGTTCTTCGTCTTTGGCTTGGTTTTATCCGTATGACTTATGAATAAGAAATACATATAATTAAATGTTGGTTTGTTGGTTCTTTTTTGTTTAATCTTTTTGCAAACAATATATGAAATTTATTGGCATTATGTGTGTGATTATCATCAGCATTATCATGAATAATATTTATCATTATTATCAACATATTATCAAATGTTTTCTGTTTGAGTTATATACTTCTATATAAATATAGCATAACAATTAATTCATATATGTATAATTTTGGATATGCTTTTTGTGCTTTGTTTCGATTCGTTTAGTTTAGTTTAGTTTAAATTTAATACATAAAAGCATTAAATTAATATTTGATTTGTATATAAATTACTATTTAGTAAAAAAAATATATTTATATATACTGCTATGTAATTTGTATTTTACATATATATATATATATATATATATATATATATATATATATAAATCTTTAAATATATATATTTATAATCTGTATAAATAAAAAGTCTATTTGCTTTACGTCTAAAGTCCCGCTGATTGATTGCTATTTTTGTTCGCATTTCTTTCTTTATAGTCAGAACATAAAATCAGAATTAAAAAAAAAAATATTATTTTCTAAGCACAAACAAAAAAAAGTGAATGTCCCAAAAAAAATACGATCAAATATTAAATACATAGTTTTTTCTTGATGTGTGGGCAAATCTTAAAGATGCTGGTCAATGATTTGGTTTTGGCTACAGATTCTCCTATGAAATGTTTGGTGTGGTGTGGTTTGGTGTTGTGTGGTGTTTTGTGGTATGTGTGTCGTGTGGGGTGCTTATATGCTTTAAGTTCTTATGAGATGTATGCAGGCACGGCGATTATCTGAAAGAATAACGAATCAGATTTATACATCTACATATATAACGATCATATGGGCTTGAACCCCGCGACTAAGCTACACATTCCACGACACTGCACTACACAACAAATGATGCTGCATATCCCAAGAGATTCCCGAAATTGGGTAACTTAAAAAATAAAAGTAAGAGTGTAAGTAAGTAAGTAGGCTAGAAGACACCGTGAGACATATTCGTATTTGATTTGAGTCGATAACTCAATACATATGTTATGATTATATGTATACCTTAAAATAATTACAATTCGAACATTACTTTGGCTCAGCTCAGACTAATTGTGTTTCTTATTTAAGTGCAAACGGAACCGTTCAATCCTAAAGGCACTCGAGAATAACTGTTTCGTTAAAAGAGTAAATAAATAACTCACAGCTAAATACTTTTAAGTTGTTTGAACAACATCATTGAATAATCATTTGTATCCAAACAGAAAACGTTATCTATAAAATCTGTGCTTCGTTTTTTGTTCGGATTTCCTAAAAATAGAAACTCGTGATAAGCAGCAACAGCGTTGCAATTGAATGTTGCATTGTTCGATAAAGGTATTTTGGTAATAAAAAAGATCTTGAACGGAAAACGATATATGTACATTATTCCAATTATAATTGTTATCAAAAGCAATTGCAAAATGCAGTTTCAAATCGAATCACCCAATTAGCCAGAATGCTTCTAAAGCTAATTTGGTAAGTCAAAATTAGTATCTAATATGTATTGTAATGATGAATTTTAGGTATGCTTCTCTTGAAATATCATAATGACAATACTCCTCTCAAAATATTATACACTATCTATTTAAAAAAAGACTACCCTGTTTTCCATAACCTGCTGTGTGCAGGTATAATAAATAAAATACTGAAATACTGCCTACATTTCAGATATATTATTAAGAGAGCAACGATTCTTTCGTTAAGTCGCACCGATATGCCAGATATGCATATATGGCCGACTCATAATTAGTTGGAATGAACTGTATATATATGTTTGTATGTGTGTGTGTGTGTGTGTGTGTGTGTGTGTGTGTGTGTGTGTGTGTGTGTGTGTGTGTGTGTGTGTGTGTGTGTTTGTGTGTGTGTGTGTGTGGCAAAACAGACCTAGACTAACTAGACCTAACTAAAGGGAGGGCCATCCTTTCTTTTTTGCTACCATTTTATATTATTCGTCTATTTGATTGTATGGGTGTGTGCGTGCGTGCGAGCGTGCGTGTTTGCGTGCGCGTGTGTGAGTGTGTGTGTGTGTGTGAGTGTGTACGTGTGTGTAAGTGTGTGCGTGAGTCTCTTCGTGTGTTTGAGTGTATGAGTGTGCGCGTGTGTATGAGTGTGGCTGGGGGCTGGGTGAGTGTGGCTGCGGGCTGGGTGAGTATGGCTGCGGGCTGGGTGAGTATGGCTGCGGGCTGGGTGAGTATGGCTGCGGGCTGGGTGAGGGTGACTGAAGATCTCCAGGAATTAATTACTTGTGCATGAATGAGATAGAGCCGATTATGATGATAATGACGATAATTTATGTGTGATGGGGATGGGTGTTGGTGTATGTGTATGTCGGTGTATATATGTGCATATGCACAAGTATTTGTGAATAGTGGCTTGAAGGGGGTGGGGAGGGGGGGATAGTGGAGTCTTGCTTTGTCGTTTGTTTGTTGAGCTCTAAGTTTTAACTGATAATTACCTTGTCATCATTATCAGATTCCTCATTGCTGCCCACTTCGCTGCCATTCTCGGAGCCCTCTTTAACTGCAGCCTTTATCATTTTCTCCTGGCGGTCCATGGCGCTGCTGCGATGACGCGTTTTCTTCCACGAATAATAGTATTTCACCAAACTGGCTATTGATTTGTCTGGCAGCTATAAATGGAACAGGTACAATTTGTGAGATTAGAGACACACGGTCAACTTGATTAATCATCATCAGTTGTAATTATAGCTTACCATCTGGCGTATGCGATGGAAACTTTTGCCATGAAACTGAAATGCCTGTTCGAAGAGCACTTTATCCTCGATAGTCCACTCATCTGGAAATGGCGTAAAATTGGCTAAATCCATGACAGCACGCTCCAGATCGTGCTTGTGCCAGAAAAGCATTCCTAACGCCTGTTCGCCATTATAGCCATACTTCTCCTTGGCCACCGAAATGTATTCCTCCACTAGAGTTGAAACTTGCAATTAGTATTCAATGACCAATAATCTACCAGTTTGCACCTACATTTCATGTCGGGTATCTCCTTAGTGGGTGACCAGACCAAAAGTGCGCGTTCGTTGATGTGCTCCGGTCGGCGATCCGGTTCAGCCACCAGTGGCGGACACACCGCCTGATAATCGCGTCCAACGCGTATTTTCTCTGGTCAAAGCAAAACAGAAAGAAGAAGCAAAAGCTGGTACACTATGCATATTTGATGGATGATGGATGTTTTGGACTTACCTTCGTATTCCGACTGCTTAGCTTTGGATTTGCCATTTCGTTTTGTTGCTGCGTTGAGATCAATAGGTGATAAATACATCAAATTGTAAGTGATATTGTCATAACATAAGAATTATGTATTTTAATCGTTAGATTCTTACAGTTATCATCGTCGGAGCTCTCCGGTGTGCCGCCAACTGGTACGGTTGCTGTCGCCTTTTCATTTGATGTGGCGTTTGTTGAATTGCTGCCACCACCGGCACCGCCGCCTCCTATGCCGCTAGCAGCATTGTGAGCATTTCCAGTGCCACCGCTACCAGCGCCGCTTGTGTGCGTATTGGGGCTGGGTCCACGTGAGCGTCGGCCATTACGTACAATGTCGCCGGTGTTGCGCTCGGCCAACACCATTTTGTCGCGTATGAGCTGCGAGCGTTTATTTTGCTTCTCCATCGTGCTGATGTTTCTTGCTAACGTTGGCGTGTCAAGGAATTAAGCGGCCAAGTCTAAGGAACAACTGCAAAACACAAAGTCAACAATTCTATTTAAATTCGAATTTCTTGTACAAGATCTCACACAGCAAACAAAAAAATATGCTCGAATTGTCGTCAATTTCAATTACACACACTTATTTCGAAAGGAAAAATTTGTATATTAAATAGAAAATCGGCAGCATTCGCAGCGCATTTGAGCAAAGTATGCGAGCACTTTGTCGCTAACGACCGTAGTCGTTGTGTGTGCTGTCAAACAGTTATTCATTTGTGTTTGTGCGTATTTGTGTGTGTGTGTGTGCCTAGCCTGTATATACATATCTGTGTGCATCTGTGTGTGCGTTCGTGTATTCGCGCGTGTGTACACGCCTGTGTGCGTGTGAGCTGGCGGGAGAGTGTGTGCGTGATTGTTGGCCAAAGCAGCTGAGATGCATATAGCAAAGTGCACATTTGAAACACGTAAAAAACAAAAACACATTTAAATCACATCCAGCTTACCTTAAATGTTGCCCGTGGCTGTTTCGTTACACAGCCAACAAAAAAAAAAAAAAAAAAGAAGACGCGCGCCTCACAAAAGAAATATGCAGGGTACGATGCTGCTTTCGCTTATGTATTTTCACAATTAAATGCCAATTTACAAGTCGCAGCACTTCCAGGCGACTGCCAGTGCATTCATTTGTTGGCAGCGATATTTATTAGTTGAGTTTTGGATTTGAAAACGCAGGACGCAATCACGTCTAACGGCGACGGGGTTGTTGCGCGCAGGTAACTAAAACCTAAACTGAAGGCGAAAAAAAAACTCTGAGTTTGACAATTCTGCTTTGGCCGTTCACAGCACACTTTGCCAGTACTACCGTAGCGTAGCTTTGTCTTTCGTTGGTCGGTAAATTGTTGGTGTGGCTTAAGTGCTACATACAACTGCGTTATCCGTACAGTGCCCACAAATATTGGAGCGCTTTATTTAAACACTGTTTAATAATTAACAACAACTTTGTATCGTATATTGAACAAAATCTATGCAAGAGCCGAAATTAATTTAAACTGTGGCTGTAACTCGCAAGGTTGAAAAGGAAATTATCGGTATTCTTGAGGCGGTGCGTAGATAACATTTCAGATTAGTGATGCCATTGCGATATAACAATTTTGAAATCGAATCTGAGAAGCCACAATATGTTTTATGTACAATTTGAATTCAATCCTTGCCACACCAGCTGAATCAAAAACACATTTTAAATACATATTATCATTATTCATATTATCATTAACTGTGTGTACTTAAACATATTTTTGATTTTCTATTCATGCAACTAGCCAATAAATTAAGCTATCATAGAGAAAAACACTATTATATTGCTGTGCATGTGAAAATTAAGCAATGTGGCAACGCTTTTAGGCTTGCTCGATTACAATAACGTGCGTATCGGCTTGCTCTGCTCGACATTCACCAGTTTTCCGCTAGGTGGCGATACGGCGGGCGCAAAGTAAAGTCTCAGACGTGCGAGTGTCGAATTTTTTCTATACGTGAAATAACCAAGTGCAAATATCAAACTCAACGCAATGGCTGCTAGATTTATACAGAAAATTGTAAGAATACAAAAGATAATATTATAACAATATTAACTACGGCTTTCGAGTTATGACAAGCAAACATTGTGCTGCGCTTGTTCGCCCCCATTCTGCCGCAACGTCTCCCCCATCCCATTGATTATGTGCGGCCTTATGGGGGACAAAACTAATAATAATGGAAAGAAAAATGATAAACTAACACTGTGATTTTGTTTTTTAATTGAAAAAAATCCCTGCTACACCCCTTCAACAATCAACCACTACTACTACCGACAAAACCAACCAACGTGCTGCCAACACATTACGCAAAAAAAAAAACAAAAACAAAAATTTGCAGCTCAAGCAATTGGGTTTTGGGGCTGCGCGTGATGCGGTCCCAGAGTCAACGGCCTTGGCCAGAACAACACTTAAAGCCAAGGTTCGTGCTGCCTCATCTTCAAATTCAAAGCCAACAACTGCTCTCCCAGAGGAGCAACAGCGCATCTACAAAAT
Source organism: Drosophila ochracea (assembly GCA_035044125.1). NCBI lineage: Eukaryota > Metazoa > Arthropoda > Insecta > Diptera > Drosophilidae > Drosophila > Drosophila ochracea. Next base: position 23,749,299 of record JAWNML010000021.1, on the reverse strand, counting down.
CTTATCGTAAAAAAAATTTGGAATCAAAAGTTCCTTTTACATAACACACAAGTACGAACGGAAGGGGGCGCCACTGCGATGATCGGCGAAGGGAAAGGGGCTCTCCTTGTGCGCCTATCGCAATGTTTTTGCTAACTTTTTATTAGTTCAGTTATTTTATTATCCTCATAAATTACTTCTCTTCTATCTAATGATTTATTTATTTATTTGCACGAGTTGCATAAAAAAGTGCTGGCAACACTTGGCTTGCCCGATGCGCGCTCTAACCTCAACGACGGGAAAACGCGCACGGGACAATCGGTTGCAGTTATGTAGCCCCCGTCGCTGCCGCCTCCTTCGTTCTGCATGCGAGATGATGTCGCTTATGTAACCAATTAGACATCTGGCATGTTGATAACCGTTAAATATGCATAAGTCTCGTGACAGTGTAGTGTAGTTGTCGCTGTTGTTGTTGTGTGTGTGTGTTGTGTGTTGTCAACTTTTGATTTAATTGACAGTTAACTGGTTTCTTGTATTTGATTTTTCTTATTGCAGGTCAACACAACGCCAGCGGCCAGCCGTGGCTATGCGTCCAGTGGCAAGAAGGTAACGCTGATACCTGGCGATGGCATTGGCCCAGAGATCTCAGCTGCTGTGCAAAAGATTTTCACTGCCGCCAGTGTGCCCATCGAGTGGGAAGCTGTCGATGTGACGCCAGTCCGTGTAAGTAATTTTCCCCCACATAAATCGTATGTTTTTAAATTTAAATGGACAACTACTTAATTTTCGAGAGTTGCCAGCAAGGCAACAATCAATATCGAAGTAACTTGTTATCGAAACTAAGTTAATCGGTAAGAAAGTTATGCAGGTGGAAATGCCGTAGAAATTCAAACGCTTTTGCACAGGTGCACAATTAGTTAATTATATAATAATATAATAGTCCATTAAATCGCAATTGATATTTGAGATTTGAAATAATAGTTAGGTGGCAACGCTATGCAAATATGTACATAAATAATAAAATTTAAATTTCAATCAATTGGCACACAGGGACCCGATGGCAGATTCGGCATTCCCCAGGCTGCCATCGATTCGGTCAACACCAACAAGATCGGCTTGAAGGGTCCCCTGATGACGCCCGTGGGCAAGGGCCATCGTTCGTTGAACTTGGCTCTGCGCAAGGAGTTCAATCTGTATGCCAATGTGCGTCCCTGCCGCAGTCTGGAGGGCTACAAGACATTGTACGATAATGTCGATGTTGTCACCATTCGCGAGAACACCGAGGGCGAATACTCTGGCATCGAGCACGAGATCATCGATGGTGTCGTGCAGAGCATCAAGCTAATCACCGAGGAGGCCTCCAAGCGTGTGGCCGAGTACGCCTTCCAATATGCCAAGAACAACAATCGCAAGAAGGTGACTGTGGTGCACAAGGCGAACATTATGTAAGCACTCGAGCAGCGAACTCGACTTCCACTTCCACTTGATTCGATTCAAACAATCCTCTATTATATTTCTGGCAGGCGCATGTCTGACGGCCTGTTTCTGCGTTGTGTGCGCGACATGGCGCAAAAGTTCCCCGAAATTCAGTTCGAGGAGCGTTACTTGGACACGGTGTGCCTGAACATGGTGCAGAACCCATCCAAATATGATGTCCTGGTAAGTGTTGGATCACGGCGATTGCTACAACTACTACTACTACTACGGATTGTAGAATTACATGCCACATCATCTCTAATATATTTTAGGTTATGCCCAATCTGTATGGTGATATTTTGTCTGATATGTGTGCCGGTCTGGTTGGTGGCCTTGGCCTGACGCCATCGGGCAATATGGGTCTGAACGGTGCTCTGTTTGAGTCTGTGCATGGTACAGCGCCAGATATTGCTGGCAAGGATCTGGCCAATCCCACGGCGCTGCTGCTGTCCGCTGTAATGATGCTGCGCCACATGGAGCTCAATTCGCATGCCGATAAGATTGAGCGCGCCGCCTTTGAGACCATCAAGGAGGGCAAATATCTAACTGGCGATCTCGGTGGACGTGCCAAGTGCTCCGAGTTTACAAATGAGATCTGCGCCAAGCTTTAAACTGCCCACTGTTGCCAAGCATATTACGAAGCTGTACAGAGTGTTAAAAAGCAACAACTACAAGAAATTCAGTTTGGCTGTATTTAAAAGCAACATCAAAACACTCGCTCCTCAAACCAAATAGCAAAAGCAAACAACAACAAACACAACAAATTAAACAACAACCACACAACAACAACAACAAGAAAACAACACTCACAAAACTAAGCCGACAGTTTCTAATATTTTTTGTTTTATTTAGCAAATTATTTTTCAAAAACAAAAAAAGAGAGTTAGGTACCCAAAGTATTTTTATGTTCGAATACGTCAATTATTATTAAATCAATTAATTGAATTGAATTAGCTGAGGTCCCAAAATTTTGCATATAACAAATTTTGTTAGCTCAAAAAATTGACTTGGCTATGAGCGTAAAGTCAAGTATTTATTTGTCGCCATCCAAAAATATTCAATTAACAAATAAACCATATATAATTATTATTGTTTGATTATTATTATACATTTACAACGTATATATGTATACACATATATGCCAACAAAAGTAATTGTATTTAATTATTATTTATTAATTGTGCTTAGACATTTATTTTTTTTTTAATTTCATTATCCTTGTGCGTCTTGTGTTCTGTTAAAGATGTGTAGTAAAATCCATTATAAAAATAAACAAGAGCAACACAAAATATGTAAACTCATTCACACACACACACACATACACACAATTTACAAAAACACACACACACACACAACAATTATTAGATTCGAAGGCAAGCCGAAAGTTGAGTGCAAAGAAAATAATGCCGGTTACAATAATAATATAATAATAATTATTATCATTGAAACTAAACAGCGTACGAAAAACAAAAACATTTTGAAATAAACTATATGCAATTGTTATTGATAATTAAGCGTACCGTAATTGCAACAAGCAAATGTCATGCAATTTATGGAAAACTCAATAAAAGAAATGTAAAGTTAACTCGAGTCGGTAAACTTTCAATAAATATACGTATGAGAATTTGAGATACGAGCTGGATAAAGATAATAGCAAATAGCATTGATCAAAGTATTCAATAAGAATAACTGATAAAACTGAGTTCAATTGAGATCCACTCCACTCTAATATCGTTATCTCTACCATTGGATATAAATGTTGGAGCTGTTCTCAGAGAAGAACGGTCAACTGCTACTGGAGCACCTGATTATCCAGCATAGTTTCCATTTCGCCAATGGAGAGGGAGACGCGTGTGGCCTCGGTTAAAGATATCATCAGCTGCTGCACGACCTGCGAGAGATTGGTGTATGCACAGATGTGTTCATAGGGTAAGTGCAGGTCGTTTTTATTGTCCAGCGCATTATCGATGCGATACTCATTACCAATCAATTCAGTAGTAGTATATTCGAGGAAGTATAGTATACCCGGAAGCTGCAAGAACGATTTGAGTGTACTGTGGCCAGCTGCTGGGAACCTCAAGGATATTGCACGAGCTGTGAGCCCTTTTCTATTTTGAGAAAAACGTTTTTACATAAGCTGTTCAAAGAATCGAGTTTTCTATGTGAACTGAAAAGGCAGAAATAGCGAAATATAGTCTACATAAATAACTATATAGAGAAAAACACTGCTTGGATTTCATTTTGTTTAAAATGGCGCTTATTATGCGCGGCAACCTAATTTTTTTTTTTTTTTTGATTATTTTATTCATTACGTTTAATAAAAAAAAAATGATTAAATATACGCTTAAGGTAACATTTACAAAACTGATTTGATACTGAAGAACATACCTTTAGTTTTCATTTTCAATTTCATTTCCTGTTAAATAAAAATATTTTTCTTTTGTTAGCTTGTCAATCGACGTCGTCTCTCTCCCTCTCTCTCTCTCTCTATATACATAAATATATTATGTAATTTACATGTTTTTACATACTTATTTTTCATAGTATATATAGATTTGTGTTCTCGATAATATCGAGTTTTTATCCGTTTCTTAAGTTTAACGCTTAAATCTACTAAATGTTCTTTGTTCATCTCTTTGTATTCGCTTTTCGTAGCATGTCCCCCCTTAAGTCTACTTATATATTATAAACTTATACCGAGTAGATATACAATGTAAATTAACATAAACAAAAAAGAAAAAAAAGATAAACTTGCAACATTTGGTGCACATAACGCACATTCTTATAAACTACAAAAAAGAGGAGATAATTTGTGAGATAAGAGCGGGAGTTACCAGGGTTGCCCCCGCTCGTGAAAATCACATATTTATTTACTACAGACTACAGATAGATACAGATATTTCTACACCTTATATATATTCAAAATATATTTATAATATATTAACAAATGGAAAAGAATGTAAAAAAAAAAAACATTCAAATTGCTAATTTTTGTTTTTAGTCTTGTTTCAAAATATTTGTATAATATATTCCCAAATGGAAAATTAAAAAAAAAAAAAATCAACTTGCTAATTTTCGTTTTTAGTCTTGTTTCAAAATATTTGTATAATATATTCCCAAATGGAAAATTTAAAAAAAAAAAAAAATCAACTTGCTAATTTTCGTTTTTAGTCTTGTTTCAAAATATTTGTATAATATATTCCCAAATGGAAAATTAAAAAAAAAAAAATCAACTTGCTAATTTTTGTTTTTAGTCTTGTTTCTGCTACTTTTGATACTGCTGCTAGTACTCCTCCTCCTCCTGCATCTCCTCCGCTGACGCTGACGCCGCCGATGCCTCCTCCTCCTCCTCCTCCTCCAGTTCCAGTTCACGCAGCAGCTACTGATACTGTTCAAATTTGATGACATCATTGGCAACGGATGGACGGGAGGCAATGGCCGGATTGGTAATTGTTATGGGCAGCTCCATGGATGTGGGCACACGACTGCCACTGCTACTGGTGACACCAATGACAGCCAGGCTATGCTCCAGATTGAAATCGTGCAGCGGCGCAATGATGCGTGGCACCTGCAGCGCACTAGTGGGATGCTCCAGCGTCGACATGATGGGCGATTGATCCAGCTGTGAATTCGTTTCGCTTGTGCATGTTGCCATCTGTGATGTTAGCTGAGGATGATGGTGATGATGATGATGATGATGCTGCTGCTGCTGATGCTGCTGCTGCTGCTGCTGCTGATGATGCTGATGATGATGGTGCGGCACATCGATGACATCAGTGCCGGCCAAAGCAGCGGCCAGGAGATCATTGGCGGGCGCAGCAACGACAGCAACAGCAACAGCACCATCATCATCATCATCACCATCATCAGCAGCGCCGCCAACGGCATCATCATCATCACCATCATCAGCAGCGCCGCCAACGGCATCATCATCATCACCATCATCAGCAGCGCCGCCAACGGCATCATCATCATCATCAGCAACATAATCGACGTTCATCGCATTCACATTGACCAGCTGCAGGTTGCGCTCCTGTAGATAGACTTTGGCCGCTTGAATGACATCGCTGGCCTGCAGTATTGTCCGGCGGCCGCCGTCGAACTCGAAGACAACGTCGTCCCGCTGTTGCATAATGTTCATCAGGTTATCGGTGGTCAGCTGCAGCTGGTGCCCATTGACGTTAAGCTGCAGCACGTCCAGCTGCAACTGATACATGTCGTTTGGCGCTAAGCCATCGGCCGCTTCACCACCACCATCATCATCATCATCATTACCAACCACAGCGCCATCCTCAACCATTTCAATGTCATCGAGATTCCCATTGAAATCAACGACATCATTATCAGTTACTTGATGGCTCAACGGCGACATGCTCCCAGTCGATTCCATCTCCTGCTCGTGCTCCTCCTCCTGCCCGTGTTCCTCCTGCTCCTCCCCTTGCTCGTGTTCCTCCTGCTGATCGGGCAATTGCATCGCTCTCAGCGGCACGGGCACCAAATGATTCTCGCTATCCAGATACAGTGTATCATTGTAGATCGGTGTAAAATTGTTATTGTTGCCCAGCGAGCAGAGCATGAAGGTGTTGCTGTAACCAGCCACGGGACGTGTCATCACAGCGCATATGTTCCCCTTTGTTATGCTATCCTCAAGCACGTCGTCATCGTTATCCACATCGCCAACGACAACGCCAACACCAACGCCATCGTCATTGTCACAGCTATCCACATCGCCATCGCCATCACCATCACCATCGCCATCACCATCGTCATCACCATCGTCATCACCAACACCAGCCTTATCTCCGTCGCCATCGCTGTCGTTGTGGTGTGTGGTTAACGCTTCACAGGATCTGTTGGAGTAGCTTGCGCGATGCTCAGCTGGCAGCATTAAGTTAGACGGCTGCTCGCTAGCAGCACGTTCCGTTTCCCGCTCATGCTCCAGCATCTGTTCCATTTGAATTTCGAGGAGCAGAGCGGTCTCCTTTTCGTGCTCCTTCTGCAGCTCCCTTTGCTGGTTCCTCTGCTGCTGTTCCCTCTCCAGCTCCTGCTCTTTCTTCTCCTCTTGCTCCTTCGACTCCGACGACTGTGTGGGAGGTTGGTGCATGTTGCGTATGCGCGCAAAACGCTCCCGTGCCAGCCGCAATTTCTCCGCATTGTTTCCGGTAGCGAGACCCTCTTCGTATCTGCGCAACGCCTCCAGTTCATGCTTCTTCAGCTTTGCCTCGCGTGAGTAGGGATCGACGGGACGAGTCCAGCTGCACTGTGACAACTCGCGCTTGCCACACGATGACATCAAATCATTTTTGCTAGTTTCTTTTTGCTGCGACTGCTGCTGCTGTTGCTGTCCCCTGTCCATTTCATTATCGGGGGAGCTTGGACAGTCCAGCTGATTTAACTGGTCTTCCTCCTCCTCCTCCTCATCATCGTCATCCTCATCGTCATCGTCATCGTCATTGTCATCGTCATCATCCTCCACCTCCTCACATTCATGCTCGTCATTGTTCTGCTCTTCCTCCTCTAGCGTCTCGTCCAGTTCGTCCCCCTGTTCCTGCTCTTCATTCTCATCTCCTTGTGGCAGCACTGGCTTTGCCTGTGTAGGCGAAGTAGCAGTAGCAGCAACAGCTTTTGACTGTTGCACTAACAGACTATTGCTATTATCGCTGCTGACACTACCTCCATCTCCCTCTACTCCTTCAGGTCCTTCTCCTACTCCATCACTGCTGCTGCTGTTACTACTACTACTACTACTACTATTACAAGTACTACTACTACTACTACTTCTGTTGTCGTTCTCGTCATCGTTGTTGTTGTTATTGTTGTTGTTGATGTTGATGCTGGCAGTCGAGGCGCAACTGTCGCTATTTTCATTGCAACTAGATGGGGCTGGCACAGGCGATGGCTTGTAGAGTGTGGGCAGCAATATGTTCTCCAATATGATGACGCCACTCGCATTTGAATTGTCGGCCAATGCTTGAGCGGATCGCTGCAGTTCCCCTTCCTCTTCAGCGGCAACAACGGCAATATTCGAAACAAATGAGTTGCTGTTGCTGCGATAGCTGCTGCTCTTGTTGCTGTTACTGTTGCTGCTGTTCTCATTGTCGTTAGCAATGCTGCTGCTGTTATTGTTATTGTTGTTGTTGTTCTTGTTATTGTTATTGTTGGTGTAGTTGTTGTTGTTGCTGCTGCTATTATTGTTGCTAATGTGGTTCTTGTTGCCAATGTTATGCTTGTTGCTGCGGGTGCTCTTGCTAATGTTGCTGTGGTTGCTGCTCTTGCTGCGCAGCGCAGGCGACATGTTGCTGCGATCGTTCGCCGTCTCCAACAGCAACGTTGTGTCGCGCACCTTCACCTCCTTCTCCACAGCCGTCGCCGTTGCCTCCTCCTCGGAGGACGACCATGGTTGCGTTAGCGGTTTCATTTTTGACTTAGTTTTGATTGTGGTTATCGACTTGGTTTTTGTATTTTCCATTTTAAGTTGATTCCGGCGAGGCCGTTCAGTCTTGTTATTTTTGTTGTTGTTGTTGTTGTTGTTATTGTTGTTGTTGATGCTGCTGTTGGATGCCGTCCTCTGCATGAGTTGAGTCTGTGGCGTGTCTGGCACTTCTGTGGCTGCTGCTGTTGTTGGAATTGCTGCGGCTCGCATAGGTGCATCTTCTGCTACGGCAGCAACCGCAATCGCAGCAACTGTGGCTGCTTCTAGCTGCTCCGGCTGCTTTCGCTGCAAATGCTCCGGCTCCGGCTCTGCTTCCGGTTTAGGTTCGGTCTCAGGTTCAGGTTCGAGCTGTTTTGCCTCCTGAACCACATCGTCAGGCTGGACGGCCGCCTGCTGCTGTGATATATTGCGCGACTTGAATATGCGCTTCTGTCGCTCCTTAATGGGCAAACTGAGCTTCTCCATTTCCGCTTGCAGCTCGGCCACATCTGGCGGCACAACTGCTGTCGTTGCCATTTCCATCTCTGCGACAAACCCTTCGCAGAAGACATTGAAACTGTCACCGAGACTTACGTTTAGATCCAGGCTCAAATCAGTCTCAATGGGGATTAGGTTACGTTCCCCCCCTTCACTTTCTCCTTCACTTTCGTTTGCCATGTTGGTGCCGTTGCTGAGGTGAGCTGGGACAGCTGCCGGCGGTGGTTTGTTGAGTCGCCGCCTGTAGCTTGGGCAACCATTTTGTCCATCGGCTGGCACTGCAGGTGGCTGCAGTGCAGCCTCCTCCTCTTCTTCCTCCTCTTCAGCGAAATCAAAGCAAGAGGAATTCTTCTTATTTCGACCAGCCGTGGCAGAGACGACTGTTGGCACTGGCTTGGCAACGTCTGTCTTGGTAGTTGCAGCTGGCGTTAGAGTCGATGTTGTTGCTGCCGTTGCGGCGCCCGTTTCGACAAAGACAACACTTGCCGTCGAACTCGTATCGCTATCGATGAAAATGACATCAACGCTCTGTTCACTGCCGGCGGCATCGCCACCGCTCACATCGACGAACTCCTGCAGCACCACATCGCGCCGATCCTTCTTTGGTATGTTGCGTATCCGCTTCTTAATCGAGGACGAGGACGAGGTCGATGCGACAGCTGTGAGTGTCATCGCCGCTGACGAGGATGTATCACTGCTTATGGCGGCAGAGATGCCACCACCAGCTGTCTCCTCAACCTCAGTCCCATCATCCTCCCCCTCCTCTTGCTGTTGCTGCTGCTGCTGCAGTTGCTTCTCCTGATCAGGCAGCTTCCTGTTGTCAGCCTTTGATTCGATCAGAACCTTCTCCGCTTGTTGCTGCTGCAGCTGATCCTCATTGCTGTGCTCATCCTCACCCCATTCGGACAACAGGCTCTGCTGCAGCGTAAGGTAAGCATCTGCACTTTCTAGTTCCGATTTGGGAGACGGCGACGACTTTCCTTTTGCGGCAGCGCCACTGCCAAGCTGATTCGGCGTCGGCGGCTTATTTGGCGTTAAGGCATGGTCAAGCTTGGACTGGACGTGAGCAGCTCTGCTGTTCGCCGCCTCATGTGTGCATCGGTGTCTCTTCTTCGTTGGCACTGCATTATCGGACGCCCAACCATCCTGCCAGGAGCTGCTGTTGCTGGCGCCACGCTCAAATTCAAGCTGCCGGCTGGCGGTGCGCTTGCCACGTTGCTGTTTTCCCAGCACCTGCTGCTGCTGTTGCTGCTGGTACTCCTGCACCTCCACAATCCAGTCCGCCAGCAGGCTATTCTGCAGGTTCAGCGAATCCCAACCAATAATATTGCACTGTTTAGCTGCTGTTGATGCTACTTCCACTGGCACTGCTGCTCCAGTTTCAGCTTTAGCATCAGTATCAGTATCAGCAACAGGAACAGCTTTGTCTGCTGCCTGCTCCCTCCCAGTTTCCACATCTGTTTCAAGATCAGATTCCTGCTCTGTCTCTAGCTTAGATTGCGGTCCCAGCGCCGTCGCCTCCAGCGTCTGCAGCGTTGCTCTTTGACGTTGTCGTCTGCCACGACGTTTCGGCGACTTTTTCTCCGTTGACATCGTTCTCATTTTGTCTTTAGATGGAGAATTGCCACGCTTGGACAGAACGTTATTGTTACAGTTGCTCTTCCTCTTTTGCATGGTTAAATCGGGCATGGTGCAACGTCTGTTGTCCAAAGCGCCGCGTTGCTGGCTCGTCGTTGGCGGCCCCATCGATGAAAAGTCGATAATGGTGTTGGTGCCATGCTGGACTTCCATCTGACGCTTCATGGCGCGCGTAAAGCGTTGCCTTTTGGCCAGTGGCGATCCAGCATCCAGTTTCGGCGTCTCCGGCATAGTCGTATGGCATCGCTTTCGAATTTTGGGGGGACGCGAGGATGTCTCATTCATATCCATTTCGGCTAGCGGAAGTTCTGACTTTTCGAAATTCATAGTGTCATTACAGACCCCAAAGAACTCCTGCGCAGCCGTATCGAGTAGGCGCTGTGCTATATTGGTCATCAGCCCACCCACCACAATGGACACATTCTTTGTGTGGCAGCGATACAGATTAGATACCGCTTCATTATTGTCCCTTCTGGAGGTCAATCTCCGTCCCGATCTCCGTGCCGATCTCCGTCCCGATGTCCGGGCCGATGTCCCATCACGGGACGCGCGACGCAGCTCATGATATGACGGACTAATCTCCACATTGCGATGCACCTTGCCAACCAGCTGGAAATGCATGTTCTGATGGTGGACCAGCACACTAATGCTCTGCGCACGAAAATCACAGGAATGGCACGAGTAAAATGTCGTCGGATTTTTCTGTCCGACACGAGGCTGCGGCTCCTTTCCGTCAATCGGGACAGTGGGCGTCAGTGGCATGATGCGTATCGGCGAATCCTGTCAATGAAATATATACAATTATTCAATAATGCTAGCTGAGAAAGGCAAAGATGTCCAATTCCCAATAATCCATCAGAACTCTTTAAAGGTTTGCAAAGAACAACCGAAGACCCTAAATTAGATACTCATATATGTAACCAGTAGTTAGAGTGGGATTAACAGATCTAACAGCAGCATTAGCATTAGTCGTAGGAGAGTCGAGTTCGTGAAGCGCTGCAGCGTTAAGATCCGAATAGTTGGAATATTAAGTATATATTCCGTAAGAAGACAAATTTTAATGAACTTCTAGTCGAGATAAATGCTAAATACATCAAAGCATCACTGACAATAGTTGGTGTTAATTTCTATTTGTTGGCAAAATCGAAATTAGCTAGCTTTATATACATATATTCTTTGAATGGTCTGAGTTGCTTCCTTCCACCAGAATTTTCGATGGGATATCTGTGATATTCCTAACATATTTTCTTTCTTTCAGGTGCATTAATAGACTGACAGACTGACTGACTGTCTTTATAGGATCAATAATGAGTCGTCACCTTGACACTATCATTTGTCTTCTCCTCGCTGCTGGCTCCGCTGTTGCTGTTGTTGTCATCGTTGCTGTGGACGCTATTCGAGAGTCGGGCCTGTATCAAGGTTTCGGGTGGCCTTTCGGAGGCGGCGGCGGCGGCTTCGTCAGATGCCATTATCTTCACACTGTGAGTTTCGGCCGATTTGAGATCCTCGAAAAACAGCGCCAGCTTCTTTTTTTGCAGGTTTTTCTTTTCTGCAATCAAATCAATAATTAATAACAATAATTATAAGATAAAATAGAAATAATTAAAATAGATAGATATGATGTTATTCAGATTACAATTCCCTACATATTTCTAACTGGTTTTGTGAAAGCGAAGAAAAATCCTCAATCCTGGCAGAGCAGAAGCGGCATCCTAGAATTGCATGTTATGAGCTCCAGAGACATAGAAGCCCTCAACCCAACAAAGATTCACGCATTCGTGCAGGATTCATGGAGTTGATGGAGGAGCTAGAAGCCCGGCAGAGGGGCTACAATAGATCTAGTTGGTCGCCGTGCAGTTATCCCAATAATATTAAAAAAAAAATTCCCATCTTGCCATCTCGCTCGAGCCGGCACAGATCTAGTAAGCATAGAACTTACGATGATTCGACTTTGCTGTGCCACATTTGAAAAACACACAACAAGAGCTCATATATATTTTATATCTCGTAGTGTTCAGATCGTGCTCTAAAACAACAAAAAAAAAAAATTGTATTTCTTTTTTCTCATTTTTTTTCTTCTAATTTTTTACGTGAACTCTTTATTTTGTGTACTAATCCAAAAACGAAATAAGAAAAAACAAGAAGCAAAACGAGCGAAAAAAAAGAATGGATTTCTGTAAGGACATGAGGTCCTTGTGCTGGAATGATGCCGGAGAAGCCGGCCTTATTGTAAATATGATCAATGCCGCTGGGGCAATCTCGCAGCTGCGTCTGCAATCGCTAATGGAGAATGTGAAGCCGTTGCAGCAGATGCTCATCAATCGCCACTATGGCACAATTATCGTCGGTGGCCTGGCAACGGGTGCAATGCTCTATTTGGGACATCGCTGGCTCACCGACAGCAACGTGAATGAACGTGATCCAGGCTGGACACAGCTCAAGCAGCTGGACACAGGAAAGAATACAGACAACAATGTTGATGCCGCAGTCGATGCAGCAAATGATAATAGTAACGAAGACCATACGCTGCAGTCCAACAACTTTGACAATGTGGACTAGGAAGAAGAATTGCCACATCTATTGCCGCATCTAAAAGTTGGTTTTTTTTTTCAATTATTTTCTGTTTGGTTTACGTTGGAATTTGTCTAAATGCGGACGATGTGATTATGAAAATATATTTGAATGGGAAAAGGCCTTTTCGTATTTTGAATAAGCTAGGAAATTAAAAAAAATAATAATACTCACTTTTGGCCAAATTGATGAAATCCAATTTATGAGGACATTGAAAGGGATAAATCATCTTTGGTGAATTCACCAATTCACTGCAGAAAAAAAGGTTATAGGTTAAACAAGCAATGTGGGACGACACACAGAAGTATGCCACTCACAAGGTTTTCTCACTGAAAAAGACGACGACGGCAAACGGTGTGTTATTCGTGGTAATATAGCAATTATCCTCGGCGGTGGCAACCCTGCCCGGCCACCAAAGCTCTAATGTATTTAATTTGACCCATACAACATCGCCACCACGATAACGGGTCGGTATCGCCTCATCGTTGCGAATGCGTCGCATTTTGAGATCCTATGGGAGCTGCCTCGCTGCCTCAGTTGCTGATGGTTGTTGATCTCCTCCCTTCCCTCCTCCTCCTTCTGGTGTGCAGGCAGAGGTAGCTGTAAGCATTATCAAGAAATGTATTTAACATTGGCGAGAGCTGATCAAATGTTAACTAGCTGTAAAAGAATTAAGCGACTTAAAGCTATACTAAATTGTATAATATGTCTAAGCTCTTATAACACTTATGCATGTAGTTCAGTTGGGCAGCCTGCCGGAAATCTTGTGCACTTATAATTAGATCGAATGGCAACCCTAAATTTACACAAATACCGCTGCTGTTGTCCATAGATGTGCGTGATCCGAGTTCCAAAAGTATTCGATGAGAACAAGCCAAGAAGCCTATCGAAGTAAAAAGTATTTGGCTGATGTTGGCTTAAATAACATTCCTGGCTTATGTTATATATAAATTGTGTTTAATCGGAAATCGATTTGTGTCGATTACTGCGCCATTTATCGATCAAATTCAATAAGCTTAATCTACGGGAGCTTATATAACATATTTAAAGTTTCCAACTCTTGGAGTTTCTATGACTCGACTTTTTATGCCCATCAAATATATACTTTGTGCTTCTTTTAGGCTGTTATTTGCCCACTTTCCCAATCGGATTACAGAAACAGACAACGGACAGACATTGATACATTTGTTAACTTTATTTATAAATAGTCCATATCCCAAAAATGCCTTTAAAAAACACAATTTCCGTTTACTTTTTTGCTTTGTTCTCGCTATAATTTATTTGTATTTATTAATGTATTATATATTTGAGTAATTACAATAATTCAGTGTATCAATATATGTATATATATATATATATAGTATATGTATATGTAAATGTATAGTGGTGTATATAGAAAGATAGATTTTTCGATTTTGTAAGCGCATCAAATTCGATTAGTTCAATACGGGGAAGTGGGGCTAAAGCTTGTATAAACGACAACATCGAAAAGACGACAAATGAAAGGACAAAAACACACTCGAAAAAATAGACATATATCTTTATATAGTTAGTTAGCTATCGTTCCTCGCATATCATTCATCATTTATCGTTATGGCTTCCAAGTATATAATCGGGGTATATAATTGTACTTAAGTTTAAATGTAAGACAAAGAATCTAATTCACAGCTTTAATTGCTGCAATTACATACAAATATTTATCGAAAAAATATCAATGATTGTAAAAAAAACACACTTTACGTAAATGTATCTCTGAATAAATGTTAATAAAACTTACACATAGTAGTAGTCATGTAAAATTGTTCGTCTTACGTTACGCTACGTTTTATTTGAAGTTCTTGTTTTAAGTTCATCGTTTCTTTAATTGTATTTTTTTTTTTTTTTTTTTTTTAATTTTTGTAAGTAAAAAGTACATTGATATAACAACAGCGTCATTCCATATAGTATTATCGAATCACAATTTAGCACAATTTTCAAAGACAGAAATTCACAAAAAAGCAAGAACAAAGACAAAAACTAAGTACAAATTAACTAAAAATAATCATTTCGCATTTGCAAGACATAGGCCTAAAGGCGCACTGCGACTGTTAACAGCCAAATGTTAAATTGTATGTGTGTGTTAGCATTACAGAGTACAGTGTCTGCTGTAACAAAGTTACAATCAATGTGTATCAGCAAAATAACTGTTTTGCCGGGTGAGTGTATTGTGTATATATATTCCTCATAATCAAGTTAAATTATGTGTTGGCATTGCACTTGAATTCGCGTAATGCTACAGTTCCAATTGACGCCAACTGTTAACAGTAACAGTTTCATCATTTTCGCTGTAAATTTTAACTCCAATTCCAAGTACAGCTGCTGTTCCCAAATTAACAGTAACAGCTATGTTCGTTTACAGTTTACTTTTCGCAGTCACTTTTCATTTCACTCTGTCCGCAATTGCATCGATTTCGACAACGCCTGCGCTGTGTGTGTCTGTATATATTATTATTATTATTATTATTATTATGTTTGTGTTGTTCTATTGCAGTGCACTGCAGGGGGCTGACTGATAGGGAGGGATTGGGGAGTATTGCCTTTTATAATGTCTTCGATTTGGATGCTGTTTTGGGTAGGGGACGATATCGTCATTGGGTGTCGACACGACCGCCGTTGCCATTGGTTGCCGTTGCAACATCGTCGCCCACAATTAGCACCTTGCCGACGCCATCGGGCGCCACCAGCTCACCGCTGAGGCCATCCAATCCTGGCTCGCTAACATCGCCGGGTATTTTTGGCTTGGGACGATGCGTATCGACCGCTTCGATGGGTAGCTTAATGTGCTCCACCTTGCAACCGTAGGCGACCGGTGTCAGCTTGATCACCGTATGCAGTGGCACATACAAATAGGGCAGCTCATCGGCGGATTTGTCGAGAAAGTAGGCAAACAGACAACGCAACACGGCCTGATGGGAGACGACAAGCACATTGCCCTGTCGTTCCAGTTCCATGATGACTGGCTCGAGCCGTGCCACCAGATCCTCATAGCTTTCGCCTCGCGGATAGCGATACGCAAACTTGTTCACATCACGCGCCTTAAACTCCTCGGGATAGCGTTCCTTGATCTGCTCATAGGTCATCTCCTCGCAATGGCCGGCATCGATTTCGTTGAGTGCCTTCCAGCGCTCCTGAGGCGCCTTAACATCCGCCACCGTTTGAATGGCCCTCTTCATCCACGACGTCCAAACTCGCAGTCCACCAATCTGCTGCTGACCAATAAAGGAGGACAGGGCGCGTGCATATTGGTGACCACGTGCACTCAAATTCGAATCGCCACCGATGAGGCCACTCAAATTGTGCTCGGATTCACCGTGTCGGGTCAAGTAGATGGTGCGCGGCGTAATGTGTATGTTCATCAGGTAGTACACAATACGCGACTCCACGTGACCCTCATTGTTGTAGACGACAACCTTTTTGCCGGCATTGTAGACCTTCATGAAGCTCAGATGAGATTCGGCGACCTCATCAATGGGCTGATAACGTTCCTCGTAGTGTTCGATGCGTTGCAGAAAGTCGCGAACAACCAATTCCGTATTCATGTTAACGTAGTCCGGTGAGCTGACCTTCACCTCGAGTATGTTCTGCTCGATAATCTGCGGATCATCGCATATCGATTCGACGAAGAACAAACGAAAGCCATGCTTCTTAACAACAATATCATAGATTAGCTGGCGACGATCGTGGGTCGAGTTGGTCGCATCGAATACCGCAATGCTACCCAAACCGCTCAGCAGCCATTCGCAGGAATCGTGGAGTGCCTGATTGGCGCAGCGATTCCGTATGGCCATTGCCTCCTCGTTGTCGGCGCGAAAGAACTCGTGCGACTTGTACGCGGTGGTCGCATGCCGCCGATACTCGCCCAAATTGAACACACGTGTCGCAATCCCAATCCAATTCAGATACCGTGCCAGCTTCTTCGATATGAAGGTCTTGCCGCGCGCCGGCAAGCCGACCATCGCAATCACATGCGGCGTTGTACAGTCAGCGATTGTCCGTTCGCCCCGTATGGGGAACGGTTTCGTCATCACCGTCTCCGATGTGGGTGGCAACAGTTTGCGCAACTCCTCGGACATCACAGATGGACACACATGCAGCTCATTCTCAATTGCCAGATCGGCCGTCTTCTTCAGCTGATTCAGCGAGGTGGTGCGCACGCGTAGCGACGGCGAGGTGTTATAGGGCATGTCCATGATACTGGTTAGAACCAGTTGCTTGGCTAGCAACGCGGATGCGGCGACAATTGCGGCGTGTCGCTCACTTTGTTCGTGTTCCACTTGCAACTGTTGCTGACAACAGCAGCGGCAGAACTTTTCGCTTGTGTTCGCTTGCTCGGAATTGGGCGAGGTGGAGTTGGAATTGGACGAGGTGGAGTTGGAATTGGAGGAATTGGAGGTGCTGGTTTGTGTTGGATTCAGCGAGCTGTTTGGTTTGGAGGGATGCTGGGAAGGGGGATTTGTTGCTGATGACGATGATGATGCGTTAGTTTTTGTTGTTGTTGTTAGCTCTTTATCAAGTGTTGGCAACGATTGGTCAGTTGTTGGTGCTCCGGGTAATAATAAGCCAGGGTTGTCCTCATCAATTAATTCCTGCTCAGTTTGATTAGAAGATGCAAACTTAATTTTTTGTTTAACACTGTCCTTATCGTTGCTGTTGTTGTTCAGCAATAGCTGCTGCTGATTTGTTGTTGTTGGTGTTGTTGATATTAAGTCTAGGTTGCCCTCAGCAGTAAAGTCCTGGTCTGTCTTCTGGTTGCTGCTGATTAACAAGCAATTGTTGTTGTTGTTGCTGCTGCTGTTGTTGTTGTTATTGTTGCTTTGGATAGCTGTAATGTAAAGTAATTGTTTTGAATGGTCGTTGTTGTTTTTGTTGTTGTGCTGCTGCTGGTTTGCTTCTGCTGCTGCTGTTGTTGTTGCTGTTGATGATACTGCTACTGCTGTTGCTATTGTTGCTGTTGTTGTTGCAGGCGCTGTTGCATTTAGCAGTTGTTGTTGTTGTTGTCGTTGTAGTGGTGTGAGACATGAAATTAGGCGAGTATTTGTTTTAGTTGTCTGTGTTGTTGCTCTTGTGAATGGATTGGTGATGGCTGAAGATGAAGATGAATTTGATGTTGTTGTTTCGTGTTCCACATGAAGCACCTCAACAATATTATTCATAAATATGTGTGTGTGTGTGTGTGTGTGTGTGAATTGGGCGAAATTTATTGTGAGGCAAAGCGTTAACAAAGAACCAACCAACTTGTAGTAAAAATTAGTGTAAATAAAAACAAGCTAACAATACCCGAGAAGCCACAATTGTTAGAGCACAAAATATGAAAATAGGAATAAACTAGATAGCAACACACAGCCAGACACGCACACACACAATGTGTATATAAATATACGTGTATGTATGTGTCTAAAATAGACGATTAATGTTTGACTTCTTTGCACTTGAGAAACGAAGCGGACGAGCCAAAGAAGAACGGAACGAGAAGTGATGAAAAAAGAGCACAAAAACGTGCTATGAGCGTGGGCGATAGAAAGTAACAAATGTATGCGCGTGTGTGAGTATGTATGTGTATGTGTGTGTGTGTGTGTGTAATAGATATGGGGAAAACAGCTGTTGATCGAAACACGAGGGATGCGTGCATATGTATGTGTGTATGTCAGTGTGTGTACATGTGTTTTATTTATGTTGAGTTTTGTTCTTTGTTATCGATAGTTCAGCCCTGGTTGTAATTAGCAATCGATTAACAGAAAATTGTGAAGCACTTGTTTTTCTGATGCTGCCTGCTGCCTGCTGCAGAAAAATTGGTGTTGCTGTTGCTATCTGTGGTTGGTTGACTGCTAGACTGCTGTTAACGACGCTGTTAACACGATTGGCATCTCGTTGTCTGTCTTTTGGCTACTCTTTTAATGCTAAAATTGCAATTGAACAAAGAACTAAAAGAAACAAGAGAGAATAAGAACAGAAGAAGAAACACATAATAAGAGCACATGTGCCAAATAATATTTGAGAACATATTTTGCGCATGCGAAGGCATTAAATTGATCTTCAGTTTGATTAGCGGCGTTGTTAGCTGTTACGCAAGATCAAACAAAAAACACTTTATTAATAACCATAGCAAGCAAAGCGAAATTATGATAAATCAATTGGCGATGCGCACATGCTAAATTTATTAAGCTTGAGTCAACGGCCGGCAATTATAAATTACAACAAATTATCAGCTTATGTATAATCGTTGCTGAATAACTTTCCATACCACATGCAGCAATGTAAATGTGTGCGTGTGTGTATATATGCATAGGGTAGAGATAAAGCCAAATGACATATTTATACTCAAGCAGTAAATGATGACGACGTTCTGTCTTTATCAATTGAACACTTGCGGAACTCAAAATGGCAGACACAACAACAATCGATCTCTGTCAAGGTCAGTGCGGCCAGACAGGCCATGGAGGCCAGACAGGCTAAGCACCAACATACAGCATACACTAATCTAACACACCCACTCGCACACACTCACATCGAGAACATCAGCTGTCTTTGGCGGAAAATAACCGCAAATTGTGCACGATTTTTTTTTTTTTTTGAATTGCTTAATTCAACTTATATTTTTGTATTTCAAGCAGCAAATTAATTGGCATTCGAAATACTTTACAATTAATAAGGCGCTTTGTGATTTGATATGATTTATTATTATTGCTCCAAGAATATAATCAATAATTATTTGTTTCTTCAAATTATTCCGTTTAGAATCGATTTGAGTATTGAATTGGTCTCGGTTTTAGGCTCTTAGCATATCCAATTGATTTGCTGATATTGATTCATTTTTCTTCAGGCAACAGCTGTTGAAATGGGTTTTAGTTTGCTTATTAGAATCCCCACTGTCGGTGCCAATTGGCGATCACTGTACAACAACAACAGCCACAACAACCAACATGGCTCAAGTGTTCAACGTGTGGTGTTTTATAATTGTTCTTGCTGATTAATCCAATTGGAATTAAACTAGTTATTATGCATTCCAATAATAACCACATTGATTCGTGCAACAACAATATAAATGCGCATTAACAACACACAACAATAGGTGAGTTTTGTAATAAAAAATAACAATTGAAGACAGCCACTTATCAGACTGCCCTAAAGGGCTAATCAGATGTCAGATGTATATGTATGTGTGTGAGTGTTTGTGCAGTTGCAATTACCTGGGCCGAGTTTAAAATTGTACAACAGCGTTCCAGAAATAATACTCAAAATATATGCAACAGACAGAAAGATGCGAACAAAGAAAAGAAAAGCAAACCAAAAATATAACAAATAATAATGTGAAACTGTCACAACGACGATCGATGCGCCGACACTAAAAATTGTGCACTAAATGCAAAAAACAATAAAAAACCGATCGAAGCAAATTGACGCTGCGACGCTTGAATGCAACCGCGACAGCGCAGTTATAACTGTCAACTTGCCGGCAAGCAGAGGTCACAAAAAACAAAAACAGCAAAAAAAAGACAGAATCACAAAACAAACTAAATAGGTAATTTAAAAAAAAAATAAATAAAACACGAAAGCTAACCAAGCCACACCGAAGATGGAATACTCTTGAAGACCGGAGGAGTTTGAGCAAATTGTATATTGTTCTGTTTCACAGCTAGTTGTTAACTGAATATTCACACTGGTTCAATTATATTGTTCCTCTGGCAGCTATATAATACAGTAGTTCGATCCGCTCCACAGACTCTGCCAAAAAGCAAAATATCGAAGACTGACAAACCTCTATTTATTAAAACCAAAAATAAAAGCAGTGGACACAAAGAACGGATAACCCGCGATGGCTATATCGACTCGGCTAGTGATGCTGATCAAGTATATATATATATACATCCATCAAGGCGTTACACACATGCCACGACAAAATTGTAATACCCTCGTCTACCAAAGGGTATACATAAGTGTTTTGAAAACATCGCTAAAATCGAATGGCGCGATTTTTGCAGCGAGTTTGATTGGCAACTGCAGCTGGCTGAGGCGACAGCGTCGACCGAGCTTTTGCAGCAGCAGCAAAATGCACTTTATATTTACATACATTATATACAATTGTCTGTATGCAAAGTGGGATGAGGTTGGGTGGATAGGTGTACAGCGAGTGAGAGGAGCACAACTCGCTTAACTGATTCCAAGTGCAATTGAACAAATGCCAGAAAAACAAATATGAAAGAAACTTTGCAAATTTACTGTATGACTATAATAAAAGTAGACATATGTATATAGATTACGGAAATGCGTCACAGAAACGATCTTGACCCATGGCGGATAGACGACGAAAAGCGAAAAGCGAAAAAGAAAAAAAAAACGAAAAGAAATGTGGATGCTATCAGCAATAGCACTAGCAGCAAGCATAGTTCAAAAGCAAATAAACTGTGTGTGTGTGTGTACAGAATGAGGAAGAGAAGCATACGAAACATCTTTAAAGTCCTTTTGGCAACAGCAGCTTTTATTTAAGCAATTAAGCAACAGCTGCTTCTCTTTTTTCGCCCCCTCTCTCGCTCGATCTCACACGCCAGCTGCGTTGTGTTATCAATGTGGCATGCACTCGCCAAGCGCGTGGCCAGTGTGACCACATTATATTGTCTTTGTTAACGCGCATTTATCGACACTCGTTCATAAAAACAAAATATTAATGCGATTAAATTTTGACGCTATCTGATAAGTATTTCTCTTTGTTGTTTCCTTTTTTGGAGCAGCGTATGTTGTATTTGTTTGATTAAAACAGCACACCGCAGTGTGATGGGCGGGCTCATTAACCCTTTCTCATCACAGCTGCTGCTGTCGTCTTCAGGCCATAATTAAACATGACCAGGCCAGGCCAATCTATTTGGCGTGGCACGCGCGGCCACAATCTGACACAATTTCCAGTGATAATCACACTGTTCTGACTTATCAAACAAAAAACACAAAAGAGCAGGGCCAAGCCAGTTAGCCAACAAGAACGCAAAAAGAAATTACTGATAAGACCCTCTAATGAATCGCATAATACACAAAAAATAAAAAAATAATATTTATGCGCAATCAAAATTCAGCCCGAATAAACTGTATTTAACAATGCAATCAATGTATATTTATTGAGTTTCCCTCCTATTACCACTAATAGTGCTGTCTAATCGCATTGGTGTTATTGCCATTGCTGCTACCAACATAGTTAATAAAATATTTACCAATTTGAACAGGTGCTTCTGCCTGTCCGTCTATAATGCTGACAATTCCGTTATCTCTGTCAAACATTGTAATAACAAGTTATTAGTCAGAACAGTTTTGTTTCTTGTCCATAAATATTCCATCTGGAATAATAATGAGCTCATTTCTCATGTAGAAAACTTTGATATATTCATTTATGCAATAGTTTTTATTCTTTTTAATGCTGTATCTCATATTGGAATTTCACATGAAAAGAAACTTGGGATAGGTATAATATTAATATTACACCTTATCTGACTAGTTTGCATGTCTGGAATATTTGATACATGTAATCTAATATTACCAAATTATTAATAAAGATTTAAATAAGCTAAATGACAATTCCCCAGATGAAAATGTGGTTTTACTTTTCTTGTTCTTTTTTTCGGTTTATACGCGAAAGAGAAATTAGCAACGCCTGCGGAACGCTAAAGCGAGCGCTCACGGTATTTAGTTATTTTAGCAAAACAAATTCATGATGATTATAGTGTTGATTTTGACTTAGTATATACCTCGTAAAAGCACCTTTACATTGACATTGTTTCCATGTATCCACTTGTGCTTTCACATATACCTAAAAGGAAGCATATGCACCAGTGCATACACACAAATGTCTAATCGCATGGCTTTGCTTCACTTTCAGTTTCATTGCACATGATGATGATGTACCTGTCGTAAGGGCTTTTAAGCAAAACGTGCCAAATATTTTGTAACCAATCAACAATGTCGCTGATTCGTCAGACAGGGAGAGAGTCTGGCAACATTCTTCAACCTGAATTTCAACAGCGAAAACAAAGCACCAACCAAAAAGTGCTGTAAATAAGCACAATAACAATAAGTGTTGGCAAGCGCATTTTACTTAGAATAAGAATCATCCTCAGCCTCCCGATAAGTAATCGAGCATTAAACGCGTAAGTCCCCCTGGGAGCCATTAATACTGTATTGGCTCTCTTTCTCTCTCTCATTCTTTTTCACTCTGCAGAACTGTACAAGGAGGAGGGGAAGGGGAGAATAGGTACTTTACGGTTAAGCTTTCACCCAAAAATTGGCGTAATACGAAGACAAGGCGCCGAAGGCGAAGACGAGGCAATAACCGACAGCTGAGGAACACCTTTTGTCAGTGTTTCTCAGTTGTTGGTTATTGCCGTTCATCCGTAGTAATTTCATAGAAATCATTCACACACAAAACAGAAGCGAAAAAATACAGCTACTTGTTGAAACTGTAAAAGGTATTCCATTGAAATGTTTTGCTCATTGTTTAAAATGTTGCCAAATGCAGCTAAACTTAAAACAAATAAACTAATATACATAATTTAATATAAAAAAAAAGAAAAACAAGCCAACAAAAATAAAATGAATGAAAGCCTCAAGGCCAAAAATATTCGAGTGTTATTTTTATCAGTGTTTGTGCAGATAGAATTTCGCACTCAACAAATTATAGAAAGTATATAATGCATACATATGTATATTATAGAACGTTTCTCGTCAAAAATCTCATCAGATTGTTAAAAACTAACAAAAACAACGCAAAAAAAAAGCATCTCTGAATGCGGAAATTCAGCAGAAGAGGCAAGCAAAAATATTCTAATATATTCAACAAGAACAAAAAAAGCTCTCCCTATATGTTTTTGTTTTGATGATTAAAAATTACGAATACCGACAATAATAATGTTCGTTTATGATGATGCTGCTGCAAATGCTTATGACGAAACGTAAACAAATCGCGTTAGAGGCGTAACTGTAACAAGAACAACAACCACTGCTTAATGCAGTCACAACAATGCGGTCTCGATTCGTCGTTCTCTGCCCATAAAATAAGAAAGACAGCACAGCGACTACAGTAGCCAGCATCAGTGTGACCAATACCATCTTGAAAAACACATACACTGACACACACACACACATTTTTGCACTGTGTAAAGGAAAAGTTTGTTGCGTGTAAATCAATAAGCAGCACACAAATTGTGTTTAAAAAATAAATATCAAGTTAATGTTCTACAACTTAGTGAAAGTAAGAAAAACATGCGATTAAGACATGTCATGCTTTTCTTATCGCGACACGCAGATGTCAGCCAAAATTCTGCTGCTGCTGATGCTACTGCTCTCAGCATCATTTTTGACAACAATAAAATACTGAGTGCAAGTGCAAGTTCATGTTGATGTGTGTGTGTGTGTGTGTGTGTGTGTGTGTGTGTGTGTGTGTTTGTGTGTGGATGTGCGTTTAGTGTGTTAAGTTCAGGGTGCTTAATAAAACATACGTAGCAATGTGGACGCCGGCATCACTGCTTGCCTGGCACTGCTGCCAAAACACGAGGACATTTTTGTTGTTGTATCACAGCACTGAGCCATATCTGCTGCTGTTGACAGAGAATGCAGCACGCGATTGCCGCGGCAGAGGTGGTTTTGACCTTTAATGCTGCTGCTTCAGAGTTCCTTTTTTCAGTCGTTATTAATTTGCAAGCAACTCAACTGCTCAACACACTCACACACAAAAAGATTTAAAAAAAAATAGACAGTCATACACCACACATTTGTAGGCAACGGTAGTTGTTTGTGTGTGTGTGTGTGTGATTCAGTCTGATTGGATTCGTCGCGTACGCACAAAAGGTAAACGAAATTAATAACGAAATTTGATCAGACGAAAGCCGCGCGCATTGCGTTCCACACACGTCGCTTGTCAAAATAAGAATGAGCAAAAGCAAAAAACAGCGAAAACGGCACGCGAGCGACGAAACGCCATCCGCGACGTCGCTGTCAGCAGCAACAGTGCGACAGTGACAGCGACCCACGGGTTAGCTATAAAATGCTAAAGTGTTCATGAGAATGAGCTACATTTAATATGAAACATACCATGCGCTTTTTCCCATCTTTTTTTCTTCATAATGGCGAGAGTCTTAAGCAAATTCTTTTCTTTTTTTATATTATGGTGCATTAATGCATTTCAAATAACGACCACTGCTTTTAATAAATCAACAAAATCTAGCCAACTGAAAGAAAAAACAAGCTAGATTTGGCGGAAGAAAGGGTTGTCGAGGCAGCACTGAGTCGCTGACTGCGATGTTAAATCGTCGTTAATGCGTGGATTATGAACAATAATAGCAGCGCTGCCTCGTTACCGTTACCGTTACCGCTATAAGAGAGCGATAAAAATTTTCACAACGTGGTCCCATGACAAAAGCCAATAACCTAAATTGTGCAATTTACAAATAAATATATAAATATATATATACATATATTTATTTATTTGCAAATAAATATAAATAAATATTTGCACTTCTTAATTTAATTAGCAAATTTGCGGACACCTATTTGTGTGTGTGTATGTATATATTTATGTATGTATATATTTTACTTGAAGTATGCATTTGTTGGCGAGAGAGTGAGAGAGCCAACTGTTGAATGCAATTGTGAAATGAAATGAAATTTAAGACATTTTAGCAGTTGTTGACCCACTGTGCCACATATTATTCAATGATCGAGTTTATTTGTTTGTTATAATTACGCAAATCGATAATGAAAACTTATTAAAGAACAAATATATACAAATGAAATGGTGCGCAATAGCCAAAAAAAAATAAATAAACAGGTAAACCTAGCATTTATGTTCTCCTACTATCAACCGAACCCGCCTGACCTGTTCGGAAATATTTCTACGTTGGCGTTGAAAATTGTGCAGCTGGAAGGAGAAATGGCTGCAGCACCCTTCGCATTTTTCGCTCAAATTTCAAATCACTACATGCCAAAAATTTATGTTAATGGTATGGTTAATGTTAATGTAAATGTTAATCTTCAATACATGATTGCTGCTGCGCAGCAGTTGACTTGTTTGTTAATCTGATTTCTCGTTCAAATAATACATTTGACGTCACTGCAGGCAATAAGCAATCAGAACCGATAAGCAAATATTCGTAAGTATGGATTTACATATGTTGTATGTGTAATTTTGATAAGGAATTTGTAATTTGTTTGATTGCGATCAATATATTGAGTTTAGCAATTTTATTTGACTCCATCACTTTTTATAAAGTACAAGTGAAATGAAATTTTCGTTTTTAATGAAACCAGAAACTAGCTATTACCCCCTGCTACCGGTTTATAAATTTCTATTACGTTTAGCATATTTGTTGACAAAATAATAATAAAGAGAACTGGTTTAAGCAGCGCGCTTAACTCTTCAAAATACAACAGCTCTCTGCCATGTTAAATTTAACATAGTCGCCCGAACTCAAAAGCACACTCGTTAAATGCAACTCTGGCAAAGCTCTCAATGTAAACGTTATGCAGCTATGTGGACTCCAACGGACATGAGAGAGCGACAGAGAGATTGTGAAGACGACGGCCGAAAGAGCGGACAGCGCAAAAGGAAATGTCAAAAATTGTTGCAAAATAAATTTGAGTGAAATAACAAAATGATGTTATAAAAATATAATGAAATATGTGTTATTTATGAGGCGAGGCGAATATACGTACTAAAAGCAAATGCTGGAGGAAGACAGGCAAACCCGGCAACTGATACCGAAGCAAAAACGCATAACAGAGCAACGATAATGGATGCTAAAAAAGCAACACTAAAAATCAAAATAGAGAGCGGCATAAATCGAGTTTTGCACTCATTGTGTTGTGTGTAGTGCACAAAAAATACATGCATGCAAAATTTATATAGTGTGCGTGTGTGTTGTATGGGTTTCTGTTATACAAAACAGTAAAATAAACGAATTTAAAATGCAACTCTTACCTTTTTGTCTTGATTTCGTTTTGTGCACAGCGGAACGCTGTTTTCAGAGAAGCTGTTGCTCTTCTTGTCCGACTGTCAAAAACTCTCTCTCTCGCTCTGTCACTCACATACGCAGCAGGAGACAAAAAATGTGCCTTTCTATCGTTTTTTTATTTATACCAAAATTTTATTTTGATGCACACTTTTAAAATATATGTTAGTCTTTCGTTGTTCTTTGAATATTACTAATAGCATTTAACGCCACTTTGCCACTGCTAATTTTGCTTGGCCAACACTTTTCAATGAATGCCTCTGCTGCCGACAAGATACCGACTCAACACGACGACGACGATGAAGAGACTGGGACGATGAAAACTATGAAGCAGCCGTAGCAGAAGAAGAAGCACCAGTGACAGCAAGTGCTGCCAAGTGTTGTGCAGCCTTTTTTTTAAATACCAAAAAAAAATAAATATGACAGTCATTGTGCCGTTAGAAACAACAGACAATGTACACAGGGCCAGTGGCAATGACAATTAACATGCACATGCATATTTTGTGGGCCGGCGGCGCCCTTATATATATTTTTGAATTGCTTGGAAATGCCTAAGTGTGACCATTACGACAAAATGAGTGTTTTGCTTCTCTTATCGCGACACGCAGATGTCAGCCAAAATTGAAGCAGAGCGTAAATAGAATATGTTCTGCTGCTGCTGATGCTACTGCTCTCAGCATCATTTTTGACAACAATAAAATACTGAAGTGCAAGTGCAAGTTCATGTTGATGTGTGTGTGTGTGTGTGTGTGTCTGTGTGTGGATGTGCGTTTAGTGTGTTAAGTTCAGGGTGCTTAATAAAACATACGTAGCAATGTGGACGCCGGCATCACTGCTTGCCTGGCACTGCTGCCAAAACACGAGGACATTTTTGTTGTCGTTGTATCACAGCACTGAGCCATATCTGCTGCTGTTGACGGAGAATGCAGCACGCGATTGCCGCGTTGACCCACTGTGCCGCATATTATTCAATATTTGACTTTATTTGTTTGCCATATTACGCAAATCGATAATGAAAAATCATTAAGGAACAAATATATACAAATGGAATGGAGTGCAATTGTCAAAAAATAAAAAAAAAATACAATACAATACAATAGGTAAACCTGGAATTTATGTTTTCCTACCAGCACCCAACCCACCTAACCTCTTCGACAAATATTTTCTGCGTTGGCCTTGAAAATTATGCAGCCAGAAGCAGAACTTGCTGCAACATGCGCGCGCACGTTTTTGCATTTTTCGCTCAAATCGCAGCACGCCAAAAACTTTGTATGTTAATGTTAATTTTCATATGAAATTTTCGATTTTAATAAAACCAAAAACTAGCTATTACCCCCTAGTACCGGTTTATAAATTTCTACTACGTATGGCATATATTTGCGGTTGACAAAATAATAATAAACAGAACTGGTTTAAGCAGCGCGTTTAACTCTTTAAAATACAACAGCTCTCTGCCATGTTAAATTTAACATAGTCGCCCGAACTCAAAAGCACACTCGTTAAATGCAACTCTGGCAAAGCTCTCAATGTAAACGTTATGCAGCTATGTGGACTCCAACGGACATGAGAGAGCGACAGAGAGATTGTGAAGACGACGGCCGAAAGAGCGGACAGCGCAAAAGGAAATGTCAAAAATTGTTGCAAAATAAATTTGAGTGAAATAACAAAATGATGTTATAAAAATATAATGAAATATGTGTTATTTATGAGGCGAAGCGAATATACGTACTAAAAGCAAATGCTGGAGGAAGACAGGCAAACCCGGCAACTGATACCGAAGCAAAAACGCATAACAGAGCAACGATAATGGATGCTAAAAAAGCAACACTAAAAACCAAAATAGAGAGCGGCATAAATCGAGTTCTGCACTCATTGTGTGTGTGTAGTGCACAAAAAATACATGCATGCAAAATTTATATAGTGTGCGTGTGTGTTGTATGGGTTTCTGTTATACAAAACAGTAAAATAAACGAATTTAAAATGCAACTCTTACCTTTTTGTCTTGATTTCGTTTTGTGCACAGCGGAACGCTGTTTTCAGAGAAGCTGTTGCTCTTTTTGTCCGACTGTCAAAAACTCTCTCTCTCGCTCTGTCACTCACATACGCAGCAGGAGACAAAAAATGTGCCTTTCTATCGTTTTTTTATTTATACCAAAATTTTATTTGATGCACACTTTTAAAATATATGTTAGTCTTTCGTTGTTCTTTGAATATTACTAATAGCATTTAACGCCACTTTGCCACTGCTAATTTTGCTTGGCCACCACTTTTCAATGAATGCCTCTGCTGCCGACAAGATACCGACTCAACACGACGACGACGATGAAGAGACTGGGACGATGAAAACTATGAAGCAGCCGTAGCAGAAGAAGAAGCACCAGTGACAGCAAGTGCTGCCAAGTGTTGTGCAGCCTTTTTTTTAAATACCACAAAAAATAAATAAATATGACAGTCATTGTGCCGTTAGAAACAACAGACAATGTACACAGGGCCAGTGGCAATGACAATTAACATGCACATGCATATTTTGTGGGCCGGCGGCGCCCTTATATATATTTTTGAATTGCTTGGAAATGCCTAAGTGTGACCATTACGACAAAATGCGTGTTTTGCTTCTCTTATCGCGACACGCAGATGTCAGCCAAAATTGAAGCAGAGCGTAAATAGAATATGTTGTGCTGCTGCTGATGCTACTGCTCTCAGCATCATTTTTGACAACAATAAAATACTGAAGTGCAAGTGCAAGTTCATGTTGATGTGTGTGTGTGTCTGTGTGTGTGTGTCTGTGTGTGTGTGTCTGTGTGTGGATGTGCGTTTAGTGTGTTAAGTTCAGGGTGCTTAATAATACATACGTTGCAATGTGGATGCCGGCATCACAGCTTGCCTGGCACTGCTGCCAAAACACGAGGACATTTTTGTTGTCGTTGTATCACAGCACTGAGCCATATCTGATGCTATTATATGACAGAGAACGCAGCACGCGATTGCCGCGGCAGAGGTGGTTTTGACCTTTAATGCTGCTAAACACACTCATACACAAAAAGATTTAAAAAAAATAGACAGTCATACGCCACACATTTGTAGGCAACGTCGCGTACGCACAAAAGGTAAACGAAATTTGATCAGCCGAAAGCCGCGCGCATTGCGTTCCACACACGTCGCTTGTCAAAAAAAGAATGAGCAAAAGCAAAAAATCATCAGCGACGTCGCTGTCAGCAGCAAAAGTGCGACAGTGACAGCGACCCACGGGTTAGCTATAAAATGCTAAAGTGTTCATGAGAATGAGCTACATTTAATATGAAACATACCATGCGCTTTTTCCCATCTTTTTTTCTTCATAATGGCGAGAGTCTTAAGCAAATTCTTTTCTTTTTTTATATTATGGTGCATTAATGCATTTCAAATAACGACCACTGCTTTTAATAAATCAACAAAATCTAGCCAACTGAAAGAAAAAACAAGCTAGATTTGGCGGAAGAAAGGGTTGTCGAGGCAGCACTGAGTCGCTGACTGCGATGTTAAATCATCGTTAATGCGTGGATTATGAACAGTAATAGCAGCGCTGCCTCGTTACCGTTACCGTTATAAGAGAGCGATAAAAATTTTCACAACGTGGTCCCATGACAAAAAACAATAACCAAAATTGCAAGTGCAATTTACAAATAAATATATATTTATATATACTAAAAAATTAAATAAATATTTGTATTTCTTAATTTAATTAGCAAATTCGACGACGCGCGCCAATTATAATAGCAATTTCTCGCTCACGTAGTGTGTATGTACATATATATATGTACGTATATATTTTACTTGCAGTAGAGTATAGTATGTATTCATTGCTCAGAGAGTGAGAGAGCGAACTGTTGAATGCAATTGTGAAATGAAATGAAATTCAAGACATTT
Source organism: Drosophila ochracea (assembly GCA_035044125.1). Classification (NCBI taxonomy): domain Eukaryota; kingdom Metazoa; phylum Arthropoda; class Insecta; order Diptera; family Drosophilidae; genus Drosophila; species Drosophila ochracea. The sequence goes on along the minus strand of JAWNML010000021.1, from coordinate 23,718,798 downwards.
TTGCAGTTGTTGACCCACTGTGCCGCATGTTATTCAATATTTGACTTTATTTGTTTGCCATATTACGCAAATCGATAATGAAAAATCATTCAGGAACAAATATATACAAATGAAATGGTGTGCAATTGTCAAAAAAAAAAAAAAAAAAAAAAAAATACAATACAATAGGTAAACTTGGAAATTATGTTTTCCTACCAGCACCCAACCCACCTAACCTCTTCGACAAATATTTTCTGCGTTGGCCTTGAAAATTATGCAGCCAGAAGCAGAACTTGCTGCAACATGCGCGCGCACGTTTTTGCATTTATCGCTCAAATCGCAGCACGCCAAAAACGTTGTATGTTAATGTTAATTTTGATATATTTTCGATTTTAATAAAACCAAAAACTAGCTATTACCCCCTAGTACCGGTTTACACATTCCTACTACATTTGGCATATATTTGCGGTTGACAAAATAATAATAAACAGAACTGGTTTAAGCAGCGCGCTTAACTCTTTAAAATACAACAGCTCTCTGCCATGTTAAATTTAACATAGTCGCCCGAACGCAAAAGCACACTCGTTAAATGCAACTCTGGCAAAGCTCTCAATGTAAACGTTATGTAGCTGTGTGTAATCCAACGGACATGAGAGAGCGACAGAGAAAGAGATTGTGAAGACGACAGCCGAAAGAGCGGACAGCGCAAAAGGAAATGTCAAAAATTTTTGCAAAATAAATTTGAGCGAAATAACAAAATGATGTTATAAAAATATAATGAAATATGTGTTATTTATGAGGCGAGGCGAATATACGTACTAAAAGCAAATGCTGGAGGAAGACAGGCAAACCCGGCAACTGATACCGAAGCAAAAACGCATAACAGAGCAACGATAATGGATGCTAAAAAAGCAACACTAAAAACCAAAATAGAGAGCGGCATAAATCGAGTTTTGCACTCATTGTGTGTGTGTAGTGCACAAAAAATACATGCATGCAAAATTTATATAGTGTGCGTGTGTGTTGTATGGGTTTCTGTTATACAAAACAGTAAAATAAACGAATTTAAAATGCAACTCTTACCTTTTTGTCTTGATTTCGTTTTGTGCACAGCGTAACGCTGTTTTCAGAGAAGCCGTTGCTCTTCTTGTCCGATTGTCAAAAACTCTCTCTCTCTCTCGCTCTGTCACTCACATACGCAGCAGGAGACAAAAAAAATGTGCCTTTCTATCGTTTTTTTTTATTTATACCAAAATTTTATTTTGATGCACACTTTTAAAATATATGTTAGTCTTTCGTTGTTCTTTGAATATTACTAATAGCATTTAACGCCACTTTGCCACTGCCACTGCTAATGTTGCTTGGCCAACACTTTTCAATGAGTGCCTCTGCTGCTGTCAAGATATCGACTCAACACGACGACGACGATGAAGAGACTGGGACGATGAAAACTACGAAGCAGCCGTAGCAGAAGAAGAAGCACCAGTAACAGCAAGTGCCGCCAAGTGTTGCACAGCTTTTTTTTTTTTTTTTAAATACCAAATTTTTTTTTTTTAAATATGACAGTCATTGTGCCGTTAGAAACAACAGACAATGCACACAGGGCCAGTGGCGATGACAATTAACATGTTTTGTGGGCCGAGGGCGCCCTTATTACATATATTTTTGAATTGCTTGGAAATGCTTAAGTGTGACCATACTTAAATCAAAACTTATAACTGTTTTCTTTCGCTTATAGTCGTAGTATTTCGTATGAGTAGAATATTTTTGCGCACTTACCACCACTATACAGCAAGTGCAACCCAAATCCGCAAGAGGCCCAACATGCCAAATGTCTGAGTGAGCTGCGACTGTATGTATGTAGTTGTAGTTGTGTTTCGTTGTTGTTATTGTCGGTCGCTCGCTCGTAGACTCCTAAAGCTTGTGCTCACTTACACACACACACGACACATAACACAAACAAACAAGGGCTTCGGCGGTTAGAATTCTCACTGATACACACTCACGCACACACACGTGTACACACACCTTTAGAAGAAAACAAAATGTATGTATGTATGTGAGATTTTAGCGATTTTGGCATACGAAAAACGAACGAACGCATGAAAATAATAAGGTTGCAAGCGAAACTTGGAACTGCCACCGCGAATTGCAATCCGAGGCACAATGCACAATGAGTAACACCCGTTCCACAGCCGTTGAACTTCGTTATTTTTTTGTTCACTTATTTATCTATGTGCAGCACTTGCGCAAATCGCGCAATTTGGTTTCTCTCAACTATGTATTTGTGTTTGTATTTAAAGTTCAACAGAACGCTGCGCTGCGCTCTGTGCAGCGCACACCGATATATATATATATATGTACAGAAACACACACGCACACACAGACAGTTGGGAAAGTAAAAAGTTTTTCTTTCTTATTGGATGCAATTGGCGGACACTTGAAATTCGTCCCGAAATTGAACCGAGCCGTTAACTGGAGTTAAACTGAAGTGTCTGCTGTTTCAATTGAATAAAGTTTTCTATGCAACGATCAAATTACAATTACGACAAAAAGTAGTAATAGAGCAAAAGAAATTTCGCAGAGTAACACTCTGGTGGTGATACGATACGGTGATGAAGGAATGACTAAAAGTATCGATAGAGCACACCGCATATGCGATTAATTTCATATCGATATTCCATTGAGTTTTGCGTGGCAAGAAGTTAAAGCTGAGTGCTGTGTCACGCGTTAGTTGTGTTGTCGCACATTAAAGCTCGGCCACACTCAACACGGCACGTCATTGTTGAATTTGTTGTTATTCCTGCAGGTAGTTGTATTTTCTGCCAACACGCAAGAAACACAATAAAATGGTAAGAATCTCAATTATCAGTAGTGAAAACAGAAAGATAATTACACAATTAATTAACATTCGAAATTTGTTATTGTTCCAGAGTGCGCTCTTCAACTTTCAAAGTCTTTTGTCCGTCATTCTGTTGCTGATATGCACCTGCGCCTATTTGCGTTCCCTTTTCCCCAGCATCATTGATCGCAACAAAACTGGGTAATAGGCAGTTACATTTACTATATAGAAAATATATCTCACATTACACATTTACAGTTTGTTGGGCACCTTTTGGAAGATGGCGCGCATTGGCGAACGAAAATCGCCTTGGGTTGGCGCCGCCTGCTTGATAATGGCTTGCACAGTGCTGTTCTGGAGCTAAAATTTTGAATAATTACGGAATTGCATAACATAACATTAAGTAGTTTTAAGTCGAAAAGCTAAACGATAATTGTATGTTTTCTACAAAACCCAAAATGATTTTTGCATTTTATTCCCATTGCGCTGCGTTTTTCCCTTTGCTGATCAGCCAGTGTGACCGTTGCTAAGAAAGAAAATAAAACCGAAAAATTTAAATGCCGGCAACACAAAAATTTATTACACAAATTTGCAATTGCAACTGCAATTTGTAATAATGTCCGCCACGCAGCAAGGACTGCGTCTCTATGTGGCCAGTTGCAGAGAGCGGCTGCAACAGCTGTTGCAGCGCCTGCATTGGACGGAACAGGGCGTGCGCCAGGCAAGTGTGCATTATGCGAAAGGCTTCCTCATTTCGTCAATTTTCTCTTGCAGCCAGCGTCTGTCGGACATGAAGTCCAAGTTGGTGCGGATGTGAATGTGGAGCAACTGCCAAGCAGTTGCTTGGAAGACCCAAAGCATAGTGTGCAGCTCAATCTTGAATTGTTGCAGCAACTGCTCGGACCAGCTGCGAGGCCGACACAGTTAGTTAACGGGACATTTGAGGATCTGCAGGTGAATTTCACTGAGCCACAGAAGCTGCTTATCTATGACCATGTGGTCCAGCGGACGCCACGTCGGCGCCAAAGCTTCGAGGAGATGGAAAATTTTGCGCAACTCGTTGCCGACACCAAAAAAGCTCACAAGAAACAGCGACGTCATCGCAAAAGTAAACCGACTTTCCACGAGGAGATGCATCAGCTGGTGGAGCTACAAATGCAGGCGCAGCAGCGGCAGCAACTGCTCCCAGTCGGAGCTAGAGAACGGAAAAGGCACCAGTCTGGCAAGTCCGAGTTGGACCACTGGCGCCGCACTCCAACTCGAAGTCGCGAGCGTAGAAGAGATTCCCCAGACAGAGATCATTGCAGCAGGCACAGCAGCAGTAGGAGGAGATACAAGGAGCGCAGGCGCAGTCGCAGTGGCAGCCGGCATAAAAGCCAACGACAACACTCAAAACGGGCACGTTCCCGATCCCGCTCCCGATCCCCGCTCCATAGCAATAACAACAGGCGATTCCATTGCCATTAATGCAAGAGAAAAATTTTATAGTAATCTCTTAAAGCGAATGCCAATTGATTGTGAAATTTATTTACTATTAATCACAAATAATGAGCAAAGAAATGGCTACAAATGAGTTAATTGCAGGCACGCTCGACTGTATGTAAGATGAAGAAACGCTGGATAAATTCACATATTATAAGTTTTAATTGTAGCGAAAAAAAAGTAGAAATTAAAGTATTTATAACACGTAATTTTTTGCTATTTTGCTGCTGCCAGCAACTTGGTTAATGTTGTTGTTGCAGTTGCAGTTGCATTCTGTTTACTTGGTGGAGACGCGCGTGCGTTTGTTCCACGAGAAGTTGACGCCATAGTTTTTGACGCGCTCCTTCCTGGCCTTCAGCTCGCCGTCGACGTACCATTTCCAGCCGTTCCTCTCGCAGTAGGTAATCGCCTCGTCCTTGGACCCAAATTGCACATTCAGATTCGACAGAGGATCACCGCTGCAATCAGAGAAAGTCGCTTATTCTATTTGAACAAAAATTGAGGCGACAACGTAGCGGGGCAGAGACACCAGGACTAAACGATTTAAGCAAGTTATCATGCTCACCGGTCTACTGACAGGACATTCTGGACTAAGAACTCACCTAACTAAACTAGATATTTATAGTAGCAAAGTATGCAGCTTTTGTGAAAGGCACATCTTAGCAGAGCGTGCCGCCTTAACAGCAATCTTGCATCCCTAGATATAGTTATGAGCTCCAACAAAGATTCTCACATTTGTGCAGCAGCTGGGGTTAATGGAGGAGCTATAGGCTCTAAAGGGGGCATACTTGATCTATTAGGTTGCAGTGCACCCAGTGTACATCAATTATGATAATAATAATATGTTTGTTTCTATCTCATGTCCAACTCTTGAATTGGCCCCTCTATTGGCAGCTGGAGTACTCACCTGGAGGCCCAGCCCATGAGTGGATTCTCCCAGCGATCGCGATTATCGAATTCGATTTGCCAGTTGTGGATGTTGTTGGTGCCGCTCTGCATCGCATTCTTTGGTGGTATGTGGATGCGGACGCGTCGCTCCTTCAGGTGCTCCACGGGCACACCCGTAATGGGGGCCAGATCGACGGCAACGGGCACCGTTATCTTGCCGCTCAGCTTGTTGCGTTGCTCGAGCTCCTCGGGACGGGCCAGCGCCGTGCTCGGATCAATTGGCCCAACATCCTGGGTAGATGCCCAGCGTGCAGTGCTTGAATGCGGAATGAATGGCAAATTTAGCTAGAAGTGCTGTGTGCGGGCAATTGAAATGTGTGTGTGTACTTACAACTGCATGGTGGGGGCAGCGCGGCACATTACTTGGCGTATTAGCGACATTTTCGCTCGTTTATAAACAATCGCGGCCAATAAACGGCAAATCACAATCAAAAATTACGTAAAATTTTTGGAAGCGTTCGCAGTGTTTTTTTTTATTTTTTGAACAGCTGCTTATGCTGCGTTGACAGTTAGCTGAATGCTACGAGTGACAGAAGAAACAGCTGACATTTTGTTTTGCAGCTAGGTTAGTTTTTTTTGTTGGTATATTTGGTTTTTTTTTTTGGTAGGTGGGCTGGTAAATTGGCATTTATGCACACACCGAATGCGGTCACACTGCAGACAAACAAGACGAAATTAGCTGACAACTACGACTATAAGAGCACACAGCTGACATTTTGATCTGCAGCTCAGTTAGTATTTTTAATGGTATTTTTCTTCTTTTTTTTGGCAGGCAGGTTGGCAAAATATGAGCATTTATGCACACACGGAGTGCAGTCACGCTGCATACAAACAAGTCGAAATTATTTGTGCGAAAAGAGCTTCGGTGGCAGCGGTGCGTTTTGTTAATCGACTGTCTGTTGTCGTTGTTGCAGTGAAATAGGCGTGAAGCTGACAACCCTGCAAATAACAAACCATAACCAAAAAGCAAGTTTTCTCCAGGACCTCAACGCAACATGGGAGTACCAAAGTTTTTCCGTCATATCAGCGAACGCTATCCGTGTCTCAGCGAATTGGCGCGTAAGCATAGCGTAAGTACAGGGTGTCTATTCCTGTGGGCAGTGTGTGGTGGGCGTCGATTAAGGCGTCCTTTAAATTACACAAATCACACATACACACACACACAGAGGAAAAAATGCATTCTCATTTCATTGGCAAAAAAAATTATTTTTTTTACTGACATTTACTTTTTCTTCTTATTTTCTACTATTAACTGAACTTCTTTAAACTATTTAACATAATCGTAACAAGAATCATGCATTACAAAAAAATAAATAAATTAATGATCTTGCTCGGACATATTTGAACAGAATAATAAGAATAAGAAGTCAGTAAAATACCATTTTTTTTTTGCAAAATAAATGAGAAAATATATGTATGTCAAGAAGGTATTTGAACACAAGCGTATAAATATATATATTTCTGGTTTTGTCGATAGATACCCGAGTTCGATAATCTGTTTCTGGACGTGAATGGGATTGTGCACAACTGTTCGCATCCGGATGACGGCAACATACACTTTCATTTGGAGGAGACACAAATCTTTCAGGACATTTACAACTACATCGATAATCTGTTCTATCTGATCAAGCCGCGGAAGCTGTTCTTTGTGGCCGTTGATGGCGTTGCGCCACGTGCCAAAATGAATCAGCAGCGGAGTCGCCGCTTCAGATCCGCCCGCGAGGCCGAACAGGTTGATGCGAAAGCGCTGCAGCGTGGCGAGAAGCGGATGCACGAGAGATTTGACAGCAATTGCATTACGCCTGGCACCGAGTTCATGAGCCGATTGCAGAAGGGTTTGCGCTGCTTTCTGCGTACCAAAGTCTCAACGGATCCGCTGTGGCAGAAGTGCTGCATCATTTTAAGCGGCCAGGAGACACCCGGCGAGGGCGAGCACAAGATCATGGACTACATACGCTATCTGAAAGCGCAGCCCGGCTTTGATCCCAATACGCGCCATTGCCTCTATGGGCTCGATGCCGATCTAATCATCCTCGGCCTGTGCACCCACGAGCTGCACTTTGTTGTGCTGCGCGAGGAGGTGAAGTTTGGCAAGAATGTGAAGCGAACCGCCGTCGAGGAGACACGCTTCTTTCTGTTGCATCTGGGCCTGTTGCGCGAATATCTCGAATTGGAGTTCGCTGAGCTGTCGACACCGGAACGTAAACTGGATGTGGCCCAACTGATTGACGATTGGGTGCTAATGGGTTTCCTGGTCGGCAACGATTTCATACCGAGCCTGCCCCTGCTGCACATCAACACCAATGCGTTGCCGGTGCTCTACAAGACGTACATCCATGTCTATCCCCAGCTGGGCGGCAACATCAATGAGAAGGGCAGATTGAATCTGCAGCGTTTGGCGCTCTTCATGAAGGCCCTCAGCGACGTCGAGGTGCAGATTTTCAACGAGCAGAGCAACAAGCTCCATTATGCCAATTCCAAAAATGAGGCATTCGATGTGGATGTAGAGGATTTGCGCAATCGGGACAAAGATCTCACAGCACTCATCGATAACAGCATGAAGGTAAATATTCATATATTATATATTTTCATATATTATATATTATTAATTCTTACGTATAGTGAAATTTGGTTCTGATCCATTCCATGAAAGTTTAAGAAATTATGCCATAAAGTCAGTGGCTTCTAATAAATATATAATATGCATATGCATATTATTGATTCAAATTGCATCAAGATCGGATGACAAGCGTCCAAGTTATGATCCAAAATATATTCCCATGTTGATCTTATATCTCATCTCTCAGCAGTCGCAGGCATTTGCAGTATGCATCAATATGCGAGCGCATGTGTGAGAAAGAGATGGCATGCTAATCGAAGCGAGCGTCAATATGTGTGTATGTGTGTATTCTACAGAGCACCGTTAACTAAGATTGTCTGTACGTTTGTATGTATGTATGTATGTATTCAACCGAGCATGTATGTATATATATGTTTGTGTGTGTGTGTGTGTCTATGCACGTGTTTGTCGCCAGCCAGTTCGGGTCGGTTCGGGTTTGTGAATAAAATATGCGACGCCTTCGATTTTTTTTCTTTACTCTGCAGTCGCTGCGCCTGCCACTTAGGAAAAGGCGCACTTGCAGACTTGCTCACTTTTTAAAGGGTATGTCGAAGTCGACTACATCATTCTCACTTGTTTTTCTTTTATTTTTCTATTGGAAGTGTTGAATTTAAGCTTCCATTTTTTTCTGTTGAATATTAGTTGGTTTGTCATCTAAATTGATTCAAATACTTTTGAAATCATTTCGAAATGTTCGAGGGAAAAGCTAAATTAACTGTTAGTTTTGGCGCTTGTTCTTTTTTTTGTTTTTAGAATTTCATTGATTTTTGCCCCCAATCAGGGAACATGAAATGCATTTTCAAAGTTGAATAGATTATTGTATTTGACATTTTTCGTTATCTTTATTCAGCTGTATGAGGACGACAGCGATGAGGATCTGAGCGACGAGGGGACAGCGTTAAATGGCGAATTCCAGAATTTCAAGCGCAACTATTATCGGAACAAGTTCAAGAACGAGATGCACGACGGTCTGATTGCGGAGCTGGGACATCATTATGTGACGGCCCTGCAATGGGTACTCGATTATTATTATCGTGGCGTGCAGTCGTGGGATTGGTATTATCCATATCATTATGCCCCCTTTATCAGTGATATGACCGATATTCCGTCTGTTAAAATCAACTTTCAAATGGGCAAACCATCTATGCCCTTCGAACAGGTAATCATAATCCAATGCAAATCCAATACGTACGATTATTGAATTATTTGTTTTGCAGCTGCTGGCTGTGCTGCCACCGGCCAGTTCGGCCCTGTTGCCGGTGGCCTATCATGATCTGATGCTGAATCCGAGCAGTACTCTGGCCGATTTCTATCCGAAGGAGTTCGAAACCGATCTCAATGGCAAGATGCACGAATGGGAGGCAGTTGTCCTGATACCGTTCATCGATCAGCGTCGCCTGCTGCACGCCATGTCCGAATGCGATTCGCAGCTGACCAACGAGGAGCGTTTACGCAACAGGCATGGACCGATGTATCAATACGATTACAGCTCGAAATCGCAGGGCGCCATGACTGGTGTGCCACCGTTGAAAAATGTGCAGAATGTTTTCTGCGTGGAGACCAGCCGCTGGATCGATGAGATTGCCCTCAATTTATCGTACACTGTTTGCGCGGAGCTGCCGAATGCGGCACGTCATGTTTTCTTTCCAGGATTTCCCACAATGAAGCATCTAGAGTTCGATGTAAGCGTAAAGCTTCAAATGCCAATTTCCATTTAATTGAATTTATGTATTTGCTGCAGTTCGAGGTGCGCGCAGGTCACGTCAAGGTCTTTGATCAGCGGAGCCGTAATCAGGCCTTGATTCTGGTGCCGAAGAAGCGAGTGTTTGAGGAGCCAATTATCCAGACTGTGGCTGCTCAATATCTGGATCAGGTGGTCTACATTGGATGGCCGCATCTGATCAAGGCCAAGGTGGACAGCGTTTGCACACGCGAACAGATTGTCGACAAGAACGGCGTCCGTTCCAACGATGCGCAACACTTTGAATCCGAATTCAAATCGCTCAATGACCAGTTGAGTCTCCCTCTCCTCAATATATCCATATATATATATATATATATATATGTATATATGTATGTATGTATATTTATTCATCATCTATTCACATTGCAGCTTCTCTTATCGCATGGGCATCAAGTTTACCAATTACGATGTGCTACTCAAGGTACGCACCTATGTCGGCAGCTCTGTCGACTTTGGCAATCATGGCGAAATCTATACGAAAGAAACGTGGAGCTCATCGGTAACACCATATCCGGCGCAGGGCATCGTTGCCAACATTCGGGTCAAGGAGAGGATGCGCAAGCAGTTTAACAAAATGGCCGAGTTATTCCCAATCGGCAGCACCATCTTCCTTATTGGCAATCCTTATGCCGGCAGCGAGGGCACCGTACTCGATCCAGATCTTGTGTACGCCTGTGGACGCATTCAGGGTAAGTTTCAATGATCAGATGCGCCTTGAGTTTTGTGAGTATCTTGCCAAAAGAGAGAAAGAGAGAAGAAATTTAGTTACGAAGAGGCTCAGTTTAGATTAATAAATTGGAAACATTTTTATTTAGAAAAGTGCCTGCAACTACTACTGACCAATAACAATTTACATAATGTCCTTGTTCACAGTTAATTTACGTGTGTGTCCAGAGCCAGATATGTCGGCGGCCATTGCGCAGCAGGCGCGTTGTGACAGGGACTACACATTCCACTTCAACGTGTGCCGCGATTTGAATATCAGCAGCAGGTGTCTCAGTCGGCTGACTGGCACCGTTTGGGTGGTGCTCGGGCCGCGACGCGAACGAATGGAGAATGCATCACGGCACAATATTGGACTGCAGCTGAAGTATCCGCGGCTGAATGAGGAGCGAGCCGGCTTCTCTCACCAGATGAACAATCAGTGGCACTATTCGAGCGCCGCTGTCAATATAATAGGTGCCTATTGCGATCTATATCCGGAGGTTATCGATTATTTGAACAGGAGCAACGATCGGGCCGAGTTTGCTTACGAGGAGGATATCTATCCGGATGCCGTTGGCCAGCATCGCATCGAGGATTTGGCCAATTGGGTGCGCAAGCAGCCGCATATGCAAGTTGATCGCATCGCGTGCGGTTCCCGGACCGTCAGCAAGGATACCATTGAGCTGCTAATCGCCGCCGTCGATAATATTCGCTACAAGCCCATCAGGGACATCAAGCTGCAGGTGAAGCCCCATCTGCTCGTCAAGCCGGATGTGACGCTGCCCGAACGCTACCGTTCGCCGCGCGAGGTGCGTCTCTTCGATCGTGTCGCAGTTGTTTGCACCATTTATATGGTGCCCATTGGGGCGACGGGCACTGTGATCGGTGTCTATCCGGTCAGTGATCTCAATCCGGTGCGATTCGACTGCCTCAATACCGTCGATATCTTCTGCGACATACTGTTCGACAAGGTGATACCCAACTGTAGCCAGGGCATACATGGCATTGCCGCAGGTCGCGTCTACAAGATACCAGAGACCTCCATCATTGTCATCAATATTAACGGTAAATGCTTAATCTGTTAAGCCTCAAAATTGCTAAAAACAGTCGAAATCGTTCTTTCACAGAGAGCATGGAGATAAAGGGGCAAGCTGGCGCCCATCTACAACAGCAGCAGCAGCGGCATCAGCATCGGCAGCAGTCGTCGCAGCAGGTGCGGGGCAAAACGGATGCAGTGCGTCAGGATTGGCGCGATCAGCAGCAGAATGAGACACGCTACATGACTGCCGTTGGCAGCAAGCACAATCCCATCACAATGAAAACTCGTGTTGCCGAGGAATTCTATAAGATACCAGAGACCTCCATCAATATCAATGGTAAATGCTTAATCTGTTAAGCCTTAAAATTGCTAAAAACAGTCGAAATCGTTCTTTCACAGAGAGCATGGAGATAAAGGGGCAAGCTGGCGCCCATCTACAACAACAGCAGCAGCGGCATCAGCATCGGCAGCAGTCGTCGCAGCAGGTGCGGGGCAAAACGGATGCAGTGCGTCAGGATTGGCGCGATCAGCAGCAGAATGAGACACGCTACATGAATGCCGCTGGCAGCAAGCACAATCCCATCACAATGAAAACCGAGGTTGCCAAGGCAACAGTCACAGCGGCGGCCGCTGCCTCAGCCTACGGCCATCCAATTGCGTCCACATCGGCTGCGGCTGCTGGTGCAGCGTCTGCAGAGGCCAAGTATGCTTCGAAGGCGGCGCCGCTGTCGTCGCAGATGCAAGCGTGGCGTCTGCTGTCAACGGTGCCCTCATTGCAACAACAGCAGCAACAAAAACAACAACAACAGCTGCCACGGCAACAGCAACAACAACGCCGGCAGCAGCAACAACAACAACAACCGCAGAAGCAACGACAACAGCCACGACTACAGCAGCAGCAGCATCAGCATCAACAACAGCAGCCACTGCCAATGATGTCATCGTCGTTTCAGAATCAAAGCGGCTCATCGAAAGGTGTCGCCACCGACGACACCAACACATCCGATAATCAAACAATGGCTCTTCGGTCGCTGCTGGGCTTGAACACAGTCGAGCAAGTCGCACCGAAGTCGACGGACTCAATGTCGGCAACACAACAGCAAGAGCAACAACCGAAGTCGCAGCCGCAGCCGCAGCCGCAGCAGCAGCAGCAGCAGCAGCAGCAGCAGCAGCCATTGCTTGCATCACAGCTGCTTGCATCGCAGCTGCCTAGTCAGATGCCGGTGAGTTTTAAGTTTTTTATTTGTATAATGCATCGAAAGTATTTTTATGTATGTGGCTGATCCGCATCAAAAGAGTCCATCAAGTCCGCATTGGGTTGGGTTGCATGTCATAATTATCTCAAATTTAAGTAGATTAATCACAACTAGAAAATATTTCTTAATTCCATTATTCATTTGCAAAGAAATTGCCGCAGCCGCCGCTGTATTGGCAGCGCGAGGCGCAAGCTAAGCTGCAGTCGGACCTTATGGCCAACCAGCACATGTCCAGGTATCTGGATAGGGAGGAGACACAGGCGCATGCACAGATGCACCCACAGATGCACCCACAGATGCACCCCCAGATGCACCCACAGATGCACCCACAAATGCATCCACCGATGCGACCACCGATACATTCAGCGATGCAGGCACAGTTGCAGCCACAGATGCAGCCAGAGTTGCCAGCTTTATCGAGCATGTTTCAAATCCAGACCGAGCCATCGTTATCTGGATTCATTGGCTGCGACAACTCGTCGATATTATCGGAATATGTCAACTTCAGCAGCAACAGTCAACAGAGCAACACAACTGAGTCAAATGCCGCTGCCTATAATAAATTGATCAACAATTCCGACGTCCGCAGCAACAACAACAGCAGCGGCAGCGTCAGTATCAACAACAATAACAACAACAGCAGCATGGGAAACGTCGGTCGCCTGGTCACATTAGAGAGCTACAACGAGATGCCGCCCCATCTTCGGACACACACTACAGGCATTGAGGACTTTGTGCCCATACAGGCTTATCGTCCAAAGAACTCGAGGCGTGTCTATTTTCCCACTTATGTCCAAAAGGTGAGCTTCATTTAATTAAATAAACAAAAGTAAATTAATATAGTAATCATTTATATTAAAAATGGGCCACAATCGGCTTACGATACTGACAGGACACTGTAGACTAAGAAGCCACCTAACCAAACTAGACATAGAAACCCTCAACCCAACAAAGACTCTTGCATTCATGCAGCAGCTGGCGGTTGATGGAGGAGCTTTGGGCTCAGAAGGGGGCACAATAGATCGAGTAGATCGCAGTGCAGGTATCCCAATTATAATAATATTAAGTTAGTCCCGAGTAATCGAACGCTTTCTTATGGAGCCACTCACATCAGATTCTTACTTTGAATAGTTTCTTGGCAAGAACTGAGAATGACATTACAAATATTCAAGTTAAATAAAAAGCTTCGTGCTGAAAATTTATGTAAGCTGAGAGTTGTTTCATCTTCCATTTAAGGAATGAGTTGTTGCAGTTATCATAATTGAAGTCATGTCTGAGTTGAAGAAGTGCATTTGATTGTCAACAAATTTCAACAGCGATTTGCTTTTTATAATTTGTTGAGTGAACTGAAAAGCGATCATGACGATGTTTTATAATTAACATCAACTAGACAGTAATAACACTTTTATTTATTATTATTATTATAATATTTTGTTTCTCTTTTTCCTAGAACAATCCCAAACAGGATGTTTTTTTCAGCGACAACGCTGTTGTTGAGGACACCGCACAGCTAAGCGGCTCAGCGACAGCAGCGGCTCAGAGCGCTGGCGATGAGGCCAGCTCTGAGCTAATGAGAACTCTTAAAATAACGGTAACTGCTTTGCATTAGCTTCCATTATTAATTGCACAAGTATATAAAAACGCCAATTGTTTTCTAGCCCACAAATACAGAGCCCATCACGAGCGCCGCCAGCGCTGCCCAATCGGAGGGGATATCTGATAACCGTGAGTTGAAGATATCAATTTCAATTTGAATAATATAATTTATTGATCAACATCTCTATATTTCTATCTCGCTTAGCCGCAACTAACTAGAACGCAGCGTGTGCCACGCATTGGAGCCAAATTTGATTTGGATTACATCTTGCACTAAAGAACAAAAAGACGACAAAAAGTATCAATCAACGTTTTGCTTCCTTCACTGATCACCAACGTTGCTAAAGATTTTTTCCTGAAGATGAGGCAGCTTATAGCATGTAATATTATACATTAGTATTACATAGAGCACTAACTGTATATATATATATATATATATATATAAATAGTTTTATATATATATACAAAGTAGTGTGAATATAGAAACACATTTTCGTTTTGTAGTCGGACCTGTGAAGCAAAACCAAACTATGAAAGTAAAGTTAGTTTCGAGAAATGAAAACTAACTCTAATAAAAATTCAACGATACGGAAAGAAAGACGGACAGACAACAAACGTGATCTTTCTTAAAGAAAAACAAGACTTTTATTTATAAATTTCTTATTATTTTCGTTTTATTTGATATATTTTGGCCTGAGGCCTATTTACAGAAAACACGTAAACTTAATCAAGTCCATCCTTTGAAAGCAAGGTTTTAAATGTAAACTGATCTCAAGTATTCTGAAATTTTGTTGATCTACTTATATCAATGTGAATGTGTCAAATGCGTAAAAGATCGAGTAAAGATGTGATCTTTCTTGCAGTAAATAATAATAGTTTTAGTCGTATGTAATTTCAAACTATTGAAATTGGAGCAGGTTTTTTGTTAATACACTTTGTTTTAATACATTTAAAAATATTTTAAAGTTTTAAGTCAAGAGACACAAAAAGAGAGAAAATGAAAGTGAAGTGATTGGTTCTTAAAGAAAACTAATATATATATAATATATATGTGTGTTTTAGTAATTTATGCGTGTCTATACAAGAATATATATATAAATATATATATACATATGTATAAGAAAATATTTATAAAGGCAACCAAATAATGAGTGACAACTTTTTGTTTTAAGAATGCCAACTAAATATAATATTAATTAACTAAAGAAGTATATATATATATATATATTTATATATATATGAACATGTAGAGAGAGAGGAAGATAGAGATAGCGACAGAGAAAAGTAATCATTCATACAGGAAAACATAATTATTAGAAAATTGAAATTTTGAATAAGAAATTTTAATAAGAATAATATATAGAAATAATAAACGTCTGTTTAAATGATTTATACGTGTCTATAAAAGATTATGTTTTAAGAAGAGCCAACAAATCAATGAATGACAACTAGAGAGACAGAAAGAGAAATAATCATCCCACAGCAGAACATATTTATTTGAGAACTGAGATCAGCGATATGGTCGACATACTCTACTACTCTAATAGAATACATCTATGATAAGTGATTGGTTCCATCATTGCCACAGGAAAACAACTGAAGTATATTTATCGGGCGGCAACTCGACTCTAACATGAGAATACGAAAAGAATATTGCTCGTTTTTTGTGTGCACGTTTTTTTTTGTGGTTTTAGATAATAAATGTTTTAACCAGCTTTTAATGTGTTGTTTTTTATAAATTATGCATTATGTATAAAATATCAGTAATAAATTGTTTTGTGGCAGGGTTCATAATTTTTCCTATTTTAATTAGGTGTTGAATCTGAACACGAATTCGAAATTTATCGAAGAAAAATAAATGAAATAGAAAAATGAATATGACCAACTATTTGAATTTATATAATAAAATATCCGTCTGAAGTTTGTCCACTCCAACATGAGACAGACAGAGAGGGAGAGAGAGAGCGAGAGAGGGATAAAGTGTGTCCAGCTACAACACTTGCATATGTCCAGTGTTTTGGTTCGAGTCTTGGCTAATTATTTGTGTGTATTCGCTGAAATGAGTTTTTTTTATTGAATATAATTTATTTCTATCGATTTACAGAGATGTTCATTTGAGGTACAACTAAAAATCAAGCAGACTTTACACAGGTGCGACGATGGCGCAATATATCGATGTGGGACAGTTTCAGATGCCGGCCACAGCTGGCGCAGTGATAGTTGGCGCCATCACGTGAACTGCTCGCCTTTTCCATGCTTTCCGGTTCGGGCGTGGTCGGACGACGTTTTTCCTTGCTGTGTCGTCCTGGACATTGGAGGCGATGCTCCAGCTGATCGGGCACAACGAACTGCTCCACCTGAAAGTCACACTGGGCACAGTGCCACGGTTGATCAAGCAATGCTGCCTCCATGGCCAGTGTCCAGGGCAATTCGGCCAGGCAGCCGTAGACGACGTGCTCAGAGACATTCAATCCGCCTTTCTCGCTATTCGCACTCAGCGGATAATCGGCGGCAAACGGATTCGTTGGCAGCGCCTCTAAGCGCTCCGGCGGCGAACAACGGGTATACAATATCTTCAGATCGGCAGGCAGCAGTCGTCTTATACTATAGGCTACTTCGAGGCCCATAAAATCCAGCAGATCATGCCAGAGTGTGTCGCTGCCATCACTCAAAGCAATCGATGGAGCCGAACCCGCTGTTGCCGACTCCTTGCTGTTGTTTAGCTCTGTTGATGAAAAGCAGTTTGCAGGTGTATTTAAAAAAGTTGGAAATTATAGATTATAGATTGCAAGCACTCGTTGTAACAAGCAATGGCTAATCCCAATTGGGTATCCTTACGCACCATTTAGTTTTGCATAGAGTCGGCTGCTCCAGCGTTGTCGGAGCTCAATGGCGCGACTAAGCAGCTGGAGCCCGCTGCCTGGCTGTGGAAAATCGAGGCCTAGCCAGCCATCGCAGACGATGCGCGAGACGCCCAGATTGGTATCGATGGCATAGCCAAACAGTAGCAGCGTTTGTGCTGCCGGCAACCGGATGCAGTTCATCAGATACGGCTTGGCCGTCTCCAGTAGGGATCTGGAAGCAATAAAGGTGAACATAAGGAATGAAATTGTCCGACAACGGACCATATCGGAGATGTATTCTTCTACTACTTTTTTGGTTGTCAATATATTTGCTTAGTTGGCGACTACTCACTGATAGCAGAGCAGCTGATGGCGATCGCTGAGCGGCTGCTTGGGCGTGTAGTAAGATGGCTTCAAATGCAGATCGCTGTCGGCGAGCTTGAGCAACTCAAAGCATTTGGCGAAGTGCGAATTGGGATGCAGCGAAAGAAACGGCTTGAGTTGAGTGTGAAAGAATTGCTGGCCGCCGCCCTTGCAGTGGTTGAACTCATCCGCGATGGCCAGCTGCGGATAGAAGCCGCTGACGAGCAACAACTTTAGCAGCATAACATCCCGATGACGCTCCACATGCGCCGAGCGTTCCAATAGCGCCAATTGGCGTGCATCGTGGCGCAGCCGAAAGTCAACATCGCGTATATCCTCGCTGGGATCACCGTCGCCCTGGCCATCATACTCATCCAGTTGGTCGTGATGCTGCTGTTTGAGCAGCTTGCGTTGACGCGGCTGCTCGAAACGTTGGCGACGCTTCAGCCCCCTCAGTTGACGTAGTTCGCCATGGCGTTGGGCTCGTTCTGCACTGGTCAAGCAGCTGGCGGCAGTTGGCGGCGCCATGCGGCACGTTTCGAGTATGCGCTGGAATTGGTGACGCAGCTTGCATACCTCATAGAAGCGCTGCTCCTCAATGCCCAGCCGATGGCACCACTTGCGCGTATTTTCAAGGCCCATCTTCAGCTGCAGCCAGTTGCGATAGGCACGCAGCAGCGTGAACAGATCACCCTGATCCGATTCCAGAGGCTGACGTTCGCGTTCGCAGCGCTGATCCATGTGGGCACGTGTCGTCAATGGATTCTGTACGCTCAGCATGGCGGCCAGTGTAAGCAGCTGCTCCACTTCGGGGAAGACACAACCCATCAGCAGCATCTTGCCAATGGGCAGCTCTACGGGCAGATTGGCCAGCGAGCTGCCCAGCGGCGTGATCTTCTCATCCACGCTGAGTGCGCACTGCATCAGTGATGGATTGCATTTATTAGTTCAATTCAGTGATTCAGATTCATTGCCACTTACATGCTGCTTGAGTCCCAGTATCGTTAGCTCGATGCGCTCCGCATCGGGCGACTCGACAAAGGGAAAGGCGCGCACATCCGGCAGTCCCATGGATACCATTTGCAGAAGCATTGTGTCCAGTGGCACTCGATTGATCTCCGGCGTGGGATACGCCTCGAAGCCATCGAACTGCTGCTGTGTGAACAATCGGAAGCAAACCTGCAGCGAACATGCGAGAATTCTCTGGTTAAACAGTTTGAAAGGTTTCTGTTCCTCATGTGATGATCATATCTAATGTTCGCCCAGCTTATTATAAATTCAACGCTTGCAAATGCAAAAAACAGACTTTCGAAAATGTTATTCAAAATATCAAATATTTCTTCTAAATTAAATGAAACAACTAAAATATAACCAGACATTATTTCTTTTTTAGAAATATTATTTAGCCGCAGGGAAAGCTGAGAAAATTTCACTATTTTTCCACTACTATTATGATAAAAAATAATTATAAAGTAAATATAAAAATTATTGAATTAAGGGTCTTCATTTTGTTGCTGATAAAGTTTGTAGCTATGCTAATTTTTAATGTTTACTTATCTTAAATTTGCATAAGTTTTGAAATATATATATATATATTTTTTTTGTCTAAAAGATCTGTGTTCACTACTATTAATATAAAAATATGTATGTTTTAATGATAAAGCGTTCCAAGTCAAGTCTAAAATTACAAATTACAAATGAGAGACTTACGCCTGGTCCTGTACGTCCGGCACGACCTTTGCGCTGCTCCGCTGATGATTTGGATACCCAGAACTCCTTGAGCCGCTGTCCCTTGCAGCTGGCATCGTAGCTCATCTCCTTCACCTTGCCGGAGTCAATGACAAAGCGCACACCGTCAACGGTCAGCGACGTTTCGGCAATGTTCGTGGAGACGATGCACTTGCGCATGCCATCTGGCGCATAGTCAAAGACCTTGTCTTGCTCGGCGAGTGCGAGTCCGCTGTGGAGCGGCAGCACCAACCAGCAGTTTTGTTCCTTGGCATATTCTTTAATGGCCTGGCAAACACTGTCGATCTCATTGACGCCGCTGACAAAGATGAGCACATCGCCACGCTCCGTGCCTGACAGAAGGAGAGATTGAGATTGAGTACACGTTATTTAAATGGGATATTGTTATTGATTTGGGCCACGTACTCGGATACTGTTGGTCGATGAGAGAGAGCACTTGAACAAATGGCGCCGGATCGAAACGCGCACCTTGCGAACGCTTGCTGCCCGTTGCTGTGGCCTGACCTGCCTTTAGCTCCAGCGCCGGGGGCGGCATGTAGCGCATCTTGATAGGAAACAGTCTGCCGGGCACCTGCAGCAGGCGTGCGCCCTCCTCCTTGAAGAAGTTATGGAACAGCTCCACATTGATGGTAGCCGACATAAGTATAAGCTTCAGCTGCGGCTTTGCGCGCAGCAGGCACTTGGTCACGCCCAGCAAGAAATCACCAAAGAGATTGCGCTCATGGATCTCATCTAAAATGAGGACATCGTACTGTTCCAGATTGGCGGCCACTGCTAACTGCCTCAACAGCAATCCTTCCGTTATGAACAAAATGTGTGTATTCTGCGTCTTGTTGCGCTCGAAGCGGATTTGGAAGCCCACCTTGCTGCCATAGTCATCCAATAGCTCGTGCGCCACACGCTTTGATAGCGTTACGCACGCTAGACGACGCGGTTGGGTGCAGGCTATCAAAAAGAGAGGATTGCAAATCAGTTATCAGATACGTCTAACAACCAAAGAATTCAGATTTTGGCCAGGACAACCCGACGGATGCAGCTGGATTTTAAACTGAGGGATTAGTTCGTATATACAAAAGACAGATCAAACAGAGGAATACATATAATTGATATGGCTCTGTCTCATTTATAATTGACTAGCTTTGCTCTGCGTAGAGTTGAATTTGACTTGCCTATGCTGCGATAGCCGAACTCATACAGAAACTGTGGCACCTGTGTGGACTTGCCGCAGCCCGTGTCGCCTGCAACAATGAGAATACGCGACGCGTCCAGCGAGCTGCGCAAATCCTCCTTGAACCGTGCAATGGGCAGCGCACGTTGGGCCTGACGCAATTTCTTGATGCGATTGAATTTTTCTTTTTGCTTAAAGTCCAGGTAGATGAGGACCAACTGCAGGAATTGTGACTGCAGCTCATCGCTGCTACTACTGCTGTTGTCACGCCGTAGCGCCTCCTCGTCCAGCTGCAGTGAGAGGTGCTTGCCCTTATGATATGGCTGCGGCTGTGTGTGCTCAAAATTGGTGAGCAGCGGCGGCAGCACCGGCTGCCCAATGCTACGCAGCATGGATTCATATTTGTTGACAAACTTCCAAAAGTCCGACTCGTTCTCGACAAGGCTCAGCTGGTGGCGGCCTTTCGTTAGCAACAGGCCGCGCAGCGTCGCCTTGTGATCCAGAAAACTAAACTCAACCAAATTGAGCGGCTGTCCTACGGTGTTGCGGCGCTTATTGCTCACTTTGCTTGATCTGCTGCTCATTTTGAACAGCAAACAAACCGAGTTGCCGGCCGAGAGGTAAACTAACCGTTTATCGCTATCGAAAGACGATAGGCGATGAAAACAGCTGTGCCAGCACTATTCAATTAGATTTATGTATTTATTTGTATAGCTTGTGACAATGCTAAATGAAACGAAGGGAAACAAAACAGCTTAATTCTACCACATTGCACGCTGCACACCCGACAGCTTATTGTAGTCCGCCAAGTGACGCCACACGATTCGACTGAGACGATATTTGTGGACCACTCCGCGCGGACGTGACGTAAGCGCGCAACGTTCTCGCACACGAACCAATGATGAATCCCTTGGGAAGGCGGCAATCTCTGCGTCGGCCACCTCACGCAGCTCAATGGGCAATATGTCGTTCTTGCGTAGTGAGTTTACCCGCAAACGTTCCTTGGCATGCTCGCTGACGCACTTGCGCCGTTTCACATCGCGAATCATTCGCCAGTCGGCATATTTTGTGCGCACTTGCTGCAACTGCAAATATCAAATATATATATATTTATAATATAATTGTAGAAATTCTTATATTAGAGGAACTTACGCCACAGCCGGCGATTTGCACACTTTGGCAAACATAGCTCCCAAGTCTGGCCAAAGAATTCATGTTAGTATTTACTCGGGAATTGCTCCAAAACGGTCACAGCTAGCTTTTATATCGATATGTCAGGCGATGGTTCGATATTCGAGCAGAACATTATCGATATACCATTTCTGCTTTGACAGCTGATGTCAGCTTTGGTGAGCACATATAATATGAACTTTTCGTCGAGTCTGGAAATATACGAAGCAAAATAACGTGTGTGATAGCGTTTATGCATCAAATATATAGACTGACAGTCCCACATTAACGCATTACATTTGTTTTAAGTAATAATTCAAACGATTTACAT
Organism: Drosophila ochracea; assembly: GCA_035044125.1. NCBI lineage: Eukaryota > Metazoa > Arthropoda > Insecta > Diptera > Drosophilidae > Drosophila > Drosophila ochracea. The sequence continues at coordinate 23,696,963 of JAWNML010000021.1, read as the reverse complement.
AACAAGTGCTTGCCCGCTGTTGCAGCTGCTTCTTGCCACTTGGACAGTGGCACTCAGCTGTGATCCCAGTGCCTGTGTGCGGACCGACACGAAAAATTTATAAAATCAAATTGACTATTAAGTTAATTAAAAAGTAAGTATTGCATTGAATCTAGCAAATGTGCGCCACCGTTGGGTCTAACTGACTAACTGCGTTCTGTGCAAATGATATAAATCGAATCGCTCACAATTGCCATTCAAATCGGTGCGCGAACACATGCTGCATGAGTATATTGCGTTAATGTTGCTGTCTCACCGTCAAGACGAAGTTTTGCTCGTGCTCGCGGTGTATTTTACCCTTAGAAAATATATATATTTTTAACGCCGTGTGTGTGTGTTTTTTTTTTGTGCGGTGTGCCTGGGCCAAAAATTTTAATTGCACGCTTAACTAATTACACTTATAATAACAATAATAGCTCCCCCTCTTAGCGAACAGAAGAATTTTCAATCCGGTGCAAAAGTAGCAGCTGAAGAAGAAGCAGCAGTAGCAGCAGCAGCAGCAAACGTCGAAGATGCCTTCCAGCGAACCACTGCCGCCCAAGGAGGCTGCGCTCTTCCGTAAATTACTGGTAAGCCCACAAATACATATATATATATATATATATATATATATATGTGTGTATTAACCATCTGCATTCTGTAATCCCCTAATCGCCGGCTACATTTCCTACTACTGCTGTCATACATACATACACACACACATGCAAGTACACTTGCACACTTACAGACTACACACACACCAACGCACACACAGGTTATCATGTGCTTTTTCGTTGCGCCTATTTTTGGCATTACAGAAAAACAACGACAATGTAAATCACTGGTTACAAGTCCAATTGGAATTAGTAATGTGCTGGTAAAGGTTGCTACTCCTTACCCCAAAAAGGTTTCGTCGATGCAAAAACAATCGTCTGTTTTTGTTGTTAAGCATAACCTCAAACTTCGATTGAATCGAGCGAGCGAGCCGGGCGACAAGAGGGGTTAGTTGATTGGTTGGTTGGTTAGTTGGTTGCTTTGTAGGTTGGTTGGTCGGGCGGGCTTTTTGCGCTGATTGGCAATTGTTAGTGCGCTTGATCACACAATTGATCGACATTTGATCTATTCCCACACAATTGTCGCTTATCATATTGAGAACATTAGTTCCAAAGGTAGACAAAAATTGCAATGTCCGTCAAATACATAAATAAATAAATATATATAAATATATATATATATATATATATATATATAATATATATATATATATATAATATATATATTATATATTGGATTAACTTTAACACCACTCCAAATTCATTCGCTTTCAAGAAGACGACCACAACTCCCGTCACTCAAAAATCAATCGAATCACATTTAAAGAAATTTATAAATATATAAAAAGACATATAAATGTTGAATTAATAATTATTTGGCATTCCGCACCCGCACAGAAATGCTACGAAATGAAGCAGTACAAAAACGGCCTCAAGCTGGCCAAGCAGATACTCTCAAATCCCAAGTTCACGGAACACGGCGAGACTCTGGCCATGAAGGGGCTAACGCTGAACGGATTGGGTCGTCGCGACGAGGCCTACAAGTATGTGCGCCTGGGTCTGCGCAACGATTTGCGCTCCCATGTCTGCTGGCATGTGTATGGCCTGCTGCAGCGTAGCGACAAAAAGTATGATGAGGCGATTAAGTGCTATCGCAATGCGTTGAAATGGGAGAAGGATAATCTGCAGATATTGAAGGATCTTTCGCTGTTGCAAATACAGATGCGCGACCTTGAGGGCTACAAGGAGACACGCCATCATCTGTTCGCGCTGCGACCCTCGCAGCACGCCTCCTGGATTGGCTTCGCCATGAGCTATCATCTGCTGGGCGACCACGAGATGGCCAACAGCATTCTCGAGACGTTTAGCCAGTCGCAGACGTCAATTGTAAGTAAACTCGGTAACACATTCAATTTGACGGCTCCGCTTAACTCTATCTTTGTCTCGATTAAAATTTGTTAAACAGGAGCCCCATGACTATCGCCATTCGGAGCTGTTGCTGTACCAGAACCAGATACTCATCGAATCATCGCAGCTGCAGCAGGCTCTCGTTCATCTGCACAAGTACGAGCCGCTAATTGTCGACAAACTGGCTGTGCGCGAAACTCTTGGCGATTTGTATATTAAGCTGAATCTTCACGAGATGGCAGTGCCCTTTTTTGGGTCACTCATCCGTCGCAATCCGGAGAATGTGCTCTACTATGAGCAATATATGGTTGCGCGTCGTGTCAGCAGTTCCAGCGATATTGTCTCCGTTTATCGTGAGTTCCAGGCGGAATATCCTCACGCCCTCTGCCCACGTCGCCTGCCCCTGAATATTGCCAACGGCGACGAGTTTCGTGTGGTTGCCGATGAGTATTTGCGCCGTGGCCTACGCAAGGGTGTACCGCCGCTGTTTGTTAATTTGCGTACACTGCATCAGATTGCGGAGAAGGCGGTCGTTATTGAGTCCTTGACGCTGCAATACTTTGAGAATCTAACGCGCTCCGGCCACTTTTCGCGCGAAGACGCCGATGCCGGTGTGCCTGTCGAACCGGCCTCGGCGTTGGTCTGGACGGCGCTATTTCTGGCGCAGCACTATGATTATATGCGTGACACAGACCGTGCCTTGGAGTACATTAATGCGGCCATCGATCATACGCCAACGCTGATTGAGCTCCTCATCACGAAGGGTCGCATCTTCAAGCATGCCGGTGATCCGGTCGAGGCATACGTTTGGCTCGAGGAGGCACAGAGCATGGACACGGCGGATCGGTACGACCCACGACATACGATATGCATATTTAGATAGATAGTCATCTAATACAATAATATGATATATTTTTTGCAGCTATATCAACTCGAAGTGCGCCAAGTATATGCTGCGTGCGGATATGGTGATTGAGGCGGAGGAGGTATGCGCCAAGTTTACGCGCGAGGGCGTCTCACCCATGGACAATCTGAATGAGATGCAATGCATGTGGTTCCAGACGGAATGCGCTATGGCCTTTCAGCGGACGGGCCGATGGGGCGATGCGCTGAAGAAGTGCCACGAGGTGGATCGTCATTTTGCTGAGATCATTGAGGATCAGTTCGATTTTCATACGTATTGCATGCGCAAGATGACGCTGCGCGCGTATGTGGGTCTATTGCGTCTTGAGGATGTGCTGCGTCGTCATCCGTTCTACTTCAAGGCGGCCAAGTGCGCCATCGAGGTCTATATACACTTGTACGACAAGCCCCTCAAATCAGAGACAACGATTGAGGAAATTGATATCGGTGAGTAAAACGGCGAGAAAACTAACAAACACACAAACAGAACACACTGAGTGAGATGTATATTGTATACAGAGAACCTGCCGCCATCGGAGCTGAAGAAGCTGCGCAGTAAACAGCGCAAGGCCAAGAAGAAAGCCGAGTTGGAGAGCGCACAGGCAGCACAGGCGCAGGTGAAGCGTGAACAGCATCAGAAATCGAAGCAGCAGGCCAATCAGGAATCCGATCCCGATGCCCCACAACTGGATGAGCTAATACCGGAGAAACTGGAGCGGACCGATGAGCCACTGGAGAAGGCCATTGAGTTTCTAAAGCCGCTACAGCAATTAGCCAAAGAGAACAGTGCGACGCATTTACTGGCCTTCGAGGTTTACAATCGGAAGAACAAGTTATTGCTAATGCTGCAATCGATACAGCGTGCGCGGGCCTTGAATCCGGCGCATCCGGTGCTACATAGCTGTATTATACGCTTCATGAAGGCGCTGGCCAGCGCCCAAAAGCAGCAGCCGTTCAACGTGCACGTGCAAAAGGTGCTGGATAAAGCCACCAAAGAACTGATAGGCACCAAGACGCCACAGGAGCTGAACGATGAATTCATTGCCAAGCATCATGCTTCTTCCATATTGCATTTATACGAAGGCGCACGTGGCCTTTACGAGCTGGATCCCAGCAAAAAGGACACAGCCATCAAGCTCATCACCGGTTTTAATCTAAGCAAGCTGCGATTAGAGGTGCGCATCAAATCAATTAAACTCTTGCTCTGTTCCTAATCTTTTGATTTTATATTGTGTAGGAGGCAATCAAGATCTACACGGCGTTGCGGGACGGCGATGTGTTTGGTGACTGCGAGAAGGAGGCGGAGGAATATAAGCTGAAGTGTCAGCAACGCTTCCAATACGCTCGCATCTTTCGCAATATCGAGGAGTTGGAGGCACAGCTGCAGGAGAAGGAGGCAGCCAAGCTGCGTGCCGAGGAGGAGCAACAGCAGCTCAATCATCTCGATTCGCATGAGACGTCAGCGCCGTCGGCGCCAGTGTCGGTTATGGCAACGTCTTAGAAGCGACCAAGCAAACAAGACTGCCACAGCAACAACAACAACAACCACAACCACAACAAGAACTGTAACAACAACTGCAACAAACCTTACAACACCAACAGCAACCAGAAGAACAGCAATAAGCTTATCTCTTTAAAGAACAACACCAACAACAAAATCAACAACAACATCAACAACAACAAACATAAATAAAAAGAAACAATATTAACAACAACAACAATCAGAAGAAAACAATGACAAAGAAGAGAGTTGGTTGAATCATCCTTATGATTCCTTGTGGGGGTGTGTCCAGAGGAGCTTAATTCGGTTTAAACCATCAATCATCATTATCATTATACACACACACACACACATACAGACATATATATACACACACAGAACAATCTTATGATTGTCATATAGAAAATAGCGCAGAATTGGTTTGTGCAAGCGAGACGGCATTGTGACAGAGACAACAAAACCACATAAACAACATACACGTATACACACACACAAACACACACACACACACACGTATACATACTGTTATGTATAGTGAGCAGAACAAACAGAAACAGGAAGGAAACATAAAAGCTTAAAAAAAAAAATAATAAAAAAAAACGAAACAAACTTGTTATAGAACTTTTTACATTTTATAAACTATAAAATTTTCAGTTTTCTTTTCTTTTTTTTTTGTTGTTTTTTTTTTTTACACTAACAAGCGAAATGTATATACATATATATAACGATTTATAATTATATTCAAAAAAATGAACACAACTATTGTAACAGTAACTTATATGTGGAAAACAAAAGAAGAAGAGATTAGGCGCCCAAATCCAATACAATTGTATTCCATAGTTAATACATACATCTGACGATCTGACGGACTCTGTCCATGACTATGAGGTATTCAATATTTACTTTAATATGGCAGCATTCAGCCTTTAATTTGAAGGCAATCTTGACAATTATCATCTAGCATTGCGTACTTTAGCGATTCATCTATGAACTAAGCGGAACATTTGTAACGATTTAAGCAATACGACTGCAGTTGCGTAAGCAATATCAATCTTAGCTGTTTACATTTTGTTCGAGTCCAGATCAAACAGTTTACAATTGGCCTAGGACTTCCCAACCAACGACATGGCGAGAAGATTTTCAGATTGGTGACAGCTGTCGAGACATTATTATTGCGGCCACATTCACAGATGCAGCTAGATTGATCAGATCGAAATATTCCTATTAGCAGAGTAAACATAGAATATAATTCATTTCACAGTTTTATATTCACACAGTTTAGCACACATTCTAATTTCGAATTTGCATATAGATCGAATGTCAGTTTTTTTTGCTTTCAATTATTTCTGTAGTTCTGAATTTACCATTTTGTAGCCTGTTATATTCACTCGCACATAGATAGATATACATACATAAATAGAGAGAGAGAGAGAGAGCAAAGCTTAGCAAAATAGTTTCAACAAATCTAATTGCGTTTTCTCGCATATATCTTTCTGTTTAATCTTTATTGACTGCAATTTTCGATTAAAAAATACGTTTTTAGTTGACAGCACAGTATTCCAAGAGTGCTCTGAGAAAGTAGTTGTTTTTTATATTGTTTTATTTTAAGTTAGAAGCTGTAGGTCAAGGGTGAACTAGGCCCAGCTAGACAGTGACCCTTAAATTCAAACTTAATGACTACGGATTGGAACGCATCGTTTGTCAATTACTGATCAGTATAGTTCCCTTTAACTTTGTATTTAGCTAATGTATTTTCATTTTCTATGATGTGAATAAGTACAAACATTAACGAGTTTTCTACGAATAAAATATGAAATTCTATAGTCAGCTGAGAATGGCTTGAGTACATTTTTACGTTTATGATTACAAACGTTTTTGATCAATATCAAAATCAACAAATATGTATTCAGAATATACAAAATGTTCTTATCTTTGGGGGAAAATTTGAAAATGATATTCTTAATTTTGAATAAAAATGTACATGTTAAAAAATCATTCCTATTTTTTTTTTATAGTATAATGGTAATCTTCTAAAGTTCGCTAGGTCATCGATATGAATCCAGGTTCAAGTATAATGCATATATAGATATGGTAATGTATGGCTCAATATTTTATGCTTATGCTTATGCCATGACTATATTAAATCACCAGTTGATACTTATCAAGAATGGTATATCCACATTTTGGGATCATAAACGTATGCCTTCATATATTTCATAGTAGAGGGCAACAAATCGCATAAATATTTAAATATAAGAACTGAGAAGACAATACAAAATGCCTGCAATTCCCTTTGCAAGTGTTCTGGCCAGGATGAGTGTTATTTTGGGGCAGGCCAGAGGAGAAACGGGTGCAACTGGATGGTGTAAAGAACAGGTGCAGCAATGCACAAAAGCATTTTAAGCATATGAAACACTAAATGATTCGCACACGTGCCAAAAAACGGCGACAAAAGCTGTCAGTGCACAGTGGAACGAAACTTGTTTCTGCGTCGACATACGATCTTCTTTTATATTCATAAGTATAGCCAAACAGTGCTCATCTTTTTGTTTCTTTTAAAATGAGCAAAAAAAAAAATATTATAAAGAATTTGATATCTTTGGCACGTTTCTTGACTTCCTCAAGAATATGATATGGAGATATTACGAGTAAGTAATTGAAAGCAAGCAAAGTTGCTGCAAATAATATTTGAAGCACTGTGCTGAATGCTGTCCTGCATGGCTTGTAAATTATATAGCCGGTTGGCCGCGCGACAAGCGGCAAGTGGCACTCATTTTGCACCGCTGAGCCTGCGGTGACGGTGACGCGGCGTTGGCAATGGAGTCGGGGATGGATGCAGGGGTGGCTTCATTCTGCCCAGCTACTCCAGCTCCACTTCCGTACCGGTTTCATATACTTTGAGCGCACGAAAATTGTTGACAGTTGCAACGGGTAACTGGGACTAGCCCAAAAGGATCTGCATAAAAGTAAAGGTGCTAATGATAAAGAAGGACCAAAATCAAAAAGTATATGTTTGATAAAAGCATCTATGGAACACCAAAGTATGTGTCGATAACAATAAAACAGTTTAAATGTTTTTTTTTTTTATATAGCGATTTTTTGCTTATTTCGTTTATTTCGTTAATGGTAAACCAATTCTACTTTAATCTTTTATATTCAATCATCCATCTAAAATTTTTATCCATTGAATGCATCTTTACAAACTTAGTTTTGCCAGCCGACTCCACGCTCCAAAAAGGACGACTCTTGTCGACGACTGTTTGGCGTTATCTTCTGTTGTAATGTTTAGCTTACCACATGAACACTTTACAAAACACAATTAAATTACACTATTAACAAGTATTGATTCCATAGGCTATCATTAAAAAAATTATTCTATGCACCCCTACAAGTATGCAACATTTATTTGATCGACAATTTATGGAATTCGTTTTTAAGCTGTGACTGCCTATTCTTAAGAATCGTAAAGGGGTTGTTTATACACCGAAAAAATGAGAAAAATTTAAAAAATTGCTCAATTCGTGCCAATTTATAAGACCATTCTTATGTCCTCTGGATAGGCAAGAGTCCTTATCATGCCGATTAAAACAAAAAACAACAAATATAAATAGCTGAAATAAACTTAAAGAAATGCATGCACACACAAATACACATAATAAATAAGGCATAAAATTGTCGAGTCGTATTTCAAGAGCTTGGTTGTAAACATGGCATTGGAAGTGGACAAAGGACAGCAAAAGCATGCCTGTAGTTTCCGAGAAAACAGGAACTTTCGTCTGTCAACTCGTTTCCGTTTGTTCTACCAGTGAAAAGTGCTTGAAAAATAAGCAAGGATGTGCCTGAGTTAGACATGTTTTTCTGGTCAGCTGTGCGCAACTAAAAGTTTACTGAAAATTAAAATTTGCTTTTAAATCGAATTAATGCATTGCATCTAACAGATACTTTTGCATTTGAAATATACCCTTTAAATCCTGCAGCCACGGATACTTTTGCGTGTCTTAGTGTTTTCGCTTATAAGTTGGCTGGATGTGCAGGGTATGCATCGCTTCTATCATTTACAATATAGACTTGCCCATGTCATTTGTTATTTAGAGTTTGCCGTTATTATTATTTTTTTTTGTTGAGCTTTTAATCATTTTTAAACAACAATTCAAGTGGCGTGTCTGCACATATGTGTGGGTGTGTGTTGTGTGTGTGTGTTGTGTGTGTGTGCCAAAAGCCAAAGAGCTGCACACACATAAATACGTTGGCAAGTGGCACTCAACACACAAAACACACTCCAACTCGCACTCACACACGCGTAAGCAGAACAGAAGTTGCTGAATACAAAAAAGTGTTGCATACCCAAAAGGAGCCGCCTTTGCTGCTGACGTCGCAGTCGCACTCGCCGTAGCCCTCGGCGTTTGCTGGCACACAAAAGCACTTGAGAATTTATTTTTAACGCATAAAGTGCAATGAGTGACCGTCTGTCTGTCTGACCGACCAACCGAACTTGAAGAAGCCCATTCAGTGAACTCCACCCAACTACCATCTACCATCCCCCGCACCTCTTCTCCATATCTCTGACAGTCAGCAAGCCTGCTTTTCATATTTGTTTAATTGACGCCGCCATTCGCAAATTTGACTGAATTATGTTAAGGCACTGAAAGGGCGTAAAGCCGAACCTGATTGGGCTAGCGCAGTGCTTCCCTGCATGACGAACAAGAAAGAGCGCGTTGGCTTCAGACCTGCTAAGAATTCCGATATATGAAAATTGATATTTTAAATTGAATACTTCATCTTAAGAGCATGATGGTTTCCAAACTGTTTTCGAAATAAATAAGAATTTTCATGGACAGTAACAGTTCGCATTCCTACAAAGTTCTAACTTTCCTTAAATGTACAATCGGAGTTTCTTATATGTTTCCATAAAGTACATTTGAATGATATTGTATTGTGAATTGTGAGATTTCACGCATGACAGAAAGTCAATAAATCTCATGAAATTGGCAAAAGATACTTTTTATCATATAAATTAAATGTGAAGTTATAAATGCACTAATTGTTGTTATTATTGCAAATAGAATAATAAGTTAAATTAACAATGTTTACTGTATAGTTGTGTATGGAAACATATCAACAACATTCTGAATGAGCTCGATTTCATTCTTTCTCTAAGTTTATAAATCAGAGTAAAGGTTGGCATAATTAGGCATTCAGTTCCATCACTTCTGCAAAGACAGTCACGAATATATGTGAATAATCTCTATCGAAAACTGCTCGTGTTATTAATGGTCATGGATCCAGTGTTTCGACAACTAAGCCTGCACCCAAAACACCAAAATTTCATCGCTAATGTGTTGCAATTTGCTGCGGGCTCTTGAGAAGAGAGCGAGAGAGAGAGAAAACTCAAGAAGCGTTCGCAGAGAAATCGATTTGTTGTTTCTCTATAAAGTTGTAAATCTATGAAATGTGCACTAAAAAATACTTTCGCAACTCTTACAGCTACTGTTGCTACTGCTGCTGTTGCTGCTTTTTTGTTACTGTTGTTGTTCGTTTTCATTTTGGGAGCGCAACACGAAAAGTTACGCTAGTTTATGAAAAAGTCTTTGAACTGTCAAACTGTCCAATTTGTAGATAAAGTTGCGACGCGCCACATTACCGTCAAAAACCCCCCTCTCCACTCCATGCAACTTTACTGCTGCTGCTGCTGCTGCTGCTTGAGCTCTCATTTAGTTCGCTTTTGTTGCCCATCATCTGCTTCTTCTTGTTATTTTTGAGTTTGTACTTTTTCTCGCTTTTTCCCCCCTTTATTTATGTGTGTGTGTGTGTGCCATGCTTAAAGTTTGTGTCTTTAAGGTGAAAAATCAAAGTTTTTGGGGCAACATGTTGTCCAAAAAGAAGCAGCATACTTTTAGGCGCGCAACACACACACACACACTCACACACAGTAGCACAAGCGTCCTACGTGTAGCGGTAACATTATGGAAAAGCTTTACGAAAAGTTGATTTCAATATAAGTTTTACATTTTGCCCCTTAAGTTGCATGTAATGAGGCACATCGATAGCAAGTGGCTGCTGCTGATCGGATGGCGGCGGTAAGTTGCTGGAATTGCTGGATAGAGGACCACATGCATAAACTCGCTACCTATTTGGCATTAAACTCGCAAACTTGATTAAACGTGTCGGGGCCAGCTATTAAAAGTTTCGTAACTTGATCCGAGTAGTTGTGCAAGTGTTGAGATTATTGCAGATTAAAATGGGTGGCACAAATTGATCCAGCAATGCCTTCCTTCCATCTTCCTCCTTCCTCCTTTCTCCTTTCCCACCCATCTCACTGAGTGCACTTATCACTTGCTTAAAGGACTTTAAGTAAAAAAGGCATCTTTATCTTTGCATTTAACGCTAGTTCAATAGTTTGAAGGATTTCCTTTTAGTTGCTAAAAAGTTATGCTATTCACTATGTTTCCACAAATTTTATGCACATTGTGCCACTTACAACCTGTCAGAAAATACAGGATGGAACTCTTTTTATCGGCAATTAGAGTTTTTCACTTTGCAAAATAATTTCGCAAAAGTGAGGATTTGACCGAGTTGAAACTAATATTTGCAAAATCGACAATTTAATTGCTTTTGTGCTATTACTGGCATTATGTTGAAATTTGACCTTTGTTGAGAGCTTTAAAACAAATCAACCGATCATCTAAGTGCAACTTGACGCAAGTTGAATCAAAAAAGGAGCTCTAATCCGATAGAGATGAAGTTGGGGTTGGGAGAGTAACGACTTATAATACCCTGCGCATGGACTTTGGACAAACAATTTCATAGTTGGCGTAAGTTTGTAAAGCATTTTCAATAAGGCAGCAGCAGCAGCAACGGTTTTGGGTTTTCGGCCAAACTTCTGCTGCTGTTGCTGCAACAAGCAGCAAGCAGCAAGTTCAGTAATTGAATTGGAAGAGCCAGCGAGCGGGCGAGCGAGTGAGATGGAGAGTCCTTTTGCATATTGCTGTCCTTGTTGGTATTGCGGCTGCTGCTACTGCTGGTATTGCTGGTACTGCTGGTATTACTGGTATTGCTTCACGTTCTCTCAACTTTGAAAATACTTGGCTGATGTAATAATTACCGTTTTGCTTGCGGTCCGCTTTTTAACCGCTCTGGCGCTTAACATGCAAAACACAATTGCCAAATCTGTGCAATGTTTGGCCAACAATTTTTAGACAAGCACAAACTGATACCCTTTTGCCGCAAAAGCCACAGGGTGCACTGGGTGTAGAGCGTCGCACAACTGCCATTCATAAAATGGTCGACGCCCAGCGGCACTTTTGCTGCTGCATCGCCAAATTATAAGCAGTAAAGTTTGATTATCATGCTCTTTATACACAGGCAGACACACACACACATATATATACACATATAAATCAGTGTACATGTATGTACCCGGGGCGTGGCAGTCGCAAAATTTGTGTCATGCAAAATATGGATTTCAAAATGAATTTATACGCATTTGTATTGCTGCGGTTGCTGCTGCTGATGCTTAATGCTTAATGCTTAATGCTGGCTTCTCCCTTATCCCAACCAGCTACTTTTTTGTCATTCTCACTGCCAGCTCGTTTTAACCGCATTTTGGTAAATTCTCGCTCGATTCAGTTAAGGGAGAGGCGGCCGTCAGCTATAATTTTGGTCATATTTTAAAGCTTGTTGCGTATTTATTAAAATTTATTGGCAAATATAAAGCGCTGATGTGAGTCGGCCGAGCGTTTAATTCCGATTTCACGCTTGACTGATTATCGAGGTAAGCCAAATATCAAAGCAATCGTTTAGAACTCACTCAGGACTGCAAAGTTAAATAATCCTTGCGGTCATTGAAAGCGACTTACACTAAGCTGTTGCGACAGGCCTCAGGGACTCAAATTCAGTTTGAGTTTGAGTTTCAGGCTTCATTGAAATACGAAATTTAATGAATACCGATTATATTGCAGTCAGTCACATGCATGTTTATATTTACTTTAATTTGTCATCGCATCTCTGGATCGAAGTAGTAAGTAGTACTACGACCCAACGTAAAAGAAGTGCAAAAATAAATTCACAATTATGAAATAAAAAATGCGTTTTTTTTTTTTTTTAATTCGTCTTTTTATTTATATTTATATTTTATTTTAATATTTTATGTGTTAGGAAAACAATGCAAAATAATATGAAACTTATGTATAAGAACCCTTTTTTGTTTTTTTTTTGTTTTCTTCTTTTTTATCGATCGTAATTGATTACAAATTACAGATTACAGTTAGTTAAAATTGTGTTAAAATTAATTGATGTATTATGTTTTTACTTGTTGTTGTTGGTTTTTGTTTGTTGTTCTTGTTAGTTTTCATTTTGATTTGTTTGCTAATTTTTAAGAGTTTAGCAACTGATTTATTCACCATTCTAATGCTTGCAAAAGAATATAAATATTTTGTTTTGTATTTTTTATTTTGCATTTGTCGAGATCTTTCCTTTCGATTCTGTGGCGCGCTTGTAAAAAATTGCAAACGAAATTCACAAGAAATTGGTGTGTAAAAAAATTTATTACATTTAAATTTAAATAATTACTTGAAAAAAAAAAAAATTCATAAAAATGTTTATAAAATATTTAATACTTTTTTGATGCTGATGCGAATCAAATTTCTTTTTTGTTTTACTTTTTTTTTATTAGGAGAAATTTTGCCGCAGCTGTTGGGTGGGGAGAATGGAAGAAGGGGCACGGATTCAGGGGGCAAGTATGCGGCGGTAAACACAATAAATGCACTAGTCGCATGGGCTTAACTTGGTCCAGTTAAACTACTTAGTGCCTTGGTTTATACACAAAAATAATTATATATATATATATATAAAGTATATTTAATACAAATAATATTGACATACGTCAAATAATATATATAGAAATTCTTTACTGAGCTTTACCCATGTGTCTCCAGCTTCGGAGCGTTGCATAATGTCACTTACAGCAACTTAAATTATATATATAAACTGAAGATAAAATAAAGATCGGGTATCTTTGGCATGCCGAAGATTAAATAACTTAGCAGAGTTTCACGACTGGCTGGGAACTGAATATTTAACATTTTTGTAGTTGTTGTTGTTGTATCTAAAAGGGTCGCATATATGTCTGTGCCTATCTTGTCTCATCTTTCTACTGATTGTTCAGATGGCAGCTAAATGATATGGGGCGTGCTCCAATTCGCTGCCTCCAGCAAAAAGACTGAGGAATTTCTGCTTATTCAAAATAAGGAACTACAAAAATGAAGACAGACGGACATGACAGCTAGTGGTGCTGATCAAGAATATATATATATATATATATACTTTATGGGATTGGAGCTGTCTCCTTCATAACAAAATTATAATGTGAATGTGTGTTGGTGTGTGTGTGTGTGTGTGTCTGTTAAGCTCTTTTAGAATGCTGTTGGGTTAGCAGAGGAGGAAGCTGCTGTGGGGGAAAACAACAGCACAGGGTGTCTCGTGCTGCTAACATTTGGGAATTGAGTTTTTGCAACTGCACCTGAAACTACTTTAGCTATGCATATATTACTATTATTTTCATATAGTTTTTGTTTTTTTTTTGTTTTTTGTTTTTTTTTTTTGTTTTGTAGACATTTAATTTATCAAGTAATTTTCTTAAACATTGTTTTGCTCATATATTGAATTGTGTTTTGTTTAGAAATATACCTTATCCGTTGTAGCTGTTGCAGTTGTACAGCATTAGTAGTCAGTGTGTAGTGTTGTGTAGTGTTGAGTAGCGTTGTGTAGTGTTGTGTAAGTTGTGTAACATGTACAGCTAGTGCCTAGACATACATAATTGCAGTTGAATTTGCGCCTTATGATCTTGTTTAAACATTTAAATTGGTAATTAGGTGTAACTGTAATTGTTATAGTTTAATGTAAATTTATTTAGTATTTATGTGTATATTCTTTTTGTTTTTGTTTTTAATAGCTAGCAATTAATATTCTCTTGCTCAACACATATACATATGGTTATACATATACATATATGTATTTATATATATATATATATCAATTACATCATTATTGTTTTTGTTTTGTTTTTGTTTTGTTTTTGTTTTCGTGTTTGTTAATTTCCTTTTTGCTTGTTTTTAGTTGCGAATGCAAAATAGTTAATTACTATTTAAGACTAATACACTTAGGCTCTAGGCATATACTAGTGCTTGTGTTTAGTATTAATCATGCTCAGATTTCATTTCATTTATTTAAAAAAAAAATCTAAAAAAAAAAATATATATATATATTTATATACATATATTTGTATATACACATTTATGCAAATATATATATATTGTGGGATTTTTCTTGTATGATCTATGCCTAAGTAATTACTTGCCATATAATATACATATTTACGCTATATGTATATTTTCGTATGTGTATGCATTAATAATTTACAATTTTATAAAATTTTCTAACAATATGCAATTATGTAAAGTGGATTTACTTCGACTTCGATATCTTTCTTTCTTTCTTTCGTTTCGTTTCGTTTTTTTCTTTTTCTTGTTGTTTGTTGCTTAAATGTTTTGTTGCGTCTTTTGAGTAAACATGTTTTGAATTTAAAACTTTCCTTTTTATGTTGGCTTGTTCCTTTTTTGTTTTTGTTTAAATATATAGATAATCTTTATATATAGTTTGCTTAGCTTTAAATGTGTGTGTTTTTTGTTTTGTTTTATATATAGTTTTGTATGTATACATATACATATATGTAATTTATGCATTTTTGTACCAAACTAACTAACTCTATGCAAAAAAAAAAATTGGAGTAGTATATGGTTTATTTATGATTAAAATGGGATTTTTACATACTCTTGTGCTAATATGTACTCATTTTGGGTTTTTACTTTTCTTGCTAGCTGCTAAAAAAAAAGTTTAGCTGCTTGCCACACTGTGCAGCGTACTGTCCTTTTTTCTACGTTTTTTTTGTTGTTTTTTTTTTTTTTGCTGATCGCCCACCCTATGCTGCATATTTGATGTATGCGTATTTCACGTTCGTCTTGTTTGATTTTGCTGTTGGTTTCTTGCTTCGTATTTTCATCGGTTTTAATTACTAAATTCTACATCAGTCGGTTTGGCACACAAGTCACGCAAACTGCGCGGACGAGAAACAGAAATGAGTCGCGCTCACAGGGCGAGTCGTGCCCAACAGCAGCAGCAGCAGCAGCAGCACCAACATTAGCAGCAGCGACAGTTCACAAACAGCGTCTGTTAACTAATGCTGCTGCTGCTGCTGGTGTTCAACTTAACATGCGCTCAACATTAAGAGCAACAAGCAGCAACTTAACAGCGATCATACACTGTCTGTTTTATGCTATGTCTTAACATAGTCCCGTTCTGTTAGCTATCTGCTGTTTGCTGTTTGCAGTTACTGTTATTGCTCGGTGTCTTAATTAATTTATGCTGTTTATGTTGCTGTTGTTGTCGCTGCTGTTGCTTGCTCATCATCATCATCATCCTCATCATCATCATCATTTGCTGTTGCTAAAAAAGGCAATTGGAATTAATTGTAATTGCAATCACGTTCGCTGCTTGCAATTGCTAGACTAAACCTCGGTGCCATCCTCGCCCTCATCATCGAACAGCTGACTTGTGCTACCCTGTCCGCTGCGCGTCGCTGTTACCGACATTTTCTTCTTGGGCTTCGGCGGCGGCCTTGGTGGTATCTTTGCTATCTTTGGCGAATCGCCGCTATTATGCGTTGGCGACGCAGCCGCACCACTCGCACCACCCAACGACCCAGACGAGGGCGAGCCAAGACCGACACCAACACCAACACCGATGCCACTAATACTCGAACCAGGCAATATCGTGATGCCATGATGTCGTGATGATGCCCCATAAAGTGGCTCCGTATCCGAATTGTACAAATGTTGCAGTTGCTGTTGTTGCTGTTGTTGCTGCTGTTGCTGCTGCTGTTGTTGTTGTGCCTGCATTGCCTGCTGTTGCTGGATGAGCTCGTGTATCGGCTCGTAGATTTTGCTCGCATTGGCAGCCGATGCCACCGAGGTGAGACTGGGCGTGGCAGGCAGCGGACGATCTCGCATTGAGTATTGTTGCTGCTGCTGCTGTTGAGCACCCTGTGTGCTGCTCTGTCCGCCCGTTGCCTTGTGTAGATTTAGTGTTGAATTGCCGCCAGCTGTGGTTCGTAGTCCCAAATTATCGTAGACCGGTTCCGCCTGCAGTTCAGCAGTTGTGGCTGTGCCCGTTTCGCTTGGATTGGGAGATGTGGGCGATTGAAATTCGCTAAGCTGTGTGCCATGATGGGATCCGGTTGCAGCCGCTGCTGCCGCCGCCGCTGCGCCTGATGTGCTTGGAGCCCAGCTGGGTACACGCGGCTTGCGTGGAATGGTCATGTATCCCTGTTTCATCACCACCGCTGTGGTGGCCGGCGAGTAGACAACGGGTGCGGGCAGAAAGGGTGATGCCGACGAGGACTGCTGATGCTGATGCTGCAGTGCAGCAGCCATCTGCTGCTGTTGCTGCTGCTGCTGCTGATGCCGACTGTTCGCTGTCGCAATCAACGCCAAGTTGCGCGACTTGGGATGCTGGAGGGTCATGAAGCCATTGTGTGTGGCTGCCGCAATCGTTGTGGTGCCATAGATGCCATGAGGCGTCATGTGCGCGTAGACGGGACTGGTGAGGGGCGGGGGCGAGCGAATGCCGTAGATAACCTGGTCGGGTATGTTCGACTGGGAGGACTGCATCGAGGGCGAGGTGGGCGGCACACGAGCCGGGAATGCCAACAGATCGGGCGGCAAACTATTTCCATAAGTATCATCCACATAGGTGTGACGTGAACGGGGCGTTGTTGTTGTATCCGATAGCGCCACCGAGTGCGTCTCATCGTCCCGCGAGTGGTTGGCTATAGAGGTTAACCCCGAAAGAGAGTGAATAAAACATTAGTTTATGCAGAGTTTCGAGCACTTCTAAATTGTCCTACAGCTTTGCGAAAGTCAACAAAAATAAACATTTGAAAAGTCCGTTAAAAATCGTATTTTATGTTTGAATTTATTAAGACTGTCCCAATACTCGAACATTTTTATTACGGCAGTGTTTTTCTTTCTTTCTTGTTTTAAACAAACTATATTCGTTCTACTACATGGTCTAGTCTAAAGATATTCATTTTTAAATATGTATTGTTCACCGAGGTGTTTTAGATTTCAAGTCTAATCCATTATCTTTATCTACTAACTGCATCAGTTGAACAACTCTTCTCTAGATATTACATTCAAAATGTATTTTTAATGCGCTCTTAAATGTTCCCTACTTTTGCTTATTTTAAAAGAAATATTATCGTTTTTTTGGGTGGTAAAAACGCATGCCAAAAATTATAAAAAAAAAATGATGACTTGTTAATTGTATAGTTAATGCTTTCAATAATCCTTGAATGTATTGTTAAGCTATCCTCTTTCTAATATCTCTTTCATTATAATCTTGTTGCTAATACCAAGCGCTATAAACTAGCATAACTAACCAAAAACTCGAGGGATTTGTCATGCGATTTATACCTTTTAGTGCTTGCTGTGTGTTGCCTATATTGTTTTTGGGGCATCTAAATATGATTCAATTCTGGAAATAAAAATTTCTCAATTTTTATATTCAGCTGGAAATTGTTGTATGTATTTTTGTATGCAGTTCAATTTTGATTAATATTTCTTTCCCATTTTACTACGTTTCAATGTATTCTTTTGCCTTACTTTAAGCTGTTTGTTGGCCTAATCGAATCGACTCGACTCGAATCGAATCGTTGTTGATGTTGTTCTTTCGCTAAGCAATTGATAAATCAATGTCGATTGTTGAGTTAACTTTGCTGTTGTTGTGACTGGTGTTGGCAATGTTGCTGTCTGCATTTTGGCACATGTCACTCTGATTGTTTTCGGCCAAAGCGCTCAATAAGCAACAGCAACAGTAACAGTACCAGCAACAGCAACAGCAACAACAATAGCAACAACAACAGCAACGGGCAAGTGAATGGACAGTGCATCAATTGCATTCAATTGGCTTTCCAATTGTCATTGCAATTCAATTGCCAATTGGAAATTTAAAGCAAACATCTCTCGATGGGTGTTTCTGGTTTTGCTCGATGTGTGTGTGTCTGTTTCTGTGTTTGTGTTTACCAGCGCGCTGGCAGCCAATGTTGCCAAATGCGGCGGAAGTAATAGATACAAATGTATCTGTATCTGTATCCGTGGGTGTATACATTCTTATATATATATATATATACAAATATATCTATATATATCTATATATGGGCGCGTGTGTGTTTTGTGTTTGTATTAACGCTGCGAAAAATGCGAGTTAAATTGTCGAACAACTGCTCTGCACTCAACTGGAAATATTCGACAAATAGATCAAATGTGCAATTTGCACACACACACACACACTGAGTTGAGCAAATAGACAACACGTTGCCATTGCCATCCATTGTGAATGGATAAACAAATGCAGATGAGCGAAGGAAATTAAAATGTTGCACACGTTCAATAAACATGTCTCTCTCCAATCTTCATCTCTATCTTTCTCTCTTTTTGTTTTTGGAATAAATTCATTTTCGAAAAACCAAACAAAAATACGTGGAGTAAGTTGACTTAGAGTGAGACACTTTCTGCTAAATTGAGTGCACATTGCAGCAAATGACTATGATGTTGCCTGCTGGGCGAGAATGTGCCATTGATATCGATGTCGATATCGATATCGATATAGATATTCAGTGCACCTGTTCATCAACTTATTGTAGTATTGAGTGTATTATTGCATTACGATGGGAATACTCAACTCTATAACTAAGCTTCAATTGAAAAACTCACATAGCTCTCAATCCTAAAATGGAGCAGCTGCGCTCTTCTAATAATGGTATTCTAAACGGTGTTGAAACAATTAATATATAATGCAGTTTTTTGTATTTTTTATCTGCAATCTAATTCAGACCTAATTCAGAGTTGTTTCCAAGAACTGCACAGAGGTATTTTATTTGCGATACGAGCATAGTTTAGAGGAACTGTGCTAATGAACCGCATTGAATTGAAAAGCTGATATTTATTAGAGATGCCCCTTGGAAGTATTTACTTTGTGTATATATATATTTTGGTGTACCTTAATCACTTATTGATTGCACTCGACTGCAAGTTGCTGTCACTTACCGTAGGCAGTTTCATCCAGTAGGGTTTTCTTGATCTCGTGTCCATCGTCGCCACCGTCGACGCTCTCGATGTCGGTGCGACGTGGGGGCTTCTCGACCGGGTTCACTTCGTTGAGGAGGCTCTTTTGCATCTCCATAATGACGGATCCCTCCAGCATGGAGCTGTTGTGTGTCTTATCGAGCTTGCACGAGATCAGGCCATCACCACTCATCATGGTGTTGTCCTTCTGGTAGGTCTTGACGCGATGGCAGTACCAAAAGAGCAGCAGCATCAGAAAGATGAGCAGTACGAGAAGTATCGTCGCAATAAGGCAAATGATAAGAACTGTGCTCGATTGCGGATCGCTTGTGGAGGCGCCAATGGCGCCACTGATGCCCAAGCCGCCGAGACCATCCGAGCCAGATGCTCCACCCATATAGACGCCACTGACCAGGAGCTGGAATTCAGCTTCTGCTTTGCCGCCGCGATTGTCGGCGACACAAATGTAGACGCCCTTGTCGGAGTTACGCACTCCATAGATGCGCAGCTCGGAAGTCATCACTTGAGCCGTCTGCTGATGTCCGCTCAGCTGTTCCACGGAGTTCAGGATGCGTATGTGGAGATCATTGAGTCCCGGATTTAGCTGTCGCTTATTGTAGATCCAAGTGACATTGGGCCGTGGGGTGCCGACAATGCGGCAGGGTAGCGTAATGTTGTCATGATTTGCCTCGACAAAGGAGCGCACAGAGCCGAGGATGCGTGGCTGACACGCAAAGTTCTCTGAAGGCACCTCGCTCCACAGCTTGCCACGCAGCTGGCGTGGCTCCTGGCAATCGGTCGGCGGAGTGTAGAGTCGCTTGGCAATGGCAAAGTCACGGAATTCCTGCAGTTCGCAGCTACAGTTCCAGGCGTTGCCTTGCAGCGATAGATAATTCAGCTTGGGCAGATTGGCGAATGTCTCCTTGTGCAGATGGGTCAGTTGATTCTGCTCCAGAGAGATGGCGCTGAGTGGTCCGGCAAAGACATCGAGCTGTACCTGCTTCAGTCGATTGTTGTTGAACTCGACGCGTGATAGGAAGGGCAGATTGACGAACAGACGACTCTCGAGCACCTCGATTTCATTGTTGTTGATGATCACATTGCGTAGCTTCTCGAGGCCCTCGAAGGTGCTGGGGTGCAGCTGGCGGATGCGATTGCTGGACATGTCCAGCTCGATCAGTATGGGTAGGCCCTTGAACGCTTCCCGATTGACCTCCTGGATGGTGCAGTTGCGCAAATAAATCTTGTGCAGATTCTGTAGGCCCGCCATCAGAAACTCCTCGCGTCGCAGCTCCGGTATTTGATTCTGTGAGAAATCCACTACTTGCATCTCATTGCTCATGTCCTGCGGTATTTTAACCAACTTTTTGCCCTTACAGTCGGCACTCTTCTTCCCTGAATTCCAATGGCAATGACAATTGCTGCAGTTCTGCATCCAATCCCGGTGAGCCACCGTTTCCTGCATCAGCAGCATTAACATTACCCCTGTTAAAATCAGCGGCAACAGCATCGATCGCCTCGCTCTCTGCCTTGGTCTGTTAAGCTCTTCTGTTGAGTCCATGGCAACTGTTAAGCTCACTCAACTCACTACTTGTGCTTTTGCCTCTCTCTCTCTCTCTCTCTCTCTCTCTCTCTCTCTCTCTCTGTGTCTATGTTGTTTAGCTCTGGCTGTCACAGTCACAAGAGCTGTTCTTCAGCCAGCTAGCTGCTGCTGTTAATCCTTTCGACACGCTGTTAATTTGATTCGTGTTCCGTTTTAGCTTTCCTTTGTGCACTGATTGTGGTTGTTGTTGTTTTTGTGGTTGCTGCTTGCGACAGACACGATTCTGATTAATGTATGCGTTCCTTTTTCTTCTTCTTTCTTCCCTGCTTGCCTTTCGTTCTTTTTTGGACAGCTCTTGTTCTTATATTCAATGTGGCTTCTCTTTCGACTTTTTCTTTTGCTTCTTCTTATTGCTGTTGTTGTTGTTTTTGTTGTGCGGTGAATTTAAATTTTCAATTAGCAGTGCAGTTTCCACCTGAAAAGAAATCCGCAACAAAAGTAACAGAAAAAAGGGGAATTAGTAAAGGTCTGCGTAAGAGTGAATTCCAAATATTAAAATACAAAAAAAAAACATATACATTTATATATATATATATATATATAATTATATTTATATATATATACATAAAGTTAAACAAAAAAAAAACCGAAAAAAGGATTTATCCCGGCAAAGACAAAAGTTTCATATCATTCACATACAGTGGCGATAGAGCGAGCGAGCGAGCGAGAGAGAGAAAGAGAGAGAGAATGATGGACATAGTGCTTAGCGCTCAATTAATGTGCATTACAACGTAATGAGGTCGCCGCATTACGTAAAATGTGTGTTAGCGCTTACGTTGCCATCGTTTTTCGGGCTATTCGCAAAATGGAGCTGTAGCAGCAATTAGAGCTTGTGTTACACAGAAAATGCGCATAGTTCAACAAGCATTTTATATACAGCATATCCCCCAAATTGCGACGCTGCGTAACCCAATTAATTAATAGTGATACGCATGTTCCATGTTAACTAGCTGAAAAGTGAACGTGAAAAGCAAAAGAAAAATGGCAGCCATATTGAAATCTTTTCTCTCCAGTGACGAGAGCGAGCGCGAAAGAATGATTCAAAACTTGTGACTAAAGTGACAAAGTCTTTTAGCAAAACATCGCTTTAATCCATCTAAATTTGCATACATATGTGAAAGTTGTATTTCTTCGTAAAGTTTCTAATTTGATATGTTAGTGCTAACGTTGCAAACGCGGTTTGTTTTGCGTTTGTGACTTACATAACGTTCTATGTTACGTAACACGTCCTGCCGTTCCTTACGTAGTGTGTGTATATAGTGCATTTGTTGTAAGTGTTACCGTTACCGTATCATTGTGTGTTAATTAAGCTGTGCATTTTTGATTACATCACACGAACATAATTGAAATGGAAATGGAAATGGAAATGGAGAAGCAAGTGGAGTACTTGGCACCTTTGCACTTGATTAATTGTGACGATTGTCATTAAGACAGTTTACGTGCTTCATTACGTTATTCATTACGTTATTCAATTAATGTCACATGCCGAGCAGTGAATGATCTGGCAACATTTGAGCGACAGACACAGCGCACAACATGCGGTTCAAGGCAAAGGCAAATGGTGCAAAACCGCAAAGCGACAACTACAAGCAAGCAGATAAAGAAGAACAAGAAGACGAAGACGAAGACGAAGAAGAGGGTGAGGATGAAACAAAGGACCGCAGGACCCCATAGTAAAATGTGAGAGACAAAAGGATGAAAGTTCGCTTCTGTTTGGATTACGCTCAGTTTGGTCTGTGAACTCAAGTTGTTAGTTCAGCTCTGCTCAGGTGGGGCTTAGCGGTAGTGGTGGAAGGGAGAGGGGCGTGTTAGCGACTTGATTAATGAAAATGCCGTTAAAATGTGACACTTTGCGGAGCCTAACTGTCTTGGCCACGCCCACCTGCTGGGCGTACTTCAACCTTCAAATTGAGTGGGCGGCCACCTTTTGTGTTCTATGACGCTTTTTTCTCTCTGGCGCTAAAGTGTGAACAAGACAAGAGACACAAAACAAAACAAGACAGCAAACAATCTGTGACCCGTCGACCCACTTCAACACTCAACACTGAACACTGAACACTACAGAAAAAATATATATATATACATATATACATTATACATATATATACGCTTCTTTTTTCTTCTTTTTTTTTGGCCTTAATTAAACGCGCTGCTATTGTTGCCACAAAGATTTCAGAATGGGTGCCACCTCTTTGACATAAGACAAAAGAAACAAAGTATTTAAAAATTAAAGTGCACAAATAGCTGGGCAAATTATGTATGAATTATTAATTTTAAAATTACACTAGCAGCAAAACACGAAAAATTGCAAATAAGTGTTGGAAAATGCATGAAAAGCCGCAACGGAAACAGCAACCAGCAAAAAACAATAACATAAAACAAATGAGAACGTTGCAGTCGGGCGTAAACGACTGCCAAATACTCTGATACCAATGAGTAATACCAGCTGATAACAGTTGCAACAGAACAGGGTGACTCTACCTGACAAATTGTGGAAGATATGCGTATAGCAAAGGCTGCATTTCTAAGGCCAAAGTTGATAGAATTTATGATTAAGTTGTGGTAGATGTGCGTTTTTATTGATTTAGGCTTTCGATGGCAATCAAATTTATCGAATACTATTAAATTTATCGATATTAAAAGGCTCTAACTCAAAACCTGCGCAAAATATGGCCATTTCCGATAGCCGATGGCAATGCTGATCTTTGAAGGATATCACCAACACTCTACTAGCTAAATTTGATGAATGTAGCTTTAAAATTGTGGGAGATATGTGGCTTTATCGATTTGCATTTATCGATTTGCATTTAGCGATTTCCCAGCCTCCTTTATTGACAGATAGCACGTATATACTCTTAATATCTTCGGTAGCAGTGTATAGCAACTACAGTAAATGCAGCGTGCGAACATTTTAATAATATTTTTTTCCACCATTTGCACAACCAATTTGCTCTCTCTCTTTCTCGCTCCCTATCTCTCTCTTGCTCTCTCTCTCTCTCTGTCTCTGTCTCTGTCTCTCTATCTGCGTTTCACTGGTCAGCTCTATTTACGCCAGACGCGCAAGGATTTGCATATTGCAGTGTGTGTATTATTACCATATATGCATACTCCTTGATACATATATTATTCGCAGATACGGCACATACACATATGTATATATTGTGATAACAACTTGGAAATAAGTACTACTGCTACAGTAATATATACATTTTGATCAGCTCTGTTCATCTTAAGGTTTTCACAACACTGCCGCATATTTATGAGAATATATATTTATTTTGAACATAAAGTTGGATAATTTCACAGTGAAAATATTTCCGATTTGCATTGTTTTATTCTTGCTATTTTTGTTGTTGCTTTCGGTTACGGACTGCGAAACCGACAGATGGACAGATGGACAGCTGGAGTAGAGAAAGGAAGAACCTCAGAACAAATTAAATATGCAAATAAAAGAGAAATGCTGCAATTTTGCGCTTTGTTAAATATTTCCTCAATGGTTTTTTTCCGTTTCTCATCACATTTTCGTTGTTGTTGTTGTTGTTGTTGCCCCGCTCTTTTCTTTTCGCATTTTTTCATTTGGTTATGGGTGTTGCATTGTTTGCAGTTCCCTTGCCCCTTGCCCCTTGCACCCTTCCCCATTGCCCACGTTTCTTTCGTGTTGCACTCTATCCACATTATAGCAAAAGCGACGACCAAATTATATCTCTGAAAATCGTTCTCAAAGCACTCAGCTTTCCGCTTTCCTTTCACATTCTCCTCCTCCTCTTCTCTCTCCCTTTCCCTCTTTTTCTCTCTCTCTCCCTTGCGCTTTCTTTGCTTAAATATTTACTTAATTCAAGTGTTTCTTGTCGGTTAATATGTTTATTAAATGGCATAAAAATTGTCTGGCAGCAGTGGCAACACATTAAAGGCGCTTTGCTGTGTCCTTGTCTCTTTGTCTCTATCTCTCTCTCTCTCTCTCTCTCTCTCTCTCTCTCTCTCTGTCTCTCTCACCCTCTATGTGTGTCTTATCCTGTGCACAGTTTATATCGCCATTCGACCTGGGTATTTGCACTCGTATCGCACCAAAACGCCAACCCCAAAATCCACCACTCCTAATTGTGGCGACAATTTGCGATAACGATTTTTGGGGTTGCCAGTTGCTAATGTCCCAATTTGTGTATTGTTTGTGGCGCCCTCTAGCGACCAGTCTATCCAAATCTCTCACACACTTTTGCCATGTGCCACGGTACGACACGCCCCCGACAGCCACCCCCTTCCAGCTCCAAGCTCCCAGCTCGCCCACTTGATTTCTTCGTCTCTGTGTTTCTCCATTTCAAGCAATTCAGTGTAACGATTGTTACATTTTACTCTGTCATTTTATTGCCATTTGCGGTTGTAATTGCTATATAGAGTGTCACGCCCAAACGCCTATTCTGTAGACCTCCACCCCCATCCTTCTCCACCCTTCTCCACTACACCATCACCACCACTTTTGCTGTTGCTGTTGCTTTGCATAGGTCTGTTGCTGCTGTTACTGCTGTTGCTGCTGTTGCTGCTGTTACTGCTGTCTATTGCCAGCTTAAATCGATTTGAACAAATTTAATTGCATTGGTTTTGGTTTTGGTTTCACTTTTATTTTTTTTTTGTCTTTTTTTTTGTTTTTGGTTTTCTGTTTGGTATATTTTGTTTGTTTTTATTATTTGCATTTTATATTTGTTGTTGGTTTTTTTTATTTTTATTTTTTATGTTTTTGTCCTATGCCAATTGGCAATTGCTTTTTAAGTGTCGTTTTTCTCCGCTTCCTCTCGCCTTTCTCTTCCTCCCTCTTTGGGTGTATGTGTCAAAAGTTGTTGAACCGTCAAAAAATGAAGGCAAACAACAACAACATTAAATTTTTCCCATTGACCGAAGCCGTCGCAACAATTTGTTGCCAAATGAAGCGAATTTCTTTTCACAGTTTTTTCCGTGTTTCTTTTTTGTTTTCGACTTGTTTTTAATACTTTTTTTATGGCTGCCCAGCATAAATATTTAACAATGCGTAGAATATGGTTATTGCTTTTTATAAAGCACCCGAAAACTGCAAAACTCGTAACCCCAAGCGTAACTGGAGACAGAGAACGAGGAAGGAAAGAAGGCAAGCAGATGAAGAAGAACAAAAGAGAAAAACTCATAACTGCAAGCTAAAAGCCTATTTGCAAATTGTTTCATATTACATTACATATGCCCCTCCCTCTCCCTCTCCCTCTCTCACTCTCACTCTTTCCCTCTGCTTCGCTTGGCTAAATCAGATGGCCAATGGTCAAATGCAAAGAGCGAAAAGGAGCGCGGCGAGTGGCAGCTCAAGTTGCTGCCATTTGATATCTATAAGCTAATGAGCTGAGACAATCTACGAAAGGGTTTCAACTTTTACACCACTTGTAGTTGGACAGCCAAGGATCAGTTATCGCCAAGCGACATAAGCAATTTAATTCAATTCAATTCTAGCAATGTCGAATATGAATATTAATTGCTATAGACAAATCTGGCAGATCTGTTGCAAAGTATCAATTAAACTTCAATAGTTAAGTTGAAGTTCTTAACCTAGGTTTAGGTTAAGCAAAGAACTGCATAAATTCAAATCGAGGCGTGTTTTTAAACCAATTTTGAATTGTAGAAGAAATCAGCTTGAGATAAACGAGATGCTGCAGTTATTAGAACGCTATCTAACTGATTTAATAGATTTCTGGCTGGCCATAGTAAAAGCGGAAGCAGCCAAGAAAAATAATCAGGTAAGTTCAAGCCGGGCCAAGAATCTGCACAAAATCGAACTCGCTCGAATATCCATGCCGGAAATTAGAAACCTACAACAACAACAAAACTTTGACCAACTTTGAGCAATCAGTCAGTAGCAGAGAGAGAGAGAGCGCGAGAGAGAGAGAGAGAGAGAGAGAAAGAGTTTTGAAACGGAATCTGCATCTAGTGGCCCTATCCCATATTTGCACCTTTTGTACCTTTTGTACCTTCACTTCCACTTCCACCTCCAATTTCATCTTCATCTTTATCTTATATGCACATTGCAATCATTGGCGCATCAGATCGGCCATGTCGCTGCAATCTTTGTCACCCCGTTCTTTGTTCGTTCACCACCCCATTGTTGCATGCATCACAGAATGACCGTTGGCTGTATTTTGATGACTTGCTTGCAACTGATTGCAACTTGGCAGCAACTTCTGGCTGCTGTTCCCGTCCGACCAATTGTGTATGTGGCGCGCTTGGCATACTCACTATTCCAAATCAAATATTCAATTTCAAGCACTGCCACTGCCAGGGTTGCCAACACAAGCTCAGCCTCGAGTTTTGAATTGTCCTGCAATGAGAGAAAACAAATGGCGAGCAACTAAAGTGGGCGCTGGACACGCCCTTTTCAATTTGCGTCTGCCATCGCATGTGGGGCGCTGGCAACTCTGGCGAAAAGTAATCGAAAAAGCACAAGAGGAAACGGATAGGGACAATGCTTACCTTAAGATACCCTCTAAGTAAAATG
Source organism: Drosophila ochracea (assembly GCA_035044125.1). Classification (NCBI taxonomy): domain Eukaryota; kingdom Metazoa; phylum Arthropoda; class Insecta; order Diptera; family Drosophilidae; genus Drosophila; species Drosophila ochracea. Next base: position 23,669,296 of record JAWNML010000021.1, on the reverse strand, counting down.
AACTGAGATGTCAATAAAAGAAAATCAAAGACTATATCTTTTCCATACCTGTACAAGATGATAGCTATTGGAAAGTAGGATGCAAAGTAGAACACATTAAATTGTCTTAACATGTTCAAGCAATAATTGGGCATGCTCCCATATGCCAATCCACTTTACAAGGGGTATCCACAAGAAAGGCAGGGGCAATTCACTGCAACGGAGCAGACAAAACTTTCACTTTCGCCAAGGTTCGTCGCTTTGAGGAATCGCCCCCAACCGAAACGCACTTAAGCACTTCTTGCTAGGGGTTGGACACATTAAGGAGGGGTGGGGAGATTACTAAGTGTGTGTTGGGCAGGGGGAGGGGGGGGGAGGGGTGAGGGGGAGACGCGGTTGTTTTCGCTTTGGCTTCGAACTTATTTTTGCGTAAATTTCATTTGAGTTAAGTTCGCGCCCTCATGCAGCGTGTCCAGTGATTGAAGTGGCCGCCGCAGGATGGCAAGGATCAGCGACAAGATGAAGATGACGATGAAGATGAAGATGATGCTGCTGTTGAGGAGGTAGAGAGAGAGGGATGCATGGGCGGGGCAAGACAGGGCAGGCAGGTGCCGTGAAAACTTTGAATTTAATTTGGCGCTTGTCTAGACAACTCTGTGAACTGCGAGCTGTGAGTTTGCTTTATGTTTTAACTCAACTACGTGGTTCGAATTGATTGGAATTGTGTCCTGTCCAGTCCAGTCCTGTCCTGTTCTGTTCTGTTCTGTCAGTTCAACTGTTGGTCAAGAGGGTGAACACGTCACGTGTTTGATATCAGACGCTGCCCTCCACATTGATTGCTGCTCTTTATGATGCTAGTCGACGCTAAGGACACGTCCCCGGAGTAAATGCCACAAAAGGTGAGAGAACCATTGTAAAATGATGGCGTGCTGCATTGATGATTATTGTTTTCTTCTCCGGCAATTTTATCCGAAGATTGCTTTCAGCCAAGTTAGCGAAAATACGAAATTAAATACCAAACTGGACCATCAACTAAGCATCAACATAATTTAGCTACTATTAAAATCTAGCTATTCAAGAGTCCATTAACATTGAGAAGGAGCGAGAGGATGTTAATATGAATTAGTAATGTAATGTTAACAGAGCCTGTTATGATTAACAGCTGCATGTTATGATTAACAGCAATGGAGTCACACCAAAGAGAGCCACAGCGTTTTCATTTCCTTACAAATGCACAGGATCACAGGGAACTCAAGATACCTTTAGATATATTAAGTTATCTGCACAGATGATCGCTATATAAATTGTAAGCAAGCCATAACACAGTTGTCTTAATTATGTACATAAGCTGAATAACAGTTGTCAGTGTATGCACAAAATCCGATAATATATCCAAATAAAAGTAACTGTTGTTCGAGGAGTCTATTTACTTGTGAAAGCAATCAGTTTAAGTAGGTGAAATACTCGCTTTCGGTCAGGCGGGAATACGAGCTGGGATCTTTCTCCGTGTGCCTCGCATTGATTGATTGATAGGAAGGGACCTACGATGGCACCAGAGTGGATGAGTGAGATAGTAAGGTTGGCAGACTGAAGGCGGACAGAGTCGAGTACACAAACTACCACACATGAAGTTATTATCATTAACCTCAGCGTGCAACCCCAGCCTACCCCACCTGCCAGGCAGGCTGCCTACTCCAACTGCCAACGTTTTTTTTTGTTCAGCCATCTCTCTCCTTCTTAACCTGTCAACAAGCATTTGGCCATCATTTTTGCGCTTTGCCTCATATTTATGATGTTGCATTTACTGACCACTGACCACTGACTGCTCTCCCCTTGCTTGTTGGCTGTTACACGCTATTGCGTTGCCTTTTGGCGCACTTGGCCCAAACGCACTGACCAATTTTGTATACCCTGTAACCATGGAAAGTGGCTAAAGCAGAGTTTGTTTGGTTGTTTGTTTGTTGCAGGCAAAAGTGTTGATTTCAGCAATACTTTTAATGGGTATCTGCTAGTCGGATGCACTCTGAACTGTTTTGTGTACTACAGTTTAATTTATTTTATTTTTTTTCTCGCATAAACCGAATCCGGGGTGGCCTTTATGGCGTATACTTCATATTGCGTATACGTCATGTGCGCCGCAGTGCCTATAGAAAGAGCTGAGGAGCAGGAGGAGGAGGAGGAGGAGGAGGAGGAGGAGGAGGAGGAGGAGGAGGGTGGAGTGAGGTAACATGTCATGACACGCGCTTAATATGCATAATAATAAAAAGTGCTGCTGAAAGTGATGGAGCACTGCCACACCCCATATCCCATCCCATACCATGCCGTACAACAGAAGCCCCCCATTGAAGTTGATCGGTTTGCGTTGAAGCTGCTCACGTTCGACGCATATATTCAATAGTCCCATCGTCCCATCGTCCAATCGTCCCGTTGTCCGGTGCTTTGGTCGTCCACAAAAGGTTAATCAATCATATCATATTGGAAATGGACAGCATAATTTCATGCCACATGCCACATGGCACATATATATATATATGCCGCACATGCCCTATGAATTTATTTATTAATCATTTGTGTTCTGTGTGTTGTATGTGCGAGTGGCCAATTTTTATGATATTTATGCATGTGTGTGCCCCAAAAATGCAGCCCCTACTCCCCTTGTCACCCCCCAATCACCCCCTCCCCCCACCAATACTGACCGCCATCAGCAGCGAAACGACTGCACGTTCGCTAAGTGCTTAACATTATGGGAGAGCACGCGAAATAAAATTAATAAATTCCACTGTCATTTTCCATAATTTGTCTCGGGACATGTTAATCGTATTTGTTTGCTTGTTAAGCAAATGGGTCGCGTGTCCTGGGAACCGGGGAATAACCGGGCTGGCTGGGGTGGTGTTGAAATTCGCAATTATTGTATATCACTCTCTCTCCCTCGCTCTCTCTCTCTCTCTCTCTCTCTCTGAATTTGCTCTCGTGCGAGCGCATTGATATATTTAGATTATTTTAACAATTAGAAAATATAAACTGTAATTAACTCGAATTGCAACTGGGTCTTAAATAGGCATTTAACTCTGTAAATTAGGACTCTCTTCCTCTCTCCCTCTCTGCCTCTCGCTCTCTCTCTTTTTATCTTTATCTCAGTCTACGTCTTTCTTTTTCGATGGTACAAATTTTAACAAATTGCTGTCTACATTTTGAATTTATTTATTTTCTGGTTGCATTCTGACGTGCAACAAATTGGGCAGTCTGTTCGAGCCGAGTTGTTGCTACACCTCGTGCAGGCGGGAGGAGGAGGGAGGACGACAACTAATGCAATATGCAGGCATCTGCATTCAGCTCAAGCCATAAGTTGTGCGCCGTAAGCCGTAAGCCGAAAGCGGTGGCGCCACTTGCCATAGATATAAATTAGTGTGCCACGTTTTATCTTTGTATCTTGTAATTTCCGCATTTCGTTAGCATTCGTGCGCCAAGCACAAAAAAAGAATGCCCCAAAAATTCATTCGTGAGGGATGGCAAAAAACAAGCATGAGTGTTGTAGTCAAGTGAGCTCGACTACGATATACCCTCAGCCCAGCTGTTAAATGTATTCTAGTTTTATTGCCAAATTTCCCTCTCAAAGTGCGCCCTGACGACAAGCATGTGAATATGTACATATATAGATCATTAACGGTGCTCTGTAGACTAAACACATACAAACATATTGACATATATATTTTCGTCTAAAACATGGGTCTTTCTTATGCGATCTTAATGATCTTGATTTGGCCAGTTGATCAATAATATACATATGCATATAATGTATTGGTTAGAAGATTCTTTAAGCATTTCTTGCTATCCGAAATCGATCAAATAAAGCAAACGGGCCTCTAGCTCTTATAGTCTCAGAGATCCGCTTGTTTATGCAGACAGATTTTATGGGTTTGGAGATGCCTCCTTCTAACTCTTACATACATTTGCACAAAACTAGTATACCCTTTTTAGGCATTTTTAATGGGTTGAGGGTATAAAAAGAAGGCGGCTGGTTTTCAGGCTTGCCTGCTTTCGTTTGCCAAGTTAATTGATATTAATATCAGATTGCAACAGATTTGCTATTACGATTTTGTGCAACGCTGCAGCGAGACGACTGCTGTTAATTCCATTTTATATGAAAATTACACTTTATGCTGGGTTTCAAGAGAGAGTAAAAGCTAAGACTCAGATTACTATCTCTCTCCCTCTCCCTCTCCCTCTCTCTCTCTCTTTCTCTCTCTCTTTCTTTCTTGTTGCTCTACATTTAGTGTCTCTCTCTGTGTTCTTAAATGGTCCTTTTTGTTTTAAGAGAGAGCATTAGATATTGTCAATTGCGCCAATATGGCGCCATACTTAAACGTTCAAGCACCCAATTATATACTCATACCTATGTTTACAGTAAGCTTTCGAACAAATTGCGATCGTAATGAGGAAACATTTGAGTGTCTCAATTTCAATTGCAGTCGCGTGTCATTCATTCATTCATTCATTCAGTCGTTCATTCATTCATCCATGGCGGTGTTTGAAAGTATTCTACAGCTGTACAATAGCTATTTATCCAAAGATAGCTATAGCTTTATATATATATATATATATGTATTCATCTATATGTGTGTATAGCTTAAAGCATTATTTGTTTCCCTTTTAGCAAATCGCTTTGTTTTCGCTTTGTCTGACACTGTCTTTTGTATTATTTGTTTGTTGTTGTTGGGTTTTAGTTTTCTCATTTTTCCCGTCTAGCTTTGAGTTTTTTTCCTGTTTTGTGTTTTTTGTTTTTCATCGCTTGCAACTTGGCGCCAATAAACAATTCAATTGAAATTTTGCTTGTCTGCGGCGCTAGAAAGACTTTGCGTGAAATTAACACAGGCATTTAACGCCATAGCTGCCAATGGGCGGTGGGCGTGGCTCTCAAATGTCTTTGTGTTTGTGTCTAAGCCAGAATAAGTCGGGTAAAGTTACCACCAACCAGCTACCAATTACGGCAACAGCTTCAAATACACACACAACTATGCCTGCTGCCTTATTGCTGCTGCTGCTGCTGCTGTTGCTGCTGCTGCTGCTGTTGCTGTTGCTGCCAGAGTTGCCGCCTTTATTGTTGCTTTGCCACACAGTTTTGGCCATTGTCGTTGCGGCCACAATTAATGCAATCGCCAGAGCTCTATTAATACCCGCACCAGTATCGTATAATCAAATGCAATATACTCTATACCCTATACCCTCTAAAATGTGCATGGGAATATTCCAGACTTGAGTTGCTTCAACTTTTTCTTGTGTTGCTGCTGCATTAATATTGAGGATAAGCCAAGAGCTTTTGAAAAACAGTTTAAGTTTTGACATAAGCTTAAAAATCTATAACTTTACTAGCAAAAGTTTGCTCAGCATGCAACATGATTGAAGAAAATTATAATTTATGAAAATAAAAAAGAAAAGGAAGCTTTATTTTGGGCTTGAACTGAGTCGGAGTTAATTGACAGAGGGTGTTGCCTCGTCTCGTTTATACAATTCAAGCTAGGTTTATCTTTGGATATTGTGTGTGAGTGTGTGTGTGTGTGTGTGTGTGTGTGTGTGTGTGTGTGTGTGTGCTGTGTGCGTTGCTTTCTGTGCAGCTTTCGTGGATGAGTCCACATCAAAGTAGCGCCGCCGAGACGCGACAAATGGCTGTAGTCTGTGCCCGCCTGCAAGCTGACTTAAAGCATATATATTTATATACATATATATATATATATATGTATGTATATATGTATATATAAGTATGTGTATTTGCTGGTTATATAGGCTTGTGTGCCGCTGCCCCGCCCCGAGCAGCTGTAAAACAGAAGTGCTTAGAAAAATGGCAATTTACTTTTGTTTTACATGGCAGGAGCCGAAGTTCCAGCACGGCGTAGGACGGCAAAGGCAAGGGGAGGCAAAGGCGTAGCACGGAAATACTATAAAAAGTAGAGCTTAAATTTTATGCCATACAAATTATTGTCTCGAGATTTGTGCTAGGCAAAAAGGGTTGAGAGACGAGGGCTTAAGGAGGGCAAAGAAAAAAAAGGATGCCTAGACTAAGAACTATATGGAGTTGTAGAGGACTGTGTGGAATTGCGTGGACTGCGTGCCACAGCACCAAACGTGAAGCAAAGACCAGCCGAGCAGCAGAGCGTAAATATGAAGCTCGCCGTTGCACCACCGCCCAATTCTGGAGAGGAGCCGTTGGCCAAGTCAAGAGCCAGCAATTGAGTCGTTGTCGAGACGCTAAAGAAGAAACCGTTCAAGTAATTTATATGCCTTGTGGAAAACGAAGCGGGATGTGGAACGAGTCGACTACTGGCTGCTGATGGTTTGGCCAAGTAAGTTAAACGTTTCATCAAAATAATTTCGTTGAATGGCTTAAATAAGTTATTGGGCGAGCAGACAAAAAGTTGTAGCCGCAGACGGTAGACGGTAGACGGTATAACCACAGACTGTGGGAGTCACGGGTCACGGGTTACGGGTCACGAGTCACGAGTCACGGGTCTTGGGTATCCGGTAAGTACATTGACCAAGCCAACAAGCCACCAGACGACTTCGGCGACAAACTGCCCAAATTGCTGCTCACCTTTGGTCTGCGGCTTGTTGCTCTTATCAAGAAAAGCTAAAAGGATTTCAACTCAAGAGTGTCGAGCCATTGGATAGTTGGATACGCAATTAGATCTCCAATTAAAAAAAAGGTCTAGCAATTTGCAAGTTCTGTGCAACATGTGCAAGCAAGAGTTTAAGTTAATTAGTTGGGTAATAAGATATCCACTGGAAATGGATTTCAGCTAAAGCGTCAGAATATTCTTTGTTGTAAAGAACTTGGCATAAGTCTACCTATAAAATTGAAATGAGTGCATTTGTTATGCGATTTATCTTAATTTTATGTTGCCAATAGCGCAACTAGCCAGCAGCAAAAGCCAGTAGCAAACAGGTGCAATAGCCGGGAGCAGCAATCAATGTGTACCCGCCAGGTGAAGTAACCAGGAGTAGCAGTCTGGAGCAACCGCCAGAAGCAGCCACCAGGACAGCAGCCAGGAGCTTCAGGCATATCTATTAGTTAGAAGCATCCTGTTGCTCCTCGATATGGTTTTTTTCTTTCAGTTTTTCAGCTATCAAGTTTTGTTGTAGTTTTCAAAACATGTTTGGAGCTAAAAAAAAAGTTTGATTGCGTTACACTGTTGTTGTTGTTTTTTTTTGTTTTTATTTTTTGGTTTACATTTTGCACACGGATAACTTTAGTTGTTGCTGTCACTGCTGGACGAGGATGACAAAAGGGGAAGGGAAGCGATGGCGGTGTTCAAATTTTTTAATTTATTTGATTGGATTTTTTTCGATTAAAAAACAGTTGCCAGGATAACAACAAACTCTGCATGTTTCATATTTATTTTGATAGCCCGCGGCGAATGTGGTGCAGACAACAACAGCAACAAGCGACAAGTAAGAAGAAGCATCGATGACATTTAACTACAACTGCATATTTTCAGATCCAGCTGATGCCAAGGATGGTTTTACACAGCTTGCCATCCCTAATTGTATTGTCGGAAATAACTTAATTAGTTCAGTTAATTTAAATTGAACTTTTCAGCATTTATCGACTGAAAAATTTTATTTATAATAAAAGAGAAAAATATATATTTATAATATTGATAATGATATGTATGTATACTTAAAGAATTTAAAATTTAAGGTAAAAACTCTAAGAATTTTCATAACAACCAATCAAAAAGAAGGGGAGAGGGAGAGAGAGAGAGAGAGAGGCATTTTAGCAGTGTAATTCATAGAAAATCTCCAGTGTGACTCTCTCTTTCTCTCATTGTCTGTCGCTCTTTCGTTCGCTCTCTCTTGCTGTGTAATATACATGGAATTGCACTTCGGGAACAAGTTGAAAGAACTTGACAATGCTGCCTCCTGCATTGCGTTGAGTTAGCCCAACGAGTTCGCTGGAAATTTATGTGCATATGCATTAACATCTGGTATATTGTAGAAACATGAGCAGCAACAGCAACAGCAACAGCAACAGCAAACACAACAACAAAAGCAACAACAACAACTAGAAAGAGAAGAAGAAGCGCAGGCACTCTTCCGAGTGCCAGCAAACTTAACAAATGAGTGCCAGTCAGCGATAGACAGAGAGGGATGGGCGGCGACTCCTCATCATGCCACAAATAAATTTCAAAGCAAAGTAAATGCTGGCGCCAAAAAAGAAAAAAGTAACAAGAAAACCTAGCATAAAAAGCGAAAGAAGAATTCAACTAAACCAAACAAATGGAAAACAAAACGAGACACAGAAAAAGTTGCCTCAGCGCATGAGTATAACAAATGTGGCAGGCACTACAAAAACTTCTGTTAGCTAAAGCAGCTATCCAAAAATGTGGCCCCCATCTGCCCCTCTCTCTCCACTCCACTCTTCCTTTGTATTCAATACAGCAACCAGGCTAGTTAGAAAACATTTGTGGAGAGGAGCAGGCGGCAGTCGCGAAGAGTTCATTTGCCAAACAACATTGCCTAAAGCCTGGCTACGGCCAAAGTCGAAGCACCAAACAATGTGACTGCATTTACTGCCGCTTGCCAACCAATGCCTTCCCCTCCACCCACTCACTTGTCTGTTGCTTGTCGTCGTATTCTTAATGTGGCCAACTCCATTGACAGAAGAGCAGAGATCTAACTGTCCGGGAAATATATGAGTTTGGTTAGCCTGTGGCCTCATCTCCGTCTTCGAGTGTTGGAGTGTTGGCGTCAGTTTTTTGGACAGTCATTGCTTATAATGGAATAGACACGTTTCTTCTAACTAACAAAACAAACCGATCTGAGGATGGGGCTGTGTGACTAAGACTCGTGTCACGCAACAAATCGGAGATAATATTCATAAATACAACAATAAGATGAAGTTTGTAGCATTGTGGAAACATTTCAATTAAAAGGTACAATCTTATAGATATTTTATACACAAACAGAATTGCATTCCATAGATACTGATTCAAACATTTCTGGCTCGACTGACAATCAATAAATTCATATTTTCTGGAATTGCATGCAACTGTCATTGATAAGAGTCAACCTTTTTTAGTATTCAGTTGTCAGTTGTCAGTTTTCAGCTTTCAGTTTTCGGTTTTCAGTTTTGTCGTAGTTGCTGTCAGCTCCGGCATGTGACAAAACAAAGCACTCAGCTGTAAAATACATCGAGCAGGGCACGCCTCGTAAATATCCTTGGCAAGTGGCAAGTGGCAAGTGGCAACGCATAAATTCAATGCGTCAAGTGGTGCAGCAACTGGCTGCACAGCGCCGCTCATAAGTTGCGTCAAGTTTGCGGGGCCGCAGATTGACGGTGACAAGCGATGCAATTAGTTGGTGGATTTCTCTCTTCTCCAATGACCAATTGACCATATGACCATTGACCGATGCTCGATGACCAATGCTCACCGCCCAACGCCCACCGCCCACCGTCCGATGACCCACGACCCCACGATGCATAGGCCAATGACAAAATGACCATTAGCCAGTGACCACCGAGCAGTGAAGACTGACCAGTGAACATTGAGCATTGAGCATTGAATGTTGAATGTTGAATGTTGAATGTTGTAATTTGAAAAGCCACAACAGTTGTGACGATTCCAATTCCTGGTTATACCCCATGCACATTAATAAATGAAATAGGTTTGATATTTATATATAATATTGATAGCATTTCACAGCCAGCTCAGTTTGATTAGATCAATATACAGATATATATATCATATGTCTTAAGCAAATTAAGTTTTACTTATTGAATTCTTCAAATAAAGAAAGATAATGCGACAGATAAGTGAGACTTCATAGATACATCTGTTTATACTAAATATTTCATAGCAATCAACAGCAATCAATAATCAATAATAAATAATCATATAGTTGAGGTCTCTGTACAATATTTGATTTATCGGCGTTTCGGATATAGTCTAAATATTCGATAAGCGCATTGTGAATATTTAATATCCGCTTAATCAAGTTGTGTGTTTGAATGGCATCTGTTAGTTGGTTGTTGTTAGTTGTTGTCGCTGGGTCTAATGTAAGTGGCATGCAGCATGTGGAACCAACAGTTTGCCAAGTTGTAACGAGCGAGACATCAAATCGCGATATATATATATATATATCTATGTGTGTGCATCTGTGTGTCTGTGTATCTGTCTGCCTACAAGTGTGGTATCCTGTTCGGTTGCGTATCTTTGCGTTATAGTCAACACACAATTTAAGTGGGCGTCCCATGTTAGCTGCGCGTGTGTGTGTGGGTGTGTGGGGCGTGGCAGTTTGGCCGTATGTGGGCGCAAGAAATGCTTAGGCTTTGTTTACACGAATCTTGTTTAATATGCATGAGATTCACGCACGAGGCGAGGCCACGCACCTGCCACAGCCAAGCCTGTAATGAGTTGGCAGTTCTCTTTTCGGCTGGCAGCGTGGTGGAGGAGGGGGATGAGAGGTGCAGACCATCAAATTGTTAACGGGCCAAAAGTCAATTCAATCAGCTGAAAAGTAGGCAAAACATTTTTATTAATCGACTAAAGTGCCAATGACAATAGCCGAACTGAGACTCAATGTTCCGTAACTATCACAAGTGATCCCTTTCAAGAAACCTATTAATATACGCAAGGAGCTAAAATGTGCACGATATATGCGAATATATGGCAATAGATGAATTGAATCGAAAGCTTTTAGCACAAGTTGTTTTATATCTTATTTTAAGCCTTGCAAATATGTTTGAAGCCAAATTCAACAGCATTTCGACTTTTTGAATCATTTTGGATTCAAAGCTATTTAAAATCTGTTATTTGACGTTGAAGCATTAATGTTTGCAAATGGCAAACGAGTCGAATTGGATACAATTTAAAACTTTCTTCAAATTTCGCCGGGTTCAACTAAACAATTTGAGTATTTGTTCAGTAAACGGACGAAACTGTTGCAATATGATTTCAAGTGCAAACAACTGCAATCAACTGCATTTTGAATATTAGAAATGCACTTAACGAAAAAGTGTAGTCTAGTTTGCAATTTACATACAAAATGCATACAAATTAAATACATTAAAATTATATATGTACATACATACATTAAAATTAAATCAAGCAGACCCAACACAAAAAGATGGTTGCTGTCTGTAGGAGCTATATAAAATATTTAAATAGTTGGGGGAGTCAGATGGAGTCAAGGAAAACGTTGCATTTCTTATGGTTGATGTATGAAATATCAATAATAGTGAAATGAATGACTGATTTTTGTGTTTTTGTTTGCTGGTTTGTGGCATTCACAGTAGACTTGATTTGATTTGATATGATTTGATTCGTTTGCTGCGAGGTGAGTCGGATTGGATAAGCGGGGAAAATTTATACGATTTGAGGATGCTGCTGTTGTGTTGCAGTTTTTGCATTCTGATGTCTGTTCAGCTCTCGCACTCGAGAGTCTCTCTGTGGAGCACTTAATAAAGTGACTTCAGTGGCCAATGGCACAATACAGCTCATGGCTGCACATAATGTGAGCCACTCAAATAAATACATGCATACCAATGTATGTGTGTGTATATTTATATTTATATATATATATATATATATATATGTATATATGCTGTGTGTATGCAAGACACACAGTGCATGCGAACAGTATGCAAATCGAGTGCAATTTGCATGCAAAGTGGCACCAAGAGAGCCGCATCCAGCCAAACTGGAGCAGCAACACAGCAGCAGCAGCAGCAGCAGCAGCAGCAGTCTCATAAGGGGTAGTTGTTGTTGGGGAAGAGGGGGTTATTTTTGCAAGTGGCAGTAGCAGGCGCAGCTCATTAGCCATGCCAGTAACCAGAAGCTGAAAAATATGTGAATATGCCACTGCACTGTGGTTAGTTAGCCAACGCTCTGTGATTTGAAACATGTTTTTCAATTGCGAATACCCTTGGCCAAGAACAGGGTATAACGACTGGCATTTTATTTGAACATGTGCAGTGCATTATTATTATTATTATTATGATTGGGATACTTGCACTGCAACCTACTAGATCTATTTTACCTCCTACTCAGCCTGTGGCTCCTCCATCAACCTCAGCTGCTGCACGAATGCGAGAATCTTTGTTGAGGGTTGAAGTTGAGGGTTTCTATGTCTTTGGGATGCTGCATCTTTTTCTGCTAGAATGTGCTTTGAGGATTCTTCGTCTAGAATGTGCTGTTCAGTAAACTGGAGAGTATCCTAAGCCTATTCTTCTCCATGGTTATTACTGACTTAAATATTATGTTAAGATAAAGTTCTTAAAACTCCCATTAACTCAATATACATTTGTATATCGACATCATAGGGTATTCAGCCTTTATCATAGATTTAAAGATTTTACTGTTTTTATTTTAGAGTTTCTTTTCTTGTTGTTGCTGCTTTAAGCCAAAAAAAAGATTGGCTGTTGTTTTTTTCTTTTCTTATTTTTGAGATTTTCTACATATTTTTGGCGTTCCAAAGCTTTTTCTTGTTGCTTTTTTGGAGAATGTTTTCATGGAATTTCACTCGAGATGCCGCAACTCGAGGCCAAATTACAAATAGACTTTAGATTTTACACATTGTGCATGGCATGAATAAAGAAATGAATGTAAATAGTTCGTGTATGTTTGTTGTTGTTGTTGTTGTTGGTTGGTACTGGGCCAACGTAGAAATTGATATTTTAATTACTTCACGTACTTCGCGCTTGCAACTAAAAGCATTAAAATGTTATGCAATGAAAACATTCGAGAGACTTTTATAGTGCCAACGATAAACTCTGTTTGAGTGTCCGAATTCAAGTTACGAAATTGTACATTTTGATGCAGCTGCAAAAGTTCAAAGTTCTGTTTTAAAATCCTTTAGAAGTGAACTTGAAACTTGGAAAAGTATTGAAGTATTGTTCAAGTTGTACTATAATTATTTGTAAATAGCTTAATTAGCTTCAACTACTTACAGAACTATGCGCCAGAACCACTTCAACACACATTTGTGGCATTGTGGCAAGCACAAGCACAAATCCAACACTGCAGCAATGGTTCCATGTGCAACCACATCTATTGTTATCAGTTATCAGTCAAATATGACAGTAAGTAAGTCTCCGCGCTGTAAACTTGAAAACCTTTGAGTTCGCAGTTTGCAGGGCAATCAATTTCAATTGTTAAACATTGCCAAGTTGTGGCAAGTACTTTCAGTTACAGTTGCGCTCAGTTGAGGTCAGTCTTGAGGGTACTTTGGAGTATAAATCATTGTATTGCTATCTCACTCGCACGCTGTGGCAACATCAACAATAGCCCAACAATACAATGGGTTAAGCATAATGCTAAATGCACGATTAACGAGCATCTTTGAGCCATTCAATGGATACAATTACAACAACAATCCCGCACATTAACCAAACAACAATGGCTGACCAAAGGTTTAACGCCTGCCCCGCCCCCACCCAATTGAGAGAGACAGAGACAGAGACAGAGAGAGAGAGAGTAAGTGAGAGTTGGAGAGGGCGGCTAGTCAAGTGTTGTTTGTTGAATGTGGTCAACTTACCCATTTGGCATGAACAACATGTTAATCTGCAAATAAAAAGCGAAAGAGAGAGTGAGAGAGAGAGAGAGAGAGAGAGAGAGAGAGACTTATGAGATAGGCAAGTATATCGAGAGAATCATTTCATTGTGCACGACTCCAGTCCGTCTTTTGTACCCTTTCCAATCTGCTCGCATTTTTAACAATTGTACACAGAAAAAAAAAAAACAAACGCAATAAAAATGTGAGCAATTGGAAGGGGGTGGGGGAGGGGCTGTATTAAGCGGATTCTCGTGGGTAAATTTATGTTGGCCTTATAATCATGAACAATGAAAAAAGTAGCAAAGTGAAGCTGAGGAGAGCGCGACTAGCACATACCCTATACCTCTGACGAGAAATATTTGTGGAAATTATGACAGTCCACAAACAAAAAGCAGATATCAGCTATATATTTAGGCTGGAGACACTTGATTTCTGCCTACTGGCCCATACTCATTGCTCATTATACCCGAGGCAATTGCATTTGGCAGGGTAGGCGAAAAAAGCGAATTCAATCCTCAGCGAAATCACACGCAAATTTGTAACACGGCTTTCGCTTTGGGTATTTTGAATGTTTTATGGTTTTCAAAACCGAAATAAAATTCATAAAATCGACAGGAATTTGCGCGTTTTCTGCCTGTGGCACGACCATTGCCACTTGCCACTTGCCACATGCCGAATCAAACAATAAATCTTTGCTGGTGTTGGTTCTTTTTTTTTTTATTTTTCTGGTCGCTTTTTGGCAATGCCACGTTACACAGACTAAGCTCATTTAGATTTATATTACACCCACTAAAAGCACACACAACCCGCACAACCCGCACAACCCGCACAACCCGCACAACCACGCACACCACACCACACCCCACCCAGACCAGCACACCCCAGCCAGACCAGCACAGCCTACTGTTCGGGGAATTCCATTTGTATTTGAAAACTTTTGCTCTTTTTTTTTGCATTTAACTTTCGTTTTTTATGCTTATTTTTTATTATCAGTTCCGCTTTGGTTTCCAATTCTTCTTTTCGTTTTTTTTTTTTTTTTTTTTTTTTGTACAGCAAATATATTTGCACTCGAAGTGATTTGAAAAATTATTCACGTTTTTTTACTTATTTTTATTTTTTGCCTATACATATATATATATATATATATTTTATGTGTATATATTTGTACGTTGTTATTTGTAGCTGTAAAGTTTATTTTCGATTTAACGCTCTGCACATTATTTGACTGCGCGTATGTCTCACTGGAGATGGAGGATGTGCAAAGTTTTCGCGTGTGTGTGTCTGTGTGTGTGTGTGAGTGTATGTATGTGTGCGTATCTATGGATGTATATATTTTGTACTCCCTAAACGGGGAGAGAGAGGGAGGGGGAGCATGGCGATTAGGCTATGCCTCAGATAATGCATCGAGAAGTTCAAGTGTTCCATTGGCTTGGGTAATTTGTCGATATGCTCGGCATACGCCTAATGTGTTCAGGCAGTAGTCATAAATTATGCCAACGATTCTTATAGAAATCGATAAAAATGTGGCCGCTTTAATATATATATAATCGTTAACCGTAAACGATTGTTAAGTTCCATATATTTGGACATATGAGGCTAACCTAATTGCTTGAAACTCGGCAGGCAGGTTGCACTATATAACGATAATAAATATATATATCCATTTGTCATTGATAAGTAAATCAATGATTTTATTATGGGTATCATATGTAAGACATTTAAAAGAACCAGCGACTATCGAACTTCAACTAACAAACGCTGAAAAATTAATGGAAATATACGAATAAAAAGTAGGTTTAACCAAATTTATAATATCGATATTTTATACAAACTCATTGCATTCGCAACTTCAAAGATAAACAATTGCAAAATTGAAGTCGCCAAAGCATTATGCGAGAGGTCTGGTGGATGGTGGGTGGGTGGATTGGAGGGGTATGCAAACTCTCGTTATAATTCATGGTGACAAATTATCGAAAAGTTCCTAAACAAATAAAGAACAAACACAGACAAAGACCGGTTCGCATTCATTGTGCAAAACAAATGAGATTCCCAATACAAATACGGATCCGAGTTCGAGCTCGAGTTCGAATTCGATTGCGAGTCCCGAAGCTGAAGTGCAAAAGAGCAGCGCAGCAATGCATAAAAATGTGGGGAACAACGACCGCGACACGCATAACAGATAAACCAATAACGAGCAACAATAACAACGACAACAGCAGCAACAGCAGCAACAGCAGCAAAAGGACAAACAACAACAACAAGGAACAATAGAAATCTAAAGCTGAAAATCCATTGAATATCGAATATTACACGCAAAATGCAATGCAGCTTTCCGATTGCTTTTCGTTGCCTGTAGTTGAATAAAGCTAACAGAACTTGGCAACCCTCTCCCGCTCAGCACCCAAAGCCCCTTCAATCCTGGGGGTTAATACTTATTGTCAGGTAGATGTTACCATCCACCATATCGTTCCCATTTATTTGCTTTTTCTATTATTTGTTTTTCTATTATTTGTAGTTTTCTTCCTCATTCGATTTTGAATACTCTGTAAACAGATTAAAGTGGCTATGAAGCGTAGATTGATTCTCTCTCTCTCTCTGTAAATCATATGTGCAACAGCAACACATCGATATGATTATTTTCATTTAATTTTATTTTTATTTAATTTTTCCTTTTCTATGTTATAACTACAGCAGTTGATTTGGGTAAATAATAATTATAATCAAGCAACTCTCAAAAACTCTCATTTTATACAGGATATCTTTTAGTTGAATGTCAATGGTTTCTCGGTTTATTTTTCTTTGGTTTATTTTTCTTGAAATGCAGACATAAATACGCGAGAAGCTACAGAAACAGAGACAGAAACAGACAGGCAACAACAAGAAACGCACTGCGGAATAGGGGTATAAAAGAAGTCGCGGGGGGAGGGGGGGGGGAGTTTCCAGAGTTATAGGAAATTTATAGGGGTGTAAGAGTTGTGGGTTGAAATGGGTGTTTGCTTGCTTGTCTGCGGTGCATAGTAGTAACAATGCTATAAATGTGTGCAAATGCCAAATGATACGATGCGAAACAAATATAGAAAACTGATATCGAAGCTAATGGCAAACACACACACACACACACAAAGTTACATACACCTGTGTGTGTGTGTAAGTTATGCTTGGGAGTTTCTTTCTAGTGGTAATGATGACCGTGCTGGTTGTGTTCAGCAACAACTCTAAAATGGCTGTGTGCACAGGTCAAAGTTTGATGATTGGACGCGCCCTGTCAATTACGCCATGTTATGAATATATCCATATATATACATATATATATATATATATATATATATATATATATATATATATATACAAGTAGCAACACGACAGTTAGCTGGAGTTGAAATGTTGAATAGGTTGAAGTAGAAAGGTGTATTTTCAATAGGAAGGCATATTTAAGAAATTATATTTGTAAGATTTGTATGTTAATATCTCATCTGATTCTTTATCGAATTGAGCATATAATTAATTTAGATGTACTTGTTCCCTATATCTCTTGCTCCATCACAGCTACTCTTCCTGCACCTCTTTAATCCTGAAGCCATTCAAAATGGGTAAAATCGAATAAAATAATCGATTTGTGTCAACTTATGCAACAGAGACGGAAGGAAGCATCCCCGATCCCATAAAGTTAATAATATTCTTAGGCTAGATCAACAGCTAAAGCACTCTAACTTCTTTTCATATCACTCAAACTCAATAGATCGGATCATGTATTATAAGTTAACAATCTCTCTCTCTCTCTCTCTCTTTCTCTCTCCATCTCGCTCCCTCTCTCTTTTCGAAACATTGTTTATATATTGAAATGACTGGCTGATTTTGGAGTACATCAACTATTCAATGACTATTGCTGTCTGCATTTCGATTCGTTTATCGATTGTTGGCCATATCCACTATATACACTCACTGCCAAAGCTCCCCAGACACCCCAGGCATGTGTGTAGCTCTGTGTGTGTATTTTGATTCAATGCAGTTTGATTGTGTTAGTCGCTGCTTGCCAGTGCTGTTGTCCAACTGACAGTATTGAATCTGAATAGTCGGGGGGGAAATGCAATATTTTTGCGTGCCACAAGGTACAGGTCCGCTTGCTACATACCCCATATACACGTGTACATATATATATATATAGAAGATATTGCCAACATTCATTCATCGATGATTCGCTGTCAGCCAAAGTATTTGACATCAGCTGTTCATCGATTTTGTTTCTTTTGTATTTTCACGTTGTATTTGTTGTATATTTTTGGGCTTGTTTCGTTTCGCTGTATTTTCAATATATTTTTATTTATACACAGTGTATCCATGGGAGTATTTAATAAACACACAACTGACATACCACATTTTTTGTTCGATTTTATTTTATTGGTTTTGTTTTGTCAACGTGAGCGAGGAATTATTTTAGAGTGCTGGTCGCATTTTGTTAAATGACCGCAGTACAGGAGGAGGACAGACAGGATTCTAAGACCTAATGCTCACTGATAAATGAAAAGCAAATGCTCGCTAATTAGTTAAGAGCTCAAAATCTACCTGCTAACACCTAAACCTACACCTGCCAATTAACCCCACCTCCCACTTTTCCGTCCTCTCCACTGCCTGCTGCTCTTTAATCCACTTGAAAACAGCTGTCGCTTTTGTCGCCTGTCGTTTTCTTATTTATTTTGCACAACAAAAAAAAAACAACAACAGAAAAACAAAAAGAGCGGAAGAAAAAGTGACAGTGATAAATTTTGTTTATAAGTTGCTTTCGAGGCTGGGAGCTTGAGAATCGCATAGAGGGGCATACGCAAAGCCAGGTTAGAACATTAGGCCGGGGGCTTTAAGCTTGTAGCTCTAAGCTGCTCGCTCCTCGCTCCTCGCTGCTGCCCCCGTTGACAGTTGTCAGATGGCATTGGCGACATTTGCAGATATGGTCACTATACGATTAACACAACTGCCCCACCCATCACCCCATTTGACCCACTTTCACATTGTCCTGCAAACAAAACCAAAGTATTCCAATTCGCCAAATTGTCATTTTCTTTGTTTATTTGTTTTTTGTTTTTGTGTTTTTGTGTGTGTGTTTTTTTTTTAATTCCTTGGAGGGGAGGGGACTTATTATTATTGTTGTTGTTGTTGTTTTCCCATGAGAGGCAATGAACGGCCAACAACTGCCACACAACTAATCGGGTCCCGTCTCTCAATCCACAATGCTCAATCCTCTGGTTCTCGCGCCTTGAATCAGTTGTGACATTTCCAAGCTCAGCCACTCAACGGGCCTCACATACTCAACAAACATTTCCCCCCAGGGGTAACACCTCTCCCCCCTCCCCACCATACACACACACACAGAAAGAAGGCAGCGAAATGAAAAAATGCTAAGTGTTGTTTTTATACCCTAGCCTTGGAACTGACTCCACGTGGGGAGTGTCCTCCATCGCTGAAGTAGGGCAAATTAAGTTGTTTGCTTCTCTCTCAACTTCCATTATTCGTTATGTTTGCCTCGTATACCCTAGAGAAAGCGACACTCAATGCGTATTCAGACTATATTATAATAGATTTAAGTTAAAATAGTAGCAAAATAGTTGAATTTTCATTCCGTTCCGTAACTACAAAATTACACTATTATTTGGATCTCTTTTGAGAGAATAGAGAATAGAACAGTTAGTGATTTATAATTGGGAATGTTTTCAAATTCAAATCAAAATGTGTTTTCCATTTGCCATCAGCGTATTCATCTTGGTCAAATTATCAATATTGTTTGGAGCATTAAGTTGACAATTTTAGTGTGTTTATTCTTAGATACTTTAGCTGGATATATTCATGCATTTGGTGTGTACCCAATTTCATTGTTCCACGTTCCATGCTCCCCTGGCACCTTGAAAAACTCATCAAGTTGCTGGGGTGGCTGTTGCCGCGGGGCAAGGCAAAGGGCAATACAAATGATGCCACCTGGTGACAGCCACTGATTCCCAGTTGGATTCCGACGCCTGTGCTTTTGCTTGGTGCTGTGGAGTGACTTCACTCCACTCCACACCACTCCACACCACTCCACACCACTCGTACTCCACTTTGGTGCCGCCTCCGCCCGGCACATGTCAAGTTTGGGGACGCGATTACGTTCGAGGGCCCCCAAGGAAGCGTGTGCCTCGCGTCGGTTCCTGTCAAATTTCATTTTCACTTTTTCGCAGCTCTTAAATAATATTTGTTTTTACGCACATTTCACTCATCATCAAAAAAAAAAAAAACGACACCGCCTTTGTCAGTCTGCCACCCCGCCCTCCCCCACCAGTGTTGAGCCTTGCCAAGCTGGAATTTAATAATTTTAAGTGAAAAATTAAAAGTCTTGCGGATTGTCTGTGTGTTTTAAGGTGTTTGCTCAACAGCTTTAACACTTGTTTGCCAGCTCAGCTCAGCAGCTCAGCAGCTGCAGCTGCAGCTATATCTTGAGTTTCAGCTGGATTTCAGCGCACTCATGGCCATAATTGTGTTATGCTTAAGAACAGATCGCAGAACCCCAGAACTACCTATTACCCGATTCCCGGATTGGCTTTTGTACCTTTGCCTCTATCTGTTGCTACTTTGTCTATGTTTCATCTTAAACCAGCAATGAAACATACATGAATAAAGGAGTGGCGAGGCGATGCGTGAGTGATCGACTAGCAGTTACCCTGTAGCCGCAACGATGTCAAATCGAAAGGCAAATCAAGAATGTTCCCCGTGCCTGTTTCTGAGCAAACTGGGAAAGATTTATATACAAGATGGATATCAATTTTGGTGCATTGAATGTCAAGTCTGTGTACATGCAAAAAATATACATATATAAATAAATATGATATATATTGAAAATAATTAAATCTGTTTGCTGCCCTTTTCTAACTTTTTATGCAAACGTATTTAAAGGGGTATAAATACATTTTTTGCTGGGACCAAAATGGTTGCCAGATATATTCATTTGTATGTATATATTTGACACAAAATATACTCTGCCTTAGCCGATCTTATGGTTACAGGGTAGAATAATAGAATCAAATGCCGTCGGCATTTTTTATCAACAAGAATTCAATAAACAACTTGCAGACAGTGTGTGTTGCTGTTCCCATTGTGTGTGTGTGTGTGTGTGTGAGTGTGATAAGTCTGAAGTGTGATTTGTCTGATTCGAAAATGGAGTTTTTTTTTTGTTTTTTGTTTTTGTTTTTTATGTTTTATGTTTTATTTGATGCTCTCCATCCACATATTTCAATTTGAGCTGATTCCACTCGCTACTTAACTGAGTTGCGCCAATCCATTGGTTTTCACTTCAGGGTCACTTTCAAAATGTAAATCGCTCCTCCGGGAAACTATTTTGTTGTTTTTTATTTGTATTCCTATTTCAACAGGTCCGCCAGCAGCATACGAAGACAGTTTATATTTAAACATTTTTAAATGCCATTTGGGACCGAGTAGCTCCCGTATTGAATCTAAATTGATGAATGCTTAGCCTCATCCCCAGTCAATGTGTACATTTTCAAGTTGATGACAAGTTGACAAGTTACATACGATTAAAGCATAATTTTTCATGGCTTGCTTGATTTTAGCCGATTCTGTTTAATGCAAACAATGACAACAACTGCAAATAATAAACAAATGTTTTTCGAGAGAGAGAGAGAGAGAGAGGGAGAGGCATGGGGTGTCATTATTCAGCCAGCTGCACAGTCAGAAAAATGTTGTAGAAAGCATTTTTGATCTCTAAATCATTAAAGCATTTTTTTTTTAAATTAAATGTAAGCGCTGAAATTGTTGTTTCAATCCTGTTTTTTTTTTTGTAACTTTAATTAATCTAAGTAATTGAAATATATTTTTAAAATAATATCTAGCTATAAGAATTATATGGAATGATCTAAGAACGCAACTTGCTAATGCCAAAGCAAAGAAACAATATATATATATATATATATATATATATGCATGTATATATATTTATTTATTTATTTTTGGCAGCACTTGCTTTTAATTGAATTGATATTGACTGACTAGGTCTTTATTAATATGACTTCCACTTGCATATTATTTTTGTATTTTCAATAAAGTCTATTTAAAACAATTACTTCGAGCAGATATATATATAAATATATATACCTACCTTTCTCTTAAAAAAAATCAATCTGTGGGTTACCACAGGTTGGCAGCGCCAACTATCGATGAGTTTGGTTCTCGCTTTTGACTTTTTTTTTTAATTGTTTGCACACGAGTCAGTTGAAGCAATACTCGATAATTGGGAATCGAGAGCCGATAATCGAGTTGCCATTTGAGAGTGGACACTTGTCAGTTGTCTGTGTTTTTGTGAAATATTTTGTGTGGAATATTGTGCTGTGCGACAAAAAAAAAAAAAAAAAAAATGAATTCGAAGCGCAAGGCAACTGGGTCTGGTAGGAACCTTCGCGGGAATGAAGACATTGAGGAGGAGATTGAGAATGAAGAAAAAGATGCAGAACCAGTAAAGAAGAAGGCAAAGAAACCCGAGCACAGCAAAAAGGAGGAACAAGCAAAGCTCGAGCAAAAGAGCTGCAAGCCGAATAGAAAGAAGATGGCGGACCAAGAGACAGATAATGCAGAGAATGAAGGAGAAGCAGTTGCAGTTAAGAAGAAGACACAGAAACCCGAGCACAGCAAAAAAAAGGAACAAGCAAAGCTCGAGCAGAAGAGCTGCAAGCGGAATACAATGAATATGGCGGACCAAGAAACAGATAATGCAGAGAATGAAGAAATAGATGCAGAACCAGTTAAGAAGAAGACTCAGAAACCCGAGCACAGCAAAAAGGAGGAACAAGCAAAGCTCGAGCAGAAGAGCTGCAAGCCGAAGAGAAAGAATATGGCGGACCAAGAGACAGATAATGCAGAGAATGAAGAAAAAGATTCAGAACCAGTTAAGAAGAAGACACAGAAACCCAAGCACAGCAAAAAGGAGGAACAAGCAAAGCTCGAGCAGAAGAGCTGCAAGCGGAATAAAAAGAAGATGGCGGATCAAGAGACAGATAATGCAGAGAATGAAGGCGAAGAGGCCGAAGCAGGAGGTGATGATGGAAAAGAAGCAAAAGCAGGAGATGATGATGGAAAAGAAGCAGCAGCAACTGGCGAAGCCAGCACCGCATGCAAGTCGGGTTGGTTCTATGAAAAGAAATGCAATTTGTCCCAATTGCTACGCGAAGGCATCAACTTCAACTTCAGCATCAAAATTGAAGAGGACAATAATGATAAAAATAGCGATGAAATTGTGAAAATTGTGCTGAAAAGCGATTAATTCGCGTCAACTAAACTAGGTAAGTTTTAAAGTTCACAATAGCAACAGAGAAAGACAAGATATCGGGATGAGTTTTAGGTTTAGGTTAGCCTCCGATAAGTGAATATGTAATTCATAATATATTTGCCATTTTCGATAGTATTTCAATAGGCTGCTAGACTGCTAGTCAATTATTTATCGGATAAGATGATGACATCATGCGATACTTTGCACAAACACGAGTTCTTAAGCCAAAAACTTTGCTGTGCAACACTTATGGTTAATTTCTTATAAACATTGAGCTAAAGTATTATTATTATTATTAATTTGTTGGTTCATAAATTAAGAAAAAGCAAAGCATTTGAACTGAACTTGAAAAAGCAAAGTTTGTAGCAGCAGCAGACCATTATTCTTTAGGAAATACCATGAGCAATGTGCTCGGCACGTGCGTGGCAAGCAAATTAAGAACAAAACAGGAGAGCAGCAGAGAAAGCAATTCAAGCAAACGCACCTAAAACCAGAGGCAATTATCTGACAAGCTGGCCATAAAAATAGTCAATTACAATTTCACGATTTAACCAATACACAATATAGACAAACACACATATAGCAAGCGAGAGAGAGAGTGAGAGAGAAAGAGAGCGAGTATAAATTAAGCTTTTTCTATAGCTTGACGCATTTTTCATGAAGTTTATCAAAAGGGTCCGTTTCCGATTTTGGTTGTGCGATAAGAAAATATCCAAAAGGTCGAAAATCGAGTAACGGCAATAAACAAATAACAAAGCGCCATCTGTTGTGCGGCTAACCGACTAGCCACATACCCTGTAAAACAATGTTTTCCTTACCAGCCAACAAGTTCTATTCGTATGTAGAAACATTCAGTCGGCTGATTATCACATCAATGTATCTGTATACATACGAGTATAACAAGCAGAATACAATTGTAGGGTATTTATAAGAATACATAACACTATTGCTGTGCTAAGAGAGTTGTGCAACAGCAGCAAAAACAACAGCAACAAGAACAACAACTCAACATGCAATGGAATTAACTCTTCCATGGCAATAAATCCATCCCTTTATTTTTATAGAGTATACAAAGCATACAACAACATCAATAACAAATAAGTTGGCACTTTGTGTGTGCCTGTGTGTGTGTGTGTGTGTAGGTGTAGATGTAGGTGTGTTTGGGTGTGTGTATTTTTGCGTTTGGTAATCGAACTGATGAAAAGAGCACAACGAGCAACTTTCGAACGAAAAACTGTTGAAATTTCAATTTGAAGTTGAAACAAAATCAGCTACAGAAATCTGAGCATTCAATTGACACACACACACACACACACACACGCACACACACACACACACACACACATAGCCAGCTGCCCTGCAATCCCAGCCAGTCTTCCTCTATAACAAAATGCAACTAAACCATGTACATATTTAAGTATATAAATATATATTAGGTATATATATATATATATATATATATATATATATATATATATATATATATATACATGTGTGTGTGTGTGAAAATGCAAAGAGTATTTAAATGGTTCCAAAAAGGCGGACAACAGCGCGTGTAAAGTCTTGTCTTGTAAGTGGAGTGGAGTGGGGGTGGGGGTGGGGGTGGGGGTATGGAAAGGGTTACTTGTATTGGTTAATGTCGAGGGATCTGAGAGACAATTTAATGCCGGAAATAGTTTTTCGCAAGCTATACAAGCAAGCCTACAATAAGGGGTGACCTATGGCTAGGGGTAGTTCCAAAAATGAAGGAGTGGGGAGGGGGGGGGGGCAATTGGTAGGGATTGCTGCTAGTGAGTGACTGCGAAATAAATGTACTAATAAAATGCCAAAAATGTTTCGCTGGCCCAAAACGAACCCAAAGCTGACAAGCCCTAGAAAAAGGTCGACTTGTGTCTGTGTGTGTGTGTGTGTGTGTGAGTGTGTAAAGGGGCAAACATTTTGAAATGAACATATTTTAAATGCATGCCACGCACCCGAGCAGCAACAATCACAACAACAATAACAACAACATCGACAACGATTTTTGGGTGTTTAAATGAATCTGAAAATGAGCGTAATTTGGGCTTGACCTTGACAAACTTTAACCCCCCACATCCCCAAGCAGAGTGGTGGCCGAGGAGCGGTTGGGGTGCAGTCATGTAGCCGGGTGTGGGGGTGTAGGGGTGGGGGAGCCATAAAACATTTGGTTGTCTGTTGCTGTGCGAATAATTTCAACTGGCAACCCTAGAACATGGCTTGGGTATGCGGCAACAGGCAACAGGCAACAGGCTCAAGGTCATTGGGCAAAATAAAACCAAAATCAAAAGCAAAACCAAAACCGGAACCGGAACCGGACATTCATTCAGCTGCGACGTGCGACGTGCCAACTGTGATATGAATGGCAGCAGAGACAAGCGCGTTGGCAAAATATCAAAGCAATCGATACGATAACAATAATAACAATAAACAACAACAGCAACGAGGTGCTAAAGGAAAAGCGAAATGGGAAATGGGAAAAGGGAATACTGTACTCTGAGCTCTAATGAAGCACAGAAAGACTTGAATCTAGTTCAGAATTTAAGATTAGATTAGATTAGTTCAGAATTAAGATTATTATCATTTATTATTATTATTATTATTATTATTATTATTATTATTATTATTATTATTATTATTATTATTACTATTATTATTATTATTATTATTATTATTATTATTATTATTATTATTATTATTATTATTATTATTATTGGGATGCCTGCACAGTGACTTACTAGATCTATTGTGCCTCCTACTGAGCCTATAGCTCATCAACTCAACTCGCTCATAATATGCATCCCAAGGATGCTGTATCTTCATCTAGTTAAGGCGACACACTCTACTAGGATGTGCCTTGAAGATTCTTCTGAAAACTTAGTTTGGTTGGATGATTCTTAGTCTACCATGTCCTCTCAGTAGACTCGTGAATATCCTAAGCCAGTTCTTCCCCATGGTTATTACTTGCTTAAGTCGTTTATGATTATAGCCACCTAAAACACATGTGGACCGTCGGAGTCCTGGTGTCTCTGCCCAGTTCCGTTGTCGACTCTGTTTTTCTTCGTTCCTAAGTTGCGATCGTATATTTGTTTCATTTTAATTTAATATTGCCCCCTCTCACTATCTCTCTCTTTCCCTTTCTTTCAGACTTTACAGACGCATAGACTTTAACATCAAACACAGGAACCGAAATCTGAAGGATGATGAGTGCAGCACAAAACTATGAAAAATACTTGGGGGCATGAATTAATTTAAACTTAAACTTACGAGCAGAAACACGAGCATTAAAATAAATTGGGCAAATCTTTTGGCCAACAGCGGAAACACAGCAAAGCAACAACAAAAAATGGACACTGGACGGGGAGGTGTGTGTAGCCGAAAGGATGTGATGGACAATTGGCAGAGTGCACAACAAACGAACAAAATAAATCGAACAAAACAACAAAAAAAAAACACGTTAAAAACGAACTCAAAACTTAAAACAAAAAAAAAGGCAAAGGCAAAAAAACACACACACACACACAAACAACAACCAACGAAATCTGCTCGAAGTAATTGTTTAAAATACACTTTATTGAAAATAAAAAAATAATATGCAAGTGGAAGTCATATTAATAAAGACCTTGTCGGTCAATATCAATCAGAAGCAACGATTTACTATATGGGCAGGCAACAAGCTGAGCCAACAAGCTAATCAACACTTTGGAAAGGGTATTTACGCGCAAAGTGCGCCAAGCGAACAAAGCAACATTTTCAAGTTGTTATTTTTTTCTGTTTCGCAAACTGACAGTCAAAGTTTTTCCGGGGGGCCGGGTGGGCGGGGGGGGGGGGGGGAAGTGCTACTAAATATAAATAAATAAGTAAATATATATATATACATATATATATATATATATATATATATTGTTTGTAAGTAATGTATTGTTAAAGTTTTTTGCAGGGGGGCGCAAAAACTTACCAGCTGGTTTTGTTGCTGATGCAGCGAATTCAGCAATGACGTTGATGCTAACGCAGGCGCTGACGTTGACGCTGACGCTGACGTTGACGCCGACGTTCAGTTGCCGTCGATTGTGGCCAAGTGAATGAGAATAAGAAAACAACGCCCGCCCCAAAAAGCTGCTTCTGGGGTGGGGGTTGTAATGGGTAGCTGCTGCTGCTGTTGCTGCTACTGCCGCTGCTGCTTTAATGGCGGCAGGTTTAAAGTTTATTTTAATTTGTTGTTGCTGCTTCTACTGCAAAAGTTGCTGTTCTTGTTGTTGTTGTTGTTATTCACTTTGAACTTTTACCGTTGGCTGCTGATAGTAGCAACAATGGCGATGACGTTGGCGTTGGCGGTTTTGCTGATGGCGATCTGGAAAGCGTGTGAAAAAAAAGAAAATATATATTTAAAAAAATGGAATATGAGAAAAAATTAATTAAATTCGCTCATTGATGGCTGATGATTGGCAACATGAATGCAATTTCAGCGAAATAGTTACGAATTTATATAAAATCACAGTTTCTGCTTTAAATGCAGTTTACAATTTATATATTTTAATTATACATGCTCGCTCGTAATAACATAATACTATAATAATATAATGCTGCATTATTCGATTACATTACAGTAACAGAGTAAAGCAATTCAAGCAAAAGAAATATTAAAAAAATAATAATAAAAAATAATCAGCACTTTTAGGCGCTTTGCGGCGAAATAAAAATTAATTTGCAAACTTGTTGAGTTTTGAGCGCTCAGCCGCTTCAAACTTGTTGATGGCACTTAAGTGCAACTGTTAGTGCTCGCTCATTAGGTGCCTAATCGACTCAATGAGCGAATGAGCGAATGAGCGACTGAGCGAGCGGAGAGCGAATGCACTGCTAAAGAACTCTGTTAAGCGAAACGACGCCAGCAGCACACACATGCACACACGCGCGCACATAACAACAGTGAGAAGAAACGAAGCGAACGCGTCAACGATTCGTGTTGATTGTCGGCCGCAGCCAATTAAACGTTCACTGAGTGCGTTGCGATGCCAAATTCGCCTCGAGTGAGTGAGTGAGTGAGAGAGAGAGAGAGTGTGTGTGTTCATGAGTGCCTGCAGCCGCAGCGTCTGCATGTGCATATGTATGTGTGTGTATGCACGTGTGCAAATGCAATGCAATGGTTAACATTTTGCAGCTGCCTCTGTTAGAGGGAAAGCATAGGCAAAGCCATAGGCAAAGTCATAGGAGACTCAGGGCTACAGGGCTATAGGGCTGCCGGGCTACAGGGCTGCACAGGGAATGCAGGACATTTGAGTCCACCCTCTTTGACAGCAGCTGCTGCATTTCTTTTGCTCAACAAAAATTGAGTTTTGCCATGCTATAAATATGCAACGTCAGCAGCTGCCCGGGCAACAACGAACGTAACCACCCCATTGGACAACAACAACAGCAGCCAGAGTTTTTGACTATGGTCAGCGTTCGAGCTGGCAATGTCCTAAACTGCTGAACTCCCCACACAACACACACCACACACCACACACCACAAGCCAAGTTGCCAGCATTTATTTAGCTGGCTTTTGCGGTTTTTATCTTTGCTGTTGACTCTTAAATGAGCGACATACCAGCATTTACAGCTACAGCTACAGCTACAGCTACAGCAACAACAACAAGCACACTTAAATGAGAACCATTAGAAATCGAAACGGATGGCAGTTAAGATTTGACAATCAAGATATCAACTTAACGATTGTGCGGCAAATCGCATGTACAACGCTCGAAATTAACATCGCTCCCTCTCCCACTCTCTATATCTCTCTGTTTCTCTCTTCTTCTACTACTTTCAACATTACGTAATGCTAGGCCATTTATATATATATATATGTATATGTATATATATATAATTTCCTTCTATTGCTGTTTCATTCTAATAACCTATGTGTATATTTAGACCTGCTGATGTATTTCTTCCATTATTATTTGTAATTACACTGTTATTGTTCAACTTATTACTTCTTTTGTATGGGCTTAATTGACGCTGATTTCATTGGAAATGTAATCTGTAAAATGTGCTCTTTAAGTTCTATTTTTTTAATATATATTTTGTGTAATAATGTAAAACTGCCTTTAGCTGATTAATATTTTTTTTTATGAAGTGGCTAAAAGCATATTTTATTTGAAAAAATTTGCATAATTATTTTCAGCTTAACAGCATTTTGAAATAAGGTTTTCTTTCATCTAAAGTTGGGTTTGTGGACACAGCTCTATAATTTATTGGTCAAGCTTTAAGTTTTGATTTAAGATCAGTCATCTCAGTCAGCCAGTTGCTGTATTTGTTGAAGGTATGAAGATGAATACAAATACATATTTGCCTGGAATTGCATTCTTAGCATGCACATAACTTATCTGAGCTTGACATGTGCAACTTGAGCAACCTTTTCTCCTTCTCCTTCTTCTTCTTCTTCTTTGTTGCTGTGTTGCATGCATATCGTTTTGAGCTCAGGTGCAACAGAGTCGCTGAGCGGCTCTTCACGATGCTGTTGCACTCGAAATTGCTGTTGTTATTGTTATTGTTATTGTTGTTGCTGTTGTTGATGCATTAAAAATTCGTGCAACGCACTTATCCAGCGACTGCCTCTAAAACCGACCTCAACCTCAACCCCATTTGGCAGCTGCAATCGTCAACAGACCAAATCGGACCCGACCAGACCAGACCAGCCCGGAGCAAAGCAGACTAGACTCAACTCTGGCGACATTGTTGACTCTGTCTTACCTTATTTCCTACTCCTCCCCCCTCCCCTTCCCCTGCCACTCACCTTACACCCCTTTCGCTCTCTGTGTTTCTCTCGTAATTGCTTATGCAAATTTCACTGTTGCAAGTACCCGTTAGTCGGCAGTCGAGTAGCGAGTAGCAACCAGAAGCTATTCCCACCAAACACTTAGCACAACCCTATCACTCAGCTCCACCCCCCGGCACCCTCCCCCCCCCACCAAAAAAAAACACACACACAAAAAACCTCTTTCCCCAAATCAACTCTCCACATTCTTCTGGATTCCATTTTTATTCCTTTTGTGTGCTATTTGTCTCTGACTGCATCTTTTTGGCTGTGAGTTTTGTTGGCAAGCAAAAGCTTACCTTGTTGCCTCGCACACACACACACACACACTTACGTATTCTCTTCCGGCAGCTACCCCTGCACACCTGCACCACTCCACCCCTCCACATTTTGCCACCATTTTCATTGTGAGCGTCAACGTCGAGCGTTGCAAGCATTTGCATAGGGACGAAATGCATTTGCAGAAAACACCCCAACTTCTGACACACACACACACACACACACACACACACACACACCCTCTATCCGTTCCGTAGTCCGTCTGCACTTGAAGCAGCTGTAATTTTAATGTGCAAAACAAATACAAATTAAAGCAATGTAAATAAAAGCTTCGCGCGCTTGGGCTAAAAATTAAAATAAATTCCAACTTGCAATTTTTGGAGAGAGCAGGGACACAAAACATAAAAGAGATATATAGAGAGAATGGGGGCGTGGTTGGGCGTGGGTGTGGGTGTGGGTGTGCGTGATGTTAGTGTGTGACATAAGGAAGCAGCTTCTTTGGCGACGACTGCCAGGCAAATATCACCTACATGAAAATTTGCATAATAAAATATGTTTGTCTGGGCATGTGTGTGTTGGTTGTGTGTGTGTTGATTGTGTGTGTGCGAGCATTGCAATTCTATTTAATGCACTCGTTGGCTACATTGGTGGTATGTCGCTCTTGTGGCATAAAACAATTCAAATTCTTGATAAGCCACAAAAACAAAGTTGAAAAGTTGCAGACTTTTTGAGAATGAATGTTTGCGAGGAAATTAAATTCCACAGGTTGGGCGAATAACTTTCTGAGTATGTGAATATTTTAGTAGTGACATTCAATTTGTCAATGCTTTCTTTCTGCCAGTGTACAACATAAATAATAAAATAATTCTCAAACAGAATTCAAATGCATTTGCATTTGTGATAAAC
The DNA here is from genome assembly GCA_035044125.1 of Drosophila ochracea. Classification (NCBI taxonomy): domain Eukaryota; kingdom Metazoa; phylum Arthropoda; class Insecta; order Diptera; family Drosophilidae; genus Drosophila; species Drosophila ochracea. Next base: position 23,638,474 of record JAWNML010000021.1, on the reverse strand, counting down.
GATTAGAGATAAGAGCTGAGAGTAATCATTCATCTAATAGGGTAACTGCTAGTCGAGCATACCCACTTTTATATTCTTCCATTCATTTGTCAGTGTCCTGTTAGCTTTGCGCCTGCCATCAGCAGCTGAACTGACCTCAAACTGTACAGTTTGTGCAGCACTGGCAATTTGCTGTGTGGTCAGCTTCATTTTCAACTGTTTTAAATTGAAGCTTTGCAGCTGTCTTAAAAAACAGACACACGTACATATGCATATTGCAACAAAATGTTGCAAGTTCAAGTTACGCCTAACGCCATTTTTATATACATGTGTGTGGACAAATGGGGGAGCACTTCTGAAGGACAGCGTGGGCAGCGCAGCTGCGCTTGATTTATGACCAACAGTGCATTTCACTCTGTTTCTCACCTTCTCTTTTTCTCTCTCACTGTCTCTCTCACACTCACTGTTACTTCATGGTCATCAGTTTGATGGGCTGGCTGGAAAAGGCTGGGGTCGGGCGGAGGCAGCACTGAGAGTCTCAATAGTATAGTGCAACGTGAAGCGACAACATGGCTTGCTTTTGGGTTATCAGTTGCACAGTTTAAGTGCCAGTTCAAGAAAAAGATAGAGAGAGCGAGAGAGAGAGAGAGAGGGGGAAGAGAGAGAGAGAGAGGGGGGAAGAGAGGGCGAGAGCGAGAGAAAGACAGCAAGAAGGAGAAAGCGCTGGTGACTTGCATGCAAAATATCATTTGTTAACTTGCCAGCGAAAAAAGTCTAAGCAAGTAAGAATCATGTAGCCGAGTGAGCTCGACTACAATATACCCTGTATCCAGTTGTTCAAAGTATTCTAGTCCAACTCAAATGCACAATATGAGTTTCTCAGACGATCTTTATGGAATTTGGCAATTGATCATCCTTTGAAATTGATATATATCGATAATTGCGAAATTGCGACAGTTATCGATAGGATGAAATAAATATGATCTGTGAGAACATGGCTGTTGATCCTGATTAAGAATATATATATATATACTTAATGGGAGATACTTTTTACTACCTATTAGAAACATTTCCACAGGACCAGTATGCCCCTTTGACCCATTTTGAATGGGTTCAGGGTTTTGAACAAGATAGAGAACTTGACGAAAGCATCTGGAACCTTTTATGTATACAATTTAAAATGTCGACAATACTTTTAAGCAAGTTGATAAGGACTCGCATTAAATTCCATTTCCGAACAGTTGAAGTTGCACAGGGGACAACGAGTTAGAAATGAATGCACAAAATTAGACAAATAAAATAAAATATTTATATTATTCATTCATATATAAAATTTACAAATAACGTATTATAAAATGTGCAGATTAACTTAATAAGTAAGTAATCTCTGCCACAAATTGATAGTTTTAGCTTAAAAACAATCTGAAATCTATTGTTATTCATGAGTAATAAAAAATGCTTTCTATATGCAACTATCCCAATTGGTAAGATTCGTAAGTTTCTATTTTTGTACGATATGCTTTCAGAATATCTCTTCTATCTTTATCTATGTGTATCAATATATATACATATATTTGTTATATATCATATACATTTATTTCCTTTATATCTCAATTTACTATACATTGTTTATAATCATCTACTAGAAAATTCGAATCGTTACCAGACTAAATGCTACTTTATAAACACGTTAGTTTAATGGCTGGATGAAGGCTCACAACCCAATCTAGTCCATAAATTTCCATGGGTGTTAGGGTCTTAAGGGGTGCAGCAGAAGAGGGGCGTAGCTGGATAGTTAACTATCCACAACAATTTTGGGACTGAGGCCAGCCAATTGCCAGTTCATAATTTGTGCAATAGCCTCGGCAATGCATGCCTCTCTAGAATCGGGGCCTGTTAAGAGAGAGAGACAGGGGGGGGGGGGGGGGGTATGTCTGGAGTTGTTTTCAGTGTCCAGTGTGGCAGCTGTTGGCAACATGAAAGCCCAAAAGGGGATTGACATCATTTGAATAGGCAGTCAAGTGGCGATGGCGATGGGGATAAGGGTCAGGAGTTAGGCAGATTGGCTTGCATATGAAATTAGCCAAATATTGTCGACACACATGCGTTTAGGGTACGGTTAGGTTTCAGCTGGGAGTTCTGCCTCTCAGTTTGTGTGGCATATTGCAATGAGTTAAACAATGTTGCATATTAACAAGCGGCCAGACATGCCACAAACGGCTATCGCCCTGTGCTCAAGGGGTCAAGGGGTTAAGCCAAACCCTCCCCCAGCCACCCTCCCTCTTGCAGACTCGAGTGGCACCCGCAATGTCTGTGCATAAATAAGGCATAAATAAGCGACAGGCTCGCTTCGTCGCCGCCGCCGCCGCCGCCGCCTGGCTAATTAAAACACTTGATGGCCCATTTAAACGGAAAGCGCCACCTGGTGTTCAGTGTTTGCAGGGGGCGACTTCTGTCCAAAATGTGGAAAAATTGCTGTAAATTGTAAAATGCATATGTCCCCGCGGGCGGGCCGAGACTGTTTTTATTATTATTGACAGTTGCCTGAGGTGAAAGGCAACATAAACAACCAATGAAATTTGAGGTGGTTCGAGGTGGCTCAAGGTGGTTCGCAGTGGCTCGAGGTGGTTCAGGTGTAGCAGTAGAAAGCTGTTTGCCTTTGGGCTGTCTTAAATTGCTCGTGTAAGTGGCAAGGATTGCGTTTACGGGCGGAAAGGGGCACACACATCTTGTGGTTACGCCTTGCTTTGGGTTCTGTAAATAATTTATTGATATTAAGTGTTATTAATTGAGATGGCATTCAAATCGCTGTGGTGGTCTGGATTGTGGTTTGTTACCCAAACCACAATCACATCAAGTCAGCACGACTTGAACCTGAGGTGTTAGTTGTTTAAGATTGGTTCACAGTTTTGTGGTTGGGCGAGAGTTTTAGGTGGTTGTGGTGACAGTTTTCTGGGGCAAATTCGCATGTTTTAAATTGTGTGTTGAAATGGAATCTAATAACTATTTAAAGAAATGATCAAAGTGAATAAAGTGCCATAAGAGTTTTGAAAATATTCGAGGCAAGTGGATTCTTCTTCGCTGCACAGTCTATTTTTGTCGATTGAATATTTAAGAAGCCTCATTTTGTTTTTTTTTTTTTGGTTTTTTGTTTTTTGTTTTTTGCTTTACATATTGTGGCACAGCTCAAAGCATATCGATTTCCAGTTAATTAAATTGCTTGAGCTTGCCAACAGAAGAGCTTACCAATGTCATCTTTATTCAACTGTGAAACTTTTCTTTTTATTTTTGTTTTATTGCCGCTTCAGATTCAGCACTTTCAGTTCATATGGAAATAAATCCTCCAGATGGTGCCCAATGCACACATACATACATATACACATATATATATATATATATTTAAATATATGTATATCGAAATATGAGCAACAATTTGAGTGGCAGTGTGGAGAAATTGAATACTTGAACAGGCAGAGATACGAGATACAGTGAAACAGAAGAACACGCACCCATTCAGACGGTGTCGCATTTTATTTTGGTATTTGTTGAAGGCTTTTACGATTGGCAAGAGGCACGTTTACTTTTAGCATTAAAGGCGACAGCCGAAAGTGGCAGAAAGGAGCACATTTTATGGCCCAGTTGTAGCGGCACTAACACAATTGGCCAGCGTGGCAAGGCGAGGCGAACTGTCGCAACGGCGACAAAGCGGAAGTGAAATTGCGACACACACACAGAGAGAGAGAGAGAGAGAGAGAGGGAAGGGAAGAGGGAGGGGGGAGAGAGAGATAGAAGCGAATTTAAAACAATAAAAATGCGCACATAAAATGCAACATTTTTCGTTAGTCTTTTAATGCATTTTGCCGTAAGGCCAAAAGTGGCCAAAGGCCATTAAAAATCTTCAGCTGCGCAGGGGACAGCACAGGACTGGACAGGATCGGGGACAGGACATACACACACACACACACCGCGTATACACACTCATATGCAGTCAGCAGCTTTGGACAAGCAAAAAGATGAACAAAGGCAGCAGCTGGAAAAGGTGAAGGGCCAAAGGTTGAAGGGCAAGGGCACGAGGACATTCTCATTCTGTGCAACGACAAAAATGGATGAGGATTTTGTGTGGTGGGGAGGGGGGGTGGGGTAAGAGAAAGAGGGCTGCTTGTTTGAGCGGTTTACAGATTTTGCACAGCTTTTCTCCAAGTTTATCTGCTTTCAAGTGATGCTGATGGGGCGGACAGCGCAGGGCTTAACGGTTTAAATCCAAGCGGATTTGAAGACATTGAAACCCTACAAAAGGACACGTTCACACAGCGAAAAGAAGATAACAGAAGCTGCAGCCAGAGCCACAGCCACAGCCACAGCCATAGCCATAGCCATAGCCATAGCCAGATTGAGAGCGTGCAGTGCATGCGAGGTGAGATAAATATTTCAACTTCATGCGTGTTTATTCGTGTTTGTTCGTGTCTGTGCAGAACCTGGCAGAACAGCTTTTATTTTTAATGAATTTAAAAAATGCATATACATGTTCTCATATGATAATTAATCTTATTTTAGGAATCTATACCTCATATATATATTTATATATTATATATTGAAAAGCTAAACGCTTCATCAGGTGGCCGGCTGCCAATGGGGTGTCGAGTGGGTTGGCGTGTGGCATGTTAAGGCGCCACTTGCATCCAAAACAACAACTTGGCAAACTAAATTGTTATTATGCCAACAATTTTCTCAGTTTCAATTGTTGTTATTGTTGTTGTTTATTAATATATTTCGAGGTGAAAACCAAATGACTTTTATGGCCAAAAGGCTTGCCGTAGGTTAGATGCCCAAAGGACCTTTTGCACTTGAGTGGGTGGGTGGTAAGCGTGGCACCCGTTTGGAATTTACAAAATAGCACAAATATTATACAGTGTCACGCCCACCGGCTCCAAATCAGCCGCCCAGCAAGCACACCTCACAACAACAGCAACAACAACAAGAACATAGAACATGCGGCGCTGGTTTGCATATTTTGTCGACGCCTCAAAATATGCAAAGCAAAATGCAAAAGCGAATAAAAAAAAAAATAAAAAAAATTAAACACGAATAAAGTTGGCAGAAAATATTACGAAAAATCTATTAAGCGAAAAGTGTGCAACAAGCCGACAAAGTCGAACCGATCCACAACAGGCAAAAGCAAAGCCACTGGCAGTGGCAGAGGCAGAGGCAGAGGCCGAGGCCGAGGCAGAGGCAGTTAAACTTCATTAGAGGAGTTGGCGTTCGTTAGGTGCAGCCCCTATTAATGACCTAGCCCAACATAGCGATAGCGTTACATACAGGGGCTTGCTGCTCCTTCTCGTCCTTCTCGTCCTTCTCGTCAGCTATAAAATGTTGCGAGACCTCGATGTGGTATCGACCAATGTAGCGAAAGTGTGTTGCGAAAATATTAATATCGGTTTCTACAATTCCTTGAGGCATTTAAATATACATATACATATATGTATATATATGTATCCACTAAGGGAGAAATGGCAATTGTACAGCTATCAACTCATTAAATAAAGCTAAAAGTGCTAAAGTGAGCGCTATTCCATTCATAGTTCTGCGTGCTATGCAAAAGGGTAATAATAATAATATCAATAGCGATATTTAAACAAGTATTAAACAAGCTCTTAAATATATTACACAAATTTTCCGATAAAAGTGGAATTGCTATAATTGCTTACTGAAAGTAAGAAAAAGCTAAGGCAACAAATATGTGAATAGATGAATTTATGGCTAACTAATAGTTAATAATATATACATATATTGTATAGCTTCTCCTTCCTGACACCAATTAAATAAGCTGACTATTACTATTTCAATAAGTTGTCTACTACTATTTCAAGTTGGATTATCTAAAAAATTGGATTTGTAGTCTATTTTGAGTTTTCATTATACCAAAAATCACAAATTATAATTTGGCTATTTTTATATTTTTTTAACCTACAATTCATATCAGCCTGTTTTCGACTTCCAAGCTCTTCCCCCCGTCTAAAAAAGAGATAACCAAATAAATGAGGCATGTATTTAGGCCAACTTTAATTATACGACTAACTAATTCACAACTTACAAAAATATTTGCATTTTCATTGCTATCGCAAATCGATAAGTATCGATATTCAAGAAGCGAAGGCAGTAATCGATCAAATAAAGCAGAATCTTTATTCCACATTGAAAGTCTCTTGCTTTCCAGGTGTTTAACATTGAGGCTTAACATTATTTTTGGCTCTGTTAACTTATTATTGTTAACATTGTGTGTGACTGTAAACAGAATGTGGGCATTTACATTGGACATGTTTGAACACGTCCAACACGCGTTTTTTGTGGCTTTTAGTGCAAATTTGTTTAAGCAATTTTTGAAAACCCTAAAATTACCTTAGCTTTTATTGACTTCTGTTGCTGAATAGTTCCAACAAACTTAGAACAAAAGCATTGAACATATGCCTAAAATTCTAGCATCAATCCATGAATTGAGCAAAAGTTGGTAACTTTAAATGGTAATCAAACCAACAAGTCATTAATATTGTATGTATATATGTGTGTGCGTATGTGTGTGTGTGTGTGTTATATATAGGCGTTTGTATAGATTAAAATCTGACAGCGACTCGTTGAAGTTTTGTGCTTTATGTAAGTTTTAATGGCGCACCATGATGATGACGAGGGGCGACGACGTCGCGGACGATGTTGGGGCACTATGGATTTTTCGATTTAATCAAGCAGGGTTCGCGGGCTGGGGAAGCCTGGCTCAGCCCGTGGCCCATTGCGTGTGAGGGCGTCCTTCGAAGTGTGTATAGAGTCTGAGGGGTGTTTTTCAGTTCCGAGCTGCCAGCTGCGAGCCTCTAAATGCGCAGCCACATAACGTTCCAATTAATAAACGAGACGAAACGAAACGAAACGAAACGAAATGAAATTAATGTAAATCGCATTGTATATAATTTTTATAGTTGCTGCGTTTTTGTGGGCAATTAAACATCTCGTGCTCTCAATCTCTTCCTCCGACCACCCACACAACCCCACAAATGAAATTGAGCTACAATGTGTGAGCAAATCACAAGGCACACAGCAAGAGGATAAGGAGCACTGGATAAGGAGCACAGAATAAGGAGCCGTCGGTTTGAAAATGGCATAATGAGCGAGAGTATAAAATGGAATCGCGCACAGATCAGAGGCGCCTCTTAAAAGATGCTTAACGTGATGTGTTGCCTAATGCCACATATAAAATATATATTTCAGTTGGATGGAGCAGACAAAAGATTGTTGGCGCAGTATAAACTGAAGTATATTTGTACAGATAAACCAAACTACTTTGTAAATCTTGCCTTTTTTTGGGTTGGGTTGGGTTGGGTTGGGTAAGGTTCTTTATTTATGATACAATAGGTAATTAAAGACCTAATTTGCCATTGTTTTTTTTTAAGATTTGGAGAAAATTAGTTTAGCAGATAAATAAATAAAAGTCGAGCTGAAATCGAAATTTCTCTGCTGTTTTTGTCTTTAACAGAATATACTGTTTAATGGGCAAATATTTAAATTGTTAGCTCGAACAGTAAAATTCGTGAACTTCACTCATTCAGCTTTAGACATAAGTTGAATTTCAGTAAGCAATTCGCTATTTTTGATGACATAACATGTTAGGAATACTATCTATCTATCTATCTATCTATTTATCTATCTATCTCACAGTTAATTTCTCTTCATCGCTTTATGTTGGTGAGGACGTGCTTTGGATAAAATACTTGTATTTTTAAAGTTGAGCATAATTGTATTTAACTTTTATGAGACAATTATAATTCAATCTTGGTAAAATAAAAAAAGAAACAAAAAAAAAAGAAACAAAAAAAAAAATCAGACCAAATTTATTTCGCATCTTCAAAATGTGGCATTTGAGTTGAAGCCAAAATGCAGCAGCCGAGTTGGTTGGTCAGCGTCAAAAATTGATATTCATATGGTGCACAAGGCATGCCGGGGCATGTCAGCAGCTATCACTGCCCCACCCCCTCTGGCAGTGGGGTGGACGGCAGTGATTTCTAGCTCGAGTTGCAGCCACAAACTCGACCTCAAATCACAGACAGTCAGTTCGTGCCACGCTTGTCCAAATGGAAGTGCGGAATGGAGTGAGATAGATAGATAGAGAATGCCATACAAAAGAAGAAGATTTGGAGGATAGAGAAGAGGAAGAAGCGGAAGCCGAATTGCATCTCGCAAGTGGCATGCGCTGCATTTGAAAGTCACGCATTTTGATGCCAACTAAATCCAGATTGTGGCGCGCCTGCAGGGGGTTAACAGTGGCTTTACTCTAGCGGAGTGGGCGTGGCGATGGGGCCCACAATACACACATTTACTGCAGAGGTCATTAACTTTTCCACATGCCACACATTTCGTATGTTGTTTGAAAAGAGAAAAAGATCAATGATAACAAATTTTTTTAACTTTATTTGTTGTTAAATTTGCGTTTTTTCCGCGGGGTTTTTTTTATTTTTTATTTTTATTTTAATTTGGAAATAACGCGGTATGTTTGTGTTTCATCTGTTCGGTCGATTGGGAACAGTTGCAAACGCTTTTTGCCATGCATTCATTTGGAAAATATAAAAGCAATTTGGTTTGTTTGGCTTGTGCCTCGCACAAGGCACCAAAATGAAAACGAGTCCAATTATATTATTTATCCCACTTTCAAAGAGTAGCCAAAGGTATGTGAGCTTAAAGAAAATATAAGAATCGTATTTGGAAAATGAAAAGATTGTAGAATCAAAAATATATATTTAGGAGGGGAAACTTTTTGTTGAAAAACCCTTAACTAAAATATACCTTGTTGTTGCCAGGGAATAAGCAAACACATTGCCTATGTAGACCCAATATACATATAATTATAATGGCATTTTGCCAAAATGTTAAACATACCCCGACACATGTCAATGGTGAAAAGGAAAAGCTTTCAAGCTCACTAACACGGCAAAAGAGGAGACCTGAAATTTGAGTCGAAAGAGTGAAATTTTGTTAGGTGCTGCTGAGACCAGCAAGGGTTGGGTACTGTAGACAGATGGGGGGAGACTACGCGGGGGTGTTAAGGGTAAAAAGGGGGTGTTTTTGCCAATATGCTTGGATTGCCACGTTAACAGACTAAAATGCAACATGGAACATGAAACATGTTTTCCTACTAAAGTATGGCACAGCATGCTGGCAGGACAATGCACAGGGCGATAAGCATGAAAGGCGGCCGGCAGGGGGGAGGTGGAGGGGCACACAGGAAGCAGGTCACAGGACAACGACATAATCCATTTTGGAAATTACATAAGCGAAAACGAGAACGAAACGGACAAACACAAATATTTGCAACAAAAATGCGCTCAAACCACAAAAGTTGCAAGAGCGAGAGGGAGAAAGGTTATGTGTGTGTATGAGAGAGAGAGAGAGAGAGAGAGACAGAGATGGTCAAAGTGCTCAAATGTAATTTCAAAACATTACATTTCATTTCCGTGCACAACAAAACAAATATGCAACTGCCCGCCCTCTTTTGTCACAGAGAGGCAGCAATTGTTGCAATCGAAGTCCGCTTCAGTGTTTTCAATGGAAAACAGAAATATATTATTTATTTATTCATACACAAATGAGTGATTTCTTAAATCAAATTCCACAATGCAACATGCATTTCAACATTGCGTTAACAGTTTAACAGACTGTTATATCTTCTTCCAGGTAGTACAGTTCGACAGCGACTGATTTAAAGCGAAGCGATTCAATAAAAAACCATTTTAATTATTGAATTTGATTGAAAAATAAACAAATAGATATTAAAGTTAATAATACAATTAAGAACAGCTCTGAAGAATATATATTTAAGATACTCTGAAGTGATTACTTAAATTCAATTCAACAATGTAATTAACATTTCTCACGAACATCTCAAGCTTGTGTTAACAGCTTAGCTGCTGTTAAATCTTCTCCCAACTGTTACAGTTTGACTGTGACTCATTCGAAGTTCAAGCGAATAAAAAAGCATTTTTCATTATTAAATTTGATTGAAAAAAAAAACAATTTCACCCTTTTTGTTTGCAGTTTTCTATCATTCGATTAATATCTTGACTATAACTGGCAGTCTCAACTAATTGAAATTGGAGCCTTAATTGTTTTCATAGAATTTTCAGTCTGTTTTTGACAATCCACAATTTGTGTTGTATGTAAAGAAAACTTTTGCTGATTTGTGACTGACTTCCGTAGAATCAGAGGCAAAGTATATGGAAATATATTCATGATTAATTAATTGACTATATTCAATTATAAAATCCTCATCAAAAATGATGCTACCAGAAGTGAGACAGATAAATTGGTGATAAATATATATTAAGTACATATACATATATTTATAGTCACATAGCTGTCAACTTTGGTTCTTTTACACATGTTCAATACACAAAGGGATATTTTTCACAACAAAAGGTTCAATTTGTACTAAAAACATAACATGACATAAGTGACAAAAAATTCATTACTGCGAATTAAAGATGATTTATATACTTATTTGTTTTTGTTCGTTTTTATTTATCGAATGCTCAAGAGGGACACAAGATGATGATGATGATGATGACAATGATGATGACAGAGGAGTGAAAGGATTGCTATTGCTTTTCCAAGAAGTGCTGTGCACAAAATGAGTTATGCCAGCACTTGGCCATATAACAGACTTGGCCAAAATGCACTTGTACTGCACACACACACACACACACACACACACAAATAATAATAACAATGAGCAAAGGAGAACAACGAACAACATGTGATGCTGCATAATGCAAAATGTCGTTTCGTGGATACCAAAAAAACAACAGGAACAACAGCAACAACCACAACAACAAATGGAAAAAGAATGAAAAGAATGAAACAACAACACTGAAATTGCATTTACAAAAATGTTGCATATCATAAATAAATGTAAACGCAAATAAATCAACATTGCTGACATTTGTCAGAGTCGCCACGAGGTCTGCTTGCTCTGTATCTCTCTCTCTCTCTCTCTCTCTCTCTCTCTCTCTGTATCTGTCTGTATCTGTCTGTATCTCTCTCTCTCTCTCTCTCTCTATTGTTGCTGCTATGTTAAATTGTCTGTTGTTCTTGTTGTTGGCATCTGTTTTCTGTTGCCCCGTTGAGCGTTGCTCGCTTGTCGTGACTAAAAGTCAGCATTTTGTGTTGGGTTTCGCTTTCATCTTTTAGTCGTTTGCTGCACCTACTCCACACCACCCCCCACCACACACACCCCTCTCTCATTTCGTATTGCCACAACCATGCCCACATCCATTCCTATTCCCAGACACGCCCAGTTACAAATGTCAAGCGCACTTGCCGACTGTCGCCTGTTGCCATTTTGCGCTTGTTGTCTTATATACCCTATACTTTTTGGGATTTGAAAGGCATTCCCTTATATATAAAATATTTATAATATGACTTCGAAACTTCGAAAGATCATGTTGAATTTTTCTATATATTTCTTCTGCTGCAGAGAATATTTCAAATTGCGACTTAAAGACTTTCTTTTACTTTTGTGATCAGTGATTGGTTCGATGGTTTACATCACTCCTTATATTTGATATACAGGATATGTGTTTGCACTCACAACTCCTCGACTCTTTGCAACTTGTTTGTTGCCAGACAAAATGCTTCCTACTGCTAAGTCAAAAGATACTCGTTTGCCTCAGCTTGCCTAGCATTCGTATAGCAACAATAAAGTAAACGACTTCAGCAGCAGTCAACAACCAACAACTGACAACAACAAGCCACAAGCAACAACAACAAGAAGCAACAGCATCAGCCATCAGCATTTGATGCCACAGCTCTACAAACAATCAGCCTGCACAAAGCCAAGGAGTCGTCATGTGGAGGGAGGGAAGGGAAGGGAGAGAGTTAAGGAGTTGCTATATGGACTATATGTGTTCCAAGTACAGCACTGCATATAAAAGTCTTTTTTTATTGATTGCAATGTGACATTCACAGCGACAACAACAACAATGTTCCGGGACAAACAGCAAACAGCCAACACACATTTTTATATGAATGCTGAATTTGCGGAATTTTCTTCTCAGTTTGCTTTCATTTCTTTTTGCCATACTCAAGTTAGACATTTGTGTGCATTCCCAGACATGATGTTGCTGCTGTTGCTGCTGTTGCTGTTGGTGCTGCTGTTGCTGTGGGGGTCCACAGTTTTAAATAGCACCTCAGACAATGCCCAAAACTGCAACTGCAATTTTTAGTGCATTTGTTGGGGGAAAGATAAAGATGGAAAAATGGAAAAGTGGAAAAATGAAGAAATCCACCGAAACCATCTGATTGAATATTTTCTTTTTCTTTCTTTCTTTTAGGCTAAAAGAGATTCTGACTTCAAAAGTGGCTTTTTATCAAAATGAATCCGCCTTTCAAACTGCTCAGCATATTTGGGCTCTGCACAAATTCAGACTCAATAAAGTTGCCTCTCTGCCGGCTGTTTTTCCAGCTGCTTAGCTTTCAATTTCACAACAGAACATCTGTGGCAGCCAAACAGATTTGAGCAACAAAACTGATGCCTCAATTATCAGTCGTAGTACTTGTGTATTTACAAAATAAGCTATAGCTAACAGCTATCAAACATCGTTTGAGTTACCCCAGCTCCCCCTCTTGATATAATTCTTGTCTTGGTCTATGTTTTAATTTGGCTTCACATCAGCAGCAGCAGCAGCAGCAGAAGTAGCAACAGCAGCAGCAGCAGCAGCTGAAGTAGCAGCATTGTCGACGGGTCATAAACCATTTAACTGCCAGTGCAATGCAATCGCTGACCATAAATCTGAGAGCCATAAAAATGATATCCTAGCTGCAAGCAATGTCGACAGCCAGCGCAGGGAAGTGACTCTAAAAATACAGCACAGATAGGCTCTATCTGTGTGTGTCGTGTGTGTGTGTGCCATTTTCGATGCTTTCCACACTGCGATAATATTTAAATCGACTGATAAAAGGCACACACACACAAGACACACACACACACACACACACATAGAGCACATCAGTTTATCTTGCACATATTAGCTGATAACCCATAAATCAACTGAAATGTGCCGCAAAATACCAAACAAATCTAGACAAAAATAAAAAGAGAAGAACTAGAAGAAGAAGAAGAATACGTTGAATGCAACATGAAATCATTTGTGACGTTGAATGCATGCTCAATTAGCTACCGACTGAGTCGAGGCAGCAGATGTTGAGGTGTTCAGGTGTTGCCGCATGTGGTGTGTGGGCGTGTTTTGATGTTGCCGCCACTAAATGCAACACACAGTTGACGATCATACCTCATCAGTGCTGAGAATTGCTGCTGTTGTTTGTGTCAGTCGATGTTGCTGGTGTTGTTTGCGACTATTGCTGCTGCTGTTACTTTAACCATATTTATTGCTGCTGCTGTTGTTGATATCAAAATTATTGTTGCTGCTGCTGCTGCTGCTGCTGCTGCCAAATATATTGCTGCAGCTAATGGTGGCAATATTTAACATGCTTTCGCTGCCATTGCTACTAATTTAACTTTTTGGTTGGTTGTTGCTGCTGCAGCTGCTGTTATTGCTGTTGGCGCTGAATCAGCAATTGCTGTTGTTACCCTTGCCACAGATATTATTGTTAATGTTGCTTGATTGATATAGACTTGGCCTGTTCGGGTTGTTTGTGTTATTGTTTGGCTTCTGTTGCTTTTATTACAACAGTTGCTGCTGCTGCTGCTGCTGCTGCTAAATCAGTTATTGCTGATGTTGTTGCAGTTGCTGTTGCTGTTGCTGCCTACTGCTGTTATTTTTTGGGACTTGTTGCAGAGTACGCTTGCTGCACAGCTCCCAGTGATGGCTGCTGATATTGCTTAGGATTTCAGTATTCCTGCAGCTGTTGTTGTCGTTGTTGTTGTTGTTGCTGTTGTTCCTGATTCGGCAATTGTTGATGCCTGCTGCAGGTGTTGAAGTTGCGGCTACAGCAACACTTGCCGGCTAATAAGCGACAATTAAATGCACATTAACGTTCAAGCCCATAGCCAATCAATCAGCAAGGTTTGGTTTCTGGTGGAAACAGACAAAGATAGAGATAGAGACAGAGAGAGAGGGAGAGGGAGAGAGAGGGACAGGGAAAGAGAGAGATAGAGAATGAATAGTGATTATGGGGAGACTCCGACCCATCCAACTATTTATTAGAGCAATTGTGACCCTATTTTACTTAACCTCTCCCCTCTCTCTCTCTCTTTCTCTGTCTATTTCCCTCTCTCTCTCTCTCTCTCTCTCTCTCTGTCGCTCGTTCAATGGCGCTGTCTCTTTTCTCTTTTGCATTTATGCAGTGATTGGCGTTGTGTGCGTGCGAATAAATTATGTGGAAATAATTTTTGTTTTTATTATGTTCTTTGGGCGTTTGTTTGCGCATTGTTCGCTATTTATGTGCGTTTTGTGCACTGAGCGAAACCAATGTGCAATTAAAAACATATTTCAGTTCACTCAAATTATGCTTTTATTAATAAGAAATTCCAGCTTGCAAGTAATTTGTTTTATTCTTTAGTTAAACACTTTAAACATTGATTTTTTTTGTTTGGTTTTTGTATTTTTTTTAGGTTTTCGCTTTGTGTATGTTGCCTCTGGTATATATATTTATATATATATACATAAATATTGCCTTTGGCATTTTATGACTTTGTCGTTCCCTTTTTATTGTTGGACTTAAGTAGATTATTTGTTTATTAACACAAAAGGCACTGCTAGGCGGACGACATGGCTCATTGATATATATATATATATGTATATATATATATATAATATATATATATATATATTATTTTTTTTTTGGCCAAAAATAGGCAAATTTTTGTTTCATATATTTCCAGCAGCAAACAGAAAAATCGTAGGCTCTGTTATGGGGCGTGAATGATTGTTGTTGTTGTGGGTTGGTGGAGTTGGAGGTGGAGTGGGAGGGGTTTGTTTCGGCAGGGTATTTATTGTTTGCTCGACTTGCTGACATTCCCATTTAATACGCAGCAACATTCACAGCAGCAACATCCGCAACAACAGCTACACAATATATATGTAGGTAATAAAAAGAAAAAAAAAAACAGAAAAAAAAGAAGAAAAAATATTCAGTGGGCGTTGAGCTGGGGCGAATATGTAAATGTCATAAATCTATTAACCCAGGTCATTGTGTGTGTGTATTGTTGTTTGTGTTTGCTCATTGGCTTCGTCACGGCAGCCAGAAGTAGCTGAACAACAACAATAACAATAACAACAACAACAACGATAGCAGCAAAAACAACGAAAAGTAGAAAAGAACTGAAAATGTATTCATAAAATTGAGGGGCGAGCCTGAAGTGCTTAATTTGCATTGGTCTTTAAGTCTTTGGGCCATTCCGTGTGGGTCAAGTGTTTGCCAAATTGCAGACTTTGGCCACGTCAAGAAGTTCTTTAGCGAAACCGCTGGATCATAAAAAAAGTGTAGTTCAAAGCATGCAGAATAAAGCGACTTGCATTAACATAAATCAGCTACTGTTAAAAGTGTTTGACATCTCTACTTAACAAACAGAGATATATACATATATATATATATATATAAATATATATATATATATATATATATATAGAGCGAGGGAGAGAGAGTGAGAGTGTGAGAAAAAGAGAGTGCAAATTTGGCTGCTGGCATTTACATAATTAGTTCGCAAACGATGAGCTGAGATAATGTTAACCCGCTTGAATATTGTTGTTTGGATTAACATGTTATCGCTGTTAACTTAACATACATGCTTAACAGCATCCGCGTACTGCTATCAGAGCAACTCAACATTAACATTTTGTTTTCTTTAAGGAAAAAACTATTTTCCAAATATGAAAATATTTCATATTGAAACTGACTCAAGGGATTTACTTACACAGGACGACAGCTTTTGTATAACTAAGATGTGGTCATCATAAAAAGTCAGTCTTTGCAAAAAGAAAAATAAATATTTAGAGAGAAACATTATTTGCCATAATGAAAATATGAAAAATAAATAAATAAATCTGAATGACTAAGTAGCACTGACTGGAAAATAAATAGGGCATGATATTTACCATTTGTTCAAGAGAGAAAAATGGGTATTATTTGAAAATGTTCAATCAGTTTGAATATGGAATGCAAATTCCCTGTAAAGATTGTTGACATAGTTGTAGATTTGGCAATAAATAGAAAAGTTTCGCCATTGCTGAAAACATATATGTACATTCATCGATATTTGAATATGTGAATATTGATTCGCAAATATGGGGCATGTTGCAGCATGTTGCATTGTAGCAGGGTGCAAGGCGTTGCTGTTATCTGTAGCTTCATCGCAAACACATTAGCAATGTGCCTTAGATGAGTGGCAGTTGTTGCTGCCGATGGCAGTTACATTTGCATCACACACTAGTAAAGCACCAGTAAAGTTGTGCCACGAATCGGGTGGCAAGTTTGGATGACGAAGGGTTAACGGGTGGGTGAACAATAGTTGCTCGCAAAATGCAATTTCAATGTTCGCAAATAACGTAAATAAGTAAAAATACTACCAAGTTGCCGAGTTAAATTGCTGCTGCTGCTGCTGCTGCTGACAGTTGCAATGATTTCCTTGATGACGTTGTGCTTGATAAAATTAATGAACATTTAGAACTTTGACCTGAAAAGGTGAAAAACGTTGTTGCTGGCTGCATTGTTGTTGATGCTGGAATTGATTTCTGAAAGTAGTAGAAACAGCACTTGAGAAAATCCTTTGATAGATTGCAAGTGCACAAGAGCGAAATCCGTTTATTTATGATAAAAGAAAACTGGTTGTTGCTGCAGCTTCAGCAACAACAGTCGCGTGCACAACAGCAACATAGGGGCAACAATCGAGCAACAATCAAAGCAGTCATTTTGTGGGCAGCAGGAGGCGAAGGAGGAACAAGAGCAACAAATTCTAGCAAGTCAAATAATTGAAGCATCATATAAAATTCGTTTATGGCAACTAATTGCAGTCAATTGAACTTTGTGTATGGATAAAATATACAGAATATACAAATAGCAGCAGCAGCAGCAGCAGCAGCAGCAACTGATTGCTGATTTATGAAACAATTTGCTTGCTGACCCGACAGATTGGATAAACAATAAGAACACTTAAGGAGTTGCTGCTGTTGCCGATAACAACTGCAAATGCTTGTCCATATGTCTGTGCGAGTCACAACACCAGCTGCAATAACAGCAACAGCAATATCATATAAAAGCAGCAGCAGCAGCAGCAGCAGCAGCAAGAGCACCCAATTGGCCAGCAGCTGTCAAGTTTCTCAGCACTTGTTTAGATTGCAGTATTTTCTTTTGTTGTTGGTTTTTTGAGCAGCAGCAATGCATCAACAACAACAACAACAGTTGTCAGTCAATTGGGCCAAGAGCCAGCTAGCAGCAGCAGATAACCATAATAAAGATGGTCGAACTGAGTGAATGAGTGGACGGGTGGTTGAATGAATGACTGAGCAGATAATGCACTTGATATGGTTCAGTGGGTCGCTCAGCTTGGCTGTTCACTTGCCTCCTCAGCACAAAAATTAACTTTTGTTGCCACTTGAAGCGCCTTTCATGCTTTCGCTGCTGCTTCTGCTGCTGCTGCTGCTGCTGCTGCTGCTGTTGTTGCTGTTTCTGTTGCTGATTGCGCGCGCAACGTCAACGACGGCAAAGCAATTAAATCAGGAGGCATCTGAAGTCTATATAGTGCTTATGGCCTGACTGGCATTACACTTGCGATTAAAATTAAAATGGAAATGGAAATTTCTATGAATTTTCGCATGCATCAGCAACAGCGTGGCAGCGTAAATTATTCATTTTGGGCCAGGGCAACAACAACAACAACAACAACAAACAGCAAAGGGAAACGACAACATGAAAATGCAAAATGAAAATCGTTTCATTCTAATTAGAGCAGCAACATTTTGCGCTGAGACAGCAAACAGACGGCAAACTGTGCTGAGGGCGGGGTGGGTTAGCTAAGGACAAAAGGAATGGGAACGGAGGGCGGGGTGGGGTGGGGTACGGCAACGAGGACGGGGACGGGGACGGGGACGGAAGACTGCTGTCGACTTGAGATAGACGACAATTAGGCTGTTGCTGCTGCTGTTGCTGTTGCTGTTGCTGCTGCTGCTGCTGCTGTTAGAATAGGGCGCGAGACGTCAAATTAAATGAATGTGTTGCCATTGCTTCGTGTTGTGTTGGCTAAAAAGCAAAAGTGTTAAAAGCTGCTCACTTCAAGGTAAATCTCGTACACTAGGCATGTATCTTTATGCGTGTGCGTGCGTGTGTGTGTGTGCGTGTGCGTGTGTGTGCGTGTGTGTGTGTGTGTGTGTGTGAGTGTGTGCGCTCATTTTGTGCACGCTCCATTTCCACGACAAAGACTTGGGACACTTGCGTCGAATGTTGCTGTTGTTGTTGTTGCTGCTGCTGCTGCTGCTGCTTCAAGTTGTTGCTGTGCTTTAGATTATTGTGTTTGTGTTTGTGTGTTTGCTGATGCTTGACGTTTTGTTTATTGCCGACTTGGCAACGGGTATTCAAAAAGTGCTTAAAATGTGTTTAAAAAACAATTAAAGCAGCTGCGAAGGCATGTCAAAAAAGGGATTCCAAGCTGGGGGGTAATAACTGAAATTCCACGTTTACCGTTTTGTCGTTTGTCAGTTGGCATTGCTTAATAAGGACACACACACACACACACACACAGAGAGACTATAACTAAATCAGACTTAGACTAATGACCGTTTTGCTTGTGTGCTCGGGCAGGAAACAAGAAATAAAATGAAATGCCTTTAAATTACGTATACGTAATGTGAAACAACTCCCAGCACCCTCCACCCCTTCGTTAGCAAAATAAAAAAAAAAAAAAAACTATCTCAACGAAATTGAGCTGAATTTTAATGCAAGAAGAAGAAGAAGAAGAAGCTTAAAAGGATTCTAGAATCGATTAGGAATTATGCCACTCACAATAAAAGTCTCGCACCACAAACACTTTTCGTTGAAATTACTAATTCATACACTCAATAAACATTAAGCAGACGATATCTTAGAAGTTTGCTGCCGACTCTTAAACGAATATATTATTTAATATATATATATATAAACATAATAGCAGCCACGTGTAGGAAAACATAATTCATTTCCAATTCGTTTGCCGGCCAATTGATTTTTGATGAGTTTCTTGAAAGCTGACGCCTTATGAGCAATTTGTCTCAATTTTTCCAAATTTCTTATACTATATCTATATATATATATATAATATATACATATATATATAAGTGTAGGCACAGCATGTCCGAAGAGGATAATCTAGTTGAATTTTTGGTGTGAATTATTTGCCTCAGAGAAATTTGCAGCTGTATCTTGCTATCCATCTCTCACTCTCTGTCTCTCTCTCTCTCTATCTCTCTCTTTCTCTCTTTGCGTGAAGTTCAAAGGCCCATTTGGCAAATAGTCGACGTGTTGTGTTGCGGTTAAGGGACGACTGGACGACTGGATGACTGGATGACTGGGCGGTCATTACAAATTGCTCGTCCATTAAAACAACAAAAAAACAACAAAAAGCGACAACAAATTTGAACAACAATGGCAAAAGCCAAATGACAAAAAGTGCGTGAAAATCAATTTGTCTACATTGTTGCGATAGTTTTTATGCTATTCTATTTATATATGAGAATGTGTGTGTTGTGTTGTGTCAGCTTGACAGCATGTCATCGGGCACTGTATATCCAATAAGCGGCCTAATGACTTAATTTTCATTAAATGACCACAGAATTGATGTCAACATTATGCTTATACCCTGTAATTGTGTGGACTAATGAGTATATATGGCAAACAATTAACTTAATTACATTTGCTGGTTAAGTTTTAATGAAAACCACGCAGAAAAATGCTCAAATGAAAATGAGTTGTAAAACGAGTTCAGTTTTAGATCGGACTACGATAACAGGGTAGCGTGCAGTCGGCTAACTAATTTGTCAATTCATTGAATATTGATGCCAGATTATCATAAATAAAACTGACAAACCAAACGAATGCAACTGAATCAACGATAAGTCACAACCAGAACGGCAACCACATCTGCGACAGACAACAACAAATGAAACAAATGAAAGGCCGCAAAATATACTTGAACCGATATCGGTTAAGCATTTATAATGAAAATCGAGACAATAATGTTCGCACATTTCGATTGCAGACCACGCAAAAATCACGCCAAACTAATTGGCAATCGTTGCTGCTGTTTGTGTTGTTATTGTCGGTACAATTATTCGCATTGAAATTTGTTAATTTGAGCTTTGAGGTGAATGCGCACTTTTTGCCTGACCTGACAGACTGACAGAATGTATGCTAAACGAGGCACTTGAATGGCTTCCGCCATATTGTAAGTGTGTTCCCCGGCTCACATTACCATGCGCCATCAATTTGAAGAGTTTGCCATCAAGTTGAGCAACCACAGAAACTACTTGCCCCAGATGTTTGCTACAAAATGACACAATATTGCCAACGAGTGACAATGTAGGTGAACGAGTAACGAATAACAAGTGCACAGATGTTGAGACAGGAAAAAGTGTAAATGAAAATAGGAAAACAAAATTAACAACGAGTTGATGTAAATAAGCGAGTAACTATACAACGAGTAGAAATTGACAAAGCAACGAGTATAGATGCCTGGTAAGTGCAACGAGTATTAGATATCTAGAGCAACGACTATTAGTTCCAAACAGAAAGCTTATTAAGCATAACGACATGCAAATAAGAATAAAGAGTAACGAATAACGAGTGTCCACACAGATGTTGAAGCAGATAAAAGTATAAATATATAACAACGAGTTATGTAAATAAGCGAATAAATATTCAACGAGTAGAAATTGACAAAGCGACGAGTAACGATGAGAAGCATAGGCGCCTGGTAAATGCAACGAGTATCAGATAAGTAGAGTAACGACTGCTAGTCCCAAATGTAAATAAAAATAACGACCAGGCTGCTGGCCTGGCCAAAACACTAACGAGTAATATTAAAATGCTGATGCGAATCAGCTTTTGTTAAATGGCCTCAATCAATGGTGAATAAACCACTTAAATGGCAAACCATATTGATGACTGTATTCCTGAGCTCACAGTTCAAAAGTGTCAACAACAACAGCAACGACAACAACACCAACCACAAAACTAGCAACAAAAATGGCAATTGCAAAAATAAATGCAAAAACAAGGTGTTTCTAGTTTTCTGCGAACTCGAAATGGAAATGCGAATTCAGCGCTTTGCTGACAAATCAAATTGGAAATTGTATCAATTTGAACGGATGCCGCGCGATGATTCATGGCAGCTATTATTGAGTGAATTGTGAGTGCAGCAATGAGTGCGGTCCGATTATCGTTTTATTTTTAAATTTTTTTTTTATTTTATTTTTTTTTTATTCTTTGCGCTTTCTGTCACTTGAAAATCGACGTCAACAAAAAGTGATGAAAAATTCTTTTTCTGCAGCGCATATCAAATTGCAATTTTGCCCAACAGCAGCAGCAATAACAACAAGAACAAAAAGCTTGGAATAAGCTGCCATAAAGTGTAGCAAGTAAAATTATAAAAGTTTTTGCTGACGCTCACTGCTAATGCCGCCAAATACCCAAAATGCCACCCACCCCCTTCAGCCAAACCAAAACTTAATTAAAACTCTCGCCTCATAGCGTTGAAAATTTGCCGAAATGTGAAAAAAATGGCACAGCATTAAAATGCTAATAAATGCGTGGAAGAGCATTTGCCCAAAGCAGCCCAAGACCGAGCGGGTAAGTTGGGAGTTGAGAGTTGAGACCAAGGGGGGGTGAGTGCAATAAAGGAACTTGAAGAGTTTAATTGTTGGAGTTGTGTTGGTTGTGGCCAGGTAAAACGCTGCAATTGCAGCTGCTGCCAGTTGCCAGTTGCCAGTTGCCAGTTGCCACACAAAAAACAAAACGTTGAAAACGAAGCCAGAGCAAAAATCTGACAAAAAGGGTTGGCAAAGCGTTTGGAGGGGTCCACCAGCATTGGTAGGGGGGGTAGGGAAGGAGGTTTCGATTGGCTGCGATGGACGATTGTGCACGTAACATGAAATTAAGTAAAATACACGAATTACATTTGCACTTTGCGTGCCATGCGCCATTTGTTGCAAACGTGACAATCGTCGTCGTCGACGTCGCCGTTACAGTTAGAGTCACAGTTACAGTCACACTTGACGCTGTGCCACGCCCAGCCCAGTCCAGTGCCCACAATTGGCCATTTCATATTTCACGTTCGCCATCAAAAAAATACAAAAAAAAACACACACACACACACATATATATATATATATATATATAACCAAATAGAACATGCCACTTGTTTCTACAACAGCTGCAGCATGTTTAAAAAAATATAGCGAGAAGTGTCGCACGACAGGCATTGACCCACTTGCAAAGTAACCGTTGCTTGGCTTAATGGGGTTTACGGGTCTGGTGTCTATATAATCTTAGTGCTCATCTATTTACCACTTCAATTTCAACTGCCATTTTTGTTGCCACTGACGGCAATATGTGCAATATTGTACAGTTTATGATCTCACTTCGATTGCTTGGCTTCGATTGTGGAATATAGACAACAACAAAAAAGTTACGAGTGCTCCTATATAAAGTAATAAAAATAAAATAATGCCTTTCTTTATGTATCAAGTAATAATGCCTTACGATCATAGTTGCGAGTAGTGTGACGAGTAACGAGTAATTGAAGCGATTAAATTCGACGATTGACAGTAATCGCTGAATACTGACAGCGTGTAACGAGCAAAATTGCGAGAAGATGTAAGCTGTTAGTCATCAAATCTGATTTGTAATATTTAAAATATGTATTTACCCTATACCATCTATATCTGTGCTAGGATAAGTAACATTTTTACCAATATTTGTTGTTCATTGCAAATGGCCTATGTGTGCCAACCTTTAACACAAATGTGACCTATTAAATCTATCAGAGTTGTAAACAATTTTTATTTTTTTATACAGTATTCGATCCCAGCTGAGCTTGGCATCCTGTTTGCAATGTTTTAAGCGATATTTATGTGGAAATTGTACTTAGTGGCTGGGTTATTTATAACTGAAATTATATCGCCTGGGCCCTGACCAATGCTACCTGTGTTGTGTGTGTGTGTGTGTGTGTGTGTGGGCACAGGTAACGAGATGCTGTTGCAGCTGCAACACTGGCGCCAGTGTTGTAAAATGATTGCATATGGGCAGAAGAGTGCGGCGCCGGCAAGTATGCAACGCAGAAAAATATTAATTAAAACCCCAACGAGGACTACAAGGATTCGATGCTACTAAGAAGCAGCAGTGAAGCAAACTTTGCCAGCGTGTGTGTGTCTGTGTGTCTGTGTGTGTGGGTAACACACACCCAGAGGCTTGGGTCATGTGTGTGCGTGTGTGTAAGCGAAGCAAATGCGAACTGTGCGAGGGCTTTTGGTGTGTAATGCAGGGCAAAACGACAACACCAGCTAAAAGGTGCTGGGCGGTAGTAATATGCCCAAAGGAGGGAGGCCTGCAAATGTGGGAGGGGCATGTGGAATGAGAGTGAGGGTTAAAAGTTGCCCAGGCAGGCACTAAGTAACCAACTAGCAGCAAAAACTCTTGCAATGAATGAGAATGTACATTGTTAGCTGTATTTAATTAAAACCCGACAAGCGGAAGCAGAGGCAAATAGACACACACAAGCACACATCCACACACACACACACACCCACACACACACACGCACACCCACACACATCCACACAGATAAACTCTTGCTTTATATCTGTTTCTTTTGCCTTCGCAATTTGATGAAAGTGTTAAAACTTAGATAAAATATGCATAACAAAAAAAAAAAAATGATTAAAGTAAACGAGCTGGCAACTCCTTAGTTGCCTCACCCGCCTCATCTGCCACCTGCCACATAGCCCGTCGCCAACTTTTCTTGGTCTGTGATGCGCATCGTAAGGACTTCAATGACAAGCGGATATCAAATATGCCATCCAATCAACAACTCATGCTGAGTTTGCCTGGCTGCCAGCGGGCGACAGCTTCGATTAATGATCCTCGGCATGTTTTCATAGTTAGTCATCAAATAGTGTTGACATAAATTAGATTTACTTCAAATTGACTTAATCTCAACCGAAGCAATATCAATTTTAATTTTCTGTTTCATTTTAAAGCTAAGAATTTGCATCGAATTTTATTTAGCCTTGTTTAGTAAAGTAAGGTTTTAGTTGTGTACCAAAAACTGATTTATTCAAATACATATATAATATAAATAAATATAGACAGCACTGCTGATAACTTATTTATTCATTTATATATTACTATGCCATATTTCATATACAATTTATAGGATGTTCAAAAGTTGAGCGCTCGCTGCACATTTTCAGTTTTCTGTCTTGTTTCAAGTGCAATGCAGACGCACGTTTCTCTAAGAGTCACACAATGTTCGTGTTTGTGTCTCTGGTGTGTGTGTGTAAGTGTGTGTGTGAGTGTGTGTGTGTAAGTCAATGGCATGCCAAAAATGTGCTATGCTAACGTGAATGCTGTCGATTTATGTCATTTTAATATGGCGATGCTCAGTAGACTTAGCAAGCCATGTGGCGGGTCACAGGAGAGAGGAAGTGCTTTCGTGTAGCAGTCAGAGGAAGAGTGTGTGCGTGTGTGTATGTGTGTGTGTGTGTGTGTCTTTTATATGTTTTTAAATTTTATCATTTTCATTTCCCATTTCCGCAAATTTCATTCAAGTCGCCAAAGACAGCAGCAAGAAGAAAAATTCAAACAAAACAAAACAAATCAAAATTTTTTATATATAATTAGTGTGGAGTGTGAGGGGGGTGAGTTCAAGCAACTGTGAATCCGGTTTTTCCAAATAACATTTCAATTATATGCGTCAATATTTGTGTACAAATGAAAGCGCCACCTAGCTTTGAGTAGCGCTCAAAACTTTGAGCTGTATTTGAGAAAAAAGAGGTCGGAAGATTTAATGGTTGAAGTATTAGGAAACAATTGATCTCTTCTACTTAAGTACCGTCCTCTTCACGTCCACACACTTTTTTCCACGATAATAATAATGTTAAATCAATGCCAAGCCAAACTTTTTTGCAAATTTTTGCTCAACAAAAGAGTCAGAAAAAACATATTGCAAATATTCGTTTATCTCAAATCTGAAACGCACTCGAAACACAAAAAAAAAGTAAATTAAAAAAATCTAGTATTTAACAATTTAATTAAAAAAAAATATATAAATTTCAGCATTTATATTTTACACAAAAAAAGCATAAATTTTAATGTGTTTTTTAAAAAAGATATTAATGTTAATGTGTGTTCTTAATTACTTTTACCGCAGCTCTATAAAATATGCCAATTACATATGTATGCAAATAAATATACCCTTGCCTGATTCTGGAGTGTGGCAAAAAAAAGAAAAAAAAAAAAAACGGGGAGTGGAGCATCCATTTTGAAGTGCTGACAAATAAATTTATTGTCGAGTTCGGCAGAGTTTTCGCGAATTATTATAAACTATGCAACGCTTTGAAGCAATCAACTCATAAGCTAAATTCACTCGATTCTTCATATCTTTTTCCAGATCAGACTATGATGTCAGTCAGCTTGTTGTTAAAGCTTGCTACAAATTAAAATTAAGGAATTTAGTTGAAGGAATCTATTTAATATAAACAAAAAAATATTAAACTACTACAAGAGTATATTGAAGTGTATATGAATTGTTTCGCGTTACAACTAAATCAGAGTTTGTGCTTTTTTTTTTGCGGGTTTGTTGATATTTGCAACACGTACAACATTTATATGATATCGTTTTTACAACGTCATTGGTGGCAGTTGTTGACGTGGTTGTTGCTGGTGTCGATGTTGCTGTTAATGAAAACCAGCAAGTGCATAAAACAAAATCTAAAAATCAATTCAACTAAACATTGTTAAACATTATATTGGGACTGGAGCCAATGGAAAGTGCAGCAGTTCAGATGCACGACTTCCAGATGCCCTTTATAAACATATCAATGCCAATTATTAAATAAATATTCTATTATTATTAGTATGGCTCATTTGAGTATGAGTATGTTTTTTGCTCAAAAAGGAATCATTTCAGTAAATACAATTTTATACTCTCAACTTTTTGTGTTTTATTTTCTTCTCACAGGGTATACAAAAAATAAAGAGAAAAAATAAATAAATGAATTTTATACAAAAAAATACACATCCAGCTACAGACACAGACTGACCGCTTGGCACTTGAACAACTTAATATAAATATTGAATGCATTTAATTATATATATATATATATATATATATATATCGGCAATCGACTGGTGTTGATTTCAATTTGCGTGCATTTAATTGAATGCATTTATTGTTGCATTATGCATTTATTTGATTGCATTATGTAGATGGTTGCATTATGACCATTGATTTTCATTTTGGAATTTGGCTGGCCAAAATGCGTTGGCAAGAGCGCTTGTGGCAAGCAACCGAAACGTAATTCCAATTTAGATCAACTCAAATTGAAATTGAAATTCCATTGAATTTGATATGCACTCAACACCAGTTTATAATTTTCTTTTTTATTCAGCTTGCGAATATTCAACTCTGCCCATTTCAATTTCGGCTTTTGATTTATTCACCTTATATCTCTGTGTTTGATGTGTGCCTGATTCCAGATGATTTTTACTGACCTGCAAGCAAAAGGAACGCAAATATTAATATTTGACATGTGTCTTATTAATTATCATTAAATGTTTGAGTTGAAATAAAGTGTTTACCTAATCAGCCATAAGCATATGACCAGCAGTGTGATTCAAATGTAGCCACAATAGAAATAATAATATTATTGAAAGACTACTCCAATAAATTATATTTATAATTTAGTCAAGGCAAAAATAATCAATGAAAATATATATATATATATACATTATATATGTATAGATTGTTTAGCCCTTCTCTTATTTAATGTATAATTGGCTCCCGAACTAACAGCTAACCCCAATTAACTCATTTATTTATTTTTAGCAAATTGCATTTAATTTGCTTTTAATTTCACTTTTGCGGTCATTTCGAGTGTGTGTGTGTTATTTTTAATGGCATTAAAAGCGCTGGTCCAAAGGCTTACCAAAAAGTTTTAACTGCCTACCAGTTTCGCAGACCAGGTCGAAGTTTTA
Source organism: Drosophila ochracea (assembly GCA_035044125.1). NCBI lineage: Eukaryota > Metazoa > Arthropoda > Insecta > Diptera > Drosophilidae > Drosophila > Drosophila ochracea. The sequence continues at coordinate 23,611,282 of JAWNML010000021.1, read as the reverse complement.
GTGGGTGTTGGGTGTGAAGGGGGGCTCCAAATGAAGTTATGAAATTCATTTCACTGAAAATGCGTTCAGCAGCAAGAAAAGGGAACGCTTTGTGCAAATATTAAACCTTTAAATATTGATGGCCAATAAATAAAGTAATAACCTACACAATCAACCGCCAAAACCAACCAGCCAACCAACCAGCCAACCAACCAACTAACCAACCACCTGCACCTCCACCTCCACCCTCATCGATACATTGATACACACGCACACCCATACACACCCATACACCGGCAGACACTGGCAGACAGAGACCAGATATTGGGGACAAGATTCGGCGCCGTGAGCCTTTTCCGTTGCCCAGAAAACCAAAAGAGGCTGTAAATAACGGTTTATGCAGCTGCCTGCCACACAACAACAGCAACAACAGCAGCAAATACAAAAATAAAAATAAAAAATGAAATCAACGAGCAGCAACAAAGAGACAAAACAAATTTATTGCAACCGCAGAAATTAATTTAAATAACCTCCTCTTTGCAATGTTGTTGCTCTTGACAAAAATTGTGAAAAACGAGCTCAAACACACACACACACACAGTCACACACACACACAACACACACACCCACGCACAACAGACACACATTGAGGTCACACACCAACAGAGTCAGTTTAAGAAGGCTGCCGCAGCCATTGATAAGGCGCATGCCACGCCTTGCAGCCCACCCTCTTCCTTGCGAAAGTAGGCTGCGAAAAGTTGCGACTGTTGGCGGCAGAGGTTTGTGTGTGTGTTTGAGGGGTGTTGTGCGGGGGGAGGGTGGGGGTGAGGGGTCCACTGTCGTATTGGGAATTGCTCATAAATAAACCACAAAAATAACATAAATAATACAAAATTATGGTCCAACGCAGCAGCGCCAGCAAGTGGACAGCGCCACCGTCACACGCCAGACAGCACAGGACACAGGATAAGATAGAAAAGGACATGAGAAGCGAGGTGAGGAGAGGAGAAGAGAGGAGGGGAGAGGGCGCCGCAGGACACTCGATGTGATAAAGCACAGCCCAAGGAGTTGCAGTCAACAGCTCCCACAACGCAACAGGGAATTCATATATATATATATATATACAGTTATGGATTGGATAAATCAAAATAATAAAAGCAACATGCTTTTCAATAAGTTGGCAGCGCTTGCAAAAACTGTTCTCTAATTTAATAAAAGACATGCATGTGTAGAAACTAGTATTATTGCACATAATATAATATGTAGTATTGATTATGTTCTGTTTATTGTTAATAGAATAATAAGTATATTGCAGTGAAAGACGAGTACTGGATTCACAACCTAATTATTGACTCTATATAAAACAAACGATTTATTTTCTCGACTAATGCTAATGCTGCTGTTCGATCTGTTAACCAGCGTTGTTACCCAACAATTATATATATTATTATATTTGAAAGACGGGCACAACTAACTAAGGTTAACTAAGGTTTATCCCAGTGCAAGATAAGTTAAGTTAGATAAAAGCCAGCTGACAGAACGCTTATAGCATAAGCCCAGTTGGCAGTCAGTAATTGGAGAGAGAATCTATTTGTAAATTGATTTAATTAAAATGCGCACACAAGTCATTAATATAAAATTATAATATGATTGGTATCTCTCATTAATAAGTGATTTTCCAACGAACTTCCCTAACTTTATTGAATACTTTTTGGTGAGCAACATGCCCCTTTAAATGACCGACAGCCCCTTTCCCCCAATCCTCATCCAGAATCGCATTCATCTCGAAATTATCCAACAGAACAGACAGAAGACTTACCCTACAATTGGGTAGTCATTTACTTCAAATACTAAAGCTTCTTTAAAATATCGAAATTAAACGGAGAAATAGGTTATCAAAATCATTTTTATCTGCGCAGGGTATATGTATTATTACAGGGTATATTGGTATTGGCCTTGGGTATTACGAGTCATGAGCTTGCTGGGTTTAATTCTTAATATTATTTGGAATTATTATTTGAGTTCTGCTTTCACTGGAGGCTCTGCATGCGTGGGTAGCTTAAATCAATGAATGAAAAGCTCCTGTGAAAATTCATAGCAATGGCTTTCCATAAGTCAAGGTCTCCACCCCCACCCCCACCATCTCCAGCAGCATCCCCAGCAGCATCTGCACTTCACAGGCGACGTCAGCTAAATGACTACAAGTCATTTGCTCGATATTAAGATGAATCTGTAACACATACATATATATCTATATATATATATAAAGTTTTATGTATAAAATTGTAAATAAATTGAAGTGTACACACTTAAAATAGAGGAGGAGTATTGGGTAGGAGTATTAGGTGCTGTGGCACAAGCCAAGAAAATCTGTTGTCTTAACGTATAATAAATCAGCCACAATTTGAAATGGCAACCCACCAAACAAAAAAAAAAAATCGAACACCCACAAAATCCAAGCAACCTAGACTTGCTTGCAAGTCCTAGTCGGATTCATGAGCCTGGACTGTTATTGGGTTCGGTTTTTGGGGGGCCTGATGCTGCTAGGCAGCATCATCGTCATCGTCATCGTCAGTGTTTGAGGGCCAAATCAAATATGCCGCACTTCAGCTGCCACTCAGGCAATGCCTCAATCAATCAATCAAAGCCAACAGCTGCCGGTTCTCGCTCCCGTGCTCGCCCACATCCTCATCCTCATCCACATCCATGTCTAAGTCCTTTACAACAGTAAATTGTGGCCAAGTGTTGCCAGAGAGATTTTTGCCGCTGCGCTGTTGGCTAATTAAATACGCTCATAAATTCAAAAGCCGTAGCTGGCACTCCCCCCCTTCCACCCTCCCCCTTCCCTGCAACAGTGCCCGCTATCATCCTCTTGTAGCCGTCGCCGTCGACGTCATTTGAGACCACAGAAAAGGCCAAGCAAAACGGTTTCGCATTTCTACTTCTATTTGACTAAAAGCGGCTCAGAGCAGCTCAAAGCGGCGCTGAACCCGCTCCCCCCTCCCCTATGCGTGGGGTTACAGAAGGTGGAGTCCGGGTGGGGGAGGGGTGGGGGGCTATGTGGGCAGCTACAATCCATTCAAAGTGCTTTGTTGATGACACCACAACAATGCGCCTTGAACTCGACAAATCATTGAATACACATATTTGATATTTTTGCGTCTTTCGATTTTCGTCTTAGGTATTATTCTTATTGCAGCTTATGTCTGTGGCGAGTATCGCATTCGGCATTGGTATTGGCATTGGCAGTGGCAGTGGCACTGGGAGTGGCACTGGCAGTGGCATTGGCATTGACATTGCCATTGGCATTGGCATTGCTGATTGTTGGACCTGCTTTTGTTGACGACAACGTCTCGTTCGTTGTCATCGGCTTAGACGCATTTTGATTGAATGCCGAGCAGCTTACACAATATGCAATTGAAATGTATACTCCTTCTTATTAGCATACCTTTTTCATGTGTAAGAAATGTAACGGGTTGGGTTGAGTTCATGACAGATTTAAAGAGCATATATATCTCTGACTCCTTAAGACTTATTTATGTACACTCTGTGAGATTGTTGTATTGTATTTAACTAAAGTCAGTCGACACAAAAGAATTCTAGAAGTATCAAATTGAATTCAATTATGTCAAAAATTAAATTTACATTTAAAAATCTGAAAGTTACTTGTTATATTCATTAAATTTTGATATTCAATTTCAGTAATAATAAGGGAAACATGAAAATGCTGCTATTTAAAGTTTACAACATTTTTCCTTGATTAATATTCCATAAATGGCAACAATCATGTTCTTTTCTAGTTCCTGAAAATGCATTAGGAACCAGTAATGCTGCTAAAACCTGATTTCACATGGAGTTTCCACACATATTTAATTGGCAATATCTGAGCTGCTTTAATTACTTGAATATGTTTTTAAACTGTTCTGAATTTAAAACACTTGCCAATTATTTATGACTTATGAATGAGCGTCGATTAGATTACATTGTTTTTCTTTTCACAAGTTGCACATTTTGTCTTTAGACGTAAATTGATTTATATATATATATATATATATATATAAATGCATCAGTGCAATTGCTAAACTTTCTTACTCAACTGTCAACGTCGGAAGTTGGACAGCTGAAAACCCAAGAGTTGTGAAGAGCGGCGATTAAATTGAACTTAGAGCTATCATTTGATATCAACTGCCGCACAGCAGAGCGACATCTATCTCTCTCTCTCTCTTTCTCTCTCTCTCTCTCTCTGTGTGTCGCTGTCCATCTGTTCTTTCTTCCTTCTCTAACTATATGTGCCTTTCAGTTTCTCTCACAGCCGTCATTGCTTTCGTTTGCTCAGCTTTCAGTTGAGTTGTGCACAGTACAGTTTTCTAGCCACTGGACCACAAATTTAATATTTCTGCAACATCTCTCGGCACAAAAGTTGTTTTCCGTCTGTCGGCAGGCGGCAGTCGGCAGTCTGGGCTAGATGGAATCCGAGCGAGACAGCGCTATGGTGGCGGTCAGGTCACAAAAGTCTCTCACAAGTCCACTTGACACTAATAACAGATTTTGCGGTTGCCTCCCAAAAGTTGTGTAAACATTGCAACAACAACAACTACAAGCAAAACAACAACAACAACAACAATTGCAACCCTTTTGCCCTTTAGACCAACTCTGGCAGTACTTTTGGCCCCATTTGCCGCATGCGTCCAGCCTCATTTGTGGCTGCTGTTGTTGCTGCTGCTGCTGCTGCTGTGGAGACTGTCCATCAAAGGGTTAAGTGGCTTGTGGCAGCAACGACGAGTGGCAACTGGCGAGTGTTACGCTCGTTTGGCACACTTTGAGTGTCCAGAAAGGCTTTTGCAGCAACATGATGCAGCGTGGCGCAACTTGAAGCAGCACCAACTGGCAACAGTCAACTGCAACTTTTGTAAAAAGTTTAGTGTTCATTTCATTTTTTATTTATTTTCTGCTTGATATATATGTATATATATATATATGTGTATATGTATATATGTATAAATATATATGCAGCAAATATGTATTAATTCATTTATCATTTGCCATGGTTAAGTAATTTTACGGAGAGAGCATCACTTCTGATGAAAAGGACTTAAAAACAGCTCAACAGCACTTTATGTCTTATGTAATTTGATGTTATCTGTGTAATTTGCTTGTGGGTTCTTTTGACCTTAAGTGGAAACCACATTCATACGAGCCTGATAATGGGAATGACCCTACATATACATTTGTGTGAATTGCAATCGATATTTTTGTATATGGATTATGAGTTTTTGTCTTTGCTTCTACATTTTATGGTATGCTGGAACTAGCTTGACTTATATATATAAATAAACTATTTAGAACTATATATCCTTAATAGTTAATGAGCTTAATAAATAACAACTAACTGTTCTACAAAACACCAATAAGCAAAATCGAATCAAAATATTGAATCAAAGATCTCAACTCGAATTTGGAAAACTCTTGAGAAACTCGTCAAAAATATTATTACTTATTTAATGTGTCAATCAAACGGCTTCAAAATTGATTACAACTGAAACCGATTTGGGGAAATTTATTTAAAATTTAGACCCAAAATCAATTGGGCGATTTTACTTATTTTGCGGTTTTCAAGTATTTGTTTAGCAAGCAATTGGAGATGGGCAGATGGGGGGGATTAGGAAATAAAATTCGAGGGCTTTTGCAATAAAAGTGAAAACTTTTTTTTTTTTTGTGTTGGCCGCCGGTGCTGACCCATAACTTTAGCTTTACGAGCATAGCCTGCGAGCAGATAAAAGTCTGCAATATTTATAGAATAAACCCCACCAACTTTGGCTAGGTTGGAAGGGGGTGTGGGAGGGGGGGTGGGGAGGGGCAATGCTCAGTCAAACAAAGTGCGAATGTAAATAGAGATGCGCGCTCCCAATAACCCCGAAAAAAACACATAGATAAATAAATAAAGACCGGGACGCAGCAGCAGCAGCAGCAGCAGCAGTAAAAGAAAACCAAAACTTTATCCATTGACCTTGAAAAGTTTTCTTTATGCATACGCATAAAAATCAGGCCTAGAGCTAAACCCCACCCCCCTCCGCTCCCTCTCGTAAATAAAGAAAAAAACAAAGACACATTCACATTTCGCACATTGTGAAAAATCAAGACCCCAATCAACTCGCCCGCTAAAAGAAAATGGGAGATGGGAGATGGGAAATGGAAAATGGGCATCGCGAATGGTTTATAAATTGTACACGCACAAAATAAGCGACATAATTCAAAATGGACCCTAGACTCCAAGTGTGGGCGGGGTCGAGGGTTGCTGAGGGGGGTGACTGTTTCTAAGGATCTGAGGGATTCGGTTGAACAGTGTCTATAATTCAAATGCCTTTTTTGTCGGATGCCCGCCACAACGGGGACCCACAAAAAAGCTGCTAAATTATTTTTTTATTGCCTTGAAAGCGGCTAGAAGCGGTTGGAGTCTGGAGGAGCAGCTGGAGGTGGAGGAGACGGGGGCAGGAGGGAGGAGGGAGGAGCGTGCAAGGAAGAGGGAGGAGCGGAGTGGAATGACTATGCCTGCAATGACAGTTGGCATGAACAAAGTGAAAAACATTGCCAACGGGCGCCAAGTTTTCTGCCACACACACACACACACAGACACACATACAACGCCTACACCCGCGCCACACCCCTTTTGGTGGAAGCGCATCGCCTCGCAAACAAAGCACTTGAAGTGAAACTTTTGCCGGCTTTTGTCTCTTCTGTCTTTTGTCTTTACTTAACTTTACCACGCGCTGCAGTTGCCAACTGCAGTTCTAATAACAGCAAAAACAGACATAGACAAAGAGAGAGTGAGAATGCAAGAGAGAGACAGAGAGAGAGTGCGAGAGAGATAGAGAGAGAGTGTGTGTTCTTGCTTGACTGACAGATGCCCTGCACCACTCTGTTGAAAGTAGAGTTCAGATTTCATAAATATCTTTAGCAGATGCCTTCAGGATTCTCTCAATATCTATGCAATATTCTCCGTTAGTTTTCCTTTCTATTTATTTTATTTTATTTTTTTATATTTTTCAGTATGTCTAAATTGCTTTTTCTCTGTTTTCATTTGATCCTTGCGTTACCTCAGCTTTATAATGTTGCCACAAGTTGGACACACTCTCTTCGCTGATTGTGTTAAGAGCAGGGTATTTGGAGCAGTGGCAAACTTGCCACAAGCGCAAACATCATCATCTCAACGTTATACCACTCACTATATAATGTCGCGTCTGTGACTATGTGCATTATACTATATATATATACATATATACATATATACATATATATATATATGGCAAGCACTCTCATATTAAGCTGCAGCTAACTTTTATGGCAACTTTGCGATTGGCTGCCGGTGGAGTATGGAGTTCAAGTTGCCAGTTGCCAGTTGCAAATTGTAAGTTGTAAGTTGCAAGTTGCAGTTGGATGCGTTAGTTAATTTGTTTGCTTTGCGGCAGGCAACACGTTAACTATCCTGGCAGGCGAGAAAATATTGTTATAAGCTTGCTCAGCAGCCCTGACACAAATACGACTTACGCCATCCAAACTCGAGTAACGTAGGTAATTGCGGGAAGGGTCGCAAAGGGGGTCAGGAGGGTCAGGGGGGTCAGGGGGTGGGGCGACAGTTTGTTAAGCGGATTACAGTCTTAGCAGAATAGCTTTAGTCTTGTTCTTATGTCATTCGTTATTCGACATTTACCACTCACCACAAAGAAGGCTGCCACTGTTGCTGCTGCTGTTGCTGCTGCTGCTGTTGCTGTTGCTGGTGTGCTTAAGTTTCAGCGCGTTTGTATTAAGCATCGCTTCGATTGTTAATGCTGTTGTTACTTTACTTTGCCTTTATGCACCGCCTAGATAGACATCCCCCCGCAAGTCCTAAACACATCAAGCAAAATTAAACAAACTAACGTAATTCATGAATTTAGTTAGGATTACTACTATTGGGATAACTGCAACGCGAACTACTCGATCTATTGTGCCTCCTTCTGAGCCTATAATGATGGAGAAGCCATCAAGCCCAGCTCCTGCATGAATGCCAGAATCCTTGTTGGCTTGCGGGCTCATAACATGCAGCCCTGGGATGCCGCATCTTTTCCTAGCTATGGCGACACACTCTGCTTGGAAAAGATGCAGCAAGGATGTGCCTTGAGGATTCTTCTTCGCTTTCACAAAACCTATGCAGGGTTCGCTACTATAAATAGTTTAGTTAGGTGACTTCTCAGTCTACAATGTCCTGTCAGTGGACTAGTGAATATCCTAAGCCAGTTCTTCCCCTTGGTTATTACTTGCTTAAATCGTTTATGATTATAGCCACCTAAAACACATGTGGCTCGTCGGAGTCCTGGTGTCTCTGCCCAGTTCCGTTGTCACCTCTGTCTTTCTTCGTTCGTATTAAATATGGGGTATATATATCTTATATCGGATATATTTTATCGTTGATGCTTTAGCATAATAGAACTAAACTTGTTGAAATTGATTTGCTTTACGTTTAGCACAAACTGCTGCTGTTGGTGAGAAGCGCATAGTTAAAGCTGTTAATACGGGACTGAACTTTGGTTGCATGCAGCATACAAAGAGCAAAAGTTGCTCAACTGAATAAATGTGGCAAATGCTGGAGTTGCTGCTGTTGTTCAAATAAATGAATGCCCATCAATTATACAAACACATAAACCGACTGACAGAGACAGAAGCACATGGCCACAAACATTTACCACAAGAGATGAAAGTGAGAGAGAGAGAGAGAGAGACAGAGACAGAGAGAGAGAGAGAGTGAGCAAGAGAGAGATAGAGCTATAAAAGTCTATATACATCGAGTTGCGAATAGCTTGAAGCACCCATATCCGCTGTCATTCATAAACGGACCGCAACATATGCACATTACAGTTATTACAGTTTGTTTGGGCCAGTTTTGCATTTTGGTTGGGTTGCGCACCAAACCATTTGCCACTTATTGTTGGTTGGGTGGACAACACTGTTACTGCTTGTTGCGTGCACCATGTGTAACATGAAACGAAATGTTGTTGCAGCCACTTCATCGGCAAATCTGAACATTTTTTTTAGCCAACAGTTCAATTAAACGGAATACAATTTTAGAGAGCTTTGCTTTTATTTACAGGGTATTGGTGTGTGCAGCACTCGCACCATGTTGCTCGCTGCCTTTGAGTGTGTTTCTAATTAGTGTGCGACTTTTGTATATATATATAATTATTGTTTTGACATGTTGCCCGCCCAGACCGTCCAGGCAATTCTTCAGGGGCGAACCTTCAAAACAGACATCATGAAATGTGCTTTGCAAGCCTAAAGGGATTTTTGCCTCTCCGCTAACAACATTCAAAAGGTGCGTAAATGAGAAATTCCTTTGCCCCAAAGAAGAACTTGTTTGCTCACAAGTGGAGGGGGGCGGGTGGGGCTTGTGGTGGGATGTGGCATGTGGCATGTATTCGTATTTGCCAGCTCGTTCAATAAGCGACTCCTCGTGGAGACTTTTCATTCAAGCGTCATCTTTTGAAAGTGCGCCAGTTGCGAGCTCAAAGTTGACAGTTGCCAGTTACCAGTTGCCAGAGATCGTCAGTGACATTAGTTGGTAAACTTATAAGATATACGACCCATTCTCCACTCCCACACGCCAGTTGCCACTTATGCCAGTATTCTCCGCAAGAGCTGAGCAAACTTTTGTCACTTTTGTGTTGGCATTCAAATATACACTGAGATATAAAGGGGATACAGGTAATATGATAGTGCACTGCTGAGATATATACTGGCTCCAAAAATGCTGGTACCTGACCTAAAGGGGCACCTCGGAGAGGCTATGTTTTATGGCAGCTGTCCTCACTAACAAGATAAATCATTAGCTTTGACTGCTGTCAATTATATGCTGTTTGTTGTGTTGTTTTCTCTGCTTTGTGTTTTGGGTTTGTGTTTGTTTTGTTGTGTCATAATCAATAACCAATTTGTTGTAGATTTGACAGACTGTCATGTCTTTGACCAGGCTGTTCACAATTTACAGCATTTATAGACCTTGTACAGTGCCACAAGCAAGCCACAAGTAAATTTGGGATATTCTATGTTGGATAAATTTACAATTGACAAATAGTTGAAATTGAAATGGTTCATTGCTTATTTGGTTGACCTGCTTGCAAGTCGTTGCTTCAATCTGAGATTCGAAATTTGTTCAGCAAAATATTGAACTTGATAAAGTTCACAATATTTGTGTCTAGTTTCGCTTTAGCCCATTTCAGCTTCAATTCGATTTATATTGCTTTCGGTGCTGCGCAACTAGAGAGCGACAATTTTGATCCTATTATAAGCATAGTCCAATTTAGATGCAATCGTGAAAATTTGATTATTTATTGTTCGTTTTGCTGTCACAACTCTGATCAAATTTGATTGGATTCATCCCAGTCACTTTGCGCCAGTCGCCAAGTGTTCTCCTTGGTCACTTGAAATCCTTTCAGCAATAGCTATTGCAAATGTGGACTCAACTCAATTGTTGGTTTAGTAACCAGTAATCAACATTGTCGTTATAGACGACTCACTTGATTAGTTACCCATCAGATAATGGTCATGATTTTTAGTGTTGTTGTGTTGTGGTTGCAATCCATGACGACATTCCAATTTTTATATGAGTTATAAAGATTTAAGGATCCTCTTTGCGGCTGTATTTAGGTGCCTCGCTTCCATTCACATTTTTATGGCACACTTAGATCTATTAGGGACACGCCAGCAGCAACAACAACAACAACATCAACAACAACAACAACAACAATCGAGCAGACACTCTTAAACTAAGGCCAACACACGTACAAGAGCCGTAAATAGAATCGTCATTTGGTTTGATTACCCAACCAGCCCAACCGACTGCTTTTGGCCATCACGCCAAATGCAATGAAATGTTAAAGCTTAATTCAACCCGACGAAAGTTGGCACTAATGAAATGCATTTGCGTCAACGAATCAACGAAACAAACTTATGCCCAAAGAAACCGCCGCCCAAACCTCAAATTTCACAACTCTCAAAAAGCTCTCATCCTTCGATTCCCTTTAATATGTGTGTGTGTGTGTGTGTGTGTTTTAGTTGGTGTGCGTGTGTGTAAACGCAAGAAAAACGCCAAAACCCATTGGGAAACCAATAAAAGTGTAAAGCAAAAAAAAAAACAAGAAAAAAAACATGGCAAAAGCAAACTTAAACGCAACAGAAAAATCATAAAAACGATATGAAATTTATGCGCATATTTCATTTCCTTTGGCTTTGGCTCCCGCAGCCAGACGTGGTCGTTGAGGGAGTTGGGTTGCCCGCCCACAAAGGTAGAGGGGACCCCAGACCAGGGGCGGGGTGTGTGACATTAGGTCTTCTAGACGAAGCAACTCTAAAGCTTAAGCATCGCTTTCTGCTTTCTGCATTCAGCTTTCAGCTTTCTGCTGTCTGATTTTTGCTGTTGTTGTGTTTCTTCAGCCGCTTTATTTGCAATTTTCTCAAGATTCGTTTTGTTTATTTTTTGAATGATGCCATCGATATGTGTACACACTGTACACAGTACGCTGTCTGTGTTGTACACACATTTAATACACATCATACATTTATGCATTCAGTGGTGCTGCTTGGTTATGCCAGGGCAGCTTGTGGCACGTTAGTTTTTATGCTTGCCATTCGGTGTGGCGGCAATGGCGAAAACGCTTTTTTGTTGCCCGAATTAGCGCAACTCAACCAATGTCTAGTATGCCATATATATATATATATATACATAGATAAATATCCTTTAAGAACACACTCAACTTTCTTAATAAAATGTATGCATCTATTTTTATTTTATTTTTTTTTAATTTAATATCGGATAAAGATAAGATTTGTCAGTTTCGATACAGCAAATAAATCAAGCTGAAAAATACACGAAAAAAGGGTTTCAATTTCGTTATGTTTTAGTTAAATAAGTTTTGATTTACTTTAAGCTTGTTTTTTCTTTTGTTGCTTGATGCTGAATTGGTTTCTTGTGCTGTAATTTCCATAATACGACTTGACTTTGGCCCCATTCGTAGTTTGCAGGCAGATGCTTGACCCTTTCGTCCATGTTGCTGTCAATACCAGTATGTATTACGTATACGTATTGATTCAGGTTACACACACACACACACACAGATGCACATACCTGCCCCTTTTGAGTGTGTCTATTCTTTTGTATTCTTTACCTGCCACGTCGAAACGTATTTGGAGAATGATGGTTGCCGGGCGAACATTGCAGTTTATGCCGTTAAAATCATAAAATGTTTGTCTGTGAATATGGCATAACCCACATAGATATGGTCACGCCTCCCAGCACACACACACACACACACACACACTTGCACTGTCATGTTATGGATGCAGAAAAGACAGCCATTTTCTTAAAAGTATCATATACACAGACACACACAAAGGCACACACACACACACAGAGAACTGCTGCACTTATTTTGCGCTTTGCCCGCTGCCACGTTTTATGCATTCCATGTGCACAGATCTAGATACACAGAGCGAAATGGGAGGGGGCGGATTTTGGTAGCAATGTTAAATTTTACGTTTATGCGGCACTAACAATAACCTGACTGGCCATGCAACGCCAACAGAAATACTCTTAGCCACGGCCGCACTCTACGACCATACGAGCATGCTGGGCTCTTTCCCTTATTAAATTAGATTGCCTCTGGTCTTCTGTGGCTAAGGACTAAAAGAGAGCGAAAGACAGACAGAGACAGACAGAGAGAAAGAGAGAGAGAGAGAGAGATAGAGATGGCAACATTGGGGCATCAAATTGCTGCCATATATAAAGCGCGATTTACTGTGCCACAGCCCCAAAAACTTTCGTAGCAAATGTAGGTGGTGCCGGGGTGGTTAGTCGGGGGTGTGCGGAGCAGGGCAAGAGCATTATCAAAAGGCTGGCTAATTTCAACCTTGCGCCCCAAGCGTCGCACACACTCACACCCACACACACACACACAGACACACACAGAGGCCGCAACACCCACACAACTTGCTGATGTTGCTGTTGTTGTTGTTGTGTTTGTGAGTGTTGCTTGTTTGTTTGCTTGCTGAGGGTCCAGAGATCCATTCTCGTTGTGGAAGTATGCAATAATTTACGCCGCAATAACGCATAAATCTGTCAAAGTTGCTTAAAAATTAAATAAAGATAAATAAAATGCACGACAAAGGCGCGTTCAACCGCATCAATCTGATGAGGCAGGGGCGGGGCTGGAGGGATTGGAAACTCGAAACTGTCGAAGCAAAGGTGAACGGTGGGTGGCTGGGTGGCTGGGTGGGTGTAAGGGAATCTGGTGCGATGTGGTGCGGTATGTGCAAGCAAGCAATGCGTGAACAAAATAAACAAATAAAATCAAAAGCAAATACAACAACAAAATAACAGTAAGCAGCAGCAGCGGGAGCAGTGGCAGAAGCAGCAGTAGCGCAGCGAATGATAAGTGGAAAAAGTGGGGGCGGGGTATACAGTTGCGGTCAAAATATTAGTGCTGCTGCTGCTTCTTAAAGCATTTTTTAAATGTATAAATCGAGACCTCTTCAAAATCTCTTTAATATGTTTGGCATCCTTTTAAAATACTTTTGTTTTCCAACTACGAAACGAACTAAGACTTAACCCGCCCTCAAAGCTGAGAAAACTTAACTTAATTGTTTCACTACTATTAGAATGATAAATTTAAATAATATTTGAATTTAAACACTTTAGTTTTGTTGTTCTTCATAAATCATTTAGCTATGCAATAATAATTATAATAATATAATCATATCTATATCAAACCCAGCGAGAATCTTTGTTGGGTTGAGGGCTTCAATGCCTTTGCAGTTCATAGCATGCATCCCTTGGATGCTGCATCTTTTCCTGGTTAGGATTCTTCCTCGCTTAACATAACTGACTTCTTGGTCTACAATGCCCTGTTAAGATGCCCCGGTAAGTGTCCTAAGTCTATTGTATGGCTATGCAAGTTTTCAATGTTTTATTATCTTTTAACTGTTTTTACTTAAAATTGTATTTTATTTGGCAGCATTCTTTAAAACATATGTGTCCACTACTATTATTTTGACCGCAGCTGTATATATATGTATATATGTATATATATATATATATATATTTATGTGTATGTGTGTGTGTGCTCAACAATAAGTAACATCAAGAGAAACATATTGGACGGACTATAGAAATATGCGTGGCTATAAAAAATTTAATTTTATTTCTTCGCGTTGAAATCGCTTTGTTGTTGTTATTGTTGTTGTTGCTGCTTCTGCTTCCTTTGCTTATTGTTGTTGCACTGCTCTCTACAGTAAGCAAATTAAATTATTTGCCGTTAATTGTTTTCTTCTCTCTGGCGCTTTCAGCTTTTTATGAATGGGGCCTGGTCACTCAAATGCCAGAGAGGGGCTGGAGGGGCAAGTGTGTGGCTGGCTGGCTGGCTGGCTGGCTGGCTTAGTGAGCGTTAGTCGTCAGCTCATCAAATTGTCTAATTTGTGTTGATTTAAACAGTCGTCCGAGTCGTTGAGTCGCCGCATCGAATCGCCGACTTGTCGACTGATGACCATAAAAAGAAAACAATAATACAAAAAAAGAGAAGAAGAAGAAACAGAAACAGAAACAGAAACAGAAAAAAAAACAAATGCTGGATGCCGCCAAAAGTTGTTGAATGGCTTTTTTATAGGCCCATATTTTCAGTTTCTATGGGCATTTCGAATGGGTTTTCGTGGAATGCCCACATTTGCCCACATTGCGGTTGAAAGAGTTGCTCAAGTTGACTCCAGTCATAAAATCCACACACACACACACACACAAACACATACATATTGCATGTTGTTGAGATTTAGGAACAACCACGTAGCATGAGCTAATAACAGAGACAAGAAAATTTCAAGAGAATTTATACAAATGAAATTGCTGTGTCAGACGATAAAGTGCCACATGCCGTTTGCAAATCAACCGAGTTTTATCCAAAAGTTTTCGCCTGGTCTTCTTATATCCACTTACATCAAATAACATTGCTGAATTCTTATAAATTCTTATGTTAATTTTATTGCTATCATAAAAATAGGACACTAAATTTACCCTAGAATAGATGATTGTAATATTTTATATAAAGCATTTGCTGAAAATTCAGTGGAACGCTCCAAATCTAAATCTTCTTCCTCTTAACAAATTTTACAAAATCAATTATGCTGAATCAAAGATTTGATTTGGATTTGAGAAACTTGCAATAACATTTCACATATTAAAGTAATGAATTTTAATCAAGTTGCCTTTGCTTTTATTAGATGCGTGCAATTTGAATACTACAAAAGCATCACAAACAGATTTCCTGTCACTGTTAAAAAAAAAAAAAAAAAAAAAAAGCAAAAAAAAATAAATAAAAATAATGAAACCAGAAGAAATAAAACACAAACATCAAGGCCAAGAACTGAGCCTGTGGGGCAAGAGCATGTCGTGTCCAGGCCTACGTTCGCTTTGCATACCCTCCCTCTTTCTCTCTCTCTCTCTCTCTCTCTCTTTCTCTATCTTTTTCTGCTTGTGAACAACTAATTAGTTTTGCATTTTTAACTACCCGCACTGGCGGTGAAGGGGTGGCGGGCAAGTTTTGATGGAGGGTCGACTCGGACTCAAACTCGAACTACAACTGGAACTGAAGACTGCGAATGCGATTTGGGGCTGGGTCACACGCACGCGCCACATAAAAATCTAGAACTAGGCAAGCAAAACAATCACAAAACTGCGTGCAACAACTTTTTTTTGCAAGAGCAAACATAAAACAAAAAAAAAAAAAACAAAGCAAAAAGCAAAAACCGCTAAGAGCGTTCAGTCAATCAAATGCTGCAGACAGTGCTGTGCGCCAGTAAACATACAACTAGCACAACAATATTGTTAACCGAAACACAAATACGATGAAAAACGAGTCAGAATCTTTTAAGTTCAGATGCAAAGAATTTTATGATTAACAAATCAAATCGAAATATCTGAAAAGTAAATCCTTTTAATTAAATTTAGCCCAGGGAAAAACTAGCTTTAACTATCTGAATTTTTGACATATTTAAGGAGTCTATGTGAAATTATAAACGACATGAAAAGATCTCAAAATATATATATATATAAAGATAAATTCCAGCTGCTAAACAGTGTTTCTTGTAGTTTATCATATATTCAATTTATATACAAAACTACGACTCACGACTCACAGAAATTAAATATTTCTGTATATGCAAAAAAAAAAAATATATATATATTTATATTTGAGTATGAAAATTGCTGATTCACAAACTTATGTCTAGTATATTGCTAGTATAATTTAGTAATGGGTGACATAAATTCGAGCAAATATGTATTTCAACTATGAAATAAGTTGTTATTGTTGCTTTTGTCACGCCAAGACCAACAGCAAACACACTTGACTTCAGTTGAGTTGGACGCATTTTAATGTAATTACATTAAATGAAATTACATTAAATAATAAAAGTAACGGCGCAAAGTTGCCAGATGCGAGCAGAGAGCAGAGCGTAGACAGAGCGAGAGAGAGAGAGAGAGAGAGACAAAGAGAAAATGTCCGTCAATTTGCCCAAGCGATGATGAACAGAGGAGCCGAGCGCAAGGGCAGCACTGCCAACGCCAACTAGTGCGGGGTGCTATGGCAGTGGTGTGGGTGTGGCAGGGGGGGAGGGGGATGGGGATGGGACATCAACTAGGCGTCATTGCTTTAAGTTGCTTTTTAGCTAATTTGACATTTGAAGTCTAATAAATAAGTTATGACAGCAAAATGTGTGGCAACTAACTGAATTTTGCACTCGAACGGGAAGGGAGACTGTCACGTGTTACGTCTCCGCCTCCGTCTCCGTCTCTGTCTTTGTCTCCGTCTCCGTCTCCGTGATGGACCGTGGACCGTTAATAGCTGTTGACGGCACACGGAATGAGCATCCTTCGCCTCTTACGGCTCAAGTATTTTCTGCTCGAGTTGACTTACGACCAAAACCATTTTCATCCTCATCCTCATCCTCAGCCTCATCTTCCACTTCATCTTCGCCTTCATCATCTCCATCTTTTTGGTGCATCTTCTGCTTCGTCTGCTTCGGCATTCCCTTTTGTAAGGGGCATGGCAGTTAATGGTTTGCGTAGGCGGCTGCTCGGCAAAGGTGTTGTCATTAAAAAATGATAAATACTTACAGCACGGAATGAAATGTGCGTCTTTGACTAGCTTCAAATGGGTTTGGTTTGCATGGGCTTTGTGGGTATTGACTTTGTGGCTGGCTAAGCAACAGCAACAGCAACATCAACATCAGCAACAACAACAACAACAGCAATAATAACCAACTCAATGACAACGACAAATTTTTGTTGTTGTCGCTTGTCCCTGGCCAATAAGTCAAGTTTGCTGAGCAGACTAATTTTGAAATATGATTGGACGCAAGGAGGCAGCGGCACCAATGGGACTTGTGCATTCAAAAGAAGCCACCACGATGATGACAATCACGATCATGATGATGATGATGATGATGATTATAATAGTGATTATAATAATAGTGATGATGCTGTTAACGATGATGATGATGATTAAATGGTACTGACTTGCAGAAAGTGCATGCCAGTATATTAAAGTGAATGTGATGAAGTTATCATTCACACACCTACACACACCTACACACACACACACACACCTACACACACACCCAAAGCTGGCAAAATGATTTCAGACATTGTCATTCTATTAAACAGTTGAAAAAACGTTTCAAATACAACGCGCAGAAGGTTGAAGCGCCTCCACACCTGTTGGGCGTTAAATTAATGTGCTACAAATGAAATATTTAATGTTATTTATTATCTGCTAAAACCAGTTCTATGTTTATATTACATATTTTAATTCACTGCTATTTTTCATTCATACCTTTACAAATCAATGTTTTATAGCCTTTCAATACGTTGATTAATGTTTAAATAAATTGCTACATAAAAAAAAAGAAAGTTGCAAGTGATGCATCTATTAGTCCAACCAGCTGAAGCCCAAATGAATTTCTCCATAAACCAAGTTGGGAATTCGAGCCGATAATTCTTGGGCATAGACAAGCTTAGACAGAAACTGGAATGCATTGGGAAAGAAATGCATTTTTAATAAATTCCAATAAAAATAATAATGAACAACATAATAATAAATATATAATAAACAAAATAATAATTATAAACCACATCGTATGATATTTTCTATACAAATAAATGCATGACTCATTGGGGAATTTGAAGCGTTGCCTGAAAACCTTCCACATCGAGGCGACAGATGGATTTAATTAAAAAACAGCATGGAGCATATCAAGAGGCCTATCAGCTAGCCCCCTAGATAGATATCAATGATTGGCTCGAACAAAAGCACGATTGGAGTCTGCTTCACACATATGGCATAGATAGCGATTGCTGTCTGTTGTTGCTGCTGTTGTTGCTGCTGTTGCTGTTGTTAATGATACATATCAAACGTCATGCTGCGACACATTTGGCCTCTAAGTGGAGCAGACAACAAAAACAGCAGCAGCAGCAGCAGCAGCAGCAACAACAACAACAAACACATGTAGAGCATGTTGCGCCACACAACGAGCCAAAACGAGCCATTTAAGCCAAACAACAAAGAACTTTGTCTATGCAACGCAGATAGAAAAGCGCCGACGACGACGACGACGACGACCACCCCAGCAGCAAGAGAGGGCGGGGCGGGGCATGCATAGAGGGACTGCAGGCGCTGCATTTACAAGGCATTTGCTTTGAATTACACAAGCAGCCTGGCAGACACCAGCAATACCAGCAACATGGGACAGTTATTGAAATCTAGCCGAAAAACAGCACACAAAAAAAAAAATAAGAAAGCCAGCTACTAAGCGACAGTGATGCTGGCAGCAGATACCCTGGAAAATCACTTTTGGTTTGTTTAAAAAGTGTTTTTCGCTTCTTTTTATTGTTTGTCAAATGTGAAGAATTTATGATATATTTATTTCTGTGAGTAGAACTGATTGTGTTCTGTTTATTGTTAATATAATAAATGCAATGGCATATTTATATTGGGCAGACAACCCATCCGCATAAGCGTAATTATATATAGTAGATATGATCAGTTAATATCTTAAACTAACTCTTATAGATGCCGATTCAAATGGGTATATTCAACAGATATCTCAAATCGGCCTATTGAATCTGCTGCTTCTGCTACACTCAGCTAGTTTGGTATAATTTCTGCAGGGTATGCAACAATGACATTAAACGGCTTACAGGCACACAGAGACAGAGAGAGAGAGAGAGAGAGGGAGAGAGATAGAGAATGTTTTAGTTATTTTTTGGGGGACAGGGGATGTGTCGCATGGGAACGCATGGGAAAACAGAGGAAAACACGCAACGCAACACAACGCAGCGAAATGAAAATTGATTTGTTATGAAAGTCACTCGTCTCTTGTGTGTTGCTGTTGTTCTTTTCGTTGTTTAAGTTGTTGTTGTTGTTGTTGTCAGATTGGGTTGGTTCGGCTTCGGTTGATTATGATCAATGCCAGCCCAGTCTGGGTTAGTTAGCTGGATGGCTGGCTCTGGCTCTGGCTCCGTTAGCCATTTAGCCCATCCATCTGTTTTTGGCCATATATCTATAGCTATGTATGTATTTCCATTCCCATTTTCATTCCCATTTCCATTTCTATATCTATATTTGTATGTATCGTACGTGCGTATTTTGTCCCCCTTCTCACTACCTCCCAACTCTCCCACATCTGTGGGCTCGTCGCGCTAATGAACTTAATTGCTTGCAATGGGACTATTAACAGTTAACTACGAGACTCGCACAGAAATACTTAATGACAAAAACCTAACCAAATCGTTCACACACTTCAGCTGCAAATGGAACTCATTACGTATTTATTTGTTTTTTCTTTTTTTTTCTTTTGTTTTTTTTTTTTGTTTTGAGTTGCTTTCTTTTGCGGCCTTCTTTTGTTTGGTTTTAATTCCAAATATACCCTTTAGTTACAGTGGAAAATGAAGGGTTTGCTTGACTGTCGAAAGCCTATTTCATTCTAATCAAATATCCAATAAATTTCCCAATTCAATATTTAATAATTAACACTAAGAATTAAAGTAAATCAAAATTCTGGAATGGTTACGATGAGTTGTGGCTGCATCTGGTTCTTGTAGTTCTTTTGAAATCTGAAAGCTTTTTACAGAAACATATTTAAATCTAAACATTGGCGATTTCTCGAAACTAACTAAGTACTACCAACCTGTATTAGCTGATTACGTGGCAACAACTGGTTGGGATTGATAGAAAGTGTTTGGATACTATTTGTTGATATGCTGGTGCACGTCGCATTGGGTATGCGCGACATGCAACACACGCATCAACATTCAACGGGCAACAATGGCGATCCAGCCGCAAGCCTTGCAATGGGGGGCGCCACGCATGCGTGCCCCAAGAGAGCAAGCGGTTCCAATTGTTTGATTGTGCCTGACTAATTTCGCTTTCGTTATGCGATGTTGCGACGCATTGTTGTTATTGTTGGATGTTGTTGTTGTTGCTGTTGTTGTTGGTAGTTTCAGTCTAAATGTCTTGTAGTTTGAGGCTATTATGTATAATTTAATGGTCATTAAATGGGTTGGCATAATAGCCAAACAGGAATGGAAACGGGAATATCAATACACACACACACACACACATATATATATATATATTTGTGGCCATAGCTTTTGTTTGGAATGGCACTGCGAATGGTTATGCTAATGGTAATCGTTGGTTCGCTCGTTGGTTCAGTGGTTCGTTCTACAAATGGAAGCACTTTGTGACGAGTGCAACGACCCACAAAATCAGTTATCTCTCTCAGATCGGATAGCCTCGATTCAGTTAAGTGTAATTCCATTCCATTCCAGTCAACTCCACCCGCCTCCAATCAAAGCTCACATTCGTGCATCAACTGCATCAAGTGCATGCAGCTGTGCGCCTCACAAAACTTTGTTAGCCTTTCAAATATGCTTTTCCTCTCTGCTCTCAGCAAGGCAACGATAATTCTGTCCTGTAATGTGTGCCTCATGTGGAAGGAGGCCAGATTTGAGTACTCACAGAGAAGCTACCTGGTATACATTAGAAGTTTTTATTAGTTTTTAAGTTGCACACCACAGTTTAAGATTAATAAAAAGAAGACACAAGTCTGGCAATATTCACAAATGTTATCTGCCCATTTATAGTTAAAGACAGCTGGATCAGATTGAGTATTATTTATACAGTTAGAGCTGCAAGTGTATCTAAAATTCGACCACTCCAAAGCGACGTTTTTCAAATCAATTTAACCCGTCAGTTTGAATCGAGTCAAATCAAGCTGAGCCGAAGGTCAGTCACAACATCAGCCAGACACACACAGACAACTAATGTGAATTGACAGCTACTAATACTGAGCAGAAATGCATTGACAAGCAGATCTGTGATTAGAAGTGCTCTTGCCATAGGCTAACCTACGATTATACCTACTATTTAGACACATCTCAAAATAGACACGTTGCTCGTTGCTCGTTGCTCGTAGCACTTAACTCGTACCTGCAATGAAATGAAAGGCAAAAAATCGAATGTTTAAAATTTGTATTTGTTAAATATTAAACAAGGCAGATAAGCTCTGACAGAAATAAATAATTCGATTTGGGATTGTAAAAAAGATCGAACAAAAAAAAAAGGGGAGACGGAAACAAGTAAAAATCGTAGAAAATTAACTGACGAACGGCGTGATACTGTGTGATATTCAAAATAATGTACATTTAAATGCAATTATTATTAATAATAAGTATATAAATGAATTTAATTTGTTTGTTAAGCATTAGATAAGTGTATATATCCTGATGAGTTGGACAAATAAAAATCACTTTTTTGGATTCTTTTGTCTGTTACATAACAACCGCTTACGCTTACGCTGATTACAGGGTATACATAATCGAAATGTTAAATTGGAAAATAATGTAATCTATGTATGGGCTGGCAAGCGTGTTCCATAGACTACATACAATAAATATGTACATATTTTCAAAGCTTCTCGATTTTATTTTCAGTTTCGTTTTATTTCTCTATTTTTTCTTTTTCAATATATGGAATTTTTAATCAAAAGACAACCGGCCGGACGACGAGTGAACACTTACTTACACAGACAACAAGAACAACACATCTGTGTGTGTGTGTGTGTGTGTTTGTATGTAGGTCATCTATGACGGGCATATCGTAACCGTAAACGTAATCCGTATCGCAGGGTTCAAAAGGTTCACGCGGCATCGTCACGCTATGTCCAAACACACACACACACACAAACACACACACACATACATATGGACTTATGAAAGACGTCTAGTTGGTACACGCCTACAATATGATGATAGCCCAGCCGTTGAGCTAACGACTTTTAAGCAATGCCCTCGCCTGAACATATATAAGCTGCCCAAATTTAAACTATGCCCCTTGCATCGGTTTATCTATCAGTCCATATCTATCAGTCAGGCAAGTTTAGTTTGCCTTCGCCTGTCAATCGCGATTCTTTATCATTTTTTTCTATTAATGGTTGGCCTGACGAATAAGCTTGTGTTCTTTATCTGTTCTTCTATAAAATATTGGGTTTTTCTTTTCATTTTCGTGATTCATCTATAACACTCTCATTAATTTAGAATTGCATAGGGCAAACAGTGTTGCATGAATATTGGTTTTACTATTTTTTCCCACTTAAATGATTTGATTTTAAAAACACTGATTTATTATTTGTTTTTATTTGTATGTTTGTTATTGTATTTGGCGTGAATTGTTAACGATTTTTCTTTATTTGTCATATTCTTATTTATTTTGTTAAAACGTGCCGATTAATTTATAATTTGTTTATTTTAGTTTTTTTTTTTACATGTATTTTGTATGCTGAACGCTAAACGCTGAAAATATGCCAAACCTAAGTAGAAATTATTATTTGCAGTAGATGGAAATATTGAAGGTAGTAAAAATCATAGAATGCCATTATATATGAATAAATATATGTATATATAAATGCATATATATATATATATATATATTCTCTAATAACTATCCTTTAGCGAAACACAAGAACAATTTCGCTTCGATTATTTTGAAAGGTTGGCCGTGCCTGCTCCGTTGCTTCGTGTGTTAGTTTGTTCACATGAAACCTCAGCCTGAGCTGACCCCAGACCCAATTCCAAGCTGACTTTGTATCTGTGTGTTATATATTGGTATTGGTATTGGTATTGGTATCTGTGCCGTATCGTGTTACATTGGTGCAGTCAAGTGGCCTGCCTGTTGTGACCTTAGACAGGACGGCGCGACCAGCAACTGCCAATTATGCAATATAAAATGCTAAATTAATAAAAAACCAAAAGGGAACAAAAAGAAAAGCAACAGTAAAAGCCAATTAAAAACAAAAAACAAAAAAATACAACAACAAAAATCACGTTATTTACGTTCGGCCGAATTCAAAAACGTGCTTCGAAATAGCAACAAAAACAAAAAAATGCATAAATAAATAAGAGTAAAAAAGTAAGTGTCGAGAGTGCTCGACTCGGTGTTAATACATAAATTTATCATAGATACTTTAATCGCATTGTGTTTTAGTATTTGCCGAGTATTTTATATGAACTTCAGTTGCGTGTTTTATGGTTACATAGATACTTAGTTCAGATAGGCAAACATAGCTCATAGATATATATGTATACCTAAATGTGGCTCCCTTTCGTTCACATAGATACACACTTGATACTTGATTATATACCCATTGTGGCGTTTTTACAGCCACAGGGTAGAAAAAGGAAATTTTAATTTTCTGTGAAAATTGCCGGCTATAAATTACATATTGCCCAGCCGCGCCGCGACGGTCAGAAAACATAAAACATTTCTGTGTAGTGTCGTGTAAATGGTCAAAGCCCAAACCCACTTCGTTTCCTCCTCTTCGTCCGCTTCCTTCTCTGCTTACTCCAGTTTACCATCGATACCCATTGCAATGGCCATTAGATGAATGAATGATCGGGGAAAGTGTGAGTGAATGAATGGGTACTCGTTCTATGTCAACGGCTGCCTGACCTTGTCATAAACAAAAATGAAATATCGCCAGCACAACAATAATGAACTATTGAAAAGCAATCGAACTAAATATTTTTAGTTGGTTTCTGGGACACATTCAGTTAAGTACAATTTATTGAAGGATTTCAAAGCAGAGACTAGATTGCTGTTGCAACCGAAACTTAAGCTTGTCAAAGAAATCAATCTAAGACCAACTTTGGTAAATAGTAATCCATGAAAATAGTAATTATTCTTCAGCTAGATTAGTTCAATTTCCAATTCTAAGAAATCAATTTCAATTTAGAAACACAATTCGCAATAAGCAGCCAAGTTGAAGTTGTACCAATTTATTATGATGCATCCTAGTTATTTATTAATTAGCCTTGAGTGATTGATAGTTGTATTTCACATAAATAGCAGGATCAATCTCGTTCGAATTATTGGCAAATAGCCATTTGTAGCATTCCAAATGCTGTTTGATTAATGATAATATTTATTTATTTCCTACTTATGACGTATTAATTGCACAATGAGTACGCTGAGCACACTCATAAGTACACTCATGGGTACTTCTAACGTTTCCAGTAATTGCCACGCATTGATAACAGTCTCTGTGGGTAAAAATAAAATGAGGCACTTAAAAAAAAAGAAATAATGCTTTCAATAATGCTCGCAACAGAATTAATGTCGTTCAGCCTGAACAAAAATCAAACAAATCGAGTGCCTGTGGCAAATGTGTTGTGTTCCCTTTAACGACAAACTGAAATCCCTCGGGTGTATCTTTGGGGCAGGAAATCGCAACAAGTCACACAGCGTTTGCCTCATAATAACAGAGACTGAAATTAAAAAAAAAGAAGAAAAGGGGACCGACAAAAAAGCGCAGCTGTTGGTTGCCCCCCCTGAGAAGGCAATGAGCTCAGCAGATAAATACACACACACACACACACACACATAGAGAGGGAGACAGAGAGAGGGAGAGAGGGAGATACAGACTCACACATACGCCCACACAATTAACACTTTGGTTGACGGGTAAATAAATATTTAGCATGTGTACACAAAAGCTGCAAGCTGGCTGTCGAAGCCGGCTAACAATATTTATAACATGCTAGAAATAATAGTGGAACTCGATGTGGCAACAATGGGAAAAAGTTGCCACACATTCACACACACACACACACACACACATGTGCCCCACTTACAGCTCGAGTCATTGTTGTTGTTGTTGTGGAAGCAGCAGCAACGCCTTCGCCTTCGCCTTGCATAGTCTAATCAATGATTAGTATGCCCCTTGGCCTGGTCTTCTACTTGGACTCCCAATCAACGATGCTGGGAGCCAACCAAGCGACAAACCAACCGATCGACCGACCGACTAACACACACACACACACTAACACACACACATGCCATGCTTGCATATAAATTAATAGGCGGCATGTTAAAATTGTAACAGCAAGTTTGGATTATCTATTGCTGAGCGAAACTCAAATACCCTGTCTGAATATATGAGGAAATGCATCATCACATCTCAGATAAGTATTGAATGTAATGTAAGCCTGACATTTGAATCAAACTCAAGCAACTCAACAAGTCTGTGAAGTTTATTCAAAGTCGAATCTTGAACGATGGAATTATTTTCATGTTTTTATATATATATAAAATTAATAAAGTTATAAACGATAAGAACCATCATATATGATATATAGTGTGACGATCCTATTGATGTAGTCATATATATATATATATGTATATATATATAGATTGGTTTCATATTATCATCCGCAGCTGTGGCAAATTTAATCAAGCGAACAGTTCACATGGGTCAAACGCTCAATTTCAATTTTAGTTTGTCAGTTGTTCGAATACCCTTCGGGGCAATGCGTGTAACATGGCTGGAAAGTTAGCAAAGGCGCAAAACATAGTTGATTAAAGCAAGGTTTGCGTTTGCCAATGCAATCTGGCCCGAAAGACCAAGACAAGCTGGAAAGAGAATAAGAAACAGAGCTCGGCTTCCCCTCTTGAGGCAAATAAAAGGAAGAGCAACCAGAGGCAGGGGCAGAGGCAGAGGCAGAGGCAGATATTCATATGTATGTTTGTCATACTCTGACAAGCCACACACATCTCTTGACTGTTGGTTAAATACAACACACGTCGAGAAACTGAAACCAAACGAACCGAGCTGAACTGAACCGCATCGCATTGCAGCGAACCGAACCGAACCAAATGCGTTGCACAAGTTTCTGGGATTTTCTTTATTTTCCTTATTTTCTGAATTTATTTTCTCTTCTGTTCGCTTATTCATATTTACTTATTATTATTACTTTTTTCTGTCAGTGGCAGTTGCTGTTCCACTTCTGAATTGCGTCTTACAAGCTTTGACGCAAATACTTCCTTTGTGCGCACAGCTCAGCCCGGAGAGAGGCAACCTCGACTGTGTCGAAGATGCTGATAACGTTCAACGTTTTGGGTGCACTGCAATTGTTGGAAGATCTGCTCATCCTCATTAGTCAGCCTCATGTTACAGAAGATGGCCAGCAACTTTAAGCTGACTGCACAAAATGAAAACTATAATTTTTTGTTGTGTTGCTTGTGATTAACAAGAAACAGCTCCGAGTTGTAAGTGAACAGAAAAAGCGAGTTGTGCAAATGCTCCTTTTGCATCGTTCCACGTTCTCTTAATCGTTGCACTACTAATTATTCCTTGAACCGTTTCGAGTACTCGAGCACTCAATTTCCTTAATTAAGAACTCAATTCGCATGCATTTTACTAATCCATACTAATGATTTTATTGGTCTGATTGGGTTTTTTCTGGGGTTTCCCCAATTCATGCAACAAATGTTGGCCCATTTTGCATTTAAATTATTATTTAAATTATTAATCTTCTTTTTTAATTTAAATTTTATTTTGAACTTAATTTAATTTAATCTGTTACTTTTTGTATTATTTTTTTTTGTCAACTGACTTTAGTTGACACTAAATTAATAAATAAATAAGTGATGCGCAGAAGATTTTCTCCGCTGTGTCCTATCTTGATGTGTGGAGCGCATGGCTTACAAAATTAATTAATCAAAGCACTCAGCTTAAGATCAAAAGCTTAATGTGCTGTGCCAAGCTGCTGAGTGGACAGGAAAGCTGCTTAAAATAAGTAGCAACATGGATTTTGAGTGTCTGATTTGGGACAATAGAAAGATGGAACAAGTTGAGGAAGCAAATGTTTCGCGCCACTTTACGGTCCAGTTCAGTGATGATAAGTGTTATTCAGAGAGAAGCTGATGGACGCCAGCGAGTGCACATTTGTGGCAAGACAACACTGTCCAGTCTCCCTCTGTGTTCATATTTACACTTTGATACCGAAGACTTCATAGTATATTGGTTTTCTGCAATGTCCGTCATGCTGTCTGCGCATCTGTGCAAAAATTGGGGCCAGGAAATCGGTAAAATCGATAAGTGCAAATCGATTAGGCCACATATGTATATCCTACAATTTTAAAGATAGGGTAATCCAACTTGGAAGGTAACTTGCTGGTAACCTCCTACAGCCTATATATCACCGATTTTAATAGCTGCAGCTACCAAACCTGGAAAGAAGATTACTATCTTATATCTACCGCAATTTGAAAGGCAAACTTGGCTACAACCTGTTCTTTGCTACTAGTTTTGGTATCAAAGTATTTTGCAGTCGGTTACGTGCCTCAATGCCGATTGCCCCAGATTCGCTTCTCAGTGTGTGTGTGTGTTGTGGGACAGCAAGTATTCGCAGCAAGATAGGATAAAAAAAATGGGGAGAAAGAAGCGTGAACTGGGAACTTGGAGATGGGTAGGCAAAGGTATGTGAAGGAGTACTTTTCACGTATTGTCTTCAGATTTTCAAGTTTAGCTGGACGTGTGCGTGAGTCTCTCTCTCTTTCTCTTTCTATCCCTCTCTCTCTCTCTCTCTGCGTGTGTGTGATTATGCAAAGTGAGTTGAAAAAGGATTGCAAACGAATTTGTTATGCGCATTTTGATGTCATTATTCTTAAAAGTCATTGGCCTCCTAGTCGTCGTTGGCTGTTGCCTGTTGGCTGTCATCATCATCACCCCGATTATATCCAGCTGCTATACTTAGTGAGTAAATCGGGCCGACATCAGGTTAGACTCGAACTCATACATACAATATAAACGAGCGTCTGATTATGCAAATCTATTTATATGCCAACTACTTATGTGGCTTTGTTGGGCGCCGACCCGCTTACTGAATGAGTTACGGACTGAGTGAGTGACTGAGTGAGAGATGGAGAGAAGGAGTGACTCAGTGACTGAGTGAGTGAGTGAGAGAAAGAGAGAAAGAGAGAAAGAGGCTCCGACCCTACACGATATACGAGTTGTTTAGGCAATTAATTTTCAAGCTTTGCAGATTGACTGGGCGACGTTGCGTCGTCCTTTTTGCGATACTCTGCTGACGGCTGTTGTTGTTGTTGTTGTGATTACCAGCGACTAAGTTGGGGTTAAGCATGGTTCATAGTTCATTGTTCCTTTTGTTATTGTTTCACACTACCGTACGGGATTACGTGTGTCATATGTGAGAGACCCTTCTTCCTTCCCCAAACACTTAACACCCCAAAGAGCATTTGCCATGTGACCGTTGGTGTCAATAAAAGGTCACAGCATTGCCAGCTTATTTAGTTAATAGGCACACACTCACAGACACGCAGACACACTCACAAATGCACATTGTTTGGCAGAAGGCTTTAAAGTTTACTCGTCATTATTAGCAGCTCAATAATTGCTGATGAGTTGAGTCTGGAAAGTTGAGTTCTTGATTTGTCTATTACTCATTTTCTGTATGGATATATAAGTCTTTGCTAATTACTCGTTACTATCCAATGCTATTCGTTAATCGTTATCATTTTTAATTTCCTGTTTATATACTGACTTCAATTCAAGTTGTAAAAAAAACCACTCATTTACTTACTCGTTACTATATTACGTCTATTAGTTTTACTCTTGCTCTGCATTGCCAATTCACTTCCTTAAGCATTACAAAACACTTCACTCGTTACTTTGTCATTACATTAATCGCTACATCTTGCTAACTCACGACTAGTTGCACATCATTTGCTTTTGTACATTTTGGTTTTGTTCTGTTTTTTTTTTGTTAACTCGCTTAACTATTGTGCTACTAGTTGCAAGCAGGCCCCTGCAACGATACCAGTACTCGCTAGCTATTTGCTATTTGCACTTGCCGCCTATATTTAGCTGAATGAGTTTGTTTTCCACCTCGTCTCAGCTTGGGTTAAGTTCGTCTGAATTTTCGCAGCACTTTGTAATGTTTATTTAGCATGCTTGTCTCAGCATTGCGAATTCTGCTTAAAAGACATTGCCTTGGCTTGTTTCTTGTCTCGTTTCTTGTTTTGTGTCACTTTTAATGTTTTTTTTTTTTTTGTTTTTCTTTTCTGGTCTGAACTATTTATAGACGCAGCTAATGAGGCTCGGTAAGAAGCGCAGCTATTTAAGCTGCATGGCTAGGAAATGACAGCGTCAAAGAGAGCGGAAGTAAATATTACAGCTGTGTGTGTGTGTGTGTGTATCGGTGTCTTTATATGTGTACATGTGTCAATCTGTATGTGTGCGGGTGTGTGTGTGTGTGTGTGTTCGCATTTCTCAACCGGAAATGCTGTTATTATATCGGGGCAGTGGGCATATCAAATGTGCAAGGCCAGAAATTGGATCCACTACTAATACTACTACTACTACTACTACTACACACACACACACACACATTTGTTGTATTTAGAGTCTGGTCTGAGTCTGAGAATGATTATTAGTTGCGTGTTAAATGTCAATTGTCATAATTAAATGTGACATCCCCATAAAGCCTGTGTAGCATTTGGAAATTAGAAAAAGCTTTTAGCAAGTTGAAAAAAAACAACAACAACAACAAGGAAAAAACTAAAATGAGCAAAAAAAATACATGACAATTCCCATGTCTGTCGGTCTGTCTGTCTGTCTGTTTGTCCTAGTTCAGTTTAGTTATGTTATGTGTTATGTGATACGCAACTTTTATATCTCATCTAAAGCGGGCTGCTAATTGTATCGCGGCCTTTGGTGAACGCTTCGATTTACGTTGAACTCCACCCCACACCCCCCACACCCCACTAATCCGCCCCACTTCGCTCATCCATTTTCATTAGGGGCACTCTCGTATATATGTATGTATATCTGGACATATCAAACTTTGTTCTTCTTGTTTTCCCATTTAACTGTAATTATTTCTATTTTTTTTTTTTTTTTTTTTGTGTATATATATTTTTATCACAATTAATTAATCTGTTTAATGGCTGGCTCGATTGATTGGCCAGCTCATTGGCTCAATGCCTCAACGATTCAACGACTCAACGACTGCCCCGTCACCGTCCCCGTCTCGAGTATCAGATGGATATCTGTCTGCACACAACATAACACACCACCCACCCACCCACCGCTGCCGTATCCTGAGCGCATGCATAAAACCATCAATCAAATGCAATTATAAACTCTCTCCTTGTGCGATTATAGGCGCTGCACATAGCCACAATTATCTAGGGACTCTAGATATCTAAGCCCCATATATATGTATATGTATTGCGGTCGACAGTTGTTGCTAGTTGATTGTGTAATTACCATTCACCTAGCTGGTATGTGGGGGGTGCTTCGATTCCTCTCTGTCTGCCAGCGATTTGCTTGTGGTGGTCAGCTTGAGTGCCAGGCATAACACCTCCGATGGTTATTTTACCTTGTTATATATGATTATGTGTAGTTGATGTATATTGTATAACTGTAAGCTGTTAACATAAAGCGCATAAGGCATAAGCAATCAACTTACTCGCCACATCTTACAAGTAACGAGTGTAGGTTTTATCCGGCGAGCTATTTGAATATTTCCAAGCTACTCGTTACTTTAATACTTAAACAGTGTTCAACTACAAAGCTGAAAAACTTATGTTTTGCTCCGCAAACGGGTTAAGCGAACTCGCTGCATATTTAATCGATAGCTTAGTTAACACTATTCGGGGGATTAAAATGTACTCATTACTTGGTGCCTTTGATCCTTTCATAAAAAGTAGCAACAAGTAAAACTCGTTAGCTCTTTTAATTTAAACCAAAATAAACACAAAAGTGTTTATTTTACCACTATCTAAACAGTTGTAGACTATTTGAATAGCTCTTTTCAACTCCAACCTTTTGATGCATCTCAAATTTGCTTACTTATGCAAAATGCTACACTCAGGTTTAGGCAACAACTAATACAATTTGAATGCCGAATTTATTTTCATATCTAACACTGACCCAATTCACAAAAACAGCAACAAAAAGAAAACAAACTGAGAACGTGACTAAGCAAAAGATTTGAAACTATGCTTCAAACAATGCTGTTGTTGTTCTAATTCAAATTCTGATTGCCCCTTTGTTTATAGTGTGTCAAATAAAATAACAACTGCGTTGCGTAAAATTGCATAGATAGTCTCTAAAAACATTTTTCAATTTACAAATATTTAGCAATTTAAGAGCTAAAAGCAAAAAAGCCAAAGATAGACATACACAGACAGACGGCGATAGTTACAGACGATAGAGAGGGAAGAGAGGGAAGGATATGCCCAACTAGATATTTTAGTTCTATTCGTAGTAAAAGTTTCTAATTAAAAAACCCAAAAAATGCCTTTAGGAGAGGCATGCATTTGGGCTTTTGCTTATTCTCGCTCTCTGTATCTGTATCTGTATGTGTATGTGTGTATGTGTGTGCGTTTGCTTGTGTGGTTGGTTGGTTTTTGTTTTCGGTTATTAAAATGATAATAACCTCAAAATCAACATGGCCTCGTACCAAACCACCCCCTTTCCCCCTTCCGTGCCAGCAACCAGCATACTTATGCCAGCCTCCGCCTCATGGCCATGCGTAGAAAGTCCTTTCATGCCATGTTTGTCATTTATTTGTTTGTTTGCCGCACTTTTTCTCTCTCGCTCCCCCCCACCCCTCTGCCTCTATATATATATATATATATATATGTGTATCCCTCTCTCTTTCTCGCGGCATGTTCATCGCTTGTTCGCAGTTCTTTCTTTTTGTGCAGCTCAACGCATTCAAAGGGAACCAAAGTTGGAGAAGAAGAAGCAGCGCCAGCAGAATGAGTACAGCGAAATTTGCATAAATAATAAATGCAGAGGGAAAAAGCAGCGGCAGCCAAAAACTCGGGAAGCTCCTCTGTCGAAAACCCTTAATCAAAAGTTTAAACAATATAAAATATGAAAAATACTTGAGCGAGTAACGAGTAACGAGCGGGGCCGGCAGGGGGCAATCCCCAAAATCCACACACACACTCACAAAAAACTAAAGGACAGCAAAGAAAAGATAAGAAAACGCAAATGAAAACTAGACGGCAAATCCGTCCCGCACACAGATATCATAATAATATATATTTATTTATATATATATATATATATATAGAGAGAGAGAGAGAGAGACAGAGAGAGGATGCTGGCATCCTGTTGACCGCTTGGACAACGTGTTTCCAGCTGCGTTTTAAGAGTCACAGTCGCATCACCGACAGGCATTCTCTGCTCACATTTTGAGGCATGCCTCAGCCACTTCTCCTGCATTCGGTGGCTAATGCAAAGAGCCTTGAAATTGTATATAGGTTTTACGTTTCCACTTCGTCTTCACTCGTCCCTCCATCCGGCTGTTCTTTGTGTACCTCTGTGTGTCTGTCCGAGCAGCAGTCGCTTAGTTTCATTTTCATTTTCATTTTATCTGGCTGTAAGCTGGCAAATGCCTAATACGTGCCTTAAACCAGCAAATCAACATTGCCTTTGACGAAACCGCATCGCTCTGTGGCAATTTACGTGAAAAGTGGGATTACTCTTGTTACTCTCTCCCTCTCTCTCTCTCTCTCTCTTTCTCTTCTGTGAGCTTGTTTAATTTGCAATTCGTTACTTTATAATGTTAAGTTATTCTACTCGTTATTAGTTGCTACTCGTTCTATGGCAATGTACGTGCACAGTGGGATTACCCTTGTTACTCTCTTTCTCTTTCTCTGTTTCTCTCTCTCTCTCTTTCTCTTCTGTGAGCTTGTTTAATTTGCGATTCGTTACTTTGCTACGCTTCACTCGTTACTCGTTGCTACTCATCGGTTGCCACTCGTCAAGTGGAAGCCTTCATTGCTTCTATTATTTGTTAGTTTGACAATAATCTTAAATTGTTTTAACATAAGTCTGATCCCATTTGATACTTTATCATTTATGTTTAGCCGTTGTGTAGATTGTTAAAGCCCCTTTTGACTTTTATGGAAGACATCATAATCGTTAAGTGTTTCAAAGATTTTTGGCAACATTGTGAATTTTTAATGGGAATTTGCGCAAAACGTAAACGCTGCAAACTTCTCCATAAAGTATGCAACAAATTTACTAATGGATAACCAAAGTCGCCCACAACGTCGACAATTGTGGACTATCTGCTTCGGATGCTTCTATATTCCTCTACCTCTACCTCTTCCTACTCCTGTGGCTGTGGCTGTTGCTGTTGCTGGCTAGTAAAAGAGCAATAAGGGAATTTATGCTGCTGGTTGGGCTGGCACTCAAACACTCAAACACACACACACACACACACACAGAGATGGTATCCATGCGTGTATCCGAGAGATATGAGCTCTTGTATCTGTTCGAGCTGAATATATTTTCCATAACATTTTGCATTTGCTTGTTTATGGTCAGTCATATGGAGATTTTTGTCACTTCTGACACACAAACACAGACAGTCAGCAAACTTTAACCAAAAGATGCGCATAACAACGGACAACAGTATGAACGAGTGCGAGTCTGAGTCTGAGTCTGAGTGTGAGTGTGAGTGTGAGTGCGAGAGCGAGTACTCGTACTCATACATTAAAGTGCTTTGGCCAGACAAACAGATACGTTTACAGTTGAGCTGTTAGTCACACATGCCGCACTGCGATCACAGAAACAATATGCTCCATTTATGGCCAAACCTCAAGAATTTTATGTGCAACTGCTCGAACATACCCTGTGCCCATAAAAAATCTTCAAAGGGTAGCAAGTGTTGCAAACAAAACAAAAATGCACTTGTAAGATATCTTTACGGAGTATAAATTTGGCAAGCCTTTGAGTTTCGATGGGGTTAGCTGGAACATATCTCATTGATCTCAGCATGCAGTTGCAGATGCATTGAATCAATTTTATTTTTATTTTTACAAATAAATACAAATATTACAAAACAGTTGAAAACATTGATCAGATCTCTGAGTCGAGCACAAAAATAGAAGTTTCTCCAAACTTGTTTTTCTTTAGCTTTTTGTTGGCGTTGCCCATCAAGCCCATAATCTGTGCAATTTAGTTCAATTGGACAAACTCCCGCCCCACAACACGATGTGTGTGTGTGTGTGTGTGTGTGTGTATGTGTATGTGTGTGTGCGGTCATGTCCAGGACACATGCTTGTCTCGATGTCATCATCCTCTGGCGCTGTGCCTTTGCCTTTTGACTGCCCATGTGCTCGGTACATGCTGGTCAGACTTGCTGTTGTGTATCTGATAGATACATGCTCATCTGCTCATGTAACTGCTGGAATTTGGCGGGGCTGGCTGGCAGGGTAGAGTAGTTATTAGTAGATAGGTAGAGTAGGGTAGGGTAGGGCAGGGTAGGGTAGGCTAGGGTAGGTTACGGAGGTGGGGGTTTGGGGTTTGTTACAGTGACAGCCATGATGTATGGTTTTTATAATATTTTGTGTCACATCAACATCAACAACAACATCAGCATCAACATCCACCGCGAACAATGAACACATGAATATTTAACTCGAACTGTGACAGGAGCCCTTTGGGCCATTGGCTTGACGGATGACGCGGCCCTTAACCATAAATTAAATTTTGATTTACAAATGGCATTTGGACAAAAGAAAAAATGAAAAAATTCATGAATTGTATGTATTGGAAATAGATAGAAAAACAAAGTTTTTGTGATTTAGAGAATTACATTTAACCTTGCCTCTTTCAAAATTTTAGACATTTTAAAGAACATTCCTGAGTTGTTTGTGCCAACTATTAACTATGCCCAAGTCATGAATAATAGCCTCATTAATTTCAATATCTTGACTTATACATTTTTCCCGGCCTTAATGGCAGTTGCAACTCAATTATTTAGAAAAGACTTTGAAATTTTCTATAATTAATACAATTAGTTTCATATATATATATATATATATATATCAAGTATTAAGTGGAGTGCCTGTCAATATGTATATATATATATATATATATATATATATATATACACACAACTCACTCTCGTAGTTTGTTGAATTTTACGGCTTAAAATCACAAGCATAGAAATGCGGGCATGAAGTGGTTTTAAGTGCCACATTCGCTGCTTCTTAATGGGCAATCAGGCAACATTTCCTACCAACTTGCCACATCCGTAGCCGCAGCAGAAGCCAGCACAGACGTAGCAACACCATATTTATGACGCCTGTTTTTGCTTATCTCCGCCCTCTGTCTGTCTCTGGGTCCCTCTCCTTCTCTCTCTCTCTCTCACTCTCTTTCTGGTTAGATCTTAACGCACCCAGTTGCCAACAAGTTTTGGCTAATTAGCTGCGCTTGAAGCTCAGCAGTTTAACGGATTTGAAACGACCAACTTGCCGCTGACCTACATATGGCCAAAGTACACATGGCTACCCGCCGTACTTGCAACTCGAAGTGCGCTAAAACACTTTACGTGGAGGAAACCAGAATCAGAACCATTGGGGGAGGGTAATGGTCTTGCTGCTGGGGTGCAAAAGTTTTATTCAATGCCAAATGTGTGCAGCAACTGTGTGTGGCACTAGGAAAGTAGCGGAAATTAGTGAGTACTACAGGATCTGGATAAACGCCATGCAATGTTAAAGAGCGAGACAGAGAGAGAGAGAGAGAGAGAGAGAGGGAGAGGGAGGTGATATGTAGCAATCACTAGAGACAACCACATTCAACTACTGAATGGGCGCGTGGCTCTTATTAACAGATTCAACATGCTGCTTGCTGTCCACATGGCAAAACACTCGCCAGAAACAAAAAGAAATACACACACACTCCCACACACACACACCCACACGTATTTCAGGTTGTGTGTGTGTGTGTGTGTGCGATATCCCTGGCTTTACTTGTGACCTTAGCTTGGCTTTCCACGACCCAATAAAAAAACCAAATTGGTAACATTTTTTTGGGTGTTGCTGTAGAATTTATGTATGACAACAAAACATACACAAGCGACACATACCAAAATAAAACAAATAGAGACAGAGAGAGAGTGAGAGAGAGATAGAGAGAGGGGAGAAAAGTGCAAACATAAAATTGCTAATTTGAATAAGTCACGTGACACTCTGCAGCGTTAAGCTTGACAGGAGGGTTGGGAACGGTGAAGGATGAGCGTAAATTGGGAATACAAATTGAAGATGCATGCAGCAGTCCCAAGTCTGTGTATGTTGCCAAAGAAACCGAATACGGCAAATGAATGCGCTGTATTCCCTGCTTGTCACCACATCCTGCAACTACTAATCAAAGAAATGAGTTGCAGCAGTTATTCTGAAAGTAACTAATTATAAATGGGACTAAACTGAGGATCTATAAGGGTTTCAGCTCAGGAAATAAACAAAACAAGTCAATGGAAACTGATTTAATATTCTAGAGATATTAATATAATTTATGGATTATATAATTTTTAGCTTTTAAGTTTTTAGCATGTTTTCCATTTGATATTTATAAACAATAGACAAAGTTGCAATAAATTTATGGTCTTAAAATTGAATAAACATTTTTACAAATTTAAGGGGTATCTGCCCGACGAGCAAAATGCATTTTGGCTTGTTTTGCTTGCTGTTGGCTTTTAATATGTTATTTATTTGCACTTTCAGAGCTCAATCATAAATGCAACGAATGGGCGAATAACGATTGCGGGATTCCACAGAGAGACAGACAGAGAGAGAGAGAAAGGGAGAGAGAAAGGGGGGAGAGGGAGAGTCTGTGTGTGCAACGAGAGTGAAATGGCAGTTGACGCTGAAAGTGACGCCCGCTGTCACTTTCCATGCAATAACAACAATTAAAAACTGCAAATTGCTGTCAACTTTTATGTAGTAAACGAAATGTGTATATGTGTGTGTATCTGTGTGTGTGTGTATCTGTGTGTGTGTGTGTGTGTGTGTGTATTGCAATGCTCTTCATGGAGCTTTGTTTCGTTTTCAGTCCCAACTATTTGCAGTCGTTGCTGTCGAATTAAATTCTTGTTTTCTTTTTCATTCAGCTCAATCGTTCAGTTTTTTCTTCGCTTTTTTTTTTTTTTTTTTGTCTTGACTGTCACATGCAAAGTGCAAATGGCAATGGGAATATGGAATACGAAAGCATACATAGTGTACAGATATAAATGATATATATATATGTATATGTATATCTGGTTAGTTATGCAAAGCCATTGGGTTCACTTCGTTCACTCGCTTCGATGTGGCATTATTTTTGGTTCACACGCTTTTATTTACTTTTGGTTAAATATGTACAACAAATATTTGTGTGTGTAGTTTGGGCAGAGCATATATAAGAAATGTGTGCACAACGAGTTATGAAGAAGCGCAAATTAAATGCTAAAAAAAATAAACAAGTACCACAGGAAGTCGAGCGAAATATCGGAGAGACTGGTCAGTCTATATATATATTTATTTAACATATTCAAATCTACTAAAAGATGGCTAAACTAATAGTGTTTTAGTCAGTGGCTGGTTGTCTGATGTGGGATCACTGGCAAACACTTTCAACTGCCAGTTAAGTCACTCAAGCAAGAAGTCAGAGAAGTTCTTCAGTTCACCAATTTTTGAACTAATATTCACTTCAGCTGTGCTGCTAGCATTTGTGAATAATTCGAATACTTGTTACTCTTTTAGATTTGAATACTTGTTGTACTTTTTGGTATGTAACTATCGGTGTACCGCTATATATCCATCATATCCGATATATAAGGGGAACGAAGATAACATCGAAAGTAGTCCATGAGTTAACTAGAAAAGATTAAGTATCCTATGCAACCCAACAAAGATTCTCGCATTCTGTTGTTGATGGAGGAGCTATAGGCTCAGAAGGGGCCTCAGTAGATCGAGTAGGTCACAGTGCAGGTATCCCAATTATAATAATAGAAATACTTCTTGGCAGACATATATCATTCTATTTGAAGAGTAGCTGTGGCACTTGTAACTTCCTTCTAAAATGACACATTCTGCTGCTAAATCACTCATTACCCATTATAAGATCGTAAGTTGTTATGTAACTATTGACTGCACTAGTTATAGAACAAAAATATATATATATATATATATATATATATAGGTGCTCGTGTGCACCTATCTTCAGTTCTAATTTATTAAATTTAAGTATTTTGCTTTTAGTAACTTCACTCGAGGCAAGTTTGTCAGTCATGTATGGGTGTGGGTATGTGCCTCTCTCTCTCTCTCTCTTTCTCTCTCTCTCTCTCTCTCTCTCTGGGTGTGTGTATGTGTCTGTGTCTTCGGC
The DNA here is from genome assembly GCA_035044125.1 of Drosophila ochracea. Lineage (NCBI taxonomy): Eukaryota > Metazoa > Arthropoda > Insecta > Diptera > Drosophilidae > Drosophila > Drosophila ochracea. The sequence goes on along the minus strand of JAWNML010000021.1, from coordinate 23,572,705 downwards.
TGACATTTAAATGTTTGTCGCATTTGTTTTTGGGTTTTATATCATGCTGGGCATGCTTCATGCTTTATGTCGGTCTTTTAGACGAGCCTTTGCTTTTATCAACGTATTTAGTCGAGTGTTTGCATTTCCTAATTAATTACACTGCGTGACTTTCTTACTTAGCGACCACATACACACATACATACATAAATATGCATACATATACACACACACACACACACATATATATATATATATACATTTATACTTATACATATATTATATTTCACGAGCCTCTCCAGACTATGGTACATTAACCAAAAACGACGCACCCAACTTTCGCTATCTTTCGCACTCTTTCTTTCTGTCGCTCGTTCTCTCGTTTGTTTGCTCTCGCTGCTTGCTCTCGCTGCTTTACATTGTTGTTGCCGCTTAGGCAAGTTGTTTATTTTGTTACTTAATGCTTGCTAACATGACTTCTGCTTCTCTTTCTTCATCTACTGCTATGCTCATGAGACAATGCTTCATCGTACATATGCATATATATATATATATATATGTATATATATCCAAATATCTTAATTTTTTTCCTTTTCTAGCTACCCTCGACCTGGTGGCACCTCCGTGCACCGACTGGCGTCTTCTATTTTTTCATAAATGAAATTTTGCGGCAACAATATTTTTCAGTTTATAAGCACAGCCACGAGCCTTGAACCCCAGAACAATATACATATGGATGTGTGTGTGTGTGTGTAAAGGTTGGCTGGCAGCTTGAGCAGGACTATTGCCTGGCGAACAGACTGGTAAGTGGTTTTTTGATTAGACCCTGGTCTAAAGATTTACGCGCCTCGCCTCATGGGTGATAAAAACTTTCGAGCAGACTATTTATCAGCCATAAGGAGTTAGCCATAAGTGCCTTAACAATGAGTTAGTATGGCTATCTAAGCGCATAACGAGTAGTTCAAACTGAAAAGTTATCACAAAAGCTTAAAGCACACTCTATATTCAAAATATAGAGTAAAGTTTAGTTTGGCTGATTAAGCGCTTGAACCTTGAGCCTGAGTTGACTCCGGCACTAATAGGAATTTAGTTCTTTTAGCGATCAGAAAGGTTTACACTCGAATTTGGACCTAACGAGAATACATGTAACGAGTAGTTAGAGTGGAATTACAGTGCTGTTGGGTGGCAACAGTTAAGCAGGTTAAACAGGACATAATCAAATTGTAGATTTAAATGGTTGTATTGGAAGCACAAATATCGGATTGCTTGCATAAAATACGGCTTAATTTGGATGCTTCATTTGTACAACTTCATTCAACGTATTTACCAATTTTTAATGGGTTCACTGCATAATTAAATATATATCTTTACAGATATTCAAAGTTGATTAGATGATAATTTGAACTACATTCAACGAAATTCTACTAACTGATAATTAAGTCTTTCACTTACTGATAATTTTCATGATGATGGGGGAGAAAACTTCAAATAAAATTGAATGACTCAACTTGTTGACGCTCCAAGTGTGTGTTGCTGGTGTGCGTGTGTGATACTTTCCCATGATCTGATCACAATGTCAAATATCCCATGACCTAACATTCTTTTTGGGTCTCACAAATGTTAGTTCTACATGACTCAAAATCAATTGAAGTTTCACGCACAACTTGTCGAAAATTGTATATGTCATTCTTGGGAAGTTGACTCTCGAGATACTCAAATATATATTTATATATATATATATATATGTATATATTTGTGTATGTGTGTGTAAATATGTAATATTCCCAATGTTATGTATTCTCCTGCTGGAGGATGGGGAGCTGCTGCTCTGCTCTGCTCAGTTTCTACTCCACTTTTTTCACGTGTTGCTATTCTTCTCTAATGGCCTTGACAACTTGTCGTAAGTTGTAATTTTGATGCTTCATATATAAGGAGCGTGTTGCTTGCATATTATATAGCTGATTCATGGCCACAATGACTCATGTTAAAATCAAGTTGCAAGCCGCACGTAGCAAGCAGCAAACAATAACAGCAATAACAACAAGCGGAAAATGCGGCCAACAATGGAAGAGGGAAAACAATAATTTCAATTTTTCACGCGCATTTTTCGACAATGTCGGAAATAACTTACAAGTTGACAAACATTTTTCATTGCAACCGCCACCCCACCCCCCAACCCCCGACCACCCCAAAAGGGACGCCACCGTCAAACAACCGCCCTCTCTGCCTCTCTGCTTCTCGGCCGTCTCCCCTCCCTTGGACTGGCTGCGTCTTACAATCTATTTAAGTACCCAGAGATATGTTATTTTTTGTGTTGGAGAAGCGTTTGGGGTAGCGCTTTGAATGATGATGTGGGCCGTCAGTCGTCAGTTAGTCAGTCAGTGAGACAATTAGACGTCCCCTACCTATCCCCCATCCCCCATCCATCACCTCACCACTCCATGGGAATGCCATCATAGGAGCACAGAAGTAAGCTGTCAAGCTGAAGCCCGAGTTGTTCTCTCCAGCTTATTTATGGATGCAACTGAATTCAGTACATTTAAGCTAAATACAAATGTTCCACGGGTTCGAGAACATTAAGTGTAATCTGACTAACTTTAAGCTGACCTTATACACAATGTTTGAAACGTTATTTCTATTTAGAGTATATATAAAAAAGATTTAAATATCGTGGAAAATTAAGGATCACAACAGTGAGCAGAGCTTCGGTATTAATCGAAGTGATATTCAAACATATTTCAACAAAAGAAATGTTCTTTTCTGCTTTTCTTAGCATATGAAAAACTATTTCTGTTGCAGAGATTTAATTCAATCAATTAAAAGTCAACTGAATTTTTTTCCATTTTTATAAATCATCAAATATCTGACTGGTGTTGTGGCAAATGCTTTTTAGCTTTACGATTTATTTCTTTTCTTTTCTATTATCTTTGCTCACCTTAAATTTGATACTTTTTCATTTTTCCCATAGTTAGCTTAATTAATTTTATTTTTTTTCAAACTTCCTTTATTAATTTCAATTATATCAACTTGTTCAAACTTTTCTCATTATGTTGTCTTCCTCCCTCCACACACACACACACACACACACACACACACACATATATATATACTCTTTCTCACGCTGGCCCTGAAGGCAAGTTCTAGTTCATAATTCAATGTGACAGCCAATTTATGATGCATCCAATGAAATTGGACATGTGCTCACTTTTTTTAAACGGCACCCTAAACTCTCTGTGATTGTTTTCCATATCCCCCCCCCCCCCCCTCCCTCTCCTCCCTGTGTGTGTATGTGTGTGTGCGTACATTCCCTGGGGAACCAGGCGTGGCACATCGTAATGAGGAGGGGCAGTCGCGACGAGGGCGAGCCTCAAATGCCAAATGTGCTTGTTGGGGTAAAAATAAAATGCATGTACCTGCAAATATAGAGGAGAAGAGATGGAGACGATATATGTATATACATATGTATTTGAAGATGTGCTGAGATAGGACTTTAAAATTCAATTATTTTTAAATATACATTTGTAAATATAAAGATAGATGTTGATGTGGATGTGGATGTGTTGATGCTGGTGTTGCTGTGTGCTTGCTGTGGCATGCGTGTGTGTATTTTTAACGCAAGTCTGACATTGGATAGCTCTCGACACTCGCAGAGTCCCCCTTAACTGTTACTGTTTTGCTACCCTGTACCCACGTGGGGTATATTCAAATACGCGAATGTGTTCGATGCACTCAATTATTGTAGTCATCTCGCTTGAATTCTTGATTGAATTGAGGATTACTATTTATTTTATTACTAATTAAAAGCTGGCTACAGGGCATCTCTGAGTCGTATACTTATTCAATTTGGATATAGGCACCTTTTCGTTGCCCCATCCTAACTCTCAGCTGCGTCTCATTATTTCTGATTTGCGGTGGCTTACGCCCTACAAAAATGAGCTGACAATTTGCCGTCTTTTTGCCTCACATTCTACCTTAAATATATACACACACCTAATGTGTAGATGGGGAGCATATATTACACGCATGCCACGCCTCAAGTAAGGCGTGCAGTGTTTTCTTTAAAATGAATTTCACTCGCATGCATAAAACTCAACAGATAATTCCAAAAAAAAGGGGAAGCAAATGGGGAATTGAGCGGCAAAAGCGAGTTGTAATTTATTTTTACGTTGCGAAAATGAGCAGAGAAACAGCAGCAGCAGCAGCAGCAGCAGCAGCAGCAGCAGCAGCAGCAGCAGAAACAGCTGCCACAAAAGATGGGATAGAAAAATTCTTGTAAATAATAAAAATATTTCACTTTATTTGCTTTGTCTACTTAAAGGACACGACTATCCGCCAGATAGACGGTGAGAGAAGAGCGTGAAGTAGATACGTATAGAGTGGAGTGAAATAAAATAGAATAGGTTGGTTGGTAGCATATTTCACTTGTCTACACACACACACACACACACACACACACACACACACACAGAAGCGCTAAAAATATCAAATTACCACAAGAATTATTAGGTTTTGGTTGGGTTTACCCGATGGCATCAGTCGCCGCGTTGGGTTAGACTAAGGGATAAGTGGCTGGGGCTGGTCGGTTACTGAAGTCGTAGAAAACCGTATTCCAGGAATTCATAAGTAATTCAAACATACAACGACGAAGCCTTAGAAGTGGCCCAAAGCAACAGGCAGCAAATTTAAGTTCAAGTAAAGCAAAATATGATAAAACGATCTGAGCTGTAAGCTGTTAAAGCCAGAAGCGAGAAGAGCAAAGAAGTTACAAACAGTATAAAGAATCCTATTCCATATCTATATCATATCTCTTGTGACAAAAGTACGAATCGATCACCAGTTATTAACCGCAGAAGACATGGCTGATGAATAAATTAATTTGATGAATCCAGCGAAACATCTCGCAGAAGCAGGAAAGGTTTCCAAGGTTGCCAAGGTTGCCAAGGTTGCCACATAAGCTGGTTCACGAAACACACACAGACGTCTGACAAAACGATTGTTATGGAAATAAAGTTGCTTGACGGCGAATCCTTTAATGACCTCAATCTCTCTCTCAATTGGAATGACATGCCACAAATAGATACAAGCTACATTTTTACATACAAGATATATTTTTATAGCTGTAATAATCAAAATAGAATTGGCTGACAATTAATTTATTAACAGCTCAATATCCAATTTGGAATGAGTCTGATTCCAGTTGAGAGTTGAGTTGCGTAAAAGAATGCACATATTTAATTATGCAAAAGTGCAATTGCAGTTCGCATTTTGCATTTTGCATATTGCATATCCATTAACATTTGTTTTTCATGCTGCGATTTTTAACATGCTTTCTGGCACAGGCCGAGGGAATGACGCAGTCATTTTGTGAAAACCGCTTGTTATGCGGGCAACAACAATTGAGAGTGTCGCAGTCAGTGGGTGGCAATGCCTCGACCTTTGAAATTAATTTATTTTATTGGGGAGTTGGTTGTTGTCAACCATTTCAGAGTATAAACGGCATGAAGCAAAAAGTGATTGGGGTATGAGTCAAACTTTCAAAGGCCATAACTTTGTCGAAAGTTAATAAAATGTTTAATTATGATTTTGCCTCTAGATTATGCATTATGTTCAAAGTTGGCAACGCCCTCAAAAAGTGCTTGTACTTTTGGGTCAAGCTGTGATCAAATATTCAAAAAACAGTAAGTCTTAAGTCATGGTTTGACCAGCAGATTAATACCAGATTCAAATTTGCAACTTCATTTAACTGCAATGGGAGAGTAAAGAAAGGGAACAACAGCAAGTAACGAGAACAAGTAACGAGTAACGAGAGACATCTAGTACAATGTTCAATGGAATATAGTTAGAGCCATAAACGTTAGCGTGCCAAAGACCAACTGACAATAACTTGGCCACTGGCCACTGGTGCTACGCCACGCCCCTCGCACCAACAAAATAAAGGAAAGAATAATAGGCTGTGGCAAAAGAACGAGAGAGATAAAGCAGGAGCAAAGTTGGAGAGATGGACCTGAAAGCACTTTGCAAAGCATAAATTGATAAAATTGATAATATAAATTAACCAATTCGATGTGTGCCTGCGTGTGTGTGTGTGTGTTGTGCGTGTGTGTAACAACAAAAGGCAGCAAAGCAAATGAAAAAAGTGGGCGGCAAGCGTAAGTGTGGCGAGCTGGCCAAAACCATTAACGAATTCGATGACGATGAGATGTGAGAGGATGGCAGGTGATTCTCTTCTCCTGCCCCCTGCACCCTGCCCCCTTCCTCCACCCTCCTGAGTATGTGTGTGTGTTTGTATGTGTGGCTTTAGTCCTTGGCTTCCTTTTTGGTATGCCATGCAACACACTTTGATGTTATATGATGTTATTATGCTCGTAAAAATGCTTGTACACACACACACAGACACACACACACACACACACACACACACCAGATGCATGCTTGTTGCCACAGTTGCTTTCTAAGGGCGGGGAAAGGGGATCCGAATATATACGTAAACTACATGCCAGGAGCTATTATCGCTGCGACCACACAGTCAGTTTAAACAAGCAAACTACAAAAGTGCTAGAAACATGCAATGGGTAGGCACGACTAAAGTATACTCTCTATGTGATATAAATGCTGCTACTGATTCTTACAAAATAGATAGCTTGACAAATATAGTTTCTAAAATCAAGTTTAAAGTAGGTCAATCGTGTCTAAAGTAATTAATAATTGTTCATATCGAAAATCATCGTTAGAAAAGGAAAGATTTAAAAATGACCAGTAGATACTCTGTATTTAAAGTAACAAGGTATGTCAAGCATACTAAAACTAAACTGATTTCAAAGTATATCAAAAATAATTTTGAATTCAAATAGTCCAAATTATTAAGTGTATTTTTGAGATGAAAATATGCTTAAAAATATAAGAAAAAAAGAGTAAATGTCTCTATTTTTTATATAGCATAATATACCCGTATCACTAGCTATGGACAGAGGATATACAAATGCAGCTCGCATCCCAGCCACAAATTACTTAGTCTACGCATGCAGGAAATGTCAGTAGACAGGAGCATGCAAATATGAATATGTATATATATGTAAAGATATACATATATATATATATATATATATATTTATGAACATGGCCTGTCATGTAGCTTAATAAGCTGGCGCTGATTTTGCAACCACAAGAGACATATTGTCCACGCCACCGTGTGCGGCAATGAACACTGCGACAAATGACCACAAGCCACAAGCGAATAACCCAATTTTGCAACCACTTTGCCACCCACACGTTGCACCACCAACGCTGCAATTGCAACACGCATTCATATATGCAGCAGCAACTTTAATGTTCAAGACGCAACTTTTGCCAAGCATTTCGATTAATTGCACTCAAAATAAAAAAAAAGAAGAAATCATTTTCAATCCCAATGCAAATGCAGAACCCGATTAAAACTCAATCAGCGAACCATTTAACAAAATACCAACAAAACAAAAAAAATAAGAAACATTTGAATTTCTATTGAGCTTTAATAAAAGTAAATTGCATTCACCCAAGACGATTACAGCTTAAGACGATTGATCAGGTGATTTGAAGCAACCCACTCGACTCGAATTGAGTAATTGAATATGTAATCAGAGCAATATGCCCCATGCTATCTACATACTTATTTGAAGATACGAGTTATTAATTACAATTGAATTAGCATTAAGCCAGCCAATTTAAATAATTAAGTTGATTATTATTATTATTACGACAAATGTTAATTTTGCCCAACCACTTGAAATCAAATGTGAACCGAAACCGACCCAAACAAAATAAAGAAGAAGGGTTGCTGCTAGAGAGAGAGAGAGAGGGAGAGTGTGTGAAAGAGAGAGCGAGAGAGCGAGTAAATCAGTTAAGCGGCATAAATGCGCATTCAAAATTGATAAAATGCCATTGAAAAATTGAAAACTTTATTCGAGCATAACTAAATGACATTATTGTTGTGTCAGGAAAGGGTAGTTTGAGGTGGGCTTAGGGACTGCCAGATATACCCGTGTATGTTTAGCTGATTGTGGGTGGCAGCCGTAATTGTTCTGTGCACAATCAACCATTGTTCAAATACTCAATTTCCATATGGTTTTTTTGCGTTTTCTTTTTTTTTTTGTTTTGTGTGTGTTTATCGGGGCAGGGTAAGTAGTTGTTTCGCATAAAATATGTAAATGAACATATTTTATTTGAAGTAGGCTATTATATTTAATTGGATTTTAATGCGCGAACGACGCAGACACGTGACAATTACAAATTACAAATTTGAATGCGCGAAAATTCGTGAAAAACACGAAAATTGGCATTTTATGAGCCTTAGCTCATTATTAGCTGGCATAAATTTTACTCGATTTTGTGGTGCCTTCTCCGTGTGCTAATTACTAAATCAAGTCAAGCAAACTGAACATAGTGGCAAGCCGTGTGGGGAACGAAACGACAATTAAATTATGTGCTCGGCACGTGGCACAAATCCCCCGACAACCCTAACCAAACTGAGAGCCACACTCGACTAGGTTGACTGACTTTATGTGCCCCCTCCATTCACCCGCTACCCTTAGCCATGTCCTTTTATTTCATTTTTTTTTTTTTTTTTTTTTTACCGGTCCCTTTTGCTTGACATGTGCTCTGGCTTGTTGTTACAACTCATTAGTTTCATGTAGCGACCAGAGCAGCGCTAAGGGTTAGGTCTATGGTTAGGGGTAGGGTTAGCTAGTAGGGGCATGGGCTGCTCCTACTGTTACGGCTGCTGTTACTGCTACTGCTACTGCTGCTGCTGCTACTGCTGATGTTACTGTTGTTACTGTTGTTGTAGTTTCGCACAAATGTCAGCTTTTGCTGTCGAAATCCTTTGATGCAGTCGTAAACTTTACTGCTCTCTCAAGAGTCTGCCATGCACTAACTGTGTATGTGTGTTTGTGTGTGTTTGTGTGTGTAGAGGAGGGCGAGTGGGGGGGGGAGGGGGGAAAGATATATCGTGTGTTGTTGCGGCAGTTGTCGCTGGCTGTGGCTGCAACGTGCTCTTGACGAGCATCGTCTGACTGGCCCAGCAGTTCCAAAAGGAAAACAAGTCAAGGGTTGCCGCTAGACGTGCAAAAGTCACGCCCCGACGAAACGCTGGGGATGGGGCTCTTGAGGTCCATCCACCCACATAAACCAGCAAGGACACCCACACACACAAGCCCAGCTGTTGTTGTCTGTACATTACCTTTACCCGAAATTCTCGCTCTCTCGCTCGGTTTGTCATCGCCATTGGGCTCTGTGAACCCTCCCAGACCATATACTAAAGCTATACCTATACCTACACTTAGTACCATCTACCACCTGCCACTATCCCTTCCTTGAATTTGTAGTTGGTAGAACGCTTAGACAACCCATTTAGCATCGCCCCCCTTTGCCAGCTAGTGAAGTTATTTGTACATATTTAATGATCTCTCGCCCCAGTCAGTGCCCCTCCATCTTAAGCCCCAGACACCTCCCCTCCCAAACAACCACACAAACTCACCATCCACCATCTCTCCAGATATTTGCCTTAAGGCAACCAGTGTTGTGGGCGCCGTTTATCAAGGGCTTTCCTCGTCATTTCCTGGTGGGTTTGCTCTTCTTCCTGTCGGAATCACAATTACCTGATTTTGCTTGAGAGCTTTTAATTAACTTTAAAGCTCTACGCATTGAGTTGAAGTTGAGAGAGTGTTGCTGTTGTAGCTTCTTTAATTGGCTGTCAAAATGAGGTGGCTGCATTTGCAAACTGGAATCGAAGATAAAGCTTCAGCGTACATCTTTCTTTCAGACTCGACTTAAAGTTCGACGTAAGTGCGCTTAAAGCTTAGATGGGCATATAAATCATTAAATTCAGATAAATACCAAGCTTTGAGCTTAAGAGTTTTTTTTTTAAATCTTAGCTTAGATCAGATCTAAACTACTACAGATTTAAGCCAGTTCTTTTTTATTTATTTTTTTTTTTATTTTTGGTGAACTCAAGCGTGTAATTCCCAAAACGCTAAGGATCAAAGTTGATGGGCATGCAATGAAGGATGTGCGGCCAAAACGAAGATATAATATCGCTATAAGCTATAAGCGTAACTGGATATAATTTATGGCATGTCACACACCATTCGATACACTTTCGGAGGTATGCGTGGCATTTTGGATTCCATTAGGCCATCTGCCAGCTAACTGTGATCTATGTGTTTTTTTTGCGTTTATTTTTTTTTAGACCAGTGTTTCCATATGCCACCCTTCCACCCGCTCCCCCCACAAGCTAATCCTGGGGCCACAAATTGTTTCGCTCAGGTATTGTGCGAAACTTTGTGGCCGAAAAACAACAACAAGCAAGAAAGGGGAAAAAGCGAACTGATTTGTGGGGGGTGGCGAAGGGGGGGGGGTCTTGGGGGATGTAGCAGATAAAGGTAGAGAGGAAGCAGTAACAATTTTGTTAGACACTTTACGAGGCAATCGACACATGTGGCAGCTCTACCTGCTGCCAAAATCAAATAACTTCACTAAAAATGTAAGCTGCTCCTTGGGGAGCAGCAAGTGGAGCCAGTGAAGGGGGAAAGGGGCTATGGGAGGGTATGGTTAAGGATTGAGCGATAAGACGGCGAACGGCGTTAATGGCAATGGTTCACCTGTAGCAAGCCAATAAAAATGCCGGACAACAATAACATATTACAGCATGCGGCCAATAACAATGTAATACACCCTGACCCTCTAACCACCCACCCACACACACCCACACACACACACACAAACTGTAAGGAAATGCCGGACAATACGTGAAAATGTCAATAAAAATAGGCGAAAATGCGTAATAAAAACTCACATGCTAATAGCAAGTCGAAGCCCAAAGCGAATAACAATGTAATAAGCGAGAGTGCTCGACGCAAAGTTGTCCTGTAGACAGTTTAATTCTAGCTATGTATATATGTGCCACATATATATAGAATCAGCAATCTGGTCTTCGTAAGATTCACACATCGATGGGGATAACTTTTTGATAACTTTACCAATGCGATCGTTTTAGAAGCGGTTGACTTACAAGTTCAGATAGATTTGTTGATATATATTTATATATATTTATTGTAATTTAATGAATTGGCTTAACGATACACATTGGTATGCTTGTGCTTATTGATAATGAAGTTAAACTTATGTTTTATTCACCGCTGCCTGCCGATCTCGAACTCTACTGAATACCGATCAGATATCGACACTTGCTGACTCGATGACTTGCCCTCAATAGTATAAGGATATATACTATAACTATTTGGTATCTCACTGAAATTGGTTATATTGTTCAACCCAAGTAGAGGCTATAAAACATTGATTTGATGCAGGTACAAAATAAAACGTTGCTTTTAAAAAAACTATATTGGACTGTGATAAGTACAAAGTACAAATACATATATGTGGACATATATATATATATATAAAGTATGTGTAGATATGTGAACTGGTTTAAATATGGATTCACACTCAGAAAAGAACAGAATCTTGTGGATAATATTCATTTTGACTAGGGTATTACAATTGAGAATATAGCAAATAAAAAGGAAGCAAAGCGGCTACCTACTAAATTGTGGACACCTGTGCATGGAGCCTGAGACAGGACTAAGTTCGAGTGTGTGTGTGTGTTGTGTGTTGTGTGTGGTTTGTGTGTGCTTTGTGACTGGGCTCAGCGTTGGCGTTTGTTTTATTTATTGCTTTTTTCACTAATTGACAGCAATTTACCAGCTGAAGAAGTGTTGGGCCAAACACCAGCAACCAGCCACCAGCTACCAGCCACCAGCTCCGAGCCACTACCCCCTCCACTCCACTGCCCACTCTTTGCTAGATGGAACGTGTAATAGGCCCAACAACAATAATAATAATAAGAAGAGGCAGGCAGTGGCAAGAATATGGCATAATATTATATGTGTAAGACATCGCGTGCTGTGTGGCAACATCTTCCTTTAACTCCCTCACACCTCCCCACATCCCCACCACCCCCAGGACCCCTCAATCTACACTCTCCGACCTGTCACGCCCCGTGGCGCTTGACCACCCCCTCTGCTAAATCGGTTGCCTTGGTCATGCTTTGTGTACTATTTTATATGTATTTTTTTTATTTTTTTGCTGTGCTTCTGGTTTTAGTCATTTTCTGGGGACTTACTTCATAATTGACAGCTAATTTTGCGTCCTTTATTGCCTTTTGGCACCTACACTCACCCATACCCGCCACCAACACCTCCATCAGTGAATTGGGTGTGATGTAATTCACATAATTTATTAATATTTATTTGAGCCATTGTTTACTTTAAATGTCAAAACTAATAAGCCAATCGACAGCCACGCGAGCTTCCTTTAATTATAGCACAGCTGAAGGAATTCCCTCTCTTTTCCTTCACTTTAACCTATTCCATTTTGTTTTTTTTTTTTTTTGCTTTCTTTTGTTTTGTAGACAGGTCGTCCTTGATATTCGTGTCCTGTTTTCCTGTCTAGTGTAAACAACAAACTGACATTGACTTTCAGAGACAGCCGTTTCCGCCTTTGAGCTAATTTTACTTGGTGTGTGGGGAGGAGATCTGACTAGCTATGGAGGGAGGGGGAAGAGGGAGGGGAAAAGTGGGAGAAACTTACATTTTTGATACTAAATAGTCGTATTTACAAATAAATAGGCAGTTTTTTTCATTTTTATTTTAATTATAGTCATTCACAGCATGTAAAACAAGCAAAAGGACTTTAGTCAAGAGAGAGCTCGACTAGAAAACACCCTATACCCAGACCAATCTGGATGAAATTGTTACAGATACTCAAAATTATGCCAAGATATAAGTTGTAAATGGATATTGCAGCTGTTCTTCTGCGTTCTTCTGCCTGTTACATACACTCATCTACCTTCAGAATACCCTCTTCATCCGGTTTGAATTATATATGTTGACCCAAAAAATTAATGTAAATGGGTGCAGCCCTGACCAACTTATGGGTTCTGAATGGCTTCTAAAGAAGTTTGTCGGCAAACTTTGTCATTTGCTCTTGATTAAAATTAAAAAAAAAAAATAAATAATAATTTAATTATATTTGTAGGTAAAATGAATAAATGATATAAATAAGAAAAATATGTCATTTACCAAATGTAATTAATTTCAATGGCAAGCAATTGTTTCCGAACTGTTCCCTGAACTCGATTAAGTTCTGTGAAGGAGTCTAGGGAAATAACCATTAAGTGTAATATTATTGCAGTTGGCTTAACTTTTGGCCCTGTGATGGATGTGTTGAGGATCCGGGAATTTTGACGAGATTAAAAGTGAAGGCAGAACACAAGTCAAATCAATGACAAATGAAAGTTATGAGCACAGCTCGTTAAATACATTCGCTATTTCCGGAAATGCCTTCAAATGCTAATTGATAAGACCAACCGCATGGGGGTTGATCCTTCCTTGGACGGGGTGGGTGGGGATGGTCGAAGAAGGGGGTCTCCCAACTGTCATCAATTGGCTGATTGAAGTGGGCTTATTGGGCTTTTGTGTGTAATAAATGATTGACATATAATAAAATCAACTCGAGTTGCCCAAAGTAAAATAATAAAATCGCAGAAAGCAGAGGGGACCGCAGAGGAGCATTTACGATATTGCTGGGTGTAGGGATAATAGGGGAATAGCTGAGGTACAAGTAGAAGGAGCAGCAGCAGCAGCAGCAGCAGTCAAGTCAGCCACGACAGCAACGAAATTTTATGTAATGATTTTATTATGGCTTTACTCAAAGCTAGCTTCTCAATAAATTTGTATAAATATATTATATATATATATTATATATATACATATATATATATCTATATATATATATATATATTTATTGTATGTGGGTTTGTATGTTTTTGTATTGGCTTCCTGTGGCCGTTCAGCACAGCATAAATGACAAATGTAAATTGCTTTCAAAGCCTATAAATTATAGAAATTCCTGGGGCCATTTCTACGGCTGCGATTGCTGGCGACAGACATAACTCAAGGAGCAAATAGAATAAGGAGGGGTGCCCAAAATGAGCGAGGGGTGGAGGGTTGGCCAGTCAGCTAGTTGCCTGTCAAAGTCGAAAGTCGATGTCAATGTGGAATGGTCGATGTCGTTGCTGTTGACGATGATGATGATGATGATGACGAGAAAACATTGAGAAACATTCAGGAATTTCCTTTTCACCAAGTGCTACCCTATACCAATGGCGACTGTGCAACAAAAAATATGCGCGACTACTGCCCAAGCATGTAACATTAAATATTCGTTAATTGGTATTTGGTTTATTGATTAATTTCAATATTTATATATTGTGTATTATATAAAATTCAAAACTGCAACCAAAATGTCAAATTGTTTATGAAGAAAGCAACTGAATACCGATAGAATTATTGTACCAATTTATGGACTAAGTCGGAAGCTTTATGCTTCATCGGAACCGTAATTAGCAAAGCTACTAAATTTGAATATAATCAATAATCAAAATTTTTGGAGCCAATTGATTAACTTTCTCTGAACCTCTCTTTGATTATTGTCGAATTAGATTTTGCATTCTGTAAACAATGCAGTGTGGAGCCTATTTACAGGGTAAGAAGAGGTCGCACATACCGCTGGCTAAGCAGCCAGCCCAATCGACAATCAACTCGAAGCGTGGAGTTCAATGAAGTACGGGGTGGCGAAAGGGTGTGTGGGGGGAGGGGGGGAGGTTGGGTGCGTGGTAAGAGGCCAACTTGAAATGACATTTGCAAAAATTTTAACGACATGACAAGATTAATCAAAACGAAGGCCAACCCGGAACTGTCTGCGCACACACCCCTTAACCCCAGCAACAGCACCCCGCCCTCTCCAATAGCAAAGGGGGGAGGGTGAGGGGGTACGAGGGGTTACACTTTGTTTTTTCTGCTGACAGAACATAAAAAATTTGCTTGTAGGCAGCTCCAGCGTAAAATGTGAAACACGCACGCATACCAAATTTTTCGGCTAGTGTCCAGTTTGCTGCTGCTGCTGCTGCGTGTGGAGTGGTTGAAGGTGGGGTAAGGTGGGGATTTGTTGGACAAAGCTCCCCTCGGCAGTTGCCACCCTGGCTCAGGATACGTGGGCGACACGTTGCAACCCAAGTGGCGAGCGACAAGCGACAAGTGAGAAACAACAAACGACGAGCAAGCTATCAAATTTTTTCCATCTATTCTCCCGCTCTCTCTCTCTCTCTCTCTCTCTCTCTCTCTCACGCATGCTTGTGCTCTCTCTCTCTCTTTCTCTCTCTCTCTCACACGCTCTTTGTGTATTACTGCCTTTGTTTAAAGCCATGACTGAGCACAATTTTAGGCAAATAATAGTTTGAGTTATATCTCTTATATATATATATACATAAAGAGAGAGAGAGAGAGAGAGAGAGAGAGAGAGAGAGTTTAAAAGTAGTTCATAGTAAGTGCTTTTTAAGGAGGTTTTCCATCAACCAACCAGCCTCGCACCCCAAATGCTATTAATTTCATTCATGCAACTTACGCAATGCTGGTCATATTCATTCAATTGGCAATTTACTGACCTGCAAAGATAAATGGAAAATAATCGAGAATTAGTTGAATGTGGCATTTTTATTATTTCATTTTTTATATCGTTCATTTCTTTTGTTCAATTTATTTTTTGAGAAGCGGATATCTGCTTGAAATCACTTTAGGCAAATAACAAAATAAATGCCCATAAAGTCATTTATTATCTGTCCATCTTGTAAGCTAACTTAAAAAGAGCTAAGAAATGTGAGGAAAATTTTAAAGGATTATGCTGAAGTTTTCGCTTCAGCTAATTACAAGTCACCGAGAGCTATACATCATATTTCCTTAGCCCTTATCAAATCCTGTACGAGAGTAAAACAAATATGAAAAAAAATGTAAAAAAAAAAGTACGATAAAAAATGGTTAAATTTTTCTCCAATTTCAGCGTCTTTTGTTCTGTTTCTCATTCATCGCACTGGTTTTACTTTTTCTTTCTTTTTATGCCCTAAAGCCATTCAAAATGGGTCAAAAAGAGATAATGGTTTTGATCAAATGTTACATACAGTCAGAAAGAAGCATCTCCGACCCCATAAAGTTTATATAATATTGATCAGGATCAGCAGCCGAGTCGATATCTCACTCTGTCCGGTCATCTAAATGAACACGCGGATCTCAGAGACTATAAGAGCTAGAGACTTCAAACTTGGACTATGTGTTCTCGTTTGCTTTATTTTATCGATAGCTGCCTCCGTTTATCGATACATTTCGAGTTCCAATAGCAATAAATGTCACAATTTTAAAGACAGAGGTTTCTAATTAATACATAATATGCATATAATTGCATCAGGTTGCATAAGTTGCATCAGAATCGAAAATATATTCCCATATTGATCTCACTTGTATGATTCTTGCCAGCCAGTTCGGATCAGTTCGGACTTGTGAAGAAAACTATGTGCTGCCTTCGTGTTTTTTCCCTGTCCTGCCCCTTAGGAAAGAAGAGCGCATTTGCAGACTTGCTTACATTTGGGTGCAAAACTTTAACAGCCTGTTTCAGGGTATTTCGTAGTCGAGCTCACTCGACTACAGCACGCTTACTTGTTGGTGTTATGGATTGCATGCAAATATTTTGTGTTCATTTTTGAGGCTAACCCAAAACACAGTTTCCTTCATTTTCCTTCATTTTGCTGCTGTTCTTGTTCTGGTTCTTGTTGTTAATCTTTCTGCTGCTTCTGTTCTTTGTTCTTGCAACACTTTTCATTGTGGCCCATTGTGCGTCTCGCTGCTCCCCACTTTTGACTGGGTGACACCAACTGAACTTTGATTAGGCGACTTTTCCCATTTCCTTTTTGTCTCTTAAACCTTTTCTCATAGTTTTTGCACTTTAAGCTGTTGATAATGTTTGCAGCAGCAACAATGGCAAAACTCATTCGTCAAAGTGCTGCCAACGCCGTGAAATATTAACTAGTCAGTGAAGAGGGGGCGTGGCAGATGGGGATGGTGATGGTGATGGTGATGGGGGTGGGGATGGGGAAGTTGCTCTTAAACAAGTACAAAATGTTTCGTGAATTATGCACTTCAGCATGCGTTTTGTAATGAACACTTCGCTCTAACTAACTATTCGCTCTCGCGCTGTCTCGCTCTCTCGTTCTGTTGCTGTCTCGCTCTGTGCTCAACTCACCAGTTTGGCGCATTCCACAACAAATAGCTGCTTGGACCGCTCTGTGGTCAATTTGCCAAGCGTTATGTTGAACCGAAACACGAAACAAAGCACTTCAACAACAATCAACAAACAAACAACAACAACAACAACAAATGCCACATTTTCCGCGTGGCATTTTGAGTGGGGCAACACTGAATTTAGTAGAAATGAGAGCACGCTCTTGAACTTAATTTGTATACGTAATTTAAACGTTGCTTAAGAGCGTATAATAATTAGTGCAATTTAATAAAAGTAAAAGTAAAAGTAGAAGATACAAAGAGATAAAACGTCGTGTTGAAAATCGATTCGATTATGCGTCTCGTTGTGAGTTGAGTACGCACTTCTTGCCCTGCGTTAAGCTCTTTAGGCCCGAACAATAAAGTGTGAAGAACACAAAAAGAGCTGAACCCGTTGACAGCGCTCTTGACTGATAATCAACATCATTGGCTGCCTCGCCTCTTAATGATTATGATGATGACGACGATGATGATGATGATGATGATGATGGTGATTATGACGCTGATGACGCATCTACCGAAAAATGAGCGCAGCAACAAATAAAAAGCGAAAGAAAAAGATGATAAAAAGATAAAAAGAAAAGGAAACGAGTCATTTGATGCCAGATTTCGTTGCTGGCCTGCTTCCCATTTGCGCTCCGCTTGTCTTATGAGGGAGAAAAATGCGACACTCGCATGACCTGCACTTTGTCATCTTGATCTTTGTCATGGCACTGGACAACCTCAACCTGCCACCCCCCACCCCTCGTTCCAAATCCCCGCCCGTTCCGCACATCACATCAGTGACCGCCTTTTGGGAGCATTTTTCATCTGCGAGCCAAGGGACAACAATGAAAACAAATGCATTTCGAACCCAGCGCAGAGAGCCACAAAGAGATATGAAATAACTTTTTATTAGTTCGCCAGAGCCAACAGAGCAAACCAAACAAATCCAAGAAAAAAAACAGGGCGGTGAATATGAATCGCCCGCCTGGCTGCACACCTTACCCCCAACAGACACACACAGACACACACAGACACACTGCGGCAGGCAGTCGAGCAAAAGAAATGAAATGAAATGGAAGCGAGCTGCTTGTTAGTGCAACAAATTACTCAGAAGAAGCGCAAAAAAAAACTAAAAATACAAAAAAAAAATTGAGGGAACAAAACAACAACAACAACAAGAAGAACAAGAAAACGAGCGCTGACCAAATCCTAACCCTCACCCTAACCTAAAAAAATGTCATTCTTGCACACTTTGTTGTACCGCAGACATGCCCCCTCCCCTCCCCACCCGTCCACATCATCTACTCTCTCTCTCTCTCTCTCTGTCTCTCTCTCTCTCTCTGTGTCTCTGCAAACCCTTCACTGACCAAATGACTAAGAAAATTGCTTAGTCAAGCACTTTGCAGGCGTCGCTTTTATGTTTTATGACATTTTTCTGCTGCTGTTGCCCCCCCCCCCCCCCTTCCCCCTACCCATTGTGCTTCTTCTTATTGTTAGTGTTATCACTGTCATTGCTCTTCTTCTGCCTGCCTCACATTCTACTGTTGCTCTTTGTGCAGCAAATTTAAGGGACGCACAAACTACGATTTTCTTTTTTTCTTTTCCATTTCCACTTTTTCTTTTTCGTTTTGTAGCTTTTGCATTTCAAATTTACTTGACATAAAAAGCTCAAGCAATGTTGCGTAAAACTACAAAACTAATTCAATTGCTAATAGCAAGCTCAACGCTAAAGAAAACTACAAAAAAAAAAAAAAATGAAAAATGAAAACACAGAAGTAAATGCAATATATTTGCAGCCAGTTAAACGTTAAGGGATAAGTTGAGGAAAAAAAATGAAAATCGAAATTCCTATCCATTCCCATATAAATGGTTTATATGTGAATCATGATTGATAGTCAGAGCTTTGGTTCATACCACAAAAATACATTGTACAAAAACAAAATGCAATTTTCAACTTGGCAAAATGTTGCTTGAATTAATTATCAATGCACTGATTTCAAAAGCACGCAAACAAATAAATGATAAATGGCACAAACAAAGAAGACATTGACTAATTAAATGCCAACAGAGAGAGACAGAGAGAGAGAGAAAAATAGATATCAAGTTAGAGAGTGATAGATTTTTAAATGGTTCTCAAAGTGAGTTTAAATGCAATAAGCGACAATCATAATACATATTCCATAACAAAATTTACTCCTCTCCTCTAAAGATATGCCAAGAATGGTTGTCTTTCAAAATTGCATTACAATTGCCTTGCCATATGAATAGCAAAACTGCCGCACACACAGCAAACTAATCCCCTCCCGCAACTTCTTCAAGGAATTTCCATATTCAATCCGTTCCGACTTGATATCCATTTAGGGGATGCATAGATCTGTCATTGCTATAGTGTGTAGGGGAGGGGGTGTGGCAGGGCGGAGTTCTTCGCTGGTAAATTCAATTTGCACAACTCATGCCAAATACATTTCACAAATATTTTCACAATTTTCACACTAAAGTTGAGCCACAAACTTTTCCACTGCATTTAAAATATGCATGAAAGTCGGGTTTATGCTTATGCATATATATGTGTACATAAATATACGATATATGTATACCATGTTATATAAGTGAATTGGACATGGGAATATTTTATGTAAACCATAAGTGGCATTACTGCATCGACTCGCTTGCACGCATTCCAAAATAAATAAATAATAACAAAAATGTATAAAATTTAAGCTCAACTGCTTTATGAAATTTCACTTGCCTCAAAGTGACGCCGCCCCCTCCTCCACTCTGCCCACATTGCCACCCGCTCAACAGCAGCAGCAGCAGCAGCAGTAGCAGCAGGACATGGCAAATTTTTGTGGCGCATCGATAAAATGCTCACAAAAAAAGGTGCTGAAATGCAGAAAAATATTCGACTGCTAAAAAAGTGAGTAGAGTGTGTGTGTGTGTGTCTGTGTGTGTGTGGAAGACTATCACAAACTTTTCCACAATGCGTTGACATTTAATAGGTGTCACTATGTGTGCCGCAGAGAGAGAGAGCAAGAGAGAGGGAGAGACAGAGTGTGTGTGTGTGTGTGTGCGACGCATGGAATAATTTGTTCAACACTTTTTAGGCATTTCTTGCTGAATGGCGGAATGCATCGCATCAACATTTTATATTTCTGCACACGCAGCTGCCAAAATTAAGGCCTTGAGTGTTATCTCTCTCTCTCTCTCACACACATCTCTCTCTCTCTCTCACACATCTCTCTGTCTCTCTCTCACACACACACCCACGCACACATGCCAGCTTGATGTGCATTTGGTTACGCATTCTAAGCTGCACACACACACACACACGCACTTTATACGCTTCTCTGCTACTCTCTCTCTCTCTCTCTCTCTATCTCTTGCTCGCTCGCTCGCTCGCTTTGAGCAGCGGCTTTTATTAAACCTCGGCTCAATTTCTATTTGTCGCTTGTCCTTGTCGACATCGTTCAGCTTACGCTTGATTTTGTTTTTTATTTGTTTCTTACTTATATTTTTGCAACGTAAGCTGCCTTGTCTCTATCTCTCTCTCTCTCTCTCTCTCTCTCATTCTCACTCTCTGTCTTTCATGTGCCGTTTGTAATTTCAGCTACACACGCAGCCATGGGCAACTTTTTCATGTGGTTTTTGTTGTTGTCACCTGTCAGAATCATGCAAAAAAAACTTTTAATTGTAAAGTCGACCAAAATGTGGCATAACAAAATTTATTAAAAAATATAGCCGAAAAAAGCTAACACACACACACACACACATGCAGACACACACACATCCAAAGAAAACTCATTGAAAAAGTACTTGATGGAAATATAAAAAAAATTTCTTAATTTTGGTAAACTTTTACCCAATTAAAACTTGCAACTATTTATATATACATATATATATATGTATATATGTATGTATGTATGTATATATATGTATATTATGTATGAATAATATTAATTGCATAAGTTATTGGAGTCATTCGCCGTAAGTGAGAACAAAAAGCGACGATTTTCACGTGTGAATGACGTGACTGTGTCGTGAGTCACGTGCCACAGCAGCAACAGCAGCAGTAACCACAAAATTGTATTGCCATCTTTGCCCTTGATAATTGTAGCGGCCACCAAACCAGACCAGACCAGACCAGACCAGAGAGCCAAAACCAATTTAATTACAGAGCAACAAGAATTCTGCTCGGCAAAGAATGAAACCCAAAATAAGAAAGCAAAGAAACGCAAACAAAAACAAAAAAACAAAAAAGCAAACACTCACTGCCCGACAATAATCCAATAAAAAAAAAACTACACACACACGCACACACACAGAGAGAGAGAGAGAGAGAGAGAGAGACCAAAAAGGACGACTTAGGAGAGCATAAGCAGCAGCAGCAGCAGCTGACAACTGTGAACTTTATGCTCGGCCTACGACGACAGCTTCCCAATTCGATTGCGTGTAGAGCCAGGCCAGGGTTAAGCCAGGAGCAGCAGCAGCAGCAGCAGCAGCAGCAGCAGCAGCAGCAGCAGCAGCAGCAGCAGCAGCAGCAGCAGCAGCAGCAGCAGCAGCAGCAGCAGCAGCAGCAGCAGCAGCAGCAGTAACAGCAGCAACAGCAACACCAGCAACATCAGCAGCATTTGTTGTTGTTGTTTTTATTGCAGCTGCTGCTTATCTTCGGCGGCAACTGCTACTGCTGCTGTTGTTGCTCTTGTTATTGTTATTTTGGCTGCTGTTGTTGCTCTTGTCACGCTCCGCCGTAAATCGGTGCTTGCAGACAGAAGCAGGCAGCTGCCAGCAGCCAGCAGCCAGCAGTAGACGATCTCAGTGTACAGCAGTGCGCCGAGCACGTACAAACTTATGAGACGCAGCGCCGACGTTCAACAGTCCCAAAACTCGTTAAAAGCGCTTCTTGTGCACTTTGTATATTCCTGTGACTGCTGCCCTAATTTCTCCCTCCCCGCCCCCTTTCTCTTTGTCGTTGTCTTAACAGAAGCTCTCTCTTGGCCAACTTGGTAGTTGTTGCTCATAGCCGAATGATATTGAGCGTTTTCCGCTTGTTGCCTACTTTGGGGCATCAAATTGACGAGTTTCATTTGTGAAGTG
Source organism: Drosophila ochracea (assembly GCA_035044125.1). Lineage (NCBI taxonomy): Eukaryota > Metazoa > Arthropoda > Insecta > Diptera > Drosophilidae > Drosophila > Drosophila ochracea. Next base: position 23,550,446 of record JAWNML010000021.1, on the reverse strand, counting down.
AATTTTTTTGTTGGTTTTTTTTTTCACATAAATCACAATTTGCCAATATTTTTGCAAATTATAAAAAATTACATGTATTGAAATGGCTTAAAACACGCAACACAATTAATCCATGCAACGTAATTACAAAAAATAAACTGGACAAAATTACACAAAAAATGACTGACAAACACGCAGCACAAATATTATTCAACGAAAAATAAATAATCTGGGTACAATTAGTGCTGGAGAGTTGGGGTTGATGGTTGTAACACTGGAACTGAACACGAGCAGTTTTTAATAGAGATTGTACAGATACAGATGCAGATACTTCCATTGATGCCTTTGCTTTGAATGTAATGGAAGGACTAATTATGCCAATCGTTGTTAGAGAAAGAGACAGACTGTAAGAGAGCTGAGAGAAATATTGTTGTTATGTCTGTCTTACAGAGCTATATCTCAAACATTCTTGATTTAACATACAATACTATTCGGAATAATAACAACAATGAGTTCAGTTCAGTGTCAAAATGCTGACATCTAAATTTATCTACAAATTTAAAACAAAAATTTAGTTTGGTTGGCATGACTCGTTAAACATAATGAAAAACTATTTAGCCAAGATATAAGATATGCTGCCAAAATTCCATTGCAAAACTTTATAGTTATGTTTTAAAATTGACTGATGGAATTTGATGTGCAGTCAGCCTTGGATTCAGTTTCGGTTTTGACATTTCGAACAGATTAAATGCAAATAGATATATATGTATATGTATATGTGTATATATCTTTGCTAACAATTTGAATAAATATGCATAGAAATATGCAGTCTGTGTGTGACACTTGTGTTTACCGGAATTTTCAATTCTCCCATATCAAATGAATGGCATTAAGGCGACGAGGCGCTAATCTGCTGACAGTTCCAATTATAATCCACAAAATAACTAATAGAACATATATCTATATATATATATATATATATATATATATTTATTTATATATATGTATTTATATGTCGCATGTAAATGTAATTTGTTTCATTGGATTTTTCTTGTCATGTTATCAGTTTGACCCAATTGCAAAAACTGTTGCTTGCTAATTGCAGTTGTTCGTTTTGTTTTTGCACGCACTGTTACATTAAATGGTTTTTAGTTGTACATATTTTAATTTGCGTAACTAAAAACAAAAATTCATTAGAAGTTGCGGCATTTGATTTGTGAAACACACTCGCATAAAACACACACATAATGCACAAATCAAAATTGCATTTTTATTCATTTTATTTAACTTTTATTAGTTTCGCACAGTTATTTTACTGCATTGACTTCAACATTAATTATTGTTCTAATTAACTGTTTTATTGGTATTTGTTTTATGCTCAAATGCACGCAATTTGCACTTTATTAAAACATAACTAAACCCAATTAACGCGCGTGATTTCAAATCTGTCAATTCCAGAAGCAGTAATAAAACAGGACCAATATTTTTAAGGCAACTCCAATTAAAACCGATTTAAGCAGGAATCAGATTTGCTGCAGGAGCTGTTCGCTCGAAGGGGGCACAATAGTTTCAAGTGGTAAAGTTGCTGTTCGGGTTCCACTGCCTGTTTGACATCCCGAAATTTATTTAAGCTTTTAGCCATCTTTATCTATTTTTATTTATTCATTCCACGTCAGCATATGTTGCAGTCTTAAAGCATTTTTATTCATGTGATTCACACTTTTTAGGGGTGTTTAAAATAAATTGCAAGCGATATTAAACATACCAAATAGAATACAAGATATATCTGTATGCATCATCGATATCTGTGTGAATCTTTGCAGAAGATATTTTATATATCTTTGGTATTGTTCTAACGCTTTCAAGTGTTTTCCCAAGTAGGCCTAATATCGAATATTGAAAACGAACACATTTCTTTAAGAGCAACTTTGTCGTCGCTATTTATTATTATTTTTTTTCTTTTTTTTTTTTGGCCATAATTTTTGGTATTTGTAGCAATTCGCTTGGTTGCGCAAAATGTCGTTGTTGTTATCAATGTTGTTGTGGTTGTTGTTGTTGGAGGGTCGAAAGAATGTTTGATACTTGCTGGTTTGTGTCCATTGGCGCCATAAAAACATAACGACGACATTTTCATGGCTTTGTTTACATTCGTTTTGATTTTCCTGTTGGGTTTTCCTGCCTGCCTGCTTGTCTGCCTTCCGCACCATCTGTGTGTGTATGTGTATGTGTGTGTGTGTGTGTGCTTCTTTGTATGTGTTGTTTACACGAACGCACAAGAAAAGTTCAATATCCGCTACAACTTCTCCTGCTCCTGCTTCCCGTTACCAGTTCTCAATTCTCAGTTGCCAGTTCACAGCTTTCCAGCTTCATTTGTTTGCTCCTCGGCCACCAATCAACTACACATATTTTCCATCTCCCATCTTCCATCTCCCATCGCCCAACTCCCAACTGCCATCTCACGTCCTCCATCTACCCAATTGCCCATCTGCATCATCATCAGGCCACATCGTTTAATTATCCACTTGGCTCATAAACTCTTTGTTCAAGAAGAAAAAAACGAGCAGCATTTGATCTCTTCCTGCTCTTTATATATATATGTATATATATATATATATATATATATATATGTATGTATGTATATATATTCTGTTTGCTTCTTTTCGTTTTTGTTTTTGTTTATCAAAACGCAACGGTCCAGCTATCGACCTGCCTTTGAGGCAGCCAGTCTTTCAATTAGAGCTCATTAATGTCTGCCCAAGCGCAGGGGGGAGTATGAAGTTAAACAGTGGCGTGGGGGAGGTGGGGAAGGGAAAGCTAGCTGCGCATTGTTTATAATTGGCATATACGACAAAGAGCAGGCAGGGTAGGTGCGAGAGGTAAGGGACGCCTGTGCAGTCGTGTGCATTGGTCATTGAAATTGCTTTTTAATGTTGGCCCGTGCAAAGAACAACAAATAAACAACACAACGCGACGAGGCCACAAAATATCGTATGGCAGATAAATAGACTGACACAAAGGGAGGGGGGGTAAAGAGTGAGGACTGTGTGTGTCTCACTCTATTGATACACGCTTACAGTGGTCATTGGTATCAGTATCAGTATCAAGTATCAGTTTCCAAACGAAAATAATTCTAATTTCCGAATAAACCAAATAAATATTATTAAATATATAAATAAATAAAAAGAAATATAAAACACACAAATACAAATCAGACAGAATTCAAATCTAGAGTGCTCATTCGAGAATTGTTGCCATAAACAGAAAAAATTGATTTTTATTATTTTCATTTAAGAGTCAAAAGTTTATAATTCAATTTATGTTTTAAAATAAAATCATGTTGCATATTTTTATATAGATTTGTGCAGATATTAAAACAAGCTATAAATTTCGATAAATTTAATTTGCTAGACATATTCCAAGAGCTGCAGATTGTTGTATTTTGTGGCAACTGTTTAGTCGACTAAGAACCACAGTACATTCAGGTATATATATATATATATACACATAAATAAATGTAAATATATACATTCATCGATATCTATATCTATATCTGCTGGACGTTTAATTTACGCCTCGAGTCAAACAGCAAATACATTACTTATGTATATGCGCTGTGGTGCAGCTGTTGGGTCCCTGCAGCAGAGTTGGCCAGAGTCGAGATCCCTTCGCCAGGTTGGCCATTTAAATTGGCTTCGACGGGTGGAGCATTTAACATATTACGCATACGCCATGTTGTATATTTAATGCGTATTTGCAAATGAAGTGACACAAACGACTGCAACGACGCCAATGGCGTTGCAACTGTAACTGTAAATCTAACTGTAACTATAGCGAGCGACAAAGAGATAAAGTTTGACTTGCAGATACCCTGCACCCTGCAAGTCAAGATATAGATGTATATATTTGCGTCCCGTTTCTCAATTGATCTTGTTGCAATTGTTACAGATGATCAAAATATGATGTCAAATCGAAAGCCATCGGTTTAATCTTTTCGGTTTATCGGTTATCGATAGTCGATCCATATCAGTTTTCACGAAATGTGGTAAGTTATCGGTAGAATGAAATAAACCTTATATATTCATCTGAGCTCTTTAGCTCTTACAGCTCATAGGATATTTCAAATGAACAGGGCTACATTCAATCGGTTATCGATAAAGATACTTTATCGGTTTACTCTTACTCTATTCGCTAGTTAGCACAACTTTGTTATACCCTTTCTAAAATGGTTCAACAACAACAGTTACAGTAAGAAATACGCTCGAATGCAATCAATGAAGTACCCGCGCCAAAGTCCCTAACCTGGGCGTGGCACTTCAATGCAAATGCATAGCTCATACACACACACACACACATATATATATATATATATATATATATATATATGTGTACAGTATGTGCCACTGGAGATATCGAGTTAGCAGCAGGAACATTAAATTCCATAGAAATGTGACAGCCGCAGGGCGTTGGCTCTCAGACATTCAGTCTTTCTAGTTAGTCGCTCCGTTAGTCATTTAGTTTAGTTGCAACAAATGCATAAAGCTCTTTTAACTTTTAATTAAGTTACGAGTTCTGTGTGTGTGTGTGTGTGTGCTTAAGCTAAGTTAATAACACATGTTCTTCGCTTTTATCAAAGGAGACAACTGTATGTTGTATTTCCATTTCGACTTTGTCCTCGGGCATTATTAATTGCAAGGCGATGCTTAAATAAATTCGCTTAATCAAATTGTTTCAAACAAACGCACGAAATTCGCTTAGTTTTTACAAAAGAGAAACTTCTATATATAGTTTGACTATCAGCTGTTAGATATTGAAAATTCGGCAAATCCTTTGAAGAACATCTTTTTGTAAGCGTAACGTTGAACTCATTCTGTGGATATTAATTGGATTGGCTTGTAAGGCATATTGAGCGAGAGATATAAGACATTTGAAAGAGAATTCGGGTTTGAAAAGTACTGTACTCTGAATTTGGTATGTAGGATCCATAATCCATGACTTTGGAGAACAGAAAGTAAGCTACAGCAATTTATGTTTAAGCCAGCTAGAATCTCTGGCAGGAGAATTCTTCTATTATTATTATTTTTTATCTAATACAGACTAAATACAGCTCACAAGTTTTCAAAGATTTAAAAAAATAATTTTGTGAATTGAAAATGGTTTAAACTTAAGTGGTAAAAATTGCAAATAGAAATCAAATATTATCAAGCAACATTGATTGCAAGGATTGGGAAAACTAAAATTAGACTAACAATTGAAATGAAGTTGCTTATTGATAAGCAAAAGTTTCTTATTCAATATTAATTAACTTGAGAAACAAGTCTTTTAAGTGATAAACAAAAAAGGGTTATCAAAACTTGGTCTATTATCTGGCAAATCTGATGCATCACGATTCGACTAGTTTCAACAAATTGCTATAGTTTGTTAATTATTGTTTGTTGTTTGTTGTGTGTTGTGTGTTGTGGCGGTTTGTTGCAGCAGTTCACTATTGTTGAAGCATGATTTATGCACGAAGCGCGCGAGTTGTCTTCTGAGTTTGGAAAGAGCATAGACCAGAAGATGGTTGCACCTCTCCGCGCCACTCACCATCAACTGTATGCGCTGGCCAGGCAGGCAGGCAGGCAGCCAGCAGTGGAAACGCTTGAGTGCCACTAAATCAAATAGTGGGGCCATCAGGCATGCAACGAGCCGTGCATTTCAGAGCTGAACCTGAACCTGCACATGTGTGTGTGTGCGAGTATGTGTGTGTGTGTGTGTATGTTTTAGATAGATGGCCTATCGTCTGTGGTCCGTGTTAATATTTGCTTGCGTTTTACACTGTTTGCACACTGCCCAACAAGGCTAAGGCTGACAGAGACAGAGAGAGAGACACATAGAGAGAGAGTGAGAGAGAGAGAGGGAGGCACGAGGGGTATCTTTGCGCAGTTTTCATGTTTTGTTTGGCTTTTAGTGCAGTCTCTGTGTTTGTCTGTGCAAATAGAACTAAGTAACAGTTGAACAGTTGAAGACGAATGCTTTGTGGCATGCAAGCAAAAGTAAAAAGCAAATCAAAAACTTAAGTAGCCGTCCAGCCGCGCTGTTAATGAGTCAATAAAAATGAAAAAAAGAAACTTGCTTGCGATCTTTATTAGCACATATCCACACACACACACACACACACACACACACACACACGAGATCCATTCAAGTTCAAGTTAAAGATTATTTATGTGAACATCTGCATATGCATCTATATATATATCTGAGCAATGTGTATGAGTGTATCTGTATATTATTTGCATATTCACATATATTTATATACTTATTTTATATTTACTTTTACTTATTTATACTATACTTATTTTTATATTTTTTATATTTACTTGTATCTATATCTGTACATGCATTTATAGAAAACAGCTGCGTCTGTAAACGTGACTATGGCTTTATCAGTATCTGTTTATCTGAGTATATTAATTGCTTAAATATATCTGTTAATTTATCTTAACCAACGCTTACAGCTACTATGAGTGTATCTTTATAAATGTGTATCTGTATCTGAGATTTGCATATATTTCATTTATTATCGGCACCTCCATTTGTGGCTCTACCTGTATCTGTATCAATAACTATGCAACAATAACCATATAAACTTATATCTGCATGTGTCTGTATCTATGACTGTATCTATATCTATATATCTGAGTATATTAACAACTGTATCTGCGTCTATATAAATGAGTATATTTGCAAATGTTTAAATGTATCTGTTAATTTATCTTTATCAACTTTATCAGCACCTCCAACAGCATCTAATCTTTATCAAAATGTACAGCTTCAGCTGCATCTGAATGTCATCTGGATTGGACGCCATTTGATTTGCTGTTTGCCTATGTAGTTTTACTTGAGTGCTGCAATCGCTTCAACCAGTTTAATCTGTTCGGGGCTAATTGAATTTTTGATAGGTTTGCCCAGTCAGCCCGTAAATATTTGCATAAGCAATTGGCCCACATTTATTGTGTAAATACCAATGCAATAATCAGTGCTCGATTGCTGCCAACCAAGGCAGATACGCAGCTCATGGCATATTCATTTCTGTGGATAGTTTAGCTTGAAACCACAAATCACGGGCAAATTGCAAATAATTGCAATTGTTTGCTGTGAAAATGAAGTGGACATTTCAAAGGCAACGAAGAATGTGAAATTTGCCTCAATTGTAACACATACAAAATCAATTGCATTGCATATTGGGCGACAAGTTGCCAATTGATAAAGTATAATAGATAAAGACAGAGCTTTAATTGAAATTAAGTAATCTTCATTTAAGTATACACTCAATGCACTTTATCTTGAGTCAAATTTCAAGTTGTTGCGATTAGTTAACGTGACAAAGTGCCCAGAAGAAACATTTAAGCACACGTTTCAAATTGACTTCAAAATCATTGAAGTCTGTCTCAAATCAAAACTAATTTATTATGTATTACTCAGATTCAAACAGATTTAGTTTAATTCGACTTTAAATTGATTTTCAAAAGTGCCCTGCGAGCTTTGAGTGCGATTTAAGATCAACAAGCGGCATTGGTAGTTAATCCTATGCTGAAAATATGATTTCCATTATTTTGCGAGCATGAAAGACTCTATATGAATACTAACAAAAGTGGTCAGCCACTTGAAACTAGGCTTAAAAAAGCAGTTAGTTGGCTTCCGTTACACCTGCCCATAAAGTGCAATTTGAATTTCAGGCACAGGCGCAAATGCAATTTAAAGTCATGGCACAATCCCAAAAACTCAAAGCTTATCAATTATCTGCCTGCGGACGGGTTTAAAAAAAAATGGCCAACGAATTATATTTTTCTTTTCTTCTTTTTTTTTTGTTTGATTTTTGGTTGGTTTTTGATGCTTGTCATAAGCCAAAAATGCATGGCCAAATGGCTGAGTGAAAGAGAAAGCGAGTGTGCAAGTGAGAGAGAGAGAGAGAGAGAGTGCGAGAGAGAGAGAGCGAGAGAGCTAGAGAAGGTCGCGTGGGTCGACTGGCTGGCTGGCTGGCTGGCTGGCCTAGGACAAAGATTTATTTCACCCGGTTGAAGCAGAAAATTGCACGTAACAAAGCGTGTAAAACTTTTTCCGAGTCTCCAAAAACCAAACCAGCCACACTCCCCCCTCCCACTCAGCCACCGCCAACCGCAAAAAAGTACACCCATGCCACATGCCGCACATGGCACATGGCAAACGGAGCCAATACGATTCGAAGTAGGGACTTGGACTTGAACTAGGTGCTCCGAATAGGGATTGAATTTTGGAGCTGGGCACTGGAAGAATGTTTCGAATGCTCTGTGCGTGTGTGTGTGCGTGTGTGTGTGCGTGTGTGTGTGTGTGGAGAGAGAAACAAAGGAAATTACAAATTGTTGTTTACTTTGCATTTCACTCGCACATGCCAAAGCAAAAAAACAATTTTAAAACGGAATAAAAAGTGCGCAAACAAAAAAAATAAAGAAGAAAAGGGGGAGGGGTGGAAGCGCCCAAAATGGCAGCAAAACATGTTAGAAGAAGAAGCAACAGAAGTAGACAGAGTCTAAAAAATATGAAACATACAAAATAGCAGAATGTGCCTGGCCATAACAGACCAGAGAACATGGAAATGGAATTGGAATCGGTCTAAGGCTGAGACGAGCTTGGTCAGAGGCAGAATGCCATCGGCAAAGGCTAGTTGCGTGGCCCAAAGGAAATAAATGTAAGCCGACCGTTTTCACAGTGTTTAGTGTTTAGTTTAATGAGCTTTTCTTTTGCCGCTTTTCACCGCAACAACTAAAAAAAGGATCAGAGCTGTTGTCATTTGTGCTGTGCCGCTAGATATCCTGTAAGTGCAAATCGAAATTAGTCCATGTTTGAATTGAGCATTTGTTTGCCCAACATCATTGATACATAGCCGATTAATTGGCATGACTAAATCATTTAATATATATGGACAACAGTTGCTAGTTGCCCAAAAGTGAAATCGGTTTCTTTTTTTGTTATAAAATTCTAAGCTTCTTCTTCTCTTTAATTTTTGGCTGTAATTATTAGGCTCGACTTCCGCCCGAAGCCAACACTTGCACACCTTGATTATACCCATTTTGTGCCACAAATTTTAATGGCCAAAACAAAACAAAACAAAACAAAGAAAAAAAAAATTGTTGTAAAATTTGGGTCAATTACTTTTGTAATCATAACACACAGCTACAAAAACAACTTCTACCCAGTTATTCCAAGCAATTTATTTTTGTTCATGTTGTTGTTGTTGCTGCTGCAACTGTTACTGCTGCTGCTGTTGTTGTTGTTGTTGTTGTTACTGAAATTTAACTTTCTTTATGCACTGTTATTGCATGCCAATAGTTCATAGCTCAACATTTACCAGCTTTTGTCTGCACTTCTTCTCCGCTCGCTCTCGCGATTGAGTTAAGATAAAAATAAGTACACAGCGTGTGCAACACTGAGTCCCAAAAGTTGCCGCACTGCTTGCAAGTTCCTCAACCGTAAATGATTGCGACAGACGGAATGTTGTCTTCCCTTTATGTGACTTTAATTTAAAAAATAAAATAGTACTGAAAGCTCCGCAGTAGCAACAGCTATAGAAATATTGCTATGGATTGCAGTGTCAATAGCAGAACGAGTACGAGTTGCAGTAGCAGCAGTAACAAGATCAAAGCGAGAGCATATCAGCCAAATAATACAGATTGTGCAACTAATTCTTTACAGCAATTTCATAGATGATTTAAACTTTTGCTCCTTTGTCCCTTTCTTTTATGCATATTATAATTGAATATTATGGTAAATGTTATATTTGAAAAAATAAAAACGAAATCAAAGTCGAGGCATTAACTTCTGGCGATCACTGTCTCCGTGCCAGTAAATTAAAATATATTTATAAATATATGTAAATATATATATATACAGATATATGGAGAGTTGTGTGTGCTTGTGTAACTTAATGTCTGAAGTCTGCAGTCAATTTAGATAAACAATTACGAGCACAATTGCAGGGACTTCCCCCACTCCGAATTGTGGCTGCCACCCGGTGGCAACAATAACAAGGGGCACCCGTTCAGCTCAGTTCATTTGACCCGCCATCAAGTGGATGTGTGGTGTGTGTGCTGTGGTGTACTGTGGTGCAGTTTAGTGTGGAGAGTGCTGCTGCTGGTGGATGGGCTGGTTGGTTGCTTGCTTGCTTGGTTGGTTGGTTGCCTGGTTGCTTGGAACAATGCAACAGAAGGCGGCTAAAGTCATTTGCGTTGTTATTGTAAGTGGCGCGCGAGTTGAGAGCGACCCAAAAATAGCACAGCAACAACAGCAACAACAGCAACAATAGCAACAACAACAATAACACAATCAAACTTTAAGTAGGAAATAAAGCAAACGAAAATGAAGCAGCAGAAGCTGAAGCTGGAGCTGAAGAAGATAGAAAATAGAAAGTATCTATGGGCTGTACGAGTATAAATTATTATGCTGCCACGCTGCAGATCGTGAATTGTTGCAAGCCCAACCAAGAAAAATAAGAGGAAGAAGAAGTTGTTTCTTTTGAAAAACACTTTGGAATTTTAATTGGCTCACTGAGCGAGAGAGGGGAGTGGCTAGGAAGAGTGCATTTGCATGCTGTGTGTCTGTTTAGCTTTTTCATAGAGATGATGATGGCGAGCATAAATCAAGCGATCCTCAACAGCATCAGGCAGCTCTCTATTTATACGCATATCAGCCCGACAGCCTTCAAAAGGCATGCGGAAGAGTTCACACACACAACATGTATACAATATATAAGTGACACTAAAGAATTCAAGTGCTACGAACCCCAAGCAGATGCAGTTTCCATGCCTCTTTTTTTATGGCCAGCAGGCAAGAGTTGATTTTTATGGCTATCAGCTTACCTACAAAGAGAAAGAGAAAGAAAACAAATGATTCAGAGGCATACAAAGGGAATTAAAGTAGGAAAGAAACCGGAACCGAAGTATGATTTGGCTGTGAGCAGTCGATAGATTATTATTATTATTATTATTATTATAATTGGGATAATTGCACTGCGATCTAGTAGATCTATTTGGCCCCCTACTGAGACTTTGGTAACAAATATTTCAATTACGTAATAAATACGCTGGTGAATTGGTAATTGTTAGCAGCAGAGTTGCACTGCTGGCGTTGCCATTAAATTTATATTTTACTGAAGCTGGTTGCCCAATTTCAATATTTCGCCACAACATTTTGGCCACAGCAGTTGTGTTTACAGCACAAACACAGCAAGGCACGGCAAGGCAGGGCAAAGCAGCCATCCACAAAGTGGCCAACAAGTCACGGCCAGACTGGAATTACACCAACCGCCTGTACCCATCATGTACCCACCAACACAGTTCTGCACCTTGAGGGCGTCAGGGTTGCTCAAGGTCTGGCTATGCCAACCAATTTACAAGCTATTTACCCAGCAGCAGCAGCAGCAGCAGCATGGCAAAGAAAAATCATCAGCGCCATCTGCAAGTGCAACTCAATTTAAACACAAAGCAAAATAAAAAAAAAAATAAAAAAAATGAAAGAAATTCGCGAATAACGCTTGAGGAGCAGAGGAAAATGTGCTGCAAGCATAATTAATTACTCATAAGTAATTCCATTGGCCTTAGGGGCGCTGGCGGCATAAATATTTCAATTGCAGCGTTGCCCAAACCAAATATGCAACGCGATGCAAGACACATAATTGCACAAGAATCTGCAACTCACACCGGCCATACACGAAGAATGTTATACTCTGACTTGATCTTGATTCTTTTTTTCAAATCGATATATATCGATAAGGCTGAGAGAGTTGAAGTTATCGATAACAAATAAATCGACAAATATGTAAATACTGGTCAAGATCATAAAGACTTTATCGGAGCTGCTTTCTCTTCAATTCTGTGCAAATTCATTCCACCATTTTCAAATTGGTTCAGCGCAAATTGGTTCTGCCATTTCTCAATAATTATCTTGGAATGTAGTATTCAGATTCAAATTCAAATATGAGCAGGCAAAGCTTTTGACTAATGGGTTGCAATCTGAAATATACTCTATGGAAACAAGAAAAAGCAGAGGCAAATGATGAAGAGAGGCAACTAAGATGAAATTGAAACGGAATTAAGCTGCAAGCGCGATGAGCGTGCAACGCGCCAAGAACGGAGCCGTGAATGAATGAATGAATCAGTGAAACGAATAAACTCGCTGCACAGTTGAATGACTACATAGTCGAATTAAGCATCAGCATCAGCAGCAGCATCAGTAGCAGCAGCAGCAGCAGCAGCAGCAGCTCACTTTCTGTATTGAGGCACGCACACACACAGACTGCCACATATACACACGCACACACATTCACACTCATGCCAAGTAGCAGAAATTTGATACGACTATTGCTGTTTGCTGTTTGCTGTTAGTTGCCCCTCTTACTCCAAATGAATGCAATTTTAAGCACGTGCTGATTGCCTGCCTCCGATTTTTGTTGCTGTTGCTGCCACAAAGCGTCGTGCTTCATGGACCGAGACCAAACAGCGAGAAGCGAATAGCGAAGAATCCGTAGAAATCAACAACATCAGCAACTAACGACTCCAAAACGAAAGTGTTTAGTCTCAAAGATACCCTATAATTAATTTTCAAAAGCACTCACTAAACTGCCTGCATACCCTAGCATATGAGTGGAGAGTGTTTGCCTATTCGAATAGCTTATAAAGCCTATAAATAAATAAATTAAATACATACAGACTATCACATTGTATTGATAGTTTACAATAATTTAATATTTGTTTATTTCATTTTTTTATTTTATATTTCATTTATATTTATTCCACTAGTTCCAGTTTTTAAGCTTCATTCTAATTATTCGTAAGCTTCCCAAAAACCAACTCCAACTTGTCGCCAACAATATTGTTACTCAAATAACTTAAATGTTTATTGTCGAAAGAAAATAAGTAAACAAAAACTGTTCATAACTGGAACTAGCTTCCTCACGATCATAATACATCATTTGAAAATAAACAAATCAAAATACAACAATTATAAAAATGGGAAAATTTAACGTAATCGATCTAAATGCATATTTAATTTAATATATCTTATATTAAGTATAATTCAAATATATTATTAATAGAATTTCAAAAAAATTGTGAAATTAAATGCAATCAATCTGAATGCATATTTAATTTAACATTTATTATATATAAAGTATAATTCGATTATATTATGTGCTGCATGTCTTCATGGCAACAAACAAACAATCAAATGGCAAACGACATTTAATTAAGGATTATGGACAGCAAAAAATGTGAATGAGAATGAAATTCGCTGGAAGGTGAAGGTGAGAGGTTGTGGTGCTGGTTGTCTAGATGGTTGGATGGGTCGATGGGTCGATGGGTGGTTGGGTGGTGTTGCGTGGGTGATTAAGTCTTCCCATATTGAAGGAGCCTTAAGCCTTATCAATGGGCCATCGACTGGTTAATTAGGCGGACACGCCCACCTGCCAGACCTGGTCTGCAGCACTGTTCCGCCCACTGTCATTACACGTAGCGCTCATTTAAATAAATTAATGAATTTCTCGTTTCGTTTCGCTTCAATTTTACTTTTTGTTTTTTTCTTTCCTTTTTGCCGTCAACGAGCAACTTTTTTATGGAATTTTCTTTGCCTTATCGCCACCAATATTGACACTGACAGCTACCGGAGCGGCGCAGGAGTGTTGGTTGAGTGGAGTGAGGGCGGGGTGGTCGGGGAGAACTTTGGGGAGGTGTAGAAAATTGAGATTTCGTGGTCGTGTCACATCGCTCGCCTCATTTGAAAAGTGAAGCGAGAGATGCCAGCGAGCATTCTTCTGTTTTTCCATTAGCGCCAAATGTTGGAAATTGTTTATCTTAATCGCTTTCGATGCCGCCCCGTCATACAACACACGATTAGATGGGGGGGTGTGTCTGTGTTGTCATTCACACATGGCATATATATATATATATATATATAGATATTGATATTGGCTGATTAGCCGCATCTTTGATGTGTGTTTGTGTGTTGCTTCCAACATCTATTGACATTAATGCTCGAAATATTAATTTGTATTTATGCTCACATTTAGCAGGGTTTCTCTTCAATCTAATTCGTGATGCCTGCCCCCAGTGCCTCTTTAACAGCTGTCTGTCTGTCTGTCTGTCTGTCTGTCTGCCTGCCTATCTGCCTGTCTGCCTGCCTGCCTGTCTGTGGTTTACGTCTCAATATTTGGTATGGTTGCCGGAACGCAGTGGAACGGAAGATGCCTTTTATATGTGGCCAGCACAATCATTTACGCATTGCTGCCAACTTTCACACTTGACAGAGCAAATTGCGTAGTAGTAACTTCAATTTACAAGTCAGCCTTGCGGCTAGCGTCATGGCTCAATTGATTCCATTGCTAATCAGCCGTTCATATTCAATATTTGCGGGTTACAGCCAATTTTCACTGTCTTGTGTGAAACAAACTGAATATATATGTACATTTGCCCACATTTGTAATTGTGCTCCTAATTTATACTGCCAATTTTAAATGTTGCTTGCTTGCTTGCATTGTTGCCAATTTCCACAGTTAATAGACGAAAGATTGAATAGATTCTGTCTGCAATGTAGCCAAATTCATTGTTCAATTTACTTCCTTTCCAGCAAAGCTATAATGCCAGAAATTTTATGTCTGCGCTGTTGTCAATTTTCACTCTTCTTGTTCTTGTTCGAACGAGTCATCACATTGTTGCCAAATTTCACCACCTGTACTGAAAAGAGCACAAATCATTGCATTTATTATTTTTATGGGGATATATGCTCTTCGACCTGCTAGATCTGTGTACATCTATTGTGGCCCCTTCGAGAATCTTTGTTGGGTTGAGGACTTCTATGTTTTTCGAGCTCATTGCATGCATCCCTGGGATGCTGCATCTTTTCCTGGTTAAGGCGGCTCATTCTGCTAGGATGTGCCTTGACGATTCTAGATTGGCTAGATGACTTTTTAGTCTACAATGTCCTGGCAATAGACGGGTGCTTCCCCATGGTTATTATTTGCTTAAGTCGTTTATAATCATAAATCACTCATTGTATGCTGAAATCCATATCTGTGTCGCTTTGTCATTAGTTAATTGATTTCAAGATGATCCATCTCTGATTCGTTATACACTTTAACATGGAGTGACTGCCACACACTCAAAAAGAAATAGTAAGCAAATGCGTAAAAACTATTAAAGATGCTGTTTGGTTAAGGGGAAAATGCAATCACAAATTGTGATACTTCAACAAGTTTTGCCGTTGTCAAGATGCTTAAACTACACTATTTAAGCTGTGATTTGTATGCTGTTGTGCTTTGAATGTCTTTCGGCTATTTGCCAGTTGGCAGCTTCAATCAGCCGACAGTCGACACACATTTACCAGCTGAGTCGAGACTGGTGCAAAGGCACGAAAAGCCCAAATATGCTGCAACATGTATACAACACTAAAGCGCTTTCAACGTGACCCCCACTCCTCTCCCCGTCTCTGTACACTAGGTTGCCTGGCAACTTATCTATCAAATGCCAAACGACAACCCAAAATCTATTAAGAGTGGCTTCCGCCTGTTGCCAGCTGCCACAGTTGCCCCCGGGCAATCGAAACAAAAAAAAAAAAAAAAAAAAATGGAAAAGAAGAGAAAAAACGAAGCAGATGGTCCAGCAAGGAGATAGTTGGGGGAATGGGTAACTGAGTATTATGGGAACTGAGTTGGGTAACCGTGAATTGGGCACGGGGTAAATGCTCGATGTGGCATATTTTGGCATTTTTGGCTTTTTGGCTCTATGAAAAGCGCATCGAGAAAAAGTGCTCGAAAAACATGTTAAGATTCTTACTCGATGAGGCTTTTTATTGTTGTTGTTTTTGTTTGCTGCTGTTGTTTCCATTTTGATTCTTTTATTGTTGTTGTTGTTGTTGTTTTCGATTTCGTTTTTTTGTTGTGCGTTTTGTTTGTGAGGCAAACTGAAACCGTAACCAAAAACTGAAATCGAAGCACTGCACACAAGACAGAGCCACAGGCAATCTCACGTTATCATGTCGAACGTTTGTCAGTCACCCAGTCAATGAGTGAGTGCTCAGTCAGTGGTTCCAGGAGGCCAGATGGAGAGAGATTACAGTACCGAGCCCCTCCCTTGTTAAGCGTTCATGTCACACAGATTAGCCAAGTTGTCGGCTGCCAGTTTTGGAACAAGAGTTCTTCGGTGATTTTGTGGGGTAAGCACAGGCAAAAAGCCGCACACCTCCAAACCCCCCATCCCCACCCACACACACACACACAACTTCAGCCAGGCAAACATACATACGAAAATAAGTAGTTGATGCATAAGAGATATAGAGACAGAGAGAGAGAGAGAGACACAGAGAGAGAGAGAGCAACGAGTCCTGGAAAAGTGAGTAATCAACTTGGTTAAGCGGGTCACGCGGCGAATGCGCAATGCGTCTCAATTTAACTGATTTTTCGTTTGTTTACTCGTTGATGGCTTTGATTCGACATTTCGAATTTTTCTTCATCATCATGCTCGAGGATCTCGTCAGAGCTCAATTAAATATGCACATTTTTACCCACTGATTTCATTGTATAGAATTAATTTTTCCTCTTCAAACAATTTCACAATGTTTTTCAATCAATCAGAAATATTCATAGGAAGTAATCTGTAAGCAAGTAATAACCATGGGCAAAACAGGCTTACAATTTTCTATGGCTTAACTATTTCAACTTGTTAATTTACTATTTTATTGTATGCGAGTTGAGACTTCTCCTTCTCCAATGCGTGACAAATACTAAAATGCCCTCAACAAGGATACAACCACATATTAAAACTTAAGTTTCTGTCACAATAATAAATAATTGATTGGCTTTATTTCTTACTTACTTTAATGGTTGTTTTTTAATTTATATGCACGATTAGTGATAAGTTTTACAGTAGTTTGAACTTGATGACAGACAATTTGAACAAACTTTAACAACAGCAGCAGTCGATTCTCTCTGTCCCTTTCGCTTCGTTTGGCCATCTCTCCATCTCCCTCGCACTGTTTAGCACTGTTGACAAACTCATTATGTTAATGTAAGTTGCACATTGTGCTAACTTTCTCCTCATTAAGTGACTTTAACGAGTTTCTTATTTTTCGAAGGAGTTGAAATTGGCCGGCAACTTTCTTGTTGTGATTAATCCGCCCATCAATGATAATTATGCGAGCAGCATTTTACTACTATTCAACTTTATTTGTTTATGTTTTTTTTTTGTTTTTTGTTGTATCTAACTTATAATATGCGATTTCTTGGCCTGTGCTATTACTTGTAATCAATCAAGAATCGATTTACAAAGTTGCACACAGAGTTTAAATTTAGGTAAGTGCTTTGCCACATTTACCATTGCTATTTACCCCCTGCCCCCGTCACTCAGTCAGTCTTAAGTCATACACACACACACACACACATACACACATAATTTCATATAAAAGTGCAATTGTTGTGTCAACTTTGAAGGCACATTTTTGGTTTCAATTCCTGTTTCCGCTTCTCTCCCACGACTCGATGGCATTCAGCCTTCTTCAAAGCGAAACACCCACTCACACACATAGACAGTCACACACACACACACACATTGGCAACTTATTTCATTGATGGATTAATAGCAGCAGAAATGGCTCTAAAAATGCGTGGGCGTCAACAATGGCTTCAGCCCCAAAACAAAAGGAATGAAGAAACTTTCGCTTTCAATAGCAGCTCTTACGGCTGCTTTTGAGGAGTGGGCGTTCAGTGGGCGAGTCTTGTGCCTCTTAGCTGCTATTTCCGCTTATTACTTGCCACACACACACACATACACATGCAGCTGGGGCTTTGAGCTGCTTCGTGCTTGTGCACTTCATCATTCGACTTTTGGGGCAAACGATCTGCCTTTTCAATGTTGTTGTTGTTGTTGTTGTTGTTGTTGCTGCTGGCTCTTCATCATTTTTATGACGCTCATGTGACAGTCATTTGTATTAATGTGCCCGACACACACGTCATAAAAAAAAAACGAAGTAAAGCCCCAGCTAAATCAAACTTCACACATTTTGTTGAACTTGAGCTTCTGCCGCTGTTGCCCTACCACAGCTCTCAACTCGACGCTCTATGAAACCACACCACACCACAGCACAGCACAGCATAGCACAGCACACCACACCTTCACCTTCAACCCAAACCCAAACCATAAAAACAACCCGCCACCACGCCCCCTTTTGCCGCCCACTCTGTTTTGCGGTTTATCGATTCAAATTGATTTTGCTTTTCCGCCTTTTGTTGCCATCGTTGTTGCTGTTGTCGTTGTCAACGACATCCTTGGCTATGTCTACTACGTCTTTACAAACCCAACCACAGTAGCCCCGCCCCCAGCGCCCCTTCGACAGTTTAGGCATTTTCGCCAGGGCTGCCGGCACATTCGTTGCTCACATTCGACTCGCTAGCAATTGTATGTTGCTCACATTCGGAAAAGCTATTGACATTGCAAATTTTCTTTTTTCACTTCTATTTCCTGTCAGTTCCGCTCTCTCTCTCTCTCTCCCTCTCTCTCTCTCTCTCTCTCTCTGGCACCCCCTTCTCTCTGTCACCCCTTCTGCGCCTTGGCACATTTTAGTCTATAGCTTTCGCATCCAGAGATTTCGTTTGCCCTCGTCAATTTATTTTGCGGCGCCAGAGAACCTGCCCGTCAAATTTGTATGTGCCACACACACATTTGCCTTGTGGTTATCCACTCACCCACCCACACACACACACACACATCTACTTATGCTGCACACACACACACACACACACAACAATTGTCCCTATAGTGGTAGAACAGTTCAAGGCAACTCTAGATTAGCGTCAAACACTGTCAGATCTGTCACAAATATGGATGTCTGATTATATTAATAGAATCAACTATTTGCAAAGATTAATATTGATGAAATTATGAACTTTTCATTCAAGTTCTGTGCATCTCAACCTCAACTGATTGCTAAGATCAAATGCAACCCCTTTATGCAAATAGCAACGATCTTTAACTTTGATTTCCAAGTTCAAGTTCAATTTCAAAATGCATTTCTAAGAAACTTAAATTTTCAAATTAATATTGAATTAATTTATAATAAATTGAGCACAAAAACGTTTGACTGTTTGTTCAACTGGACACCCACAGAAAACCAGAAGTAGGAAAAACTGCTTCAAAGACGATCTCTGCCAAGCCCAGAAGTTCCAGTAGCAGTAACAAAAGAAAATAAAAAGAAAAAAAAATAACTATTCCCATATCGATGAAGAGCAATCTGTTTTATCTAGCTTACTTCAACTTTAAGGATAAATTGTGGAATTTTGCACAGTGCATGAGTCAACAGTTTTGGGGCATTAACACAGGACATGGAGAACCTACAAAAGAAAACCAAAAAAAATAAAAAAAAATAGAAAGAAAAAAATGGAAAGAAAAAAACGACACGCCAGGAATCGGCAAATGGATGAGGTAAAAAATATATACACAAGCAGAGGGGTCTCGATGGAGGTGTACACACACACACACACACACACATGTTGCGAATGGGTATTTATAAATACATACGCACTGTATATATAATAATATTTATGTGTTGATCGCATGAAATGCGTTGTATAAATTTAGCCAGACTTTTATTCGACAATATTTTCCATTCTTTCGCATTTCTTTCTCTCTTTTTTCGTTTTTCGTTTTTCGTTTTTTTTTTTTCCTTTTTGCCTCGAGGATTTTTATGGGCTCATTCACTTTTGCGCCTACATTTCTTTATTGTAAGCCTGCAAAGTGCGGGGGGAGGCATGCCACGAGGGGCTACCAACTTGCTGCGTTTATTATTAACTGTCGCAATGTTTGAGGGACGATAATAAAAACCAGGGAGACCAGGGAGGTGCAAAAAACTTTGGCAAGTGCGAAAAGCAACAAAAAAAAAAAAAAAAAAGGGAGGCAGCATATAAAAGCAAGAAAAATTGACAGGAAATACACAAAGTGAATGAATGCGACTATATTCGTTATTCGCATTCACTAGTCACTATTCGTTATTCGTTATTCGTATTCATGTGTGTGGGAGTCATGTGAGCATAATAAATTCGTGGCACAGGGTGTTTTACCGGGCAGAGGGGCGTAACTGCATTTACACTCTGCGGATCCAACACAACCACCACCACCCCCCACCCTCCCTCCAGAGGCAACGTAGACGGCGCGGCTTATGCGGTTTATGCCTGCCACTAAAATAGCAGAGGACGCGTGCCTCCAAATGACTGCAACAAAAGCAATAACAACAACAACAGCGAAAAGATTATAATAAAGACATTAATACCAAAAGCCACAAAGCAGAAATGGCTTAGATGGGTGAAATCTATTAAAGTGCCCTGAAAGACACTAAATAAATGAAAACCAACCTTATAAAAGTGTCTCAGCTACAGTAACATTTAGGATCTCTAAGCTGGCTATTATTATTATTATTATTATTATTGGTTCCACAAAGTTGGCATTAACCTTTTAGCTTTACGTATCGAAAACGGTTCGATTTGACACAAGCATTTAGGGATCTTTTATATTCTTTGATGTGAATATGGATTAATTTTTTTAATTTGCATTTGCTGATTGCAAAGGTTTATTTATTTCTGAAAAATGTTAGAAACTATTCAAAGTACACACAAAACGAGTGGTTTATTTTGGAAGAAGATTCCTAAAAGTAGAGCAGATCATCAGTAAGAAGTCGTCAAATTTTCGACTATCTAAAGTTGTAAAGTTGTCGCTCCGACGAGGAAATAACTCGTTGTTTTATGGAATAATTCCAATACTCATTTTTCACTGTAATATCCTTATAAATATTAAATTAATAATGAACACGACATAATCAGTCCTGCATATATATGGCCATGTTGTATGCCACGCTGTCCTGAGGCGGGCTGCTTAATTAAACTGGCCTTTTGTGCAATTTCAGATTATTATTGGGTTGCCGATTGAGGTACTTTGGTTACGCCTCAAGGTATGCAACAGTAAATGTTTGTATTATTGTATACATATATATATATAAATATATATATATATATATATATACTGATTTGCCTGCCAATTAACCTCACACGCATGTCGAACAATTTGGGAATCTCGCGCAGTCATAAAAAAGAATGACAAAGTTCCGAAATCCGCACAAACCTAACTCAACCAAGCGACTCACGTTAAGTTTAAGGGTTTGGGTGCTGCAAGGTGAAGTTAATGGTGGGGATGGCAATGGGAATGGGAAGAAGGTGCTGCGGCGGCAGCTGTCAATCAACGGCACAAAATAAAGTCTAGACGACCCGTTTAATGATCTTCATGCAGCCACTCAGGCGCAACCCAACCAATCCAACCCAACCCACTTGGACTGGGCGAACACGTATCACAAACAGCCACAAAAGCAAAAGCGAAACATAATGAAAAGGGAAAGTGCAAAATACACACACAGACAGACACACACACACACACAGAGAGACTCACACACACATGTGCAAAATTAAATGCAAAATACATTTAAAAAAGAGAAGAAAGCGAAAAAAAAGTACAACAACGCAGAAAATAAATAAATAAATGAATGCCAAAGCAAATCATAAAAAGAAGGCAAGACACAAAAAAAGGAGAGCTCATTGAAGGGAGCTAGGAGGGCTGGGTGGCTGGGTGGCAAGGCGGCCTGGCTATGCAAGCGCATGCTGAGCATAATGAAGCAGCATTCGCAGCAACAGCGGAGCAGAGAAGAGGGGCAGCCAGAAGGTAGAGCAAAAGACGCGCCACTTGAACGTAATCAACGCAGAACAATCACGTATCTATCCATCTCTGTCTGTGTGTGTGTGTGTAGGTGTGTGTGTGTGTGTGTGTGTGTGTGTGTAGGGGTGTGTGTGTGTGTGTGTAGGTGTGGCTGGTTTTTTGTAGCAAAATTAAACGCATGCCATAATAATGCGATTTTTCTTCATTTTGGAGACCATCGCATCCCATAAGCATCCCCATATGACATCAAATCAGATGGTAATATAGACGAGCGAGCGCGTGCACGACTCGAAAATACCCTGCACCTGGCGATAGGCCTACAACCCAAGATTAACAAATTGCAAACGATTTTTGTAGTCTTCTCCAAATCGAATCGCTACTCGAGAAATATGCTAAAATCTCAAATGATAAGCTGACAGCAGACGATATGTTATCGATGAAATGTTATCGCATTCTCGATCAAAGATCCGCTGCATCCTCCAGGCGTACGTACTCAAATCTGTCAGACTCCATGTGAAAAATGGGGAAAACAATGTAACTAAATCATTTGAAGTGATGAACAACACCCATTAACTCGAAGATCTTCTAATATAGGGTATGCACGTGTATAAGAAGACATCACCCCGATGTGGCGAATATGGAGCAACTGAGAGGGCGGACAGAGACACCTTTCACACGGCTGGGCGACAACTGATGCCAAGCTGACAACCACAAGACGCAAACACGTCACTGGCAAACTGGCAACGGAAGAGTAGAAGCTGCAGCAACGAGAGGGTGAGCTGGATCAGGGTCGTGTGGCGGCTTAGGGGGGGTCTGAGAGGAATGAGGGGTGGGTCTGCGACACAGGCTGCAACCCAACCGACAGTCGCCAGTCGACAGCCGGCTTGGCTGCCTTTTGTAATTTTCTGCGCATAAAAATCGCATTTTTCTTCTTTCTGCTTCTTCTTTACCCTCGACTCTAGAGACAAAAAATAAAATAAAAAATGGAAAGAAAAAAATTAGGCTGGCTGGAGAGAGAGTTCAAAAATTAAAGATATACCGTAACTCAGAATGGGGTAGCTCCAATTATAGCACACCACTTGTAACGTCCTGCAGAGCATATCAATTAAAAATAACTCATTAACAGCATGAGACAGACAGAGAGAGAGAGAGAGAGATAGACAGAGAGAGAGACAGAGCTGCTTAACAAAGTTGGAGCATATTAAATGCTTTTAGCCTAGTAAGGGTATTTGATGATCGGATAGAAGTAGTTAGTGATTGCATCAGCTTGGTTTCTTAATGCCGCCTTCGCATTAAGGCAGCTAACTAAAATTGGCATATGTGAGACGTACGTGAAAGCAGCAGGCACTGTAGATGAGGCAGAGAGGGTGAGGGGTCGGGTGAGGAGGCGGTCTCTAGACGTTGACGTATTGCTGGGGTGAACAACATGAATGCCACAGCTGCATTAGGCGGCAGAAAAGAAAGAAAAGTGCGCATTAAGGCGAAATAGCTTCCAGTTGAGCCCTTCAATCTTAAAGCAAACTAATCAGCTTACGAACACTTTTTGGCACTTAGCTCTCAGTTTTGTGTACTTTCGTTGTTGTAGTTCTATACACACAGTTGCGGTCAAAATAATAGTTGCATTTGATAAAAATATTACTCATTTTATGGTGATAAAATCGGCACCTCTTCAAAATCTTTAATATGCAGCAAAATGTAAATGTCAACACAACAAACCAATAAATATTTGTTTTCTGATTCGGGAATGTTTTAAAATTGTATTATTTTCTTAATACTAAACGTTTTAAAATATAACATCGCTTTTTGTTAATACATTTTATAGCTTTGACAACTTTTAATATTGACTTATCTTCAGCATTGATTGCTTGTGTTTTAATCAAATCCGAATTTTTCAACTAAATTAAAGATATTTTTTCTTAACAAATTTCAGAACATATTATTTTGACCGCAACTGTATGCATGTATAGCTGAACACAATATTGAAATTCAGTTTGACTGATAAGTTTTATATCTTAATATTATTTGAAGTAAGAAATTGAGCTTGGTAGCTTTGAGGTATTTCTTTTCTCAACATTTTTAATCTCCTCAATTGCCTGGGTAAAGCTCTCAACTTGACCTGATACGTATTGTGAGATAAGGCAAGTCCACATCAGCATGTTTATTTTAGAGGTGTGATCCACCAACGATAGCCGATAACGATAACGCTTGCTAAAAATATAAAAAAAAATATGTAAGAATGATATAGTCGAGCGAGGTCGATTACCAGACTCCGTTGAACCCAAGACTTTAGCAATTAAATACTCAAATACAGAATGATACTTCTGTTTGCTGCTGCTATTTATAGTTGTACAATATTAAGTCAAGGTATATTGATAACCAATCAGAAAGCTATATCTTTAAAATAGTGATTCCGATTCGCATCGCACAGTAATAATTTAAATTCAATTGCGAGCCGCTGCAATTCAGCGACAATCTAAAAATATTTGAGTGCATAAAACACTTGGTGGACAAAAGAAACGTGGAGAAATAATAACAATCGCATTGTTTTAAGTCAGACTATTAAGTTTCCTTTGTATTGCAAGCAATTTGAGACCGTTGCTCAACACCGCTGAACAATATTAAGTTATATATTATTATATGTATATCAATTTCAGGGCATTTGCATTATGGGTATTCCATGGCATTCTTTTCTTCTCTCTCGCTTTTATTATGTTATGAATTTCAGATGCTTAAAAGAGCTCTGGGTGCGTTTTTTGTTGCTTTTTATGACATTTGAAATTAGTTTTTCATTTAAATTATGTGCGTCCCGAATGTTAACCCTTTTTTATGATGATGCTTTTGGCTCATTGTCAGGCTGGGCTCACTTGGCCAAATGTAAATGTAACTGTAACTGTATCTGTATAACAGTATAACTCTGTATCTGTCTATCTGTGTATCTGTCTATCTGTCTATCTGTGTATCTTATTCATTATTTTTTTCACGCCCAGCAAATTAAGTCAATAAAATGCCAAAGAAATTTATGCACTGAAAGTGTTAAAAAGCAGCAATCGCCACTTTTTTTTTTTTCTTTTGTGGAAGTGCGAATAGGAAATGGAGCTGGCAGCTGGGAGGGGTGTGGGGTGTGAGGCGCTATGGGTGTGGTATTGCTAGATATAGGCGCATTCCTAATTTCCTGTAGGCCTAGTCTGCTGCCTACTTTGTGTCTGCCATTTAATTTGATTGTTATTTCCTCGAGCGCCAATTGCCTGGCCAGGAATCCCAACAAGCAGTGCGGCGAGGCGTCAAAACAAAAGAAATGGCCAAATGTTTGGCCTGCATACAAATTTCGCATTAGCCGGCATCCAAATCGAATTTGGTTTTCTCAAGTGGTGTGTGTGTGTGTGTGTGACTATGTGTGTGTGTGTGTGACTATGTGTGTGTGTGTGACTGTGTTTGTATAATGAAGTTGATACCGTTCGGTTTGCCTGCTTCTTTGCAGTCAGTATTGAAAATGGGGAACATATTGGACCGGCCCCCTAATGGGCCAGTTGTTGTCCATGGGGGTTGGCATTGCGATTAGAAGGGGGTGCCTGCTGGGACAGAAGAGATGAGAGGGGGAGGGGAGTGGTGTGTGTGTGTGCTTGGTTTTGGTTTGGTTTGGTTTTTTTTTTGCCTGACACATGCCGTGCGCCTTTCATTGGCACATTCATCCATCCAGTTATTCATTCATTCATTCATTCATTCAATTCATTCATTACGATTGTAGTCGCATATAAAACTTTCATTTTCATTCATTTTCAATCGCCTGGCGAACTTGAAGGCGGGGGGCCTTTAAGCGGCATTAAAACCACCCCCTCAATATATAAAAATTGCTATTGCAAGCAAGCAACCACCCACCCAAATCATATACACCCCTCTGCAAATCATACCCACCCTTCGCCTTTATAGTTATTGGCATTTTTTTGATATATATCTTGTACAGAATCTTTGCTAGAGTTTTATTGATGCAGATGAAACAGTTCTGCGTAGAAGCGAACCCTGCCAGCGCTGAACCGGTTCACAAATGATTTGATTAATGTGAATGGACAACTATCTAGAAACTGCTAAATCGATAAAATACATGAAATTTAAATATTTCATGTTTAGAATACAAATGGGTTAAGTTCTAACTAGATTTTGAGTTCCGATCAAAACTTCAACATTTTGAATACTACACAAAAAGTTAAAGTTGGATTCTGAATTGGAATTTGAACAATTTCTGACTTGTTAAACTCGAAAATGGAATTCAGCTATTAAATAAGATATATTCAATTGGTACTAAGCGCTATATATGTAATATGTATGCTATATAGGCTTAAGCATCAGTTTTATCTTTATTTATTTTATTTATTTAATGTATAAATAAAATCACATCAAAAACGAAAAAGAACATTTAAAATTGAGTTCTTGATAATAGAAATTGAAGACTCTGAATTATCTTAAAGTCGGTTTTCTTTCATTTAGGCCGGTTGCCACTGCCAGCTGCAGATTTCTGTTTTGCCTGTTCTTCGTCTTCTTCATCTTCATCTGCGTCTTCATCTTCTTCTTGTTGTTCTTTTTTTACTTTTGCGATTTGCACAATGCACATTGCAGAGACGCATTTGTATTTTATCGCCGAGGCTTAATTTGAAGGGGCGGCAACAACATGTTCGGCTATATATATTTATATATATGTATATATATATATTCTATTATTGGTGGTGGTGTTGCTAATGCTGCTGGAGTTCTGGGGCGCTGCTAATGGTGGTGATGGTGGTGGTGGTTTAGAATAATGCACCACCAACTACGTCTTGCTTCGCCCAAGTAACCAAAATAAGAAAGGCAAATCCGACGATTAAATACACTTGTCTGATCAAAAGTGAAACTGCTGGCAACTAAATTCCACAACTAACAAACCGATTGTGCCTATGTCAGCTATATGTTATGTAGTAGTCCGATATTGATGTGGAGTCTGCTTTCGAATGATCATTCCTATGCTGTGTATATGATATAGAAACAGACAGACGCCAATCAAGAATAATATATATATACATATATAATGGACTGGGAGACGTCTCTTTTGATGCGTTACAAACTACACAAGCCTATGCAAGGATACCAATTTAGAGAAAAACATCTCAACTTGTGGGGCGCCGTCGCCAGCAGCGGATCTCCTGCTCTGCTCTGCTCTGCTCTGCTCTGTAATTTGGTGACGCATCAAGGCAACAACTACTCTTACATATGCTACACGGACACACACACAGACACACACACACACACATAGACATATACTGTCACATTTGTTCGCCTTGCCCTTTGGCAGCTTCTTCTTCTGTCTCTTCTGCTGTTTTTAACACATTTGTCTTAGATTTCCGAGTCAATTACATTTGATATGTGTGTGTATGTGTGTGTGTGTGTGTGTGTGTGTGCGAGTGTTAGCCTCCCCATCCATTTCCATCTCTCACTTGTGCAACACTTTAATAAATTTTGTAATTTTTCTTGAGCTGCTCTTCTCGAGAGTTGCTCAACTTGCTTAGTCAGCTGCGACGCCAGCGGCGTTGCCATCAAAAGACGCTGCTTATAAGAGCTGAAGCCAAAACACCCACCTACCCCTCCCCCACCCCCTACCACCACCCAAAACACTCGGTTGGCCCTTGGGGGCCATGCGAATGGTAAGCGAAATCGAGTTGTATATATTCCTTAAGAGGCCCTTTGGCTTTTTTTTAGACGCGTCTGTGAAAAATCTCATGCGAAGCTTTTTGCTCTCCGCTCACCTCACATTTCCCCCTGCTGGACCTGGCGTGCGTGGCAAACGGAAGTTGGACTTGAAATACATTTTTTTTGGTAGCTACTTCTAGCCAAAAAGTCGAATACAGAGTCGAATACCGACTTGGTAGCCCGAGCACGTAATTCAAATTTTACAATGTTTACATGCCTTATGTGGCACTCTCACTCTCTCTCTCTGCCTCTGCCTCTGTCTGTGTCTGCCTCTTTCACGCTGCAGCAACATATGTTTGATGATCCAATGTTGCTTAAAGATATATAACTATCCTATGCAAGCATTTACATATAGATTTATTTTGTCGTGCTTGCGTCTAATCCATTATCAAGACACGAAAAAAAAACCAAGCAGTTCTGCCAGTTGATGTTTGCTTTTCAAGAAGTGTAGTTAGAGGGGGGGGGGGGGGGGGGGGGGAAGGGCTGGGTAGGCGTCTGTCTCACAGAGAAGAGTACGTAAAATAATTAGAAAATTAATTACTCTTGATTGCCATACGGAATATTTGAAATGATTCCAACTGCAGCGACAAGTCAAAAGCGCAACGATAAATCAACAAATACTCAAAAAGTTAAAAGGGAAATGTCCCAAAAGGAGCCAATCAAATATAATCGGGTAAATATTAGGTCCGATTTAATGGGCTCAGTTCACTTTTTTTGCCATGTCGCCATAGCATATCCATTTCTAGCCATTTTACAATTACAGGGTATTGCGAAGGCTTGAAAATCAATAAGTAATCAAATTGAAAATTCGCAAAAAGTTGTTGACTATCATCATCATTATTGGCAAATGAAATACTTCCGTTTATATTATTATTTATTATACTTAAATGAAAATGAATTATTTTTAAAAGTTAAGTAAAAAAATATGGAAAATCTGTTTAAAAATATTAACATTTCTTGAGATCATTTTACACAAATTTGTTTTTAAAGAAAATGTGTTTTTTTTGACATTTAAAAGAAAAGTATTAAAAGAAATGTTTCAATATGCTAATGTTGTGAAAGGATTTAGTATGTTTTTCACTTTGAACCTATTCCGCAGGACAAAAACATTGCCAGTATTCGCAACTTAATAAAAACAAAACGGAAAAAAAACCAGCTGCAAAATTACGCTTTAAATTGCAAGTGCGTTTTTTATGCCCTTAGAGCTTTTAACTAATAACTGTTAAAACAGGCGAAGGAAAGTGCAAAACAGAAGTGGAGAGCAGAGAATAGCGAGTAGAAAGAGTAGAGAAATAAGCGTAATTAGTGCACAGTTTTGGCCTTGGGCCATCATTTGGGAGCCAACTTCTTTTGCCCTGCGTGCTGTGAATGGCCGCAAATGTATCTCGTACGAGCATTAAATGTATCTCAAAGGTGCAGAAACACATCTGGAACAGCAACAGACACAACCACATTTCAGTGAGTAGATGGCAAAGAGTCTCCACACTCTGCTAAACTAAATTGCTCTATAAACTATGAGCACTAACTAAACTAGGCGTTTATAGCAGCGAACTAGATTTTGTGAAAGTGAGAAAGAGTCCTCGAGGCATATGCAAGCAGAGCGTGTCGCCTTAACTGGGAAAAGATACTCCAAGGACATAGAAGTCCTCAGCTCAACAAAGCACAATAGATCTAGTAGATCGCAGTGCAGTTATCCCAATTATAATAATAAATAATCCAATCTCGATGACTTTTTATTAAAATGTTAGAAGCATATTATGACACATAACTGTAGAATTTGGTTAGCCAAATAGTATTCAAAGATATGGGCCAATTCGGCTGAACATATATGTATGTATGTATGTAAGAGCCAAGAGTCTAGCACAGAGTGTTTGTAGTCGTTTCATGTTTGTCGGTTTATTAAACCTCAACATTTGTGCTACTTTAAAGTTAGCTAAGCAGTAGGCAACAGCAGCTCGAAAACAACCCAAATTTGGAATGTAAAATGCGAAATAAAATTGTGGCCCCGAGAATTGTAAGCAGCTGTTTTTCAGCCACAACATTTACCTCTAAAAGTATCTCAAAAATGTGCAACAACAACAGCTGCCTTTCGATAAAAATGTGGCATGATGTACTATGTTCCAAGGCAGGCACGCAGGCAGTGGTAGTGGTAGTGGCAGTGGCAGTGACAGTCAGGAGCAGGGGGTAACAAACAGTTCATGGCACGCTTGGTTGGCTTCCAGCCAGGAGACGGCAGACTGAAACTGAAACTGAACCGCTCTCTCCGCCTCCTCGCTGTCCCTTACCACTCACTGGGTTTCCAGGTAGCTGCACAGTTCAACCACTCACACACACACATACACACACACCCAGGTAGGTCAGTAGTCAGCAGTCCCTTGGCTCACTCTCTCCCTTTCGCTCTCGGCCAGCTCTGTTTGCGTTTCGTAACCAATAATTGTAGCAACAGCAACAAATTTGTTTTGCCTGCGACCCACCGATCCTAATGTCCAGGCCGATTATGCTATATTTGTCTCTCTTTTGTACACATCCCTCTCCCTCTCTCTCTCTCTCTCTGTGTTTTTTTTTCTTTAATATTTCGCCCGCTCATTTTGTCACATTTATTCTCTTCTTTTCTATATTTTGTAGCTGCGAGTTTTTCTCATTTTCCTATTTCGATTACCATCTGCCCTTTGCACTTGCTCTCGCCGCTTCCTTTTGATGTTTACATTTTGTATTTCTTCTGTTCTTTTTCTTGGTTCATATTTGATAAGCACATGTTCCACATTTTGTGGCAAGTGTGATAATTCGAAATGTTATCTGCAGCCGCTTCGAAACTCGAACTCTCAAAGTCTATAAATCGCTCTCATCGATCAGCAGAGACAAACATGTGGCGAGCACATGTGCGACGCTTGGAAATATGCAGAGAAACAAAGAGAGAGAGAGAGAGAGAGAGAGAGAGAAGAAAAAATAAGGGAGTTTGATAGTTAGATGAAATATTTAAATGCTCGAATAACTTTAAAGATCTGAAACTTGCCCATATCAGATAAAGTGTTAAAATTGGGTAAAAGACAAATCGATAAAAATCGATCATTTCGATAAATTCAAAAATACTGTCAGTACTGTATTTGGTTGGTAGATTGTTGGCGATCGCCTGCAAAGATCGGCATTAATACTTGCCTCAGAGCTGCGTTTAACTCGAATCGAATTTAAAATAAATATTTAAATGTTGTTTTTAATTTTTATTTTAATTTTGTTTTTTTTTCTGTTAACTGGAAAGTGAAGTGCTAATTTTCATTTTGAAATTCAGCTTAAAACACTTCAAACAGGTAGTTTTGCAACTCTTCGTGTTAAATGAATATAAATAATATTATTTCAATAACTTGGCAAGAAACAACTGCTGTAACTAAAAACGAAGCGAGAGATTTGTATTCTGTGAAGTACTTTTTTAATTAAATGATGACTGTAAACTTTGAAGTGCTCTTGCCTCATTGCACAGTCGATGCCTCACTCGATGGTGAACTTGTGAAAGTATTCATTTCACCCATTTAGCAATAATGATCAAGAACCAAATTAATTTCATATTCAAGATAAACATTAGCTTTTATTGAGTGCAACATCAATCTTTAAATATAAGCAGCAAAAGTGCTTTTAATCATTATGCAAAACTATTTAATTGACTTAATTGCTAAGTTGTGCAATTTAGATTTGAGTTGAAAGCGCAATAATTCTACACTGACTGCCAAATGTGTGTGGCCAGGCAGTGAAGCAATTAAAAGCTCAAAGTGTCTAAGCTGCTGCCAACTGAATAAAGGTGCGAAGCGGATGATGGGCGGGGCTCAAGCGGAACGAGGGCGTATCCAGCATGACTGCAGAGCTGGCAACACAAAAAAATGAACACAACTCTCGAATGACTGACTACGTGATGCCCTGTAACCAGTAACCAGTAACCAGTTGCCAACTGATATTTTTCTGGCGTCAACAAAATAAAACAACAAATTTTGAGACTATTAAAAAATCAGCACATTTCAAGCCGATGTCGCAATTTTAAGTTATCGTAGTTGCTCCAAAGATGCCATCTCAGCGTTTGTTAACACATCCGTTGCTCAAAAGTGCACAGAGTATTCAAATAGAGTTGCTGTATTTTTTAGTGCTTAGAGATTATGCACAACCGCAGATAAATAAATAAACAAGGGTTAAGCTAGAAAAAACCGAGAAAAAAAACGAAACGAAACGAAACAGGACAAAACAACAATAAAACTATGAGAACCAATTTGAAGAGCTTAGTTTGGCGCTTGCTAAAAAAAAACAACATCCCAAATAAAACTAAGCAGGTGCTGGACTAGAAAATACCCTGTTAAGTAACCAAATCGAAAGCAGAAATTGTCGTCTTCATTGATCTGTATACCATATAATAATATAAGGCAGATGTGATTATATATTTAAGTAACACGCAGCCCAAAACAGCAGAGATTTGTCTTAATGGCTCATCAGCTTACCTGTAAAAAATATGAGAGAAAACAAATGATTAGTAGATGCATAAAAAATGATTTAATCTCTAAAAACTAGAGGAAATCAGAATATATATTCACAGCACGAATAATAGCTATTAATATGACATTTAACTGCATTTAATTGTCATTAAAATATATTCAATTTGCTCGCTTTGCAATAGAAACCGCAACTAAATTGAATATTTTATGAGAAGCAGTTACAGAAACCGATGTTATTACTATATATATATATATATATATATATATATATATATATAGAGCAGACACGAAAGCTGAAATAAATCATATTTCAATTCAATGAAATGAAGTAAAATCGATATATGAAACACAAAATGTAGGTTTTGAGGGGGGTTTGGGTGTTAATATACAACTCTGTTGCCACTGCGAACGTGTGCAGGGCATACGTGGAATAAAGCGTGTGTTAACATATGTATATCAAAATATGATATGATACCGAGCATAAAATAACAGCAGCACCTACAACAATAAAATAACAAGCAACAACCACAATCGCAAAAACAGAGAATTGCAGCACAAATGTAAAGCTTAGCCACAAGCTCACAATGTGGAACGGCTCCGTCCGGAGCCTGACGGTTTGACGTATACGTCTAGCCACTAAGTGGGCTTCTCAATGTTTACGTGTGCTGTGTGTCTGTGTGTGTGGAATACCACAAGCTGGCTGTGGGGATACAATTGTCAAGGCTAAAGGCAGAAACAACAACAAACCGACATATTGGACTTGAGAGGCAGGTATTAAAAGGTATCAAGAGAGAACAATAAAAAAAAATAAAAATAAACAAGAAAAACGGATTGAGGTCCTTGCAGCACACATGTCCCCAAACGTATCTATATAGGCTGACATATGTGTGGCACATTGAAAGTTGCGACATTTGCAGACCAATGAACTTCACACAATATGAGAATACGAATTTTAGAATGTCGGAGACATTTATAATATGTTTTTATTGTTGTTGCTGTTGTTCTTGTTGCTATTGTTGCTATTGTTGATGGGGAAAGTATTTAGAAAGGATAACAGACAGGTGTCACAAAATAGTTGAGCGTAGAAGACACTATTCGCATGTGTCCCGTTGAATGGGCTTTAATAAACTAATAAACCACTCAGATCATTCTGTAACTTGTTGCAGCAGCTTCCCGAAAGCTTAAGTAGTAAATGGCTTGAAATTAGTTGAATTAAACTAGTTGAAGAAACTTAGCTCGTAGTAAAGTTTTCCTTGTGAAACTGACAAGTTTGCTTGTCATACGTTTATTATTATAAGGGAACTATATGCATATATCCTGAGGTAACTTGGGCTTGGCAAACAGAGCCTAGACCGAGCTGTAAATGTGTTGAAATTAGTGGTATCTTCGCACTAAATATCATACATATAGTTGTCACCAAAACAAACAGATATCATAAAATAATATTATACAAGTTGCTGAAGTCAATCGAATAACAATATCCACAAAATCAACACGTATTCATAATGCGTAAAATGTTAACTGATCTAAATCAAATATGTACTAAGTCGAACACAAATTGTTGTTGCTGTTGCATAATTAATCAGATAGCATGCTAGGCATGTGTATGTGTGTATCTTAACTTGGCCAAAATGTTCGTTTATTACACTGATTGTTTGTCCTTGCGAGCCATCAAATTACGTACATCAATGTACTTATGAAAGAGTGAAACAAAAATACACACAGACAGAGAGAGAGAGAGAGAGAAAGAGAGAGACAGATAATTTATTCATGTAATTTCCAGAAAATTTCCAAACAGCAAACGCTTCAAATTGTTTACATTTTGCGTTAATTAAATTAGGTAACTAAGACCATTTGCTCTCTCTCTCTCTCTCTCTTTCCCCACTCTCCTCCTTTCATCCCTTTATCTCTCCCTCACTCTCTCTGTATTTCTCTATCTGCCCCAAGTTGTTGCCAAGGCTTTGCAGCTTGCTTTGATTTGATTTATTTTCAAAAGACAAGTGAGTGGGCGGGGGGCAGGGGGCGGGCTGGATCCATCATCATCAACAACCGCACATAACTATTTCGAAAATTGCTTGAAAAGTTGTTGATAGCCAAAATCATAGACAATCAACGCCTGAATGGATGCTGAAGGGGGAGGGGCAGGGGGATGCGGCAGAGGAACGCGCAAAACCACTCTCCAATTCTCACCCACAGCGAAGAAAAAAAATCGAAACCAAAAGTGTGCCCAAGTCGCGGCGGGTGTATTTAATTTCACTTAAATCTTTCAATTAAAACTTTTAATTGATTTCACACACCCACACCCACACACACACACACATGTGGATTATAAAAAAGCATAACATATTTAAAGTGAATCACTCCTTTGCCAATAAAATTGTTGTTGCTTGCGGCAATTAATTTATACGTGCTACAAATATGGCATTCAATGAAATAAGACTCATAATGCATAAATAGTCGACTCTATAGTTAACAAGTGTAAATTTGCACATACATCAGCATCACACACACACACACACACACACACACATACACGCACAGCCACAGACATATTCATTGATATTTGATTTGAGCAAATAATTAAATGCATTCATAATATTGAGTGTATTGCATTATTTTATTAATTTATTAAACCAATATTTTCATTACAGTTTCAATTGGAAGCGGATTAAGTGCAAAATAGGGATTAAGCTGGCGCCACCTGGCGTTGCCACACGCACACAAACTAACCAGGAAAGAAAAGCGCAGTAAATACTTCGATAATATGATATGATATGATAATATAAATGATATATCATAAACACTTCATGAACAGAGCGACAAATGAAACGAAATGAAAGTGAAGTCAATCCACAGCAATCCACAGACCCGCAGATATTCAGAAAATGCATTTCCAATATGCATATGAAAATAAGAAATATTTAAGAAATTTGTACAGTTCCTTAATTTACAATACTGTTGCAGAAAGCATTATAGAAATATTTCTGCTACGATTGCTGCTTTAAAATAGCCATAGCAGAAAAGTGTTGCTCTGCAGGAGAGCAGCAATAGCAAAAGGAACAAGAGCAAGCCGAGAGCTTAGCAGCTAATACAGATTATAGATATAGTTCTTCATAGCAGTTGCAAATTGAATTCGCTCTTGGATGACCTTTTCTTGTGGCATACGGCAACTTATATTTTAAACCTGTAATCACCAACGATTAAAATTTAATTCGACTCGGCTGCTGATGCTGGTCCGCAATAATTATGCTTTGATTAAATGCTACAAATTTGTGCACAACTTTATTATGCCCTTTGAAAACAATTTCAATGGTTTCAGGTCAGAATAAATGTACATCAATGAGATGGAGATAGACAGTTGTTAAATGTTGTGATTAATTACAGGTTGTACACACGCACACACACACACACACACACACACACCCAATTGCATAAATTTATTTGCGTTGTTTTAGTTACTTGGGTTTTATGAGGATTTTTAGCTGGAAGCAAACCGCAAACGGCAAAAAGCAACAATTGAAACGAAAACACAAAAGCATTAAATGCATAATTTAACCAATGTAAGCATTTAAATAATTGTTGTTTTCTCTTTTGAGTGGGAAACACAAACATATGGAAATTGAAGGCAACATTTTCCATGTTTTCACGTTGCAAAAATGATTTCCATGCATTGCATAAAATTAAGTACGAAAGTTGTTGGAACTTGACATTTTCCGATTACAACCAAATAGATTTGGCGAACAAAAGTAATCGCAGTTTATTGATGACGATGACATGTGTGTGTGTGTGTGGATGTGTGTGTGTGTGTGGATGTGTGTGTGTGTGTTGTGTAATTAAAACGGAACCCTTAGGAAATGCAGATTTAACGCCCATGTGCTTCGACACTTTTGGCATTGACATATTTGCAAAGGCGAAAAACCTCTTCAAATTTGCATGTGGACAAGAAAAAAGAAAATACACACACACACACACACACACACATGCATACACTACAAATAAAAGAAAACATAAAAATATGTATAAGGAAAATGTGACAACATTTCGATATGCCCAAGGGCAGGGCATACAGCTCACTGGCTAGATGCAGGTGGAGCGGGGCATGCTGGGAGGCATATATGCTATTGTTGTTGTTGTTGTTGTTGCCACTGCTAGTCTGGGTACACAGAAATCGCCAACATATGTTAACAAAGCGCCCAAGAAAATGTGCTCATCAGCAACACTGCGCGAAACAATCGATTGCCTTGTGTTAAAGTTGAAGTTGAAGAATTTTCCAAACTAGGCACTAAAGAACCCATGTTGAATACACCAGTCAGATTAGTAGATCAGCCGATTAGCTAATCCCATTTACCAGTTGGTCTGCCAAACAATGCCGAAAAGTTGATGGAGGTAAAAATGTATAATTGCCAAACAAAACCAGATAAGCTGGTATTTAATATAAAATTTAAGTAATTAAATAGAATTAAAATAAATATGTAATGCATGTAATTTGTTATTCCTAGTGAAGTAGTTAGCATCGTCGACCTATGCTTTTGGCCATGGCTGTTTGCATGCATGCATGCGTGTATGTGTGTGTGTGTGTGTGTGTGTGTGTGTGTGTGTGGCAACTAAACGCCGTGATAAATTAGTCGGATAGCGTCGTTGCTTGCGTGTTTTGCTTGGAGTGTATAAAATTTTCGTGTTTTGCTTGTTTTTTTTTTTGTTTTTAATTTTTTCCTTTGGGTCTCTTAGCCGCTTGCGCTTTTATACGCCAACAGCTGACAGCGCACACACACACACGCACACAAAGAGTGAGAGAGAGGCTTGCATGCATGCCCGCTCCATGTGTGTATGATAAATTAACATAAGATTAGCGATCAGCAGCAGAAGCCGAGGCAGAAGCAGAAGCAGAAGCAGAGAAAAAGAAAACAAAAATTAGCCCAGCGTAAAACAAAACGGGCGAGCCAAAAATGTGGGGGAGAGGCGAGAGAAGAGGAACTGATGGAATGGGATGGTGGAATGGATGTTGAACTGGTATGGCAGGGTATGGTAGGGCTGGGCAGGGGGAGAGGAAGAGGGAGAGGGAGAAGGGGACAAGCATAAATGAATAATGTGCACTAAGCGTAAAACCCACATGAGAATTGAAATTAAAAGGACAATAGATAAAACACACGCACAGCCAGCCCAAAAAGAGACGTGTGTGACAGCGGGAGAGTGGGGAGGGGAGGGGGGAGTACAGGAGAGCAGGGACGGAATAGTCGTGTTCTCGTATATCCTGCGACACACACACACACACACACAGAGGGAGGCTTGTGCGTTTGCTTCAAATCGTAAATAAATAAAAATAACAACAGCCACTAAAAGCAGCTTAAGAGCCTGGGAGACAGAAAGAGTGAGAGAAAGAGCACAAAAGAGAGAGAGAGAGAGAGAGAGAGAAAGAGAGAAAACACAGCAGTCAATAAACACTACACAACATGCATTGTGCGTGTGTGTGTGTGTGTGTGTGTGTGTGTGTGTGTGTGTGCAGGACAATTACTTAAGTTTCCTTAAATATTTGATGAGTTCAATAGCATTGATTCAAAAGCAGTTTTCATATCCGACAGATTGAATGCTCCCGTCGAGCGAGAAAGAGAGAGAGAGAGAGACAGACAGAGAGAGAGAGAAAGAATGAGAGTGGCATCGACTAGCAGATACCCTGCACACAAGTTATTGGCCGGATGCACACACAACAGATTTGCATGATGTTTCCGACAGATGATTTAGGAAAGGCCATTTCCAACTTCTTTTCAACTTGAACAGGGAACCCACAAATAATGTATGTTGCATCAATAATCGATGTAGAAATAATCCACAGGATATACCATGGCCAAAGATATATTAAATTTATGATGCACATAATTTATTGATATGATTCTTAAATGATATCTGTTTCTGTTAGTTGCTTGAAGCGTTGTTTTTTTTTGCCAAGAACAACCCGAACTGGAAACCGGGGAAAACTTGAAAAACTTTGCTTAATCACTCTGAATGACAAATGTAACTTGAAGTTGCAAGAACCAATTACTAGACACAAGCTTTGTATACTCTATCCAACTTCTAATCCTCCCCCTTTGAATGCCTGCTGCCAAAAAGTAAGTTGTAAATGAGACTGCTTTCGACGTTGCCAAAATGATTTGCAAATTTGTTAATGGCTGCTCAATGTTTAATGGCAAAATACCCACACACAGAGAGAGAGAGAGAGAGAGAGAGATAGATATAGATAGAGGTACGAATCCCAATTGTCAGTTTTGGGCATATTCTCGAATTTGTATATTGATATTGTTGTGTTTGTTAAAGGCAAAAGTTTTGGACTGGAATGAGTTGGGAAATTGTTCAGTGAAAATTGATTAAATTGTTTGCTTTAATTGTGCGTAAATGTTATTGCTTTGGTTGTTCTTGTTGTTCTTGTTGCTGTATTGAGGATTATTTCGCTTATTTAGTATTACGAAGAAATATTCACAGCCCAGCTGCTGATAAGGTTTCTCATAGCCTGAGTAATTCCAATTCCGGATTAAACGAGCACTCATAAATATCAATATTAATGTTTCAGTGTATCGAAATGTTAATACTCTTCCAACCGTAATAATAATTGCAACGAAAACAGTTCTCTGACTAAATCGTAATCAGACTTTATAGTTGAAGACACAAATGTTGTCCTATTTCTTGGATCAAATTGCAAATATGATTCTTATAAAAAAATGTTTGCAAATAACTTAAGTTTTTCAATGATATCATAATTCAAATTGTTTAGTTTTGAGCTGGTTGACAAACCGAATCGTGATTCGTATAAAGTTATTGAATTGGTTTCAAATTTGTTGAATAGCCTAATAAATGGGCATTGAGTGCCCTAATTACAATACCATAAGAAAGGGCATACAGAAACAAAGAGCTATCGTTGTCTTAGTCAATATATATATATATATAAATATATATACTCTATCTGTAGCTATATTGGTATTTATCTGTGACTTTTTTGCATTTCCTGTTAAATTTGCGACAACTGAACAAATGCAAATATCAACAAAAAGCAATAAACTGCATATTTACCTTCAAGTGCTGAATGCAAGCGCTTATCAAAGGAAAATGGAGTCACGCGGAATGTGGGGAGGTGGGAGGTGGGAGGGGAAGGGCGGTTGGGAGGTTTGTGTGCAATGCAGCTGGCAAGGAAGAGGAACGGTAAACACTGCAAACAGACAAAACGATTTTACGCATTAGGCAACAGCACAGCAACTAAAGGCGAATCGGAATTGGAATCACAACTTGAGACGAACCCGAACCCAAACCCAAAACCAGAAACCAGAAACCCAGAAACGAACCTCAATCGCAACTGAGCCCATTATGAGCAAAGCGTATCGAGGTGCGCTCCTCAGCGAAGGTGATGAGCAGCAATGTCAAGCCTCGACGACAGAACGCCACTCAAAAGATACACACAGGGTGTGTTGTGGGGGGGGGATGGGGGTGAAGGTGGGCGGAGAGCAAAAGGTGAGCAAAAGTGCCAACTATTGTAGAAGAGCGATGCACACAATCAATGTTGGTTATTATGACAATGATGATGACAGCCAAAAGGAGAATGCGAATCGAATTGCTTACGCCAAACAAACAGTGGGCCAAAAGCGGAGTTGAACTGAAACAGCGGCAGGGGGAGAGAGGGGGGGTTTGAGTAGCGGACAACAGCGAACGGCAAACAGCAGCATTGGCAACATTGGCAGCAGACAAACAGCAGGCAAAATGCGAAAAGAGATTCGTTCTTGGAATGCGTGTCGCACTCTACAATTGAAGCCAACGCACAGTGGCACAAAACTAACAATAATCAAGAAAAGATGTATTTAAAAAGAGCATTTGCCTATAAAAAAAATACATCAATTTACATTTAACACAATTAAGATTTAATAAATTAACTCGACAGCAATTTTGGTTAGCAGTTCATATTAATAAACTTCACCAAAGAAAACAATCGCATCTTAAGACGTATCCAAACTTTCCACTACTCAATCGAAATTGATCCATTATTAGTCTCAAGCTCTTCAAATATAACTCTACAAAATTGATGACAACTTTTTGCCAAAAAAAATCGAACTTTTAAATTTTACTTTGAATTGTGGGTTTATTTCTGTTAAAGTTAAATTGCATATTTTCACAATGAAGTTGAGTCAAAAAGCAAGTAGAAATATTTTCGACAAAGTGATTTCTCCATCTATATAAAAGTAAAGAAAATGTTTAAAAACTGCAAATGGTCTGCTTTTTATAGTACCTCAAAGTAATCTGAATTTTTATTATTTTTTTAGATGTTGCATTTAAAACAAAGAAAAAAAGTGTTGCCTGTCAATGCAGTTTGCTACACTGTGCAGCTATGCAATTATTGCACGACTGGCTGAGTTGTGTCGTCATCATCATTATCATCTCCTTCATCGATATCGTTATTATCAGCGACAGCAACACCATTGACACCAACAACAACAAAAACAACAACTCTGTCTCTTTTTTTGTGATTGGAAGTGTTGCCTCAGAACATTTTCATAGCGATTGTTATTTGGAAAAGTCAACTTGCATTCGCTTTGTGCTTGCTGCGAAGCTTTTTGTTGTTGTTGTGGTTCCTGTTGCTGGAGCAGTGCTTATCAGCAGACAAGCACAACAAACACACACACCAATCACACACACACACACACACACTTTTGAGCATGTTTGCTTTTTGGGGTTACCGCTATCTTATTACTTATTGATTTTGTGTTATCGGCGACAACGTCGCGAGTTTTTTCTCAAGAAACTCGACAAAAAAATAAATAAAATAATAAGAACAGAAAAAAAAGAAAAAAGTTGGTAGAAAAGCAGAGAATTATGCGCCAGCTAAGTGAAGAGCAAATTGAAAGGAAGATGCCGACGACCCTCAAGAGTTAAGACTCGCACCCCACACCCCTCCCCCAAGCCGCTCCCAACCACCCACCTAGCGTACGCCAATTCGCCGTCGTCTGCCCCTTCTCATCGTTATCATTCCCATTTCCATTTGCAACCAAACGGCCCGCGCCTCATTACATTTAAAGATACCTCCACCCTCCCTCTCCCCCTCCCCCTACCCACCCACACTCCTACCACCTCAGCCAAGCCACACACTGACTGATAAGGGCCGCGAAGAGCGCTGAGTGGTTGTGTGTGAAGAGGGGGGGCGGGGGTCGGGGGCCGGGGGAGGGGACAGCATAGGGGCAACAGGCGGCAAAGCGTAAAGATTGTTGCTATCTCAGCATTTGTCTTCTTCTTTTTTTATTTCATTCTTTTTTACTTTGTCTCGCTTTTTATGCGTTTAAAATTGAAGCGCGTCGTGTTGCACGACTTGCAACTTGCAAGTTCAAAGTGTGCTGCGACGGGCGACATAGAGAGACATAGAGACAGAGGGAGAGAGACAGAGACAGAGAGAGTGAGTTATTGGAGTTGGTAAACCGCTGATGATGACGCCAACGGCAATGGCTTTGTCTTGTGCCTGGAGAGAGGGCAAGAACGTGTGGCAAAAAATAAATAAAAGAAATTTGTAATAAAATAATAATAATAACGTAGTTGAGTGAGAGAATGCAAGCACGACTAGCAGATGCCCTGTAATCTCTGTAATTAAACAAATTCATCAAACATGCATCAAACAACTTGTAAAATCTCTATTTTTGAAAATAAACTAAAACTTAATCAAAAATTGGAATGCTTAATTAAACACGCTCGATCATTTTTAGTTTAAGAACTGTTATCGTTATCGATAAATAATATTCTCCAATATAGTTCAGAGAGGTTTATATATATAAATATATATCCCACATATAAATGATATGCCCAGCAACAAACATACAACTTTAGTTGTATTGATTTGTGGCAAGTGCAAAGTTACTGTCAGCGGCAAGATAATCAGACATACTATCTGCCACTCGAATCGTACACCAATCTCAATCTCGAGTGGGGCAGGGGCAGGGGCAGGCCGCTCAGTTCTTATGTTCTTGTGGCATTTATTGCTTCGACTTCAAATGAAGCCAAGGACGAGCAGATAAGATTATCAAATTCCAAACTGAAATTCAAAGCGAATTCATTTAACAAGCGCAACATTCAAATAAATTCTGATATGTTTCCTTTGAAAATGTTTATTATTCTTTTCTTCATGAAATGCATTCATAATTGACGACGCAGAAACCCCCCCAAACTCACGAACCAGCTCTGCTCCACCCCACCCATAAACAAAAAAAAAAAAGGTCTGCAAGAAAACGGAAAATAATTGAATTGATTGGAATGGAAATTCAAGTCAGCTGAACATTTTCCAGAACATACATTAATTATATGCAATAAGTCCAACTGAACTGTATTCTAGACATTGTTAGCGCACAAAGGCAATACATTTATTTATTTATATATATCATATATATACATATATATATATATATACATAGTGTCGCCCATAAATCAATTGCTGTTTTAATTCCGTGCTTACTTATTAAATATGCCAAATAAAATAGGTGCCGTCGGAATTTGGTTATTCTCTTCTAGAATTCAATAATTTTTAAGTATAACAAATATACAAATTGCGTTAAACATTTCGCTATTACTCCAAACAGAAATTTTGGATAAATCTAAAGATATTCTGATCAGGGACTACTTTTGTCACAGCATTTCAATACCCTCTTCTGCAAGGACATTACAAAACAGGGCGCTGCATGTGTGTGTGTGTGTGTAGCTGCATTTGTATATACGAATGCTACACATATATAACAAAAATATATATAAATATATATATATTTATAAGTATATAACGGCTGTTGCCTGGGGGCAAATGCTCTTTTTTCAAGTTCGTTGCCGGCCCTCACTTTACTGCCACTTAACGGTATCTGCATCTCTCTCCCTCTCTGTCGCTGTTTCTGTACTTGAACTCTCCCACTCCATACACTCCTTACCGCTCCCGCCCCTACCCCCTGCCCCTACCCCCCTCCCAGGGCACCCAAGACTTGTCTCCAATCTGCAGTTTTTGGCACTTGATTTATGACCAACGGCATTTGCCGGACTCAGACGCCTTTTTTCTCATCTTTTTGTTTGTGTTCTTTTAACAGTTTTCGTGCAACAAGTGCGGCTCAAGACAAAAATGAAGACAAAGACAGAGAAGAAGACGAAGACAAAGCAGATAAAGTTGGAGCTGAAGTTCTTCTTTATCTGCCATGGCAAAAATGATCAAAGTCAGCCGCTTGACTTTTATCTGAATTTTGTGAGTTTTTTTCCATTAGTTTTTGGCTCATTTGGCTCTATAGACTAAATAGCTGTAAAAATAAAGTTGTGTTTTTCATTTCTCATTTCTCATTTTACATTTTCATTCATTTTATTTAATCCACGAACAATGAATGCAGCTTAAAATTGCTGTTTACTCAGTTTCTTTTATGGATGAGAACTTTTTTAGCTTTATCAGAATTTATCGGAAGGGTTTTATTTTTATTAATTTTTTATATGTTTTTTTTTTATTTTTTTTTTGTAGAATTTCCGGTTTACTTCAAATTTGGTATTGTAGCATTTAAAGAGTTACGAATTTTTAAAGCAAAGAAAAAATGTATCTAAAATGAATTTTATCGAATTTTTACACACAATAAATAAATATATATTTCGAATATTTGAACTTTTTCTTTATTTATGTATATCTTCTCTCTTGCTCGCAGCCTTGCCTCAAATTAATAGATAGAAAATCAATTTTCAGCTCTTTATGATTTTTATGAACTAAATTTACGGTTCAATTTGTGATTCGTTTCTATTACACTGCGAGGGGGCAGTGGCAGGGGGCGGGAAGTGTTGTTAACGGAACGAGTAGTGGGTGGGGGGTGGTCTGTGCTCTGAATTCTAAGCACTGTAATCATGACAGCCAAACACGCCAGTTGAGCTAAAGGAAAATTTTGACTGAATCGACGTCCTGCTCA
Organism: Drosophila ochracea; assembly: GCA_035044125.1. NCBI lineage: Eukaryota > Metazoa > Arthropoda > Insecta > Diptera > Drosophilidae > Drosophila > Drosophila ochracea. Next base: position 23,506,604 of record JAWNML010000021.1, on the reverse strand, counting down.
CAGCCCCCGCCCACGCCCTCAACAGCCCCTTGTCCAGGAATTTGTTGATAGTTTCGTCGTCGTTGTTGTTTAGTTGTTGTCGTGCCAAAAGTTTGTTATTATATTAAAATAATATAATGCTCATTGCTTGCTTGCTTGCTGCTGCTGCTTCTTCTTCTGCTTCGTCTTCTTCTTCTTGTTAATGTTGCATGTTCTTGTTGCTTGTGGCATGTGAGCATAAATCATTTGAATTCCGCATTGCTTTTCCACTCGCATTCGAAGACATTTCGTGTGACGCCATATTTGTCAAATGACGTTTAAATTTATGAGCAAATGATATATGAGGAACAGGCGCTCACACACACACACACACACACAAAGTAACACTTGAGTGCATTTTGAATGAATGCGACTTTCCTGCTCGAGCCCGAATTGTGTGCCCGAAAAGTAAAGTTCAATAGACACACACACACACACACACAAACACACACATACACACACTGGAGTGTAGACAACATATTTCGCGTTATTTGATATGTTAAGAGGAAGAAGAAGTAAGAAAAAAAAAAAACATATGTGGGCCATTTTCTACGTCTGTTTGCAGTTCGCAGCTTGCCTCCTGCTCACACACACGCACTCGCACACACTCTCTCGCGCTCTCTCTCTCTCTTTCCTTCATTCGTTTCTTTTGTTACACTTGTTGTTGTAATAAATAATTAACGCCCTCAGCAAATACGCGGCACTAAAATTTTTGGAGTCACATTTTCGGTGTTGATGGATAAATATAAAAAAAAAAAAATATATATATATATATATATATATATATATAAGAAAGAATTTACTTAGGGTACGAATTTTTGAGCTGAGCTATTAAAGTAATAAAAGAAAATATATATAGAAGAAAAACTGAAACTTAAACTCACCTTATAATAATTGTTGTGTATGGCAATTGCCTGAAATCCATGGATACATAAAATCCTCTCAAAGGATGCACAATTTAATATTTATGAGCTGCAATGATCAAAGAGAAGCAGAAACAATTAAATAAGAGCGACTGAGAAGAAGTAAAGAGAAGTGTGAGAGCGATCATCAAACAAATATGAAAGCAAACAGACATGTTCGATGCGGTTTGAGTTGTGTGCTTTGCGTTGGAGTTTGATTGATCACCTTCAAAATCACAAAGCGGAGAGAGAAAGAGAGAGAGAGAGAGAGAGCTACTTTTAGTAGAGATAACTGTGGTGCGACGAAGAACCAGGTAAACGACAGAGTAAACAAAACATAATGCGACGCTGCGAGCGACAGAGACAGCAGCACAAAGCAAACAGAATATGCCGACAGAGAGAGAGAGAGTGAGAAAAGAGTAACTGGCGCGTAGGCGCTGAAGAACAATAAACAATAAAAGTACGAACCAGAAACAAAAAAAAAAGCCCAACAAAATAACAACAACAGCAACAGCAACTGAAATTGAAATGGGGAAAAAAATGAACAGCAACAAAAAAGCAGTAAAAATTCGTTAATTTAGGCAAGCCGAAAAAAAGTGAATAAGAAGAGGCAGGCGAAATTGACGCCTGGCTAAAAAAAACAGCAGCAATGAAAACAATAACAACAAATGAACAAACGGTTAATGGCTGTCGAGACAAAAATTCCAATTCGATTTATTAACTGAATTTTGTTGTCAATTATCTGTGATTCACTCGCTCAATTTTGTATCTGAAAGATGCGGACGCCGTGCAACACACAGATACAAAATGAAACTGTGCAAAATTAATATTTTATGTTTATTGTTCGTTTGATTTAGCAAATTCATGAATTTGTGCAGTGTTAGGCAAAAATGACTTGTTTATTTATTTGTAATTCTTTTTTGCATCTGCAAAATATTTGAAACTTTAGCTTAAATATAGTTGAGCCAAGCTAAATAACTATCGAACTATATATATATATATATCTATATCTATATCAATCTCAATCTGTATTCTGTATTTATGCTTGCCACAGATTTTGAGCATACAACTTAAATTGATGCTTGTGTTTATTGTATTCCTAGAATATCCTCCAGGAGTTTTTATTTCCTTTTTCTTTAAATTCTTTGCTTCTTCAATTCATAATATGTTTTTGGTATCTTTGAAGTTGCCTTATTTGTTATCGAACTCATCGATCAGGAAGCGAACCGAAAAAAATGACGACAACTGTACAACAACAACAACAACAGCAGCAGCAGCAATATATACTAAGATGGAGCAGCAGATGCAGCAGAAGTTATGGCAAAGGAAGGAGAAGAGGAAGCACAAGAGCTGAAGCAGCAGAAGCAGAAGAAGATGCTGAGAAAGAAATGTGTGCTGTTGCCTCATTAAGAGGCACGACGAGAACAACAACAACAACAACAGCAACAACAACAGACGACTTCAGGTTCAGCTTCAGTTTTTGTCAGCTGCCTTTTTTCTTTTTAGCCTGGGCATCCACACAAGTTGTTGTTGCCTTAATCATCGCCAAAAACAAGTTTGGACTGTTGTCGTTGTTGCTGCTGTTGTTGTTGTTGTGTGTTTGGCTTAGCGCGTAACCCCAAACCTCAAACTCCAACTCCAACTTCAAACTCCAGCAATGCAGTCACGACTCTCTCTCTCTCTCTCTCTCTCAATCTCGCTCTCGCTCTCTCCATCTTTCTGTATTCTTGTGTGATGCCCAGAGTCCAGTTTTATTTTTCGCTTGTTGCATTCAGTTTTGTTGTTGTTGTTGTTGTTGTGGTTGCTCTCGCTCCATTTTTGGCGCTGACCACGAAAGAAGCAGAAACAATTCCAGAAAAGAATTTCTATATTATATATATTTTATATAATATATATATATAATATAATACAATTCTTAAGAAAACAACAACTTCCTTTAGCATTTTATTTTTGCTTTAATTTTTGCCTTTGTCTCTGCTTCTCTTTCTTTTTGCTTCCTTTTCAGTCGCACATGTGTGCATGTGTGTGTGTGTTTGGTGAATTTAGGCTCAACTATCGCTTAAGCGGCTCTCCTGTTACAAGCACACACACACACACACACATATATATATAAAAACTTGCGAAAAATGAGAAAAAAGAGCTTTTCGCATGCGAATCGAAGCCAAAGAAGTTTTGAAGCAGATGCTGAAGAAGCAGATGCTGAAGAAGAAAAATAAGAAGAAGAAGCAAAAGCAAAATATGAAAACTTTTTTAGTTTATATTCACCGAGTCGCGGAGTGAATTCAAGCAAAGGTCTTAAAATTGGGCAACTTTCAAGTGAATCGTGTGAAGAGCTTTCGTGTGGATTCGACCAAAATATAAAATAAAAAAGAAACAAAACAAAAATAAAGTACTCGTAGCTGTTTTTGAATAGACCTGCCTGATCGAAATGCCCAGCAGACAAAAAGTAATTATGAGCAAGACTGTTAGTCAACGATTAGTTTCCCATTAACGCAATATGCAAATTTTGTAATTTGCTTGGCAACGCTTTTTATGTTGAATGTTTAGTTAAGTTTTAGCGCTTAAATTTTGTTAAATTCAATTTAATTCGATAGAATTTTTGAATTTAATTCACAATTCATTTCAATATTAATCATTATTTTTGCAAATCCTTTTGTGGCATTTACATTTCCAATGCAAACTTGGGACGAAAGCTTCTTTCCCTTCATCCATCTCTCTCACTCTCACTCTCGCTCTCTCTCTTTCGCTCCAATTGCAAGAATTTGTCATGTCATTTCTTAATAGAATTCACCTCAAATTACACGGAATATTAACATTCTCTTTGGCTGCTTCGCAGCAATTTTAATTTATCTTTCGCTTATTTTTGCTCGCTATCTGCTTCTCCCCCCCACCTACGCCCCTCCCCACATCACTTTACATAGCGATGCTGTGCTAATCACCTTTGTTATACTGCTTCTTCTTGCTATTCTCATTGCCCTGAAAAGACGTTGTCTCTGCTGCTTCGCTGCTGTTGCTGTTGCTGTCAGACGTAACTTCATTAAAAGCAAACTTACACACACACATGCACACACACACACACACGCACACACAGTCACACAGACACACAGATGGGCGCAATGGGGATTTGTCCTTTTTCGGCTAACTGTACTGACTCTCCCGAAAAAACGAAACAAGCAACAGCAGCAGCAGCAACTACAACAACAACAACAACATTCAGCTAATGCCGCTGTCATTGTCTCTGCCGCTGCTGCGGCTGCCGCTGCGGCTTTCTTTTTCTTTTTGGCAAACGTCAATTACACGCAAAGACGTCGCTGTCGACGTCGCAACTTTTGCAACAAGAACAAGTTTTTGCAACATTGTTTTTTCGTCATTGAAACCCTGTTGTTATTGTTGTTGTCGCTGCTGCTGCTGTTATTTTTTCGCTGCGCTTCGATTTTTGGTCTTTTTTTTGGTTTTTGGCCATGCAAAATGCAATTCTCATTGTGATTCATATTGGCTTTTTAATTGGCCATTTTATGCGCTTTTTGCTTAGTGCAAATTTATTTATTTTTTTTTTATGTGTTCTTTTTGATTTGTTGTTGTTGTTGTGTTTGTTGCTTCGCTTGTTATTGTTTGCGGACATGAACCGGTTGAACGAGTATTGAGAATACTTATTATTTGAACTTTTGCTGCCTTTTTCTTTAATTTTTTTTTGTTGCATTTTTGATTGTTGTTTGTAATTCAAACTGAGCATGTAAAGGAGAATTGTTAATCGATCTGCAGGCAACAGCAGCTGTTAGTTAAAGAATAAGCGCTGTTGTTGTAGCTGTTGTTGTAGCTGTTGTTGTTGCTCTTTTATAAGAGAGCACGTAGGAGAGAGCGGGCAGATCAGCTAGCTGCTAATGATGCTGCACTTGAGAGCGGAGAGAGCGCGATCGCAAGCTGCGCCTAAAAGAGCACACACACACACACGCACACATGCAAAAGTGACAGACTGCAAGCCAAAACATAGTGATGCTATTGTTGTTGTTGCTTTTTTTTCTATTTGTTAGGCTCATTTTGCTGCTGCATTTGTTGGCTTAACCGGTTCAACGGGTTAACGCTGCACTCACACTCACACACACACACACATACACATCGTTGGTGTTGTAATTTAATTTAATTCCTTTTATTATATATCTGTGTATGGTTTTTTTTAATATTATTTGCTTGATTACCTTTTGCTTTAGTCGCTCTTCGCTTGGAGCAGCTTCTGTTTTGAATTTTGCTGTTTGCTTTTGCTTTTGTATTGCCTTTTGTGATTTATGATTTATTATTTATTATGTATTGGCATTTGGCATTTGGCATTTGCTTCAACTGCACTCGCATTTGATTTCGCACTCACTTCTTGATATATTAACAATAACAAAAAAGAATAATTGCATTTAATTGGAGCTTGGACAATCGTCGTTGGTCAAAAGCAAAAAAAAAAAACACGCGCGCATTTTGCGGCACTTTCTGTTAACGGAATTCGCTTCAGTGCTTGGAATTGGTATTCCTCAACATCTTCTTCGTCATTTTCTTTAGGTAATTTATTGGTTTGCCGGCGAAACAACGAAACGGAGAATTTACAAGATTCACACAAAAATTTACGGAATTTACGTTCAACACTCTCGCTCGAACCCGAACCCGCTGCACATCCGCGTCGTACGGCTTTGCTTTTGCATCTGCCAACATAGCGGTTACAGTTGCATCTGTTAAGCGGCCGTGTTTGGCTACGCCAGCCGGGCATGCTTATGCGACTGCGCTGTTACGGCAACAGTGTGCCGCCCAACCAGGCCTGTTAAGCGCGTCGCAACCTGTTAAGCACATGTTCGCAATCGCTCTCTTACTCTCGCTTGCTCGCTCGTAAGAGAGCAAGGCTCTGCGCTCTTACAATACGAGTTGCACGATGATTAATCTGTGATTTATGCGTTTCTGTGTGTGTTTATTAGTTGTTATTATTGTTGTTTTTATCAGTTTTGTTTAACAGTAATTGGCAACAGTAAGTAAAAATTGCTGCGGCTGTTTTGGCTTGATTTATTGGTCGAGTGTGTTCCACAGCTGTCCTAGGAGATTAATACATGCAACACATGCGCAACCAAAAGACAAACATAGCACAGATCGTATTGATGGCCATTCTCAGAACATATTCTGCCAATCAAAGCTCATCCTACTTTTTTAATAAGCTGCAGGCAGTTGCAAGTGCCACAAAAGATCACTCTTAGTGTAAAAGGGTTCGTCCAGCAGTTGCAAGTGCCACAGGAGTGTCACTTAATGGATCACTTAAAATTCTACAAATAATAAGAAGCTTGCCACAAACTCACCAACAACAAAGCAAAATTCTCAACAATTTGCCACTCAGAGGCAATTAACTAATTAACTAATTACATAATTATTATCATAATTATTATCATCGTTTGTGCAACTTGTTTCTTTTTTGGTTGCAAATTGTGATTACGATTATAATTTTTTTATCTTTTTGTTGCTTTTTATTAGTTACTGCTTTTTGCGGTTTCAGTTTTCTGTTTTGGTCAGCATAATAAACGTGCAACGTGCAGCTGCAACATATGCCACAAACATAAAACAAAGTGTGCCACGCTCAAGTCGAATATGCAAATACAAAATGTATATTTTTAAACAGATACAAAACCATTTTGAATTATTAACTTATTAATTAATTATTAATAAAATATTAGAAATCAAGAAATAACGGTTAACGATGAATATTAAATGAAGATTAAATAAATTCATTTAGTTAAAAAAAAATTAATTATAATTAAATTAATGAAAATAAAAAAAATTTGCTGGTCGATCTTTAAAAGGGGATGTTATCGGTGTTATCGGTGGTATCGGTGTTATCGGTGTTATCGATTTTAGCAGCTCTCAGCTGCGATTAATGATGCCAAGTCTTAAATAGTAAAAAACATTGAATAATATTTAAAAGAAAACGCAACAAATGAATTGAAGCAAATACAGACAAAACTGCCCACTTGCCACAAGTGGCATGCTAGCCATTTTGTCAATGTTAAGACCAGCCCCCCCACCTCCTCCCTGCTGCTGCTTTCCACGCGTTTTCTTCGTATCTATTGTGGTCGTTGTTGGGGGCAACAAAATGTTGCTTTAATTAACGGCTACGTTTCGCACACAGTTTGTCAATGAGGCAGCAACCGAGTGTGTGTGTGTCTCTGTGTGTGTGTGTGTGTGTGTGTTAGGTGTTAGGTGTGGGTGCAAGTTGCGGGTCGCTTAAGCGTCGCCCACACTGTGACCTTGAGCTGACTGATAAGGCCAAGGTTCTTTTGTTTTGCCAGGCAACACTTGTGGATGCCAACTGGTAGGGGGTGTGGGGGATAGGGGATAGGTGAGGGGAGGGAAGGGGGTGGCAGGGAGAAGTGACAGGTGCGCTGGGTGGAGTCGTATCAGCACTTCCTGTCAGTCTCACAGCAAATTATCAAATATTGCTGCTGCAACACCGGAAATTTGCAACCTTCCAATTTTTTCTCGGTTTTTTTTTTTGTATTTGGTTGATTTTTTTTTATGTGGCACGTCGATAGCGGTAATGTTGCTGTTGCCGCTCTTGGTGTTGTGCTGCCTATTGGCGTCATAAAATTTGTCAATTTATGAAAATGTCGAAATATGGAAAATACACAAAAATGTCGCAAATGTTTGCCAAGCAAAATACACACAGAAAAATTCCAATTCGATATGAGATAAGATAACTCGATAAGCCAGTTATACAATAAATAAATTAACACTAAAAAAAACTTGATATCAAATACGAGATATATAAAAGACATCTGAAGAATCCATAGTTATTATAAAATTAAGAATTATAGAAAATAAAAATAAGAGTAGCAAAAAGACATCATTGAAATCCATCATTTAACTTTCCTTAAAGTAGTTTATAAAATTAAGAAGTATAAAAAATAATAATAAAAACAGAAATTGCCTCGAGTTAAAGGACATCTTAATAATCCAGCGATGATTTGCCTAAAAGTATGTTATAAAATTTAAAAAAATTATACAAATTAAAAATTATTCAAAATAAAAGTAAGAATACAGAAAAAGATATCAGATTAAAGATATATAAGACATCTTAATTAAATCCAGAATTTAAGTTTCCGTAAAGCTTATTATATAATTAAAAACAACAAAAAGATAAAAATATGAACAAAAATTGCCTTGAGTCAAAAGACATTTTAATAATATCAAGATTCTGATAAAACCAATTATTCTAAAAATTATAAGAATTAACAATTATATAAAATAAAAATAAGAACAGAAGAAAAATTTATCAGCTTAACTGTGTTGAGGTAAAGGACATCATAATAATCCAGAGATAAGTTGCCTTAAAGATTAAAATAAAATAAAATAAAATATTCTTCAAACGATGGGAATCTGTAGACTCGAAATCTAAAGATAAATAAAATATTCTACAAACGATGGGAATCTTTAGACTCCAAATATAGAGATGAGTTGTCTTAAATATTGTAATAAAATAAAATATTCTTCAAACGATGGGAAACTAGATATAAGTTAAGGTTTATTATAAAATTGATTCCATTCTCAAAAACACAAGAATGACCCCAATGAGTCGAACAGAAACAGAACCGGTTCGTCAAATGTGTTTCTCACACAACAAATGAGTCATTCGAATTTCTTAGCCGTTACTCAAAAGCTGCACAGCTGCTGATTCACTTCTTCGAGTCGGCTGTGCAACATTTTTCAAAAAATAGTTCTGAGCCACTTCTAAAACACCTCTAAAAAAAATGAATAAAAATAAAAAATAAACAACCAAATTTTAGTGTGCTTGATAAAACTAATCCTGGGCATATTTAAATGAGGATTGCATTCTCACACTCGTTTCGCTCAGTGTGTGCGCAGCTTGTCTTGTTGCTGGACTTGTCTAAGAGTCATCATTTATATGTGTGTGCCACATACCTGTGTGCCTGTGTACCTATGTGGCAGGGTGTACCTGGCACGTACCGTTTCCACTGGCTCCAAATGCTTTTAATAAAGTTACAAAACCGACAACAGAATCCGCTGGAATGATGGCAGTGGGCCAATGGGGCAGAGGGGCAGCTGCCCCAAAGTGTGGCATAAATAAAAATACATTTTATGTGCGCGTATATTCAAAATTATTGAAACAGAGACTGATGCCAAAAAAAAAAAAACCAAGCCACAACATTTTATGTTGCAGTTGTTGTTGCCGCAATTGTTGTTGTTGTTGTTGCGGTTACTGTTGAAGGGTATTCAAATATTGGATTGAGATTTTTGTGCGAAAGGATTGCGAAAGGAATCCAAAGTTGAGCTGCACTTCAAATGAATAATTGAAAGAAACTTTTTTACTATTTATTTATTTGGGATTTAACTCGATAAATAATTTTACATTTTATTTAAAATTTACTTTAATTTAATTCTTTTCTGTTAGTTGACATTATTAAATAAAGAAATAAATAAATTTCGATTCTGTTTGACTTTAACAAATGCCGTAATAAATAAAATATTAAATCCAAGAAAATCTATTCTTATCAACTCTTCTTTCTTTCTCTCTCTGTCTGTCTCTCTCTCTCTCTCTTTCTTTTTCTGTCTCTCTCTCTCTCTCTATATATATATATTTTTTTTTAATATTTATTTTAGAGCAACTGCAATTCGGTGTTTAAGTCTTGTTGTTGCTTTCATTGCTTCTGTTAACGTTTTTGTTCTTATTATTGTTGTTGTTGTTGCTTGTTGTTGTTGTTTATTGGTAGAACACACACAGTTCGCTTAACGACAATTTCTCACTTTATTGTTGTCGTTTTTGTTGTTGTTGTTGCTTTCTGTTTTTATACGCTGAACACATTGAAATTGGCCTTAAAGAGTGTAATGAAGTTGTGCAAAAGTATGTTCCAGGCAGAAGGCAGAATCAGTCCAACCAACCCCATAAGGAATAGATATATATTCTTGATCGGCATCAGTAGCTCTGTCTATATAAAGATATATTCCTCTGCCTGTCTGTTTGTTTGCCTGCTTGAAGAAAAGCGTCGCAGAGACAATTGCAACTGGTCACTTTCAGTTTGGAATGTCAGCTTATTTTATGTTTATTGATAACTGTTCCCAAGATAAATCGATTTCCGATAGCACTGCATATAGTTTACCAATTGATACTTAATATACACAAAAATATTATAAATCAAAGTGGTCGAATTTCATGAAGATCCTCTGCGAAATAGTCGAAAACATCTTCTCATATTGATCAGCAGCATTTGTGAGAAAGATATGGCAGATAGTGCACCGTTATCTACGATATATATATATATATGTATATATATATATATATTTCGATTCGAACTTACTAATTATTTTAATTTTAATTATTTTACTATATCATTTTATTCGCAATTAAAGCTTATCGCCAAACCGCTTACATTTGGGTGTGCAAAGCTTTTTCATTTGCTAATTTGGCAATAAAAAACACAATTTTCTCAATTATGACGACAAATTTAGACGTAAGACCAAACCATGATCACAAAATGATTTCTTTTGAATATCGGAACAGTGCCTTTATCAAATGAGACTATTTAAAGCAGGCGCTGTGAATTCATCCCTGAAAAAGAATACAAAAAATAAATAAATATTTCAAATAGGTAAAAATCATTGCCAAAATCATATTTCAATTTATAAAATACAGTCACCAAGCAGTAAAGAACTCGACATCAATTTGTCAATATATCTGATAAATATTTCTTATTTTTCAGTTTATATATAATTTTAAATTGTATTTTGAATTTAAGATAATTTCTTAGTTGACATTAAATAAATATTTCTGCCATATTTTGAAATCGGCTCAAAAGTTGTCAAGGCTTACGTGACTTTTCACAGGGTATCTCGTAGACAAGCGGACTCGACTATAAAATTCTTATTTGGATTTTTTTTTATTTATTCATGTGGCCATGTTTATTGTCTTTCGACGCATTTGCCAATACCCGCAGCAGCAGCAGCAGCAGCAGCGACAACAACACCAAAAATTGCTGACACAAAACCAACGACAACAACAATAAGAGCAACAACAACAACAACAATAAGAGCAACACGCAAATTGTTTGTCTCAGCAATTGCCATGAGTTTTTTTTCTGCTTCTTTTTTTTGCTTTCGCTTTTTTTTTCTTCCGTTTTGTTCTTGTTTTCTGCTGTTGTTGTTGCTGCTGCTGTTGTTGTTGTTGTTGCTGCTTTTATAAATCATGCCTACAAGTATGCAACGCAATTTTTTTCAATTACAACTCGCTGGCAATTTACTTTTCTACGGCAGCTTGTGAATGGGGGGAGGTGCTGCTGATAGAAGTATATTGTAGGGGGGGTGGTGGGCGTGGGGGTGGTTGATGCCACGGCGCTGTCAACGCTGCGAAATTCCTTGTTTGCTTCCTTTTTTTCTGCAATTGCAATCGGCAATTTATGTGGTTTTCGTTTTGGGACAGCGCTTCGCTGCCAGTATGCGTGGGGGGGGGGGGGGGGGCGGGTGTTTGTCTGTTTGTTTGTCTTTTTTTAAGGGTAGGGAAGGGGTAGCCAGCGCAGCTTCTTCAATTTGTACAAGGCAATCGATGCTGAAGGTGCCGCTGCTCATTTGAATGACACTCGAATCGCGTCGCCTGCATTCGAATAAAGCGAACAGCGAAACCAGTGAGAACATTGCAGGCGTCCATAGCCGACTGCGCAATACTCTGCTACCAATAAGTAATATCAGCAGAGAACAGGTTGGGTGTGGCCAAGAAATACCGTCCAAATATGCCAAGAGTTTCCTAGTCGCCTTTCTTCCAAGTTTGGTAAGTGTAGTTCTTAAATGACGAGAGATATTTTTAGAGGCGAAAGTGGGTGTGGCTGCAAAGAAATGATTAGAGCAAGTGGAGTGGGCGTGGGGGTCGATCTCTTAGGGGAGGTCAGTTCAGTAGCATAAGTTCTAAATTTGCTGACTCTACAAATTGTGGAAGATGAGCGCATTCTCGAAGTTGCTGAGCGCAGCGGGTGTGGGCGTGGTCTGAAGGCGTATATGTCGATCTTTGAAGGAGCTTACCAGCTAGTTATCTGCCAAGTTTAGTTAGTCTATCTTTAAAACTGTGCGAGATATGCTATTTTATCGATTTACACTTTTTGATATATCGACTTTGGTGATTATGGGCGCTGATGAGGGCGTGGCATTTGTGGATCTTTCAGGGATATCGAGAACAACCAACCAATCACATTTTGTGACTGTAGCCTTAAAATGATGAGAAAAATGTGGCTTTATCGATTTGCGATTATCGATATCGATAAAAAGCTAGAATCCAGCCAAGAAAAGCTGTGTGAAAAGTGGGAATAAAATAAATGCGAGTTCTGATATCGTCTAACTTCAATTTCTATTCCAATAATGATTATATAGTTCTTCTTCTTTCTTTAATTATTTAACTTTTTTTAACGGATGCGCTGTGAAAATCTGTGCAAGTCTCCAGATAAATTAAGTTTTGATTAATATTTGAGATATATTTAAATAGTTTTTGACAACGTGCAACTGAGGAGGCTGACAGGGAGGCAAGGGGCGTGTACCCCTTGTGTATGGTTGCAAATGATACCAAAAATAAACCCGTCAAAAGCAGCAACAACAAAATGGTCTGCTTTAATTTAATTAAAATGTCATTATTATGTTGCGTCTCTCTCTCGCTCTCTCTCTCTCTCTCTCTCTCTCTCTCTGTCTTGCAACACATTGGAAGTTCAACGTTGACAGTTAGTCAGTTCATAATTTACCAGTTAAATGCCAAGTCAGAGTCACAGTTAGCAAACATTGCAGCCTCCCCTCCCCTCCCCTCCTCTCACCACGCAGACACTCTTTGCCACTGCCACATTCAGCAACAGCTCACAATAGCTGCCACTGCATAACTGCAATTAAAATAAAACAAATAAATGTCACCTGTGTGTGTGTGTGTGTGTGTGTGTCTCGTTTTTTATGTTGACATTCTGACTGACTACAATAAAATATTTGCAGCTTTTCGCGACTTACAAGTCGCAGCTGTTTGTTGTTCTGGTTGCCACGGTTGCAGTTGCTCTGCTGCAAGCAACTCACAGAGCAGACACCTTGCAACCAAGACACTTTGCCACCCACCGTAAATCGTACACATCTTAGATATTCAGAGCAGGGCATCTATATGCAAAACAACTCTTTGCACATTTTCAATGGGTTCTGGGCACAAATATATATATCAAAAAAACAATAAACTAAAGGCTTTTGTTGCTGTTGTTGTTGTTGTTTGTTGTCTGTTGACAGCTTAAATAAGACAACGGCAAACACTTGATGGCTGTTGCGACCTTCACCTGGCTGGATAAGTGCCGCGACCAAGAAAATACTTGACATCTCCACACAATTGGCCAAAACAGACTCGGAGAGTCTGCAGCCATTTGAGAAAATATTGGGCTTAAAGTTCATTTATCTAGAAAATATATAAATACTACAAAAAAATAATAAAATAGTGTTGGTCTGGCTACCTTTGCCATTATAATAATAATAATATTTTTTGTTTCACACAACACTTTTCGAAATTCTCATTCAGCTCATCTGTCATCAAATTCTAAATTGAATATTTATTTTGTTAATGCTTTTTGCCTATTCAGAGATTCGATGAGGACGGAGGAGACCAATGAGAACTGCCTGACCACCTCGACAGCGGTGGCAACGATCCCAAGATCAACAGAGCCACAGCTCAATTATCTGAATGCGGGGTAAGCAGCAGTGATTTCCCCAAACAGCTGTGAGTCCGTTTAGCTAATTGCCACTCCGAGTTGCACACAGCTCTGGGTTCAATCCGAACGTGTTTCCCACACTGCGACTCCAACTGCGACGCGAGCAGAGCAGCGATGCGAAGGGCGGCCAAGTGGACGCCAATTGCCCAACGGCAGTCACCCACCAGCAACCACGTCAAGTTGTCGCCCAACCAAGACGCAACAGCAGCAGCAGCAGCGACAACTGTTGTCTGGAGACGCAGCCAAACAGTTTGCGGCGCCAACGTTTGACCTTTGACCAGTGGCTGCTGTCCAAAAAGTGAGTCCAACTTTGGATATGAAACATTAAACATTCCTCGTGAAGTGTGCAAAAACATCTTCGATCCCATGAGGTGTATATATATATATATATATATATATATATAGAGCATTTATAGATAGATGTAGGACTGATTGTGTTCTGCTTATTATTAATAATAATAATAGTTATAAGTAGCAGTAGCAGTAGCAGTCAAAGATGAGCATTGGATTTACAACCCAATTGTTGACTCTGCAAACGATTTATTTCCTCGATGCACCGACAACTTTATAACTTTAGATCGAGTCCCGAACTCGACTCTCTCGTTCTGCTGTCCTTCAAGGACTCTTCTTCTACGACTAATGCTGATGCTGTTGTTAGATCTGTCAAGCAGCGTTGCCACCCATAGCATCAGCTGTCTATAGCTGCCACAGGATCGGTTGCAATTATTGTTACAGTTGGGAGACCTGCCTTGCAGAGCCAGTAGGGCTCTATTGGGCCCCCTTCTGGCCAATACTTTTCCTCCATCAACCTCAGCTGCTCATCGCTCATAACATGCATCCCTGGAATGCTGCGTCTAATTCTAGTTAAGGCGACAGACTCTGCTACTCTGCTAGGATATACCTTGAGGATGCTTCCTCACCTACAGCCACCCACAGATATCTAAGTTGCAGTCGAGAGACACAGGGATACTAAAGATGCATTCCTATTTGCAACACACAGGAAACAGGAGCTGGTGCGTCGCAGTCAGTTTCGTCGCGAGTTGCAGCAACAGAAGCAGCTGAGGCAGGTGCGCAAACAGATGTCGGATCAATGCTATGCGGATTGGCTGCACCTGAAGCGTCGCAGACGAGTGAAGACGTTGACGTTGACGGCGACGACGACGGCAACGGCACTGGTCGCAACGACGTCGGAGCAGAGACACCGCTGCTTGCGGCAGTGGGAGCAGCATAAGCAGCACGAGTCGCAGCAGAGACGCGAACAGCAGCTGCGCGACAAGGAGCAGCAGCGCCTGGACGAACGGGTGCGTGAGCAGCTCTCCAAGCTAGCCTGGCAGCGTTGGCTTGCCCAGCTGGCGGTCAAGTCGCTCAAGCCCCGATTCGCAACGGGGCAGCCGGGCAAGACCAGGTCGTCAGCTGGCGGGGCAGCGTCGCCAGTGTTGACGCAGCAACAGCGCCGCAAGTTGCAGCAGCAGCTGGCAACCATCACTTTCCGCATGCCACTCTCCGCAGCACAGCGGGGGCTGCAAGTGCGACAAAGCTTCGATTAATCGCAAAGCTTCACTTTTGAAGTCAGTTGAAGCTTAGCCAAAATCAAATTCTACAACAACAACAAAAAAAAACATACAAAAATGTTTAAGAAATAATATTAAAAGTTGCTTAAAACTCAGCGAGGAGCTTTAAGCGTTTTTGTGAAGCTTCCGTTAAAGCTTAAGTTAACTTAACTGAAAATTAACTTCGGCTCTTCATATTTACATAATTAGTTGAAAGCTTTTTAATTATTTTAAGGTGCTTTTTAAGCAACTTAAACTATCTGCAATAATTAAATTATTACTTACTTGCCAGAGAGAGAGCCAAACACAACCATAGCCAAAGTGACGAGGAGCTTTGCGAAGCTGTTTTCTCTGTTGGGCTTAGCTTATTGTAACCAAAATCAGCTACTGGTTGTTGACTGTTGACTGTTGGTTGTTGGCTGTTGGTTAATTCAATTAGGGACACAAAAGCAGAGGCAACTTGATGTTAGCCGCTGACATTGTCGGTCTCACTGGCTCACTGCCTGGCAACTGGCAACTGGCAACAGCCCCAGGCACAGTTGCAGGCCTCTTAGGTGCTTCACTCGGACCAGACTTTGAGCAGCAGGTGAGTGTGTGGCTTAAGGACGATTTACAAAACCGAAACGCCAAATTCCGAGTCCATCTGACCACCTGTCCACATGTCCACTTGCCTACTTGCCCACTTATCCGTTTAATCCATTTTCATTGTGTCGCTCAGTTAGATTTGTTGGTCTGCCAGAAAAGCACACACAACTTGCCTGAAATGCTTGCCCCAAACACACTACCTGTGTGTCGAATCGATGCCTCAATGCCCCAAAGAGACAGAGAGAGTGAGAGAGGGAGAGGGAGATAAAGTCAGTGCAGCTGCTGCTGCTGATTTGAGTGCCGGATAAAAGGGAACCCACATTTTAGCCAAAAATTGCAAGCAGTGTTTTATGTTTCCCTCGCCACTCTGCCCATATTTTTTTTTCTTTTTGGCCAACAAATATTCGTTGGTTGCCTGCTTTCGTGTTTGCCAATTCAATGAGCTGCTTGAAGCAGCTTCAACTTCAACTTCAGCTCCGACTCTGACTCCGACTCTGACTCCAGCTGCAGCTTGCAACTTACAACTCCTTGCAGCTTGTTTCATTTGTTAAGCTGAGTGCAACAATCTTTGTGCATCTCCATGGACCAAACAATGGCCACAGATCGATGGGGAAATTGTTATTGTGTTTGCCACACACACACACACACACACACACACACACACAGTGATCATATTGACCAAACCCCAAAATTTGTAGAGACACACTCAACACTCATCTGAAACCAGTTTAATTCTCTGTCGGAAGTTGATCAGCTCAGTTGGGGTTTTTGGGATTTAGGAAAATGAAATAGCTAAACTGAGTTTAGTACTAATATTAATAATTGTGGCCCATTTGCTAGCCATCCATCACATTGCTCACTAAACCCAAATGAATTTGAAACAAATATGAAGAATACTCTAGTCGAGCTAGCTTTACTTTCCTCAGGGTATAAACTTAAATTCTTTAAACTATTTCAGTTTTCTAGAAACTTTATTTGTGGCTCAGTTAATTGAAGTGTTGAGTCTTGTTTAACAAATTCGTTGCAATTAATCTGTTGCATTTAATATTGATTCTTGACGGATGCGTTTAAAATTTTTCACCCTGCGGCTTGATGGTGATGTTCTGCACCTGTCATAATCAAGAAGATTGGGTTAATTACATGTATTGAATGCTAAGCATCGTCCATCATATAGTCTCACTTGCACATTGGACGGCGTTCCGATGGTCCAGAGTATGGCATCGGCGACATCCTTGCAGCTCAGCATCGGCATCTGCTGCTTGATGATGCCTTGCAGCTGCTCGGGCAGGATGTCCGTGTCGACAATGCCCGGACTGATGGTCTGCAAATGTTGAAAAATGTGACACGTGACTACCATATCAGCATCAGGAGGAGTAGCAGGAGGAATGGGCGAGTCATTGACCCCTTCACAGTGAACATTATAAATTCGTTGTGACTTCTATCCGCCTGCCTGTTTCTTGTCCGTCAATCTGAAAGCCATCTTCTTGAAACTGGCAATATTTTCATTTACTCATTATTATAATTGGGATAACTGCTCTGCGATCTAGTTGAGGGTTTCGATGTCTTTGAAACTCACAACACACATCCCTAGTTAGGGCGACATACTCTGCTAGGATGTCCCTTAAGGATGCCTGCTCACTTTCGCAAGAATCGGATCACTAAATCATATAGCTGCTATAGGAACAACGAACCGAACTCAGTTGATATGAATTATATGTGGAAACAATTGGATGGTTGCAACAGTTGGACTCCGCCAGGATTTGCCACGCTTCGCAAACGATTTTATGTATTTGCTGGAAGGACTCACCGAGACCCGTACACGGGTTTTGTGGCGCTGAAATTCCTGTCGATAGATCTCCTGCATGGCACGCAACGCAAACTTGCTGGCCGGATAGATGTTGAGCGATGGCAACAGCGGCCCCAAATTGGGCACCTGCTGCCCGGCAACGCTATTCACGATGATCACGTGCCCCTCCTCGGTCTCCCGCTGCCGCATCGATTGGAATGCCTCGCGTATGCAGTACACGGTGCCCATAATGTTTGTGTCGATGGTGTCGCGTATACCCTGTGTATTTGTGGCGCCGCTCAGCTCGGTGCTGGCTGCCATGATGCCCGCATTGCTGACCAGCACATGGACGCCGCCCAATTCCCGTTGCGTCCACTCAAAGGCATCGAGGACCTGCGACTCCGATGTTATGTCGCAGCGCAAGGCATGCAAGCGATTCTGTTCAGCGAGCGGCAATTGGGAACGCATCTGTTCGATGCGCTGGTGGCGACGGGCCAAGCCGACAACCACCAGACCGGCACCGACCAGGGCCCGGGCACAGGCAGCACCGATGCCAGCGCTGGCGCCGCTAACCACCGCCACTTTGTTGTGCCAACGTTGCATTGCCGTTGATGATGACCAAACAACGTTTGGACGACTAATGCAATGGCAAAGCCAAAGCCAAAGGCAACAGCAACGGCAACAGCAACGGCAAAGGCAACCAACTAGCCGGGTCACTCGCTCGGAAGCCCCAGCAATGACTAAGCCATATCGATTCGACGAAACGAAACCAAATTCACAAAACCAACCCACCCACCCAGCTCCACTGGGTAAAGGTAATTGCCTTTCGCGACACGCTTTCAATTAGTATACAGTAATGGCTGGGCATCCTTGGAGCACTGTTTTATAATTATGATTATTGGAGAACACGTGTCTGGCGCCGCTCCTCGCACAGATTTGCCGGCAAATTATTCAATAATAATGGTAACAATAATTAACAGCTGTGTAAGCTGCCATTGAGCCGTTGCCGATATGATGATGAATCAGCAAATAAATCAAATAAATATTTCCATTTAAACCAGTGTAGACTATAAATTGTTGTTGTGATTGTGATTGGAAAGGTTTGCTTACTTCAATTAATATAAATGAATA
This sequence comes from Drosophila ochracea, assembly GCA_035044125.1. Classification (NCBI taxonomy): domain Eukaryota; kingdom Metazoa; phylum Arthropoda; class Insecta; order Diptera; family Drosophilidae; genus Drosophila; species Drosophila ochracea. The sequence continues at coordinate 23,487,892 of JAWNML010000021.1, read as the reverse complement.
AATATTATCTTATTGGTTGATCCTTGATTCAGCTCTGCCAGCTCTGCTCTGCTTTCCCGACACAATTGCAAACAAAAGCAATTTGCTACTTATTTATTTTATTATTATCTCAATTTAATTTCGCCCTAAACGAGTAAGTATAAAATAAAATATATATATATATATATTATGGTTAAATCGTCTTCAATTTATCGCCAGGGTTTTGATTTTTGATTTTTAATCCTGCTGAGCTGCAGTTGAGAGGCGCCTCCGTAAATCCTACGGCCCAACTGAGTCTGCAGCTCGAGGCCCGACTTGGCAACCTGGCCTTCCACTTCGACATCTGTTTCATTCTTGTTCAGCTCTGGCAATGCATCCTGTTGCACACAGTCCTTGACCGTTGCATGCTTCCTTCCCACCTTCATTGGTTGAGTTTGATCAATGACTGACTGCTGCACAGCTTTGACAGCTTGGCCAATTGACCTCTTCTCACTCAGCAGCTGCTCCTGCTTAGCCCCATTGCTGCTCCGGTTTCTCATCTGCAAAGTGGAGAGCTGCTGCTTCACCTGCGACATTCGTTGCAACATTTCTGGCTTCGTCTTTTGGGCTGTTTCCAACTTGTTTTTATGCAACATTTGTGGCTGTTGCTTCTTTCGAGCCTTTGCAAGTTCGATTTCTTTTGGGATTCCATCGGAGCAGCTTCGCTTCGATTCTACTGTGCTGCTTGGCCAACTCTGTCCATGCTTGTTGGCCACTTTCTGGCGCTGGCGCGGCTGCGACAGTCGATGCAGTCGCTCGTAGTCTGGCATCGAACGCTGCGTCTTCTCCATATCCGGTTTCAGGGTGGTGCGATGTGCCGTGGACATTGGGGATTGCCACTGTTTGGGATTGATGTAGTGGGGCGCATTTGTGGCGCGCAGCGAGTCCAAGCCACGACCCATGGCCACTGGCTTGGGCCGGTTGCGTGCCGCATCCTTCCACTGCTCGTAGGCGCCCGAGTTGAGTTCGCGTCGAGTCGTCTCGATGAGCTGCTGGCGCGCCTGGCGCTCCTCACGCTCCAAGCGCTTCGCCCTCAGCTCGCTGAGCTTCTCCTGCTCCCAGGCGAGCAGGCGTCGATGTGCCTCTGCTGCGGTTATCGATTGCTGGGCACTGTGCGAGTTCAGCGCCGCCGGCGTGGATCTGATCTCGGACTTGGAGCGACGCAATCTGGCCTTGGTCTGATACCAGTGCTGGTATTTCACTTCCGCCAGCCTTGCGCGTTCCAATGCCAGCTGATCATCCAGCTGGGCGATCAAGCGACGATCAAACGCCTCCTGCTGCTGTGCCTCGCTGATGCCAGCCAATACGAAGGAATTAAGGAGTTAGTGCAAGGAAGGATACAGAATAGAAAGAGTGAGTAATGAGAAATGAGTAAGACGGACGAGGAAAGTGGTAGGGTAACTGAAAAGTGATCAGAGAGAAGCTGGAAATTGCAGTCAACAAAGAGAATATAGAAACCAAGATACGAGAAACTATTGGCTGAGAGCGAAGTGAGTAGTCATTAATGAGAAAGTCCTTACTTTTTGGCTGCCAGCCAGGAGTAGAAAGGCGAATTGCGTCTTTCATTCAACTGATCCTGCGATTTGTGATGCGTGTTCCCCTCCGAACTGTTCTGCTGTGATTTCTCCATTGCTAGCTTCTCCGGCAGCTGCTTCTCCGGCTGCTGCTGCTCAGTCTGCTGCTGCTCCGACTGCTGCTTCTCCGACTGCTGCTTCTCCGACTGCTGCTTCTCCGACTGACACTTTGCAGCCTGAGGCTTCTCCGGGTCCCGGCAGCTCGAGCGCATCAGCAACAGTTGCCGCTTCCTCAGACGCTCGTCCTGATGCTGCATGTGTTGCGCCTGCAACACTCGCACGTCCTGCCAACGACTGTCGTAGGCAAAGTAATGGAATCGATTGAGATGATCAAAGCGCCCCCTGCTGCAGAACCAATGAGCGACACACGCAGAGACCAACACACATTCAACGAGAGAAGACATACCGCCAGACAGATTGGGTTGTCGATCTGGGATCCGGATAGAGCATTATGCGCATTATCTCATTGCCCCGCTCATCGATGCTGGCCACAAATGCCATGGTCAAAAGCCGCCAACAAAAGTCGATTGTTAATTGTTTATAAAGTCGAGCTGCGTTTTGCTCTTTGGTCACAAAATATAGATAGTTGCGTGATTGGATTGGATTTGGATTTTGTTGATTTCCGCCTCAGTTGTTGGGTTGGAATGAAAACTGCAAATGAATAGAAACGATAAATTGCACAGCGCTCTGGGATTACAAAGAGAAACCAAATTAAAATAGAATATATAAAAAAACAAACAAACTGAACTAACAAAACCTACTCTGATAAGTCTTACGACCAACATTTTATTTTATTTTTTCAGTAGAGTCATTTAACTTTCTGTTGTTTTCCATTGGTTGTCAATATTTTCATTATTCATTGTAACTCAACTGCCAAAGTTGCTCTAAGTAGCAGTGGCTTAATGGCAAAAAAGAAGCGTGGCATTTACGATAAGTTGCCCGTTGCACTTTCCACTTAAATGACAAAATTCGTGCCCCTGCCGCCACTCACATAATTTACCTGCTGCCTCATAAAATGCAGCCACATATTCAATTTCCGGCCGGGCTCCGCTCGGCGGTCTTGATAAAAAAGAAAAATTAATATTCCTCACCGTGAAACTTTTGCTTTTGCCGACAAAGTTTAGATGGTCGAATCGGAGAATGCTTGAGAAATTTAAATTCAATCACAAAATGAGCACAAATAGTCGAAATCGATCAATTTGAATTTGGCTTTAATTAGGGCCAGTTGGCAAGCCTTGGCTTCTTTGCTCATCAATTATATTGCGTATACGTCGTGTTTAACTGTGTGAATACATATATAAAATACAAAATCATAATTATAATGAGTGCCTACAATAATTTTTGGCCTGTCAATAATACACTTAATAAAGAAAGTGACAACTCATTCAAATATGTATGCACTAAGTTCTTTAACAGACACGCATTTAGCCGGATACGCCGTACCCCTTTCTATCTCGCTCTCTCTCTCCCTCTCTCTCTCGCTTCACTTTAACTCCCTTTGACTGTTGTGACTGCGTCCAGAGAGTCCTTTAGCTCTGTGTTTGTGTGTGTGTCCCGTTCAGGTCCTTAACTTTTAATTATGCCACGCGGCGTAGCATGTCACTTGGCAAACCAGTTGACCAGCTGGACAGGTGCCACGATTAAGTCGCCTACCTGCCACCCCCCCCCCTCCTCCCCGTTTGGGGTTAATTATGTAGCCAGCGTGCGAAACAAATAATGGACGCTTGCAAATGAGCCACAATCAAAGGAACACTATTTTCCCATTTTCATTGCATACTTTTAAGCGCAATTTGTGATTTCATTTTCGCCTCGGCCAAAACTCTGTCTGTCTGTCTGTTAACCAAATCAGGTCGTCTCCCAAACATCCAAATTTACAAGTCTAACAAATTTTGTGCTATCTACAAATACATCGACTATATTTATACTTAGTATCCTATTTATATACAAACATACATAGTTATAGCCGAGAGCATTATAATGTTCATGTCGTACATTTAGTTAAGCACTTCTTCAAGTTCTCGCCAATTTGCGATGCTTCTTTTCCTTTTCATCTTTTTTCCATCATATTTTTCAGAAACATTTTTAATGTTTTTGTTGCTGTTGTTGTTCTTGTTGTTGTTATGCATTTTACGTTTCCCTTGCACTAAAAGTTGCTCATTTTTATTTTGTACCCCAAGTTTTTATACCCTCGTGAAAAAGATGAACAACTAAAATGGGTATCATCAAATAGTCGCAAGCATCGACTGTCATATTTACATATATATATATATACATATATAATATATATACTTCTTCGACAATATACACTGCTCGAAAATAATCGAATTAATAACCAATTTTCCATTGATCCATTTTTTAAAATTAACTAGTCATTTTGTGTATGCCAAAAATGTACTGCTTTATATTATTAATTAATAACTTATATTATATTATATTTTTTCAAAATAATTGCCAGAGTATTTGTTAGCTGAGTTGTGGCGTTTTGTATAAACATGTTTATTTGTGTTGTGTTTATTGTTGTTGCCGCATCCCAAATGATTTTCTGTGGAAGCCCAAAAAAATCCTGACTGTCATTTAAGCATTGAAGTGCATTTCGGTAGAACCGAGGTGGGTGCAACATGGGATGCTGTTGTAGCAAATGTTGCAACTGTGTCCCAACTGTGAACGGGGCTAATAACATAAATTTTCGTTGCTGTTCTCGTTGCTGTTGTTATTTTTGTGGTCTTGTTGTTGTGTTTTCTTCTTGACTGGTTTCTCTGGCAGCTACTTTTAGCCAGTTGTAAATAATTCGAAATGCTCCAGCAACATTTTTAGTCGACGTCAACTTTCCAATGGCATCTGTGTGGCATGAAGCATTTCAAATATAGGACGCACACACACACACACAGAGAGACACACACACAGACACACATACAGTTTGTAAAAGTGGCAATTACAAAATTTATAAATTGCATATGCTCGTTGCTTCCACAGTAAATTGAAAACTGACCACTTGAAAACCTGACCTAAATTAAACATGCTACACACACACACACACACACACACACATCAATATACATTTTTTTTTTTAGAAAATGAAAAAGAGAAAATCGCGCGCGCCCTGCCAAAGTGGAAAATTTGATTGGAAGCCACTTTCTCAGTCTCCGATCGACAGCGTCGTCAACTTCATTGTTCCAACATTTGATTGATTGACCGTCGTTGATTGATACTCAAACTTTTTTGTATCAATATGTGTGTGTGTGTGTGTGTGTGTGTGTCATTATGTTTGTATGCCGAGTCATCGATGCGGTCCGCTTGAAAAACCGACCACGGCACAGTGGAATTTGAAGCTCTTTGCATGTACATAATTTAATATTTTATACAAAAGATTTAACAAATTAAATTTTTCACATTACACATTTTAGCTCTGTTTAAAGAATTATTAAAAAAATTAAATTTTATATACAATAATTGAGTTTATTCTTCTAAATTCTAATTACAAATTTGATTTCTACTTTTGGAATTAATTACAAGTTTTGAAAACACACAAATAAAATAATAATTGAATTTATTCTTTTACATTTAAGTTGTCTTTACAGATCCCATTATAATGTGTTGAGTCCTGATATAATCACATTTTTTATATCATATTTTCTGTATAATTTATTTATTTTGCAGTTTTGCATTTATATATTTTTTTAACACTTTTTCAAGTGACGAAATTTAATTAAATGCATTTATATTAACTTGCTTTGTGTGCTGTCTCTCTCTAACTGTCTCGCTCTCTCTCTTTTCTGTCTCTCTCTCTGCCATTAAAGTTA